>CM064523.1:46614291-46955963 GCA_032716605.1 Paralithodes platypus | reverse complement strand
GACGTCTTCGGCGATTCAAGCGATGCTTCGGCGTATTGAAACCTGGATGGGGGTAAACTTCTTAAAACTCCCAGAGTGCCAGGTCCGTATATATACGGACTACGGTCTTGTCACGCCCAGTGCCAGGTCCGTATATATACGGACTCGCCGAAAAAAATTCGTAGCAGCGAAACGACTGCACCTATGGCTTTCATATTTCTACCACATGTACCTTACCCTTCTGGCTTCTTGCCACCACCAACACAACTCCCTCTCCCCACCCACTCGCTGACAATCGGTCGCCTCACAAAGAAAAAAAAGGAAAATATGTGGCGGCGAAAAGACTGAACCAATCGGTTCCATATTTGTGTGACAAGTCCCCTACCCTTCTGTCGTCCCCCCACCACACCCCCACCTGCCTCCCACCACCCACTTCCAGCGTATCAGTACGAAGAAAAGGAAAAAAAAGAAAATCCGTGGTGGCGAAACTACCTCACCAATCGGCTTCATATTTGTAACACGAGTCAATTACCCTTCTACCTTCCCCCAACCATCCCCCAAATATGAAAACTAATGGGGTTAACCATGAGGAAGAAAGGGGACCAGAAAAACGACCCAAAAACAGAAATATATATATGTTGGCTCGCTACCACTCACCAGGAAAATATTGAAACCTGGATGGGGGTAAATGTCTTAAAACAGTAGGCTGAAAGGGGCCGAACGGATTATAGGCAAAGAGAGAGAGAGAGAAAGAAAAAAAAAAGAGGAGGGAGATAAAGAGAAAACAGCGAGGTGGGCTCAATTAGGCTAAGCCGTAACGTAAACATTGAACCCACCTATCTGTTTTCTCTTTCTCTCCCTCCTCGTTTTTTTTTTCTTTCTCTCCCACCTCGCCTAAGATGCTCTTTGGCATCGTCGATGTTCTCGGAACATCTGAGAGCATCGGCGAGCAGAGCATCGGTGAGCATCCATGCAGCGTTGCAAAGGTTTTTTGATGCGAAACCCTCAGCGATGTCTCACCGATCTCGCAGATGATCGCAGATACCCTCGCAGATTCCTTCGGCGATGCTCGACGATGCTTGCGAGGGTAACGAATCCTCGTGAGTCCTCGTCCAAAATTTTGAACTGTGCGAACATTTGCGAAGGCCCTTGCGAGGCCTTGAGAGTCAAACGATTGTTCATGAGAGGTGTTGAGACATGTCACGAATGTGCCAATTTATTGGTGTCGGCGACGAAAATCGTGACTTGTCTCACCAGTGGGAAAGGGGCATAACAGGTTAGGCTCAAGAATGGGAGGTCGGTGGATTCATACCATGCTCAGGTGAAGGAAAGTGTATTTACTTGCTGGAATTCTCTGATCATGGCGTTGGCTATATATACACAAACTATTATGTAAAATGAGTGGTAAACAAGCTCTAGTATTTGACCAAATCTCCCCAACAAGACTCACCTACAACTCTGAGTGCCATGGACTGTGTGGAGGAGTGACCCTGCTTGTTGGTGGCGGTGCAGGTGTAGTCCCCCTGGTCAGCATCACGGTTCACCTGAGAGATGGTCAGCTCACCGTCATCTGACACTACCTGACGACGGTTGATGGGCAGGGTGCGACCACCTGTGGGGGAGGAAGAAGGGAATATCAGCTGAGAGAACCCTTGTTAAGGTACATGAATATTATGACAAGGTGATGGGGAAGGGACAACCCAGATTGATTTTAAGTTACGGACAAAGAGACAGAAAGAGTGATCTGTGGGTAAGACTATTAGAAAAGAGAGCGGAAGACGATATGAAAGATAGGAAGACGATCAGATGAAGAGGATGAAGATAAGATAAACAAAAGATAAGAGATACAAAATATAAGAGAGGATGAGATCAACGTTCAATATAGAGAGTGTGAATCCAGTTAAGGTCTGACTATTATTATACAAAGACAAAGGCAGATGAGACTTTGATGACTGGTTTATGTTGGTACAGGAGTACAAAGGAGTACAAAGGAAATAAAGCAACAACATCCTAGTGACCCTTCTAGGTTGCTTGTCCATCAAAATACTGAGGATCAAGTGTCCAAACAGTGGTTTAGAGTGGGTAAGGGAACATTGGAAAGGGAATTACTGCCCTGGAACTAATGTCCGTGGCAGGATTAGGAAGTTAGTAGGGAACAGATGGGTTAGTAACTGAGGGGGGGTTAAATAAAGTTATTAATTTACAAACGCAGTCAGTTGTGGGCTTGATGCGAGATATTTGTCTATGCGGAGTTTAAATGAATCAACGGTGATGCAGTTTATAACGTTTCGGGGAAGCCCATTCCACAAGTTGACAACTCGATTGAAGAAGAAATTCTTAGATTCGTGTGAGTTAAAAGGTTTTCCAATAATTTTGCAACCGTTTCCCCGTGTGTAATTAGATTGGTCGATAGTGAAGTACTTACTACAGTTCATATATGTCGATGCCTTTGATGATTTTGAACACTTGAATTAAGTCACCTCTTAATCTGCGCTGGGTTAAAGGAAATAGATTTAATTCTCTAAGACGCTCTTCGTATGGTTTGTTCTTTAGGATAGGTATAATTTTGGTAACTCTATGTTGAACTCGTTCTAGCTTGTTTATATCTTTTTGGTAATAAGGGCACCAGGATTGAACGCAGTATTCCAGAAGAGGGCGGACTAAGGAATTGCAAAGGGTTAAGATAACTTCTTTGGATTTATGCTCAAATGACCTGCCTATAAAGCCAATTATTTTGTTTGCCTTCTTAACAACTTCTGAACAGTGTTGACTCGGTTTTAGGTTACTCGATATTGTTACTCCCAGATCGGTTTCTCTGTTTACATTCTTAAGCTGAGTGCCATTCATCGAATAGTTTGCTTTCTCATTTAGGTATCCGATATGTAGTACTTTACATTTATCCGCATTGAAACTCATTTGCCAAATTTGGGCCCAACATGACAATTTATCTAGATTGTGTTGCATATCGTCAACTTGTTCTTTTGAGAGTACGCTATTTGCAATTTTTGTATCGTCAGCAAATTTGAGATTGTACAGGTGAGACCCTCATCTATGTCGTTGATGTAAATTAGAAAGATAATTGGTCCTAGTACCGATCCATGGGGTACCCCGCTACTTACATTGGTCCATTTAGATGCCTTACCGTTTATGACTACTCTTTGCTTTCTGTCGCTGAGCCAATTTTCTATCCATTTCAACACACCGTCTTGTATTCCATGCGCTTTAAGTTTTAGCAGTAAACGTTTGTGGGGAACTTTGTCAAAGGCCTTTTGAAAATCAAGGTATATAATATCTACAGCTTTACTCTCATCGTAGAGGTTGAGGATATCGTGGAAGAAGTCTAAGAGGTTTGTTAAACAGGAACGTTTTTTACGAAAACCGTGTTGAGTATCTTTAAGTATGTTATTTTCCTCTAAGTGATTTACGAATCTGTCTCTTATGACCGTTTCTAGCATTTTACATACAACTGAGGTTAAGCTAATTGGACGATAGTTACTGGGTAGGGATTTGCTGCCTTTTTTTAATATCGGTGATACGTTGGCTAGCTTCCACTGATCAGGCATAGTTCCAGACTGCAAGGATTTATTGAATAGTAATGTCAGTGGTTTGGAGAGCTCATCCTTAGCTTCCTTTAGAACTTTAGGCGAGATTGTATCAGGTCCAGGCGTTTTATTTACCTTGAGTTTATCTAAACAATTCAATACTTCTCTCTCTGTAACGGTGATATTGCTTAGAACATCTGAATTATCAATCTGAATTGGCGATGGTGTAGGGATATGACTGAGGTCTTCTGTTGTAAAAACTGATACAAAGAAGGTATTGAGGGCATTACTCAGTTGTACTTCGTCTTTGGTGTATTCTCCATTTTCATCGACTAACGGTCCAACAGTTGAAGTAACTACTTTTTTCTTTCTGATATAACTATAGAATTCTTTCGGGTTTGTTTGACTTTGATTCGCAATATGTAACTCTAAGGTCTTTTTACTTTGCTTAATTAACTTTTTGGCTTTGAGTCGTAGCTCTACAAATTTCACCCGTTCTTCGTCATTTTGTGAGGATTTTAATCTATCATTAGCAAAATTTTTAGCAACCAGGCAGTTTGAAATATCTTTATTCGACCATTTGGGCTTTTTATTATGGCCTGGACGCCGTATTTTCGATGTTATGCAGTCTTGCACTGCTTTCATGTAAGTGGTTTCGAATAACTTCCAAGATGTATTTAGGTCGTTATTGTTAATTAAAAAGCTCCAGTCAGTTTCTTTAAACATAGCTCTAAGTTTATGGAAGTTTGCTTTCTTGAAATCAGGGACTTTTTCGATGCTACTATTTGGTTCGTTACTAGTAAACTTTAAAGTGAAAGTTATCGTACGATAGTCGCTGTTACTGAATTCATCACCAACATTCAAATTCTCTATTAATTCTTCTTTTGTTGCAAGTATAATGTCAAGAACGTTATTACCACGGGTCGGCATTCGAACAAATTGATAAAGCGAACTCTCTTGCAAGTTCGTATACAAGTCATGTCCGGAGTGTGAAGTAAGAGTATCGCCCCACTTGGTCAAAGGTAAATTAAAGTCGCCGAAAATTACGGTATCTTGTGAGTTACTTACATCTGCAATTTGTACGTAAATTTCTCGGTCAGTTTGCACTGATTGAGCTGGAGGTCTGTATATTAACGCAAGTATTATTTTTGTACCTTTATTATTCTTTATTAGCACAAAAGATATGTCGACGTTCACAATTTGAGGTTTTGACATGAGGGTAGGGTTAAGACTTTCTTTGATATAAAGTAAAACGCAACCTCCTTTTCGATTTATTCGGCTTTTCTCAAACATTACATAACCGGGAAGTGAATACTCTGCTAAAAAGTCTCTATCTTCTGTATTGAGCCAAGATTCTGTTATGCCAATCACATCATAATTTTCTGTAAACACTAGCTCCTCTAAATCTGAAAATTTATTGCGTATGCTACGAGCGTTTGCATAGAAAACCTTTAAATTTGTTATTTTAGAACTCACGGAACGCTCTTTAATAGTATTTTTGGTTCTTGTCGGATCTATATTTATGTTCATGGCTGTCCTCGGTCCTCGCTGTCTTCGGTCCTTATCGCTGGTGGTCCTCGGTTGCCTCTGTTTTTTGCTTGGCATTGGATGATTTATGTCACTGCTGCTTCTTCTCGGATGGCGTTTTTTGATCCATGGCTGCGGACTGCTTCGTTTAGGAGACGACCCATGCGTGCTGATCCCACAGGGTTTTGATGAGTGCCATCCTTGCGGAAAAGAGTAGGCTGGTTGTAGAAGTTGTCCCAGAGGTTGATGAATTCAACTTCTTCCCTCAGACACAAATATTTTATTCAGCTATTTGTGGGCCTTGTCGTAGAGTTTGTCAGGTGCGTCGATCTTGGGGAGAATGCCTGAGATGGTGATATTCCTTGACTTGTTTTTGTAGTGCTGGATCATCTTGCGATATTTCTCCATCAACTCTTCGGATCTGGTGCGCATGACGTCATTTGAACCAGCATGGATGACAAAAAGAGTATTTTCATTTGCATCCTTTGTGGTATCTTCGAAGGCTTCCACAATGTCGTCCAGCCCAGCTCCTGGGATGCAAAATCTTTTTCGTTGATTTGGGACTCTGTCACAGAACTGTCCTCGTAGGATGGAATCCCCAACGAGCCTGGTCTCTTCTGGTTCGTCTTCCATCTCTATCAATATCTCAAATCTGTTTGACATTGTGACTGGTAGATGAGACCTTTTCTGCGTTGGCCGTGCACCGTTCCTCACTGGTGTTAATCCGGAAACCTGTGGTGGCGGGACTCTGCGTACAGGTTGGGGAGAGGAGTGGTTAGAACGGGGGCGAGGGTTTGGTACTGTTCGTGCTAGCAGGCTTCTTGCACGAGGAGTGGGGGAGAGACTAAGGTGAACAGGACGGCTGTCCTGGTTTGATGTCGGCTCAGGTTTGTCAGAAGCATCTGCTTCAGTGGCTACTGCAGGTGTAGGATTGTTGGCAGATGACGTTGGGGCTGTGGTGGATGCTAGAGTTAAAACAATTGGAGTTAGTGATACTCCAACGTTGAGTGTTACAAACTCTTGGAGTGATTCCAGTTTCCTGGTGAGGGCGTTGATCTTGTTGTAGGCTTCAGGAGAGGGAATACAGAAGATGAATAGGAAAAGAAAGACAATAAAAACTAAAGGGGAATAAGAAGTATAAGAGGATAAGGAGCAGAGACGTAAGACGAGACCAGGGAGAAGAGGAGGAGGAAGCGAAAGAAGAAAATATAAATATACATAAAAGAACAAGACAAGGAGGATAAGCGCTAAAGGGAAATGAAAGGGAAAGTTAAAAAAAAAGGAAGATATGAAATAGTTATGGGAGGGAAACATACGAAGATAATGGGAGAGAGGGAATAATTAAAGAAGGAGAGAAAGAGAGTGCTTAGTAAGACGAATATATGACATAGGAATAGTACGCTGCGAAGTAACAAGCAAAGGACAAGGAAGATGAATAAGATAAAAAACGAAGAGGAATAAGATGCAAAAAAAGAGGAAAGATAAAAAGACAAGAGAAGGAAGGGGGGAAGAAGAGGAGAAGACGATGTGAACAACCTTATCTACCGTCTTCAGTAATAAGATTTAAGGTTAACTAATTTTGGCTTCCATACTTTATTTGATTAACATTCTCTCTCTCTTTCTCATGACCAGTTTCCTTTATCACAATGTTCAGTTATCCTCGGGTGCAGTACCGTTGTTGATTCTTTCTTAAACGCAATGTGCAAACCACCACCATCATTATTGGTACCTAAGCTTAACAGGGTGTATTCACTCTGATACATACATACATTTAACGGCCGAGTGCTCTACACAAAGTGCAGTTTCGGTCTTACGTCCTATTGGCAGAGTTCCAGGCAGCCCTGTTCAGAGCTGCCTCACTTGCCAGTTTTTTTTATTCAAGATCAGATTGTAAGGTCTGATCCCACATCTTTCTAGGGGCAGCTCCCTCCACGTTCATGGAATTTTATCTTTTCACCCAACTTAGTTCATCCTTCCTCTCCACATGTTCAAACCATCCAAGCCTGCATCTCATCACGATACTCTTGATACCTAACCATCTCCTCAACTCTTCACTAGATATCCTATCTTCAAGTTTGGCATCACATATAGCGTGTAATATGATAGAGATAGGCAATTTTATGTGCTAACGTACGTCTCTGTGACGTGCCTAGGTAGATACGATAGTTTAACGGTCATTCCCGTGGTATGGCGTAGGAAAATTAGATCGTGAATAATAAGATTGCAAGTTGTAAGTAAGTTAAGATTATAAAAGGCCTAATATGCTATTAAGCAATATTGATACGGTCTTTTGTAGTATATATGAATATATCGTATAAATTACGTTATCGTATTAGGCAACGTAGACGCGGTACGATAGTTTTCCCTCTTGGCGTTTGCCAAGGCAGCAAGACTGAGGTCCGGGGAACCTCAGAGCTTCCACAGACATCACCCTGTCAACATATAATTTCCGTATCATTTGATTGTGCTATTGTGCCTCTATTCACAGTACACTGCCAGCAATACACACATCTACACTACGACGACGCTCTCATCGACGCAATGACTGACAGCTAAGCATTCCTACTCATGTCAATTACCATATCATAGTCATTTGTTCTGTCCTTGAGCTGTACTATTGGGCCGATTCGTTTTTCCCCGCCGTCCGCCATATTGGGCCGGCATTTTTCCTTTGCCTCTCTCTCTTCTTCTTCACGATGCACAGTGTCAACAGGGATGTAGCCCCCAGATAGCTGCGCAAGTAGTACAAGACTTAAGTAAGGTTCATGGCGAGGGGGCACGATTTCTAGCACGTAACATACTGTAGATGGTGAGGAGTGTGCAGAAGACGAGTAACGGTGAGAAGCGGTAGTTGGAGGGTCGTCAGAGGTCGGAGATCCTCCCCGTAGCAGCGAGGAATGTAGAGAGTCCAGTGGAGATGATATGAAGATCGGTGGTGTTGTTCCCTTGCCTCATTCCCACGTGGAGATATTGGTGAGTTGAATCCTGGAGTATAATTAACCCATAGAACCCTAATTAAATGTAAACATATGTGAGTGACCTTTGGATGTAATTTAGCTTAAATTCAGATTACACTCAATTTAGACTTAGAGTAATTTGACTTAGATTGATTTGTTTGGATTATAGCTTAGATATATAATTAACTTCCACTGATATTATACCACAACATATCCATCTCACCATTCTCTTCTTGTTATGTTCCATTCTGGTGATATCATCCGCTTTGACTGATATAATAAACCTATGTGTAATTATTTATAATTAACAGGTAGAGAGTAGGGTAATAGACACACTATAGAAGCTAGCTGGTGGCATTGATTATTTGAGGTTTTTGACAATCTATGATTACACTGGATGGGTTAACAAAATGTATTTGCCCATAACTGCAAAAACTATATAATGACCTGTGAAACAACAAGGGCTGCTCATGCTTAGCATAACATGTGGGTTGTTGAGGAATGATGCATCAGGAGGAGGAGGAGGAGGAGGAGGAATATATAGAATACCGGTAGTGATACGAACATTAAATGTATCAAAGTGAGACTATGAACTATATAAGATAAGAGTAATGACAAAATATAAGATAAACCGACCTTTACTCCATGTAATGGTAGTGATGGGGAAGCCTGCCACGGGACACCTGACACTGAAGGTTTCACCCGCCACGGCTGACATCCCGCCCATCGGTCGTACCTGGGGGGGTCCTGTGGGGAGAAATACCGCCATTGTCCGGGATACTTCAATATAATATATATTATAAACAAGACTGTCAACATTAACTAGTGAATCCCCTCATTATGACCTTCATAGTTCAAGATGCTTATCAAAATTGCTTGCCAGTGTATCACAATTGTGCCTCCAAATATTGTTCATACATTTCTGTTCACAAATGTACAAGTGTTAAAGATACAGTCAGCTCCAGGAGATCCGCTTCACCAGTATTATAAATAAGCTTCTGATAGATAATACTTCTGCCTTAAAAGCTGACTGAAGTGACTAGTAGAGTTTCCTTAGTAATTGATACTGTATGTATGTGATTTAATATGCTAAAGAATAATCCACAAATACATGTAACCAGATAAGAAAGGTAAACATGGGGTGGGATATATGAACACCTTGAGCTGACTATAAACTCTAACAAAATATAATGAATTTTAGTATCCTTTCTAGACATAATTAAATCTTCTCATCTTCTCTTTACCAGCACCTAATAATTATATACTTTCGAGATTTGAGTATGCATTTTGGGGTCCAGAAAAACGTGTCCCATATTCTATATCTTATTATATGCTGTCACTGTTCCGTTTTCTGTTCCATATAAATGGGTGGAAACATGTCATGTGTGAATTAGACTTAAAGGTGTACTGGTTCTTTCATTAAATAACACAAATATCATCTTAGTGCAGGATATACACACTCTTTTTGGTATAGTTATGGCAACTGAAACAGTCTTTAAACTGTCAAGTCTATTTTATTATTGAATCGAATATTTTAATTAATTCTTTACCTTCTATTTGCCTTTTGGAGCATCACTTATGGTGCCCGATGGCTCATCATGGGTCAACATTATAGTGTGTTCACTTAACCCTGAGATATGTGATGAGTATTAAGTACAATCACCTGCAGTGAAAGGTCGTACACATTATACTGCAGATGTCTGACACACTGATGCATTATTTTAAAATGTTCTTTTTAACCACGTGACCAAATCGGTGTTCCCCATTATTCAATGTTCACTGTATCAAGCATATCATATAGCAGTGTACCAACTATTTATGCTGGCAATTTTATATTTATAACTGACAGACACAACCAGTGTGAGTGAAGCTGGAGTTTGGGTGCGATCTGTTACGAGTAAATTTTGTTAAGTAAAATTCACTAGCCACATAGTGAACTAGCGAGACCAACAGAGTACAACTACCTTAATTCCTTTGGTAGTTGTGTACGTTACAGTGATACATATGGTAATGTAATAATCATCAACCTTAAACGAGATCACAATTATGTATAGGGTCGTCGTGGGGCAGATTGTTTACTCAATGGTCCAACTTCGGACAAAAAAAATGTATCTAAATATTTATATTAAAATACACTCAAAAGCCACAAGAGGAATACAGCCTGTTAAACCTGCAAAATCAAACTCAGAAGAAATAATATTATAGCTTGTATATAGACAATATTCTTGGATTGGATTTTCGTAGTGATTCGATAAATATTCACATTGGTGTATACTTAATATGACTTGCACCTGTTGTTATTGTATGTAGTGTATCAGTGACCACCCACCATAGACTCTAAGTGGTGCTTGGTGCACTACATCAGCAGCAGTATTGGTGACCTATAACTGAAGCTATTGTATGTAGTGTATCAGTGACCACCCACCATAGACTCTAAGTGGTGCTTGGTGCAACTGTAGCTATTGTATGTAGTGTATCAGTGACCACCACATAGACTCTAAGTGGTGGCTTGGTGCAGAGCAGTATTGGTGACCTATAACTGTAGCTATTGTATGTAGTGTATCAGTGACCACCCACCATAGACTCTAAGTGGTGCTTGGTGCAACTGTAGCTATTGTATGTAGTGTATCAGTGACCACCCACCATAGACTCTAAGTGGTGCTTGGTGCAACTGTAGCTATTGTATGTAGTGTATCAGTGACCACCCACCATACACTCTAAGTGGTGCTTGGTGCACTACATCAGCAGCAGTATTGGTGACCTATAACTGTAGCTATTGTATGTAGTGTATCAGTGACCACCCACCATAGACTCTAAGTGGTGCTTGGTGCACTACATCAGCAGCAGTATTGGTGACCTATAACTGTAGCTATTGTATGTAGCGTATCAGTGACCACCCACCATAGACTCTAAGTGGTGCTTGGTGCACTACATCAGCAGCAGTATTGGTGACCTATAACTGTAGCTATTGTTAGTGTATCAGTGACCACCCACCATAGACTCTAAGTGGTGCTTGGTGCAACTGTAGCTATTGGATGTAGTGTATCAGTGACCACCCACCATAGACTCTAAGTGGTGCTTGGTGCACTACATCAGCAGCAGTATTGGTGACCTATAACTGTTGCTATTGTATGTAGTGTATCAGTGACCACCCACCATAGACTCTAAGTGGTGCTTGGTGCACTACATCAGCAGCAGTATTGGTGACCTATAAATGTATTGTATGTGGTGTATCAGTGACCACCCACCATAGACTCTAAGTGGTGCTTGGTGCACTACATCAGCAGCAGTATTGGTGACCTATAACTGTAGCTATTGTATGTAGTGTGTCAGTGACCACCCACCATAGACTCTAAGTGGTGCTTGGTGCACTACATCAGCAGCAGTATTGGTGACCTATAACTGTAGCTATTGTATGTAGTGTATCAGTGACCACCCACCATAGGACTCTAAGTGGTGCTTGGTGCACTACATCAGCAGCAGTATTGGTGACCTATAACTGTAGCTATTGTATGTAGTGTATCAGTGACCACCCACCATAGACTCTAAGTGGTGCTTGGTGCACTACATCAGCAGCAGTATTGGTGACCTATAACTGTAGCTATTGTATGTAGTGTATCAGTGACCACCCACCATAGACTCTAAGTGGTGCTTTGTGCACTACATCAGCAACAATATTGGTGACTTATAACTGTAGCTATTGTATGTAGTGTATCAGTGACCACCCACCATAGACTCTAAGTGGTGCTTGGTGCACTACATCAGCAGCAGTATTGGTGACCTATAACTGTAGCTATTGTATGTAGTGTATCAGTGACCACCCACCACAGACTCTGAGTGGTGCTTGGTGCACTACATCAGCAGCAGTATTGGTGACCTATAACTGTTGCTATTGTATGTAGTGTATCAGTGACCACCCACCATAGACTCTAAGTGGTGCTTGGTGCACTACATCAGCAGCAGTATTGGTGACCTATAAATGTAGCTATTGTATGGGTGTATCGTAACCACCCACCATAGACTCTAAGTGGTGCTTGGTGCACTACATCAGCAGCAGTATTGGTGACCTATAACTGTAGCTATTGTATGTAGTGTATCAGTGACCAACCACCATAGACTCTAAGTGGTGCTTGGTGCACTACATCAGCAGCAGTATTGGTGACCTATAACTGTAGCTATTGTATGTAGTGTATCAGTGACCACCCACCATAGACTCTAAGTGGTGCTTGGTGCACTACATCAGCAGCAGTATTGGTGACCTATAACTGTAGCTATTGTATGTAGTGTATCAGTGACCACCCACCATAGACTCTAAGTGGTGCTTGGTGCAACTGTAGCTATTGTATGTAGTGTATCAGTGACCACCCACCATACACTCTAAGTGGTGCTTGGTGCACTACATCAGCAGCAGTATTGGTGACCTATAACTGTAGCTATTGTATGTAGTGTATCAGTGACCACCCACCATAGACTCTAAGTGGTGCTTGGTGCACTACATAAGCAGCAGTATTGGTGACCTATAACTGTAGCTATTGTATGTAGTGTATCAGTGACCACCCACCATAGACTCTAAGTGGTGCTTGGTGCACTACATCAGCAGCAGTATTGGTGACCTATAACTGTAGCTATTGTATGTAGCGTATCAGTGACCACCCACCATAGACTCTAAGTGGTGCTTGGTGCACTACATCAGCAGCAGTATTGGTGACCTATAACTGTAGCTATTGTTAGTGTATCAGTGACCACCCACCATAGACTCTAAGTGGTGCTTGGTGCAACTGTAGCTATTGTATGTAGTGTATCAGTGACCACCCACCATACACTCTAAGTGGTGCTTGGTGCACTACATCAGCAGCAGTATTGGTGACCTATAACTGTAGCTATTGTATGTAGTGTATCAGTGACCACCCACCATAGACTCTAAGTGGTGCTTGGTGCAACTGTAGCTATTGTATGTAGTGTATCAGTGACCACCCACCATAGACTCTAAGTGGTGCTTGATGCACTACATCAGCAGCAGTATTGGTGACCTATAACTGTAGCTATTGTATGTAGTGTATCAGTGACCACCCACCATAGACTCTAAGTGGTGCTTGGTGCACTACATCAGTAGCAGTATTGGTGACCTATAACTGTAGCTATTGTATGTAGTGTATCAGTGACCACCCACCATAGACTCTAAGTGGTGCTTGGTGCACTACATCAGCAGCAGTATTGGTGACCTATAACTGTAGCTATTGTTTGTAGTGTATCAGTGACCACCCACCATACACTCTAAGTGGTGCTTGGTGCACTACATCAGCAGCAGTATTGGTGACCTATAACTGTAGCTATTGTATGTAGTGTATCAGTGACCACCCACCATAGACTCTAAGTGGTGCTTGGTGCACTACATCAGCAGCAGTATTGGTGACCTATAACTGTAGCTATTGTATGTAGCGTATCAGTGACCACCCACCATAGACTCTAAGTGTGGTGCACTACATCAGCAGCAGTATTGGTGACCTATAACTGTAGCTATTGTTAGTGTATCAGTGACCACCCACCATAGACTCTAAGTGGTGCTTGGTGCAACTGTAGCTATTGGATGTAGTGTATCAGTGACCACCCACCATAGACTCTAAGTGGTGCTTGGTGCACTACATCAGCAACAGTATTGGTGACCTATAACTGTAGCTATTGTATGTAGTGTATCAGTGACCACCCACCATAGACTCTAAGTGGTGCTTGGTGCACTACATCAGCAGCAGTATTGGTGACCTATAACTGTAGCTATTGTATGTAGTGTATCAGTGACCACCCACCACAGACTCTGAGTGGTGCTTGGTGCACTACATCAGCAGCAGTATTGGTGACCTATAACTGTAGCTATTGTATGTAGTGTATCAGTGACCACCCACCATAGACTCTAAGTGGTGCTTGGTGCACTACATCAGCAGCAGTATTGGTGACCTATAAATGTAGCTATTGTATGTGGTGTATCAGTGACCACCCACCATAGACTCTAAGTGGTGCTTGGTGCACTACATCAGCAGCAGTATTGGTGACCTATAACTGTAGCTATTGTATGTAGTGTATCAGTGACCACCCACCATAGACTCTAAGTGGTGCTTGGTGCACTACATCAGCAGCAGTATTGGTGACCTATAACTGTAGCTATTGTATGTAGTGTATCAGTGACCACCCACCATAGACTCTAAGTGGTGCTTGGTGCACTACATGAGCAGCAGTATTGGTGGCCGTGCAGGAGTAGCTACCACCGTCCTCCACACGTACACCAGTTATGTTGACGTGGCTGATCACCTGGCCGTGCACGTTCACGTACTGACCCACCAACAACCTGTATAGGCGAAGAACAATAAAGACATTAGTTAATGTTACTGAATGTGGTTTATCTATCTATCTATCTATTGCCTGACGCCGTGATCCCCGAAGGGGTGGCCACGAACGAACCGCCCCCATGCACCTCTGTCCCCAGTCAGTCGACGCCCCTCCCCCCAACCAGCTTCGTTCATGTAGTTCCTCACTCCATCCTTCCACCTCATATTCGGTCTACCTCTCCCCCTCTGTCCCTCCACCTCGCTCTCGTACACCCTCTTAGTCATTCTCTCGCTTTCCATACGTTCCATATGGCCGAACCATCTCAAGTTGTTCCTTTTCACACTTTCCAGCACATCTACCTCCACACCACACCTCCTTCTTACTTCCTCATTAGTCTGTCTATCCCTCCATGTAACTCTGCACACACTCCTTAAGTAATTCATTTCCACTGCTCTCGCTCTTGGTCTGAGTCTCTCAACCAACGTCCATGCTTCGCTTCCGTAAGTCAGTGTCGGGATTACCACACTGTCATGCAAGGACTTCTTCACTTCCATACTGACCACCCTATTTCTTGTTACTGCTTTTAGCGTTCCTACAACCCTCTTCCCCTGTTGTACCCTCTCCCGCACCTCTTCATCCATAGTCCCATCTTTACTCAACACACTGCCCAGATACTTAAAAGAGTTACCGATCTCCATAGCCTGACCGTTCAGCTTCACCTCACACTCTGTGACCACCAATGTGGTTTAAAATTGATTATAAAATACAAACATTTATATGTATTCATAGTGTTCGTGTTATCTTGTGTTGAGGTACTCGGAATATTGTCTATGATAAAGGAGTTGTTGACTTTGTAAGTATTTAAGATGCAAACTTATACTAGAGATAGTTACACCCTATTTACCATCTGTCACAGGTTCTGTTTTACCGAGGGGGAGGTGTTGAGAGAATACAAGAGCCAAGTAAATTTAAATACATATGTTGCATCTACCGTTCCCCAAATACTCCTTCAGAGCAAAGTCTTTTTGATTCTCTGTCCTCACAACACAATGTCCTTAACTTAAATGCTTCTTCTGAAATCACTGTGTTGGGTGATTTTAATGTCCATAATGTTGAATGGCTCACTCATTCAGCCAGGACTGATGATGCTGGTCTTGAATGTGAGCTATTTGCAGACTCATTTAATCTCACTCAACTAGTCAACCAACCCACCCGTGTACCAGATAATCCTAATCATAATTCCCACCTACTGGACTTATTTTTAACAACCAATTCAGAAAATTATGATGTTACAGCGAGGTCCCCACTTGGATCTTCTGATCACTGTCTGATACAGGCCACCTGTCTATCACCTACCACACCTTCCCACTCTGAACCCGTTTTGGTGACTAAATGGCATTACGATAGGGCAGACTGGGACGGTCTTCAAGGTTTCTTTATTGATATTCCCTGGACCTCTTTCTTTTCTAATGATGCACACTCCACCTTGAGCCACATACAAGATTTTGAAAAAATTGGAATGGAAACTTTTATTCCTCATCAAAAGTACAGTAAAAGATCTAATTCACCTAAATGGTTTGACCTATTATTGTGCTAGAGTAACTGAACAAAAATCAATAGCTTACAATGCATACACAAGATCAAAAACATATGAAGCCTTTAATTACTTTAGAAACATCAGAAATCATGCCAAAACTGTATTAAACCTAACTAAATCAAACTTTCTCCACAAGCAGGCAAATAAACTTCTAAATAATCCAAATGATAACAACATATTTTGGTCTACTCTTAACTCATTCAAATCCAACTTCACTACTGCTTCATCCATTCCACCATTAAAATCTCCGACTAGCACTCTTGTAAGTGACCCACGAGGTAAAGCTAACCTTCTTGCGGATATTTTCTCCACCAACTCAACCTTAGATGAAATAAATCAAGATGTCCCTGTACTTAATTTTAATTCGCCTGAAATTCTCTCACTTAAGATCCACACCAGATATGTCAAAACTATTTTGCAGAATCTCTCTGTAGATAAGGCTCCTGGTCCAGATTAAATTCCTCCAATAGTACTTAAGAATTGCTCCTTGCCAATACAGGAGCGAGCGCTCCTGTATTGGCAAAATTTGTCCGTCTGTGTACTCATAACTCATGCTTCCCAGTGCCTTGGAAAGAAGCAAACATCCATCCAGTTCTTAAAAAAGGTGCCTCTTCAGATCCATCAAACTACAGACCAATAGCTATAACTTCCACTCTTGGTAAAGTCTTTGAAATTATATTAAATAATCACATAATTAAGCATCTTGAGAATAATAAATTAATCAGTGATAGGCAATATGGTTTTAGACGATGTCGATCAACTGCAGACATTCTTTGCCTTCTTACGCATCAAATCAACCAAACTACAGACCAACATGGTGAAACACATACAATAGCACTGGATATATCAAAGGCATTTGATAGAGTCTGGCATCAATCCTTATTGTCGAAGATGTCACACTACGGCCTTGCATCATTAGTTCCACTAATTTCTTCTTATCTTCATAACCGAAAAATATGTGTAATGGTAGATGGCCTTTATTCTCAATTGCACTCAATAAATGCTGGTGTTCCCCAGGGATCAGTTTTGGCCCCAATTATGTTCCTCATTCATATCAATTATATCATATCTACCACTCATAATCCAATACATTCCTATGCAGATGACTCAACACTCCACAGTTCCTTCACATTTACCAATTCTTTCACCCAACCCGATCTTATAAATTCAAAAATAAGCACTGCAATTTCTCTGAACCAGGACCTTTCTACAATTGAAGAATGGGGACAAAAGAATCTAGTTTCCTTTAATGCACAGAAAACCAAGTACATTCAATTTTCTAACCGACAGAATCTCACTGACTCCCATATATTTTTTAATGATGTAAATATTCCCACTTCCCCTAGTATTGACATTGTCGGTGTAACATTAACTACTAACTTGAGCTGGACACATTATGTTAGAAGCATTGCTAAGAATGCCTCTAAAAAAATGGGACTCCTGTACAGAGTTCGAGAATTCTTCACTGACGAGCAGTTGGCCGTATTATATAAAAGTCATGTGCGTTCTCAGATGGATTACTGTTCACCTCTGTGGAGTGGAAGTGGAGTGGTTGCATTGAGGCAGTTGGACAAAATTCAAAATAAAGCTATTAGATTAATCAATAACCCTGCAATCACACAGGACCTTCCTACATTATCCATACGACGAAACGTTGCATCCCTTGCATTATGCTACAGATAGTTTCACATCAATTGTTCCGAGGAACTTGCTTCAATTGTGCCGCCTCTGCACATCTTTCCCCGTAGAACTAGGGCAGCTGAGAGCGCCCATGAATTTACACTTTCTCCTCCACAATGCAGAACTTCTGCTTATCAGAATTCATTTATCCCCAGAGCTACTACTCTTTGGAATTCACTTCCCTCGAATTGCTTTCCACAAACTTACAATCTACAAATGTTTAAATCCAGTTGTTACAAACATTTTATGAATGGAGGATGCCTTTAGGCACATGGACCTTTTTGTTTTATCTGTGTTTTTCCTTCCTCCGTTCATTGTCTCTTAAAAAAAAGTGTACAAGTTTTATTATTTAAAAAGCGAGTTGGTATACATTTATAATTTGATTAGTACAAAGGTAATGCATACATATTATCAACATAAATCATGGAGGCCATAGTACAGCATAAATATTTATAGATATACAAGAACACATATAATTATATACATTATTTGTAAATTCTAAGGAGACGTAATAATGAATAGTGATTCCTAGTTATACTCAAAAGTGTGGGGGAAATTCCTAGCTGGAGTTTAATGTAAGTGTAGGTGTGGCAGAGCTCTTCACCTACAGTTATGTAGCGGCTAGGCAAACATGTAACAATGTAACTAAAACTGAATAATTAACGTTAAGGAGAGCGTGTGCAGATTTTAATTGGCAACTGGATAATCAAAAAGAAGTTATGGTGTAGGGGGCCTGAAAACCAGGTCTCAGCTATTCAAGCGTATCTGATTGCAGTAATAACTTTGACTAACAAGTTACTAAGAAGCCAGTAAGCATTCTAGGTCTTAGAGCCAGGAAGCATCCAGGTAATCTTGCTTCGCGATTAGCCATTATGCAAGAGGAGAGGTCGGGCCAGAGAGCACCTTTGAATCCAGTAAGAATTCAGATCTCAGGGAGGGGACTGAGATATCTTCCCCTACCTGGCGTTAGCTATTCCTGGTTGGTGGAGCCGAGGTTCTGGTTGCCCAATCCTAGGCAGACCTGGGTGTGTGACGTCAATGCTGGGGTCCTCTTGTAGGCGCCGCTTCTTCAGGGTGAGGGGGGGTTTGCGGGGGTCTGTTTTGGTCTGGCGAGGGTGGGACAGGTAGACTGTGGCGGCATTTTCTGTCATGGCTTCCCTCTTGTCTTTGATGGGGCGATACTTGGGTATTTGGACTACGTAGTGTCTCGGATTTTGGTATAACACTACCACCGTCCCGAACAAAGTCACGTCCTCGTGGCTGGAGGGTGAACCCTTTCTCTATGACGGTGACGGAGGTGGGCTGCAGGTGCTGGAGGATGTGATACCACCTCTTTGTGTGTGGCCCAGGAATGCCGTCTCGTCGCACCACGATCAGCATTGTTGGTCAAGGTTCCCACTTCAAACCATCTATGAGCTGGGCAGGATGCTTGAGTCTATGCTTCTTTTTCCTCCCCTGAGATCCAGATGACAAATTGTATGAACATCTTGGTGGGTGAGACTGAATGCGTGAGCTGAGGTGTTGAACATGCGGCTGCTGACTGGCGACCTTTGACTTGGTACCTGGGCTTTTAAGGACCTCTACGGGAGCAAATGTACAGTTAACCCGGGAAAGAAGAGCTTCCTCATAAGAGATTTTGGTGATGGAAGGCGATGGTCCTCATAAGATGCAAGTCCTAAAAAAACACTTTTAAAACACCCCTGTGGCATTCAAAACAAAGTAATATGTGATTAGGTGAGATCATTCCCCTTTATTACTTGCTACCATTCCTACATATGTGTCCCCCTCCCCTTCCTCTCCTTTTCCCCCCTCCTCAATTATCACCTATTTTTCCTTTTATTCCCCTTTTTATCGGGTAATTTTTGGCACAAATGTTCTTCCCGCAGTCTCTAGCAAAAGCGAGGCATCTAGAGACCCTTGCAACAGAGAGACTTCTACTTAGAGCTGTCATTGTCTCTTGAGAACTAGGGAGGAGAGGATATAATTATGCCGCGGCGGCTCTCCCCTCATGAATGAACCGGTCGACAATAATACGTCATTTTCACCTCCCAAATACTATTCACATTTGTTTTACTGCTCTTAAAAGTTAATATCTTCATATTAAACATAAAATAGGTGCATATGAATAAGTAATACCTATGTTTATGTCAAAATTACTATTTTCGTTGGGAATGAATCAAAATACCTCCGCATGGCGGGACGTTTCAATTACCTTAGTCTAGCCATTGCCGGATTAATCCCTAGTCTATGAAAAGGATTCGATGCTCTGCCGGAGCGAGTCTTTATGTTACTAGGGAGTCTTTCTGGGGTGCATTCTGGGGGTGAAGCGGGGAGTTTTTGGGTTTGAGGTTGATGAGTGGGTGAGATGGTGGGTGATTGAAGTTGGTGCGAAGTTACATCGGGGTTTGTGGGTAATGAAGTAATTTGTGCATTTTGGTGAAGCACATTATCAGTTATGGTGGAGTTATGGGGATTTGAGGAAGGGAAGAGGGGTTAGGAAGAAGTTGTATTGTGGGGTAAAGGAAGGTTGGTTGGTAGCGTTTGTTGGTTGTACGATAGGTTGAGGTAGAGATATGGGGGTCGGTGAGTGGGGAGTTTGTGTGGGAGTTAGTTGAGGAAGAGGTGGGATGATGGAAGGTGTGGGACGGGGTTGAGGTTACGGTAGTTGGATGGACGGTAAGTGATGTAGGGTGTCAGAGTTTGTTACAATAGGCTGAGGTTGAGGTGAGGGGTTCTGGGGGATATGGGAGGGTAAGTCGTGAGAGGGTAGGGAAGGGGTTGGTGAATGAGGAGATGGTGAGAGAGGAGTATTTGGGGGTGGTGGTGGTGTTTGAGGCAGGTATCCAGGTTAGATCGTTAAGAGGTTGGTTATTTAGGTGAGTTGAAGGTTGATGGTTTATGTCCTTATGGACTCGCATAGCATGCCTATTTCGGAATCTGCGAGGGTCTCCGTTATAGTCTACCACTACTTGGTAACAATTTGGAACATTTATTATTTTTAAGTGACCTTTAAATTTTGGCGCAAGTTTGTTAGTTATTGGCAGGTTCGCTATCATCACTTGGTCACTCACCTGGTACGGACTTCTTGTGTTTGAGTGTCGGCTGGCAAGTCTTGGCACGATTGTAATTGTCCTAATCTTGCCTTTATGCGCGTGACTGTGGGGTGGGTGTCTAAGCAGGGGTAGGGGGTTTGCATGAGGTGGCATAGCGGAAGTAGCATGGGGGCGACCCTGAAAAGTTTCTTGTGCGGTGTGATGCCATCATCTCGTGGGGTTGAATTTAAACCACATTGGATCATGTGTAACTGACTGGGCCAAGGTTTTGTATTCCCCGCGAGGAGTTTGGTCCTGATCTGGTTATTTATAGATCTATGACTCCTTTCTCAGATCGCATTGCCCTTTGGCCAGTACAGGTGAAGAGTGTGATATTTCAGACCCCATTAATTTAGAAAGGGCAGACCTGATTTAACCCAAGAAATCTGGGGCATTGTCCGTATGCACGGCCTGGGGAAGGCCGAAATTGGGGAAAACGTGGTTTAACATGGAGTCTGCAACTGTCTTGGCACTGGTCTTTTACGGGGACTGCGATCAGGAATTTGGAGTACAAATCTACAAAGGTAAGCACAAATCGGAATGAGTTGAACGCAGGGAAAGGGCCTTCTGTGTCGAGTAACAAGAGTTGCTACAGCATCGTGGCCGTGATTATACCGGAAGGGCCAGGGGTGAGTGTTGTATTTTTACCTCCCGCGCAAGTTAGACATGACTCCACTGTTTGTTTGGTGAGGGGATTAGGGTTGGGGGGGAGGGGGGTCCAATATGGTGCTTTGAATGCTTGCATCAATTTGGTGTAGATGAATGCCTTTTCCGTGATGTTATAATAACAAGGATGCTTTTGCTGCGTCTGGGCTCAAGGCAATATGGCCGGACTCTATAATTTAAAAATCTCCTACTCGAGTTAGTGAGGAAAAAGCGTCCCACTGTAGCCAGTCTGGTTTATCTGTTTTGTCCCACGTGGCTATGCGAGCTAAAGGGCCTGTCACACTATGACAACTTAACTGCCAACGCACCACAACTTAACGAGTGCCGTGCGTCGGGGCTGACGCACTGCAGGTGGTGGAGAATATAGGGATGCATACCACACGTGGTGCGGAGATCTCGACTTGTATGCGCTGCATTGGCGTCAGAGGCATAGTCGTCAGGATCGAACGGCCTGATACAACAACATTCGTGGAATGTAAAAAAATACAGGACAACGACAGCCTCCGGCGTGCAAGCGTCACGCCAGTGGCTAGCGCCAGACCTCCATTATGTGTATATCAGGGTGCAGACGCACTGCGCAGGTCACAGTACGGCACCAACACACGCTCACAGTGTCACATTATCGCCGATTTTGTGTCTGCTACTGAACCTGACCATAAAAAAAGGGCCGCACAGCATATAATAACCCTCGCCCCCAAGAGTCGCAGCCTCAGTCACACTATCCCCGTCGTACCATCACGTCTTTCGCTATACCGTCACATCATTCGCTATACCGTCACGTCCAACGCTGCCTACCTCCATGTCCTGCATCATCCAAACCCACACATACCCTCAACTAAATAAAAATTATACTATTTCTTGAACAGGACAACACCGAGACTGAGATAGCTATTGGCGCCTTCTGACGCCGTTGCCACTACGTGTGGTGGTCTGTGCCTCTCCGAGCATCCCCTATTGGGAAACTTGTGACACCTGGATCCTGTGACCTTGTGTACTTCCTTATTTTTCTGTCTGAGTTTCTCACCTACTCTAATTACCATCATACATTATTGGTAGGCATATAGAGATCAGTGGTCATCCAATCATCCATCCAGCTATCCACTATTCTATCCTACCATCCACTCATTCCATCCTGTCATCCACTCATCCATCTTGTCATCCACTCATTCATCATGTCATCCATTCATCCATCTTGTCACCCACTCATCCATTATATCATCCACTCATCCATTCTATCATCCACTTATCCATCCTATCATCCACTCATCCATCCTGTTATCCACTCATCCATCCTGTCACCCACTCATCCATCCTGTTATCTACTCATCCATCCTATTATCCACTCATCCATCCTGTTATCCACTCATCCATCCTGTCACCCACTCATCCATCCTGTTATCTACTCATCCATCCTATTATCCACTCATCCATCCTATTATCCACTCATCCATTCTGTCATCCACTCATCCATCCTATCATCCACTCATCCATCCTATCATCCACTTATCCATCTTGTCATCTATCAGTTCCTGTCCATCCAACTGTAAGCTCTGTCCATCCACCTGTCTGCTCTGTCTATTGCCTGGCCGTTCTATCCATTCATCTGTCCGTTCTGTCCAATATGCCTCTGATCTGCTGATCCCTGTGTATGCTTCTCTGTTTTGTTCTTGAGCATTTGTCTACCATCTTGCTGACAATTCCTATGTCTGTTCTGTACTTCTAGTTCATTAGTAATACATATATATGTACTCTCCTTTTCGTCCATTTTCTTCCATGACTTCCTTGGGTCAGACTCTTGTCATTAGGAGTTGTACTCTGCTTTCTTCCGTTCCTTCTTCTCTCGCTCCCTCTTTCTGTTTGAAGTTCTCTAATATATTTGTGCGCTCTCTCTCTCTCTATCTCTCTGTAACTCAGGTGGAAATATTTAATCAAGTCATTAAGGACCAGAAGCCCAACCTCAACCATTAAGCCGCCAACCTTATCAGACGGACCATGGCACCATTACTTCTGTATTAATGCTTTCCCATTTGATATTTTATTTATCTTCTTTCATGCATTTTTTTTTTATTTGCTATATTATGTTATATTGTTGTTGTTGTTCGCCAGGTTCGTCTGACAGAACAGCTCCAAAGTCCCGAGCAAGGCCAAGGCCATAACCAAGCATCCACACAGAACCCTCCCAGCTTTACCACTATGAAAACCGAGGTGACCAAAGCCGCTCCCAGGTGAGGGGCTGAGGAGGGTGCGGAAACGCCCAGGACACCAAAGCCCTACCCAGGGCCCTGTGCCCCTTGACAGTTATGAAGGGAAAGTTGAGAGGCAAGGGAAAAATGTGACGCTTTGGCTAGCAGTCTGCCAACCTCTAGGTCGGCAGTAGAGAGGTTAATGCACGGAAGAGAAGCCGCCACTTGAAATCTAGAAAATATATAAGCGAAAGGAACAGTCACAGTAAGCTATGAGTATGCTCAACTCTCACTCTGATAGACAAGCCAATCACTACATGACTAGAACTCAATCCTCTCAGCATCAGCTAGGAAAGGCTCTAGAAAGCCGCCTTTGGCAGGGGGATAGCTCCCCTCTTGGGAGGGTGAAGCCGTCTAGGGCCCAGGAGGTGTTCGGTGTGGGTGTCCCTGAGGCTATATTATGTTATGTTATGTTATGTTACTGACCTTTGGTTCTGCGGGAGGGGGAAGCCGTCTAGGGCCCAGGAGACTGCGGGAGGGGGAAGCCGTCTAGGGTCCAGGAGATGGTTGGTGAGGGTGTCCCTGAGGCTATACACTTGAGGGACACCCTGGGACCGGGGTTCATGGTCTGGGTTATAAACTTGTACGACAGCTCTGGTGGTGACGCTGTAGGAGGAGAGAGATAAATGTAGATATTTACAGATAGATTAAAATATATATAGATACATACATAGTAATGCTACATATGACTGCACTTAAAGCGAACATATACAACATAGTGAAGTGTTAGTGGTGTAAAGGTTTTATGATTTGGTAGCTTGTTTGCAAGATGATGGAAGATAATTTGGATGTAAAAAATGAGAGAGAGAGAGAGAGAGAGAGAGAGAGAGAGAGAGAGAGAGAGAGAGAGAGAGAGAGAGAGAGAGAGAGAGAGAGAGAGAGAGAGAGAGAGAGAGAGAGAGGAGAGAGAGAGAGAGAGAGAGAGAGAGAGAGAGGAGAGAGAGAGAGAGAGAGAGAGAGAGAGAGAGAGAGAGAGAGAGAGAGAGAGAGAGAGAGAGAGAGAGACAATATTTTCAACGGTCTAAAATATAATGAATACCAAATATACCTTTCAATATCTGTCATATGTAACTCCTTCTTACGACCCAACGTATAATCTAATGCTAAGCGATACAGCCTTGGCAATAATAGTAAAAACGAAAACCATATCACCAAAAGAGGGTATACATAAATTGGCTCCAAAGATACAAACATTTAAACTACTGATAATAATTATCAGTAGTTAAATGTTTAATTCTAAAAAAATATATATATATATTTATTATTTAGGATAAGAGATCAGGACACATTATTTTTTAATGAGGATTAAATTATTTGGCCCCAATATAACAACATATACAACACCAGCTTAATAAAAAGAAGGCATACAGATCGTATGGTATTCCTCCTGTTGTACTTAAAAACTGGTCTTCCGTGCTGACTCTTTCGGCTCTGTCTATCCTCTAATGTCTTTCCTTCATGCTGGAAGTTTTCTCTTATTCAACCTGTCCCAAAGAAGGGTGACCGCTCTCAGCCCTCCAACTATCGTCCAATTGCTCTAATTTTGTGCATCTCTAAAGTTTTTGAAACTATTCTTGCCTCAACATTTCTTAAGCATTTATCTTCCCATAATCTACTTTCAGATTGCCAGTACGGTTTCCTTAAAGGCCGCTGTACTGGTGATCTTGGTCATCCTCCTTTCGGGACTTCGGTGAGACTTTGGGAACCGTTGCACTAGACATATCGAAGGCCTTCGATTGAGTCTGGCATATAGCTTTAATTTCTTAACTACCCTCCTTCGGTTTCTATCCCTCCTTCTGTATCTTTGTCTCTATTTTCCTATTCGGCCGTTCCATAGCTGCGGTTGTGGACGGTCATCGCTCACTTCCTCATCCTATCAACTCCAGTGTTCCTCAGGGCTCTGTCCTATCTCCCATTCTCTTTCTAATTTTCATATATGATCTTCTCAACTGTACCTCCAGTCCCATCCATTCATATGCAGATGACTCTTCCTTACACTATTCAATTAGTTTTCCAGAACGCCCCAGCCATTAATCCCACAAATAACAAATGTAATGAAGCCAAAGAACATTTATCTTCTGATCTAACTACTATTTCCAATTGGGACAGAGAAAACCTTGTTGCTTCCAAAACCCAATTTCTTCATGTTTTTACCCTTCCGGAACTCCCAGAAGACTCTCCCTTATTTTTCAACAATACAAAAATCAATCCTTCATCTTCTCTCAATATTCTTGGTGTCTCTTTTTCTTCTGCTCTCACTTTTAAGGACCATATCACCAGTCTTGCTAAGGCAGCCTCCCAGAAGCTGGTTGAGCTCAACCACCTCAAGGGGTTCTTTGCTACTGCGCAGCTTCTTGCTCTGAACAGGGGCACAGTGCGCCCTTGTATTGAGTATTGTTCACATGTGTGGGGATGTTCCTCTCACACCGCACTCCTAGACAAAGCAGAAAGGAAGCCCTTCCGTATCATTAATTCTCGCCCACTCACCAGCTCTCTGCAAACTCTCTCTCTTCGCCGCAATGTTGCATATCTTTCGCTATTCTATCGCTACTACAATAATCAGTGGTCCTCAGAGCTCTCCCAGTGTATACCACCTCCGCTACGTAGGGATTGTGGTACCCGTCTTGCAACAAAATCCCACCCCTACTCTGTGCAACTCTCCAACCCAAGAGTGAAATGTTAATCTCAGGCTTTCCTCTATTGAACATCTGAGCTCTGGAACTCTCTCCCAGAATCAGTCTATCCCTCCTCCTATGAATAAAATTGCTCCAAATTATGTGTGTCCAGGCATTTTGGCTCGAACGTCCCTTGATTTTGGCTCTGTCACTTTTTCAACTCTGGGGGTGGCACTCGCTACAGGTAGTTCTGCCTTTTGTCTCCCTCACTCACAAAAAAAAAAAAATATATATATATATATATGTGTGGAGAGGGAGGAATAGCACCAGAATCTTTCAAGGTGGAGTTTCTAGCTAAAGTTTGAGCAAAGAGTTCAACTTTGTTAGAGGAAGAAGTGATGGTTGTGCCATCAAAGTGGAAAAGGGGACTGAGAGATGTGACGCCTCCCGGCGTTAGCAGAATGGTTGCGTGGGGCATTGCAGCTCGCTAGCGCTCGCCAGGATGGGGGGATAGGCTACAGTTGTCCTAGAATGATCTGCTTTATTTCATTAGTGTCGTGTTGCCACAGACAGTCTAGAAGTGGTCTTTGTTTTGGTCTGTGACCGCGCCTTATATTTTATATTCGCTATAATATAAATGTTGCTTGTGTGGGAGGCGAGCGAGAGAGTGTGAGGGAGTACACCCGGCAGCGAGGTGAGCTATGACGTGGCTCGCTTGGGTGCTGACGGTGTTGGCGGCCGGGTGGTCAACTAGTCCCTTCCCGTCGCGGCCTCGTGTTTTTTACCAGAGCTCAGAGCTTGCCTGACACGTGTATCGCCTACATCCTTTGCAATTCTGTCCCCCATACTCGCTACTTTGCATACTATTTCTCTCTCTCGAATTCTCCTTTCTCATTCTCTAATCTTTATTAAACTCAACATCCCTTCTGGTTTCAGCATAGACGTTCACTGCCGACCAGTCGTATTGTACGCGAAGCTCTCAGATATTTCCATGTATTAGGTTAAGGAGGTATTATGCTTTATTGAGGTTTAGAGAGACGGACTTTTCCGTATGTGTCCTCTCTCGGGAAGGATGTAGACCGGTATAGGTCTCCCTTGCAAGGTGTTGAGTTATTCTTCTTGGTTATCTAAAGCTAGACTAGGGGCAAGGTTACTGTGTCGTTGTCTCCGATGTGTGCAGTGTTAGCTAAGCTCTGCACGACATCGACAGGTACTGTGGGAGCCTAAGTTGTCTTCGGGTTGGTTTACTTTGCGAGCACAGCACTGTGGTGTGAGAGGGCCATAGCCTATCCCTCACAACATAGTGCTGCCTCTTTGTGTTGACTTCTGAGGGATCGCCAGGATAGAGCTAGGTACTAGAGACCTAGATTTATCAAGAGAGCATCCCCGTCCTATAACGTAATCTTCATTTTACCACCCTTGGACAACGTTAGGCTACAAGCCGCATGCTCGCCCATTGTTGCCCTGCCTTGATACCCAAGCTAGACTTTATTAACTGAGCAGACACTGGTTCGAGATAAGCCCCATTATTATATGTATGCAGCATTATTATTCACTGCACTTTTGAGCCGAGGTTGTTGTTGAGTTGCACAACCCGAGTAGGCTGTTGCGTTGTGTCACAAAGCATTTCTTTAGTTGTCGAGCATTACTACCTTTGCGCAGTCTTTATTATTCGCCTGCCTATTATTAATATATGTCCTAGCATTTATTGTGACCCGTATTCTGCATTATAATTGTTCAAGATTCTTTACGAACATCTTCCTAGCATCAGACTTATTTCAGAAGTTTCCAGTTGATGTTGCAGGACTAGCATTGCACTTTCTTTAATACAGGAGTGCCAGTTATTTGAGTATCTACCGTAACGTTAATTAATCACGTTAACTATCTTTTCTTTGTGTAACATAATCGAATAATCTTTTAATGTTTGAGAATAGGCTGTTTCATTGAGCGTCAGCCTAGTGTGTGTGCACCAGTTACCGAGTCATAGGATACCTCGTTGTCCAGGCACGACTCAGGGCGGTAATGGTGTTTTGTTTTCCAGTGTTTAACACCTTACGAGCGGCCTATGCGGTTTATTATATGTACCGCACAGCGGGGTGTTTTTAGCCAAAATAGGGCTGTTTACGTGATCATTTTCATGCCTAAATAAGACCCAGAACGTAAAACAAGTACCTATCCCTGAAAGGGCATAAACAGAGCTTTCGAATGACACCATAACGATCCTTGTATGATGGATAGTTTTCTTGCAATAACCGTGCAACGCGAGTGCAAAAAGCAGGTAATTCGGTAGTTTCGGTACATAATTGAGTATGTAGCGAGTGAGAGAGGGAGGAGGGAGCTGAGATTTGTGTCAGTAGGTTCGCCGCGGTGGTCTGGAGCAGTCATACGCTCGCTAGTCTCCTGCCACCACTTGTCTCTCTCTCTCAGCCACATTACGTGCTGAAATTGCCACTCGACCTATGTCGAGCGCCGCCACATAGTCCAGCTTTTTTTAACTCGACTTATGTTGCTCGCCGCTAATTAAGGGTTAAGGCAGGGGTTGGATCTAGTGTTACCGTTGTTGCTTTTTGCCATTATCTAGTCCAATGTTGAAGAGCCCTGTGTCTTTGAGAACCTGGATCGTAACAGAGACGAGGAAGAAAAATTGTTGGAGAGGTTTTTGGCTAGATGCCAGAAAGCTTGGGAAGAGCTAGAGTTGAATAGTTCAGTGCATTTATTATTGATGAAAGAGTGTTTGGCAAGGCGAATAACAGGATTGATTGATTCCAGGCAAAAACATAGGAAGAATGAGATTCTTGAGTCTTAAGGTGTCGGTACCGTTTGAATGCTTCCTCCTTGTTGCAGGCAGGAATAGAATAATTGTGAGTAAACCAAGTTTTGTTTGCATTAGACTGAGAGAAAGGGTGCCCGGCCACGGATGCAAAAGTAATTCCATGCAAAATCAAAGAAGCATTGCCGAAGAGCCTCCCAGTCGCCAGGGCCAAAGTGCCACAAGCTCCGCCGGTTGGGAGGATTGGGTGGCCATACCGGAGAGATAGGAGAGGTGACATATATTAGTTTATGGACGGAGGAACCCAAAAGAGAGAAAAGATTTACAGTATAAGCAGAAGGGCTAGAGGATAAAAATAAGTCAAGAATGTTGGGGCGATTTCCGAAGCGATCCGGGATAAGTTTAGGTTGCTGTACTAACTTCTCTAGGTCATTTAAGATAGAAAAGATGTAGGCTTGTTCACCAGGTTGGTCAGTGGAAACATAGGAGAGCCATTGGTGGTGGTGAACATTGAAATCTGCTAAGATAGAGATTTCTGCGAAAGGAGAGATTGATAGAATGTGTTTCACTTTAGAAGTTAGATAATCAAAAATGTTGGATAGTCAGTAGAATTAGGGGAGAGATAGATAGCGAAGAAATATTTTGTTTGCGAGTGACAAGAAAGCTTTAGCCAGAGAGTTGAGAAGAATCTAAGTTGGGAACACGAGAGAAAGCAAGATTTTTGCGTACAAAAATGCAACATCCACCTTGGACTCGAAACTGATAATAGAGATAGTAGGAGGATACAGAGAACGGTTTGATGTCAGTAGTCCCAGACAACTTTGTCTCGGTGATAAAGAGAAGATCAGGGTTGGCAGAGAAGAGGTGGTCTTCCACAGAGTGGAAGTTAGAGGAAAGGTTATGAATATTACAGAAACGGATAGTATGAGTAAAATGTGGTGGTCCAGAGCATTTTGGCATGTCGATTCCAGGGGACAGACTGATGGGGGCATTTCTGGTGCCCCCCCCCCCCCCCCACCCCCTGGGGACTCCGAGGCTGGTCGAGATATTTTTTTTTTTTTTTTTTAAAGTTAGTATAGTATGTAAGAGGTTTGTAGTATAATGTAGTATAATAATAGGAGGAGAAGGTGTTTTGGAGGGCAGACTGGAGTTGCCCTCAATATTGATGAGACACTGAAAGGGTCAGCTAGGGAGGCCAGGTTGTGAAACAGGAATTCCAGAATTCCTTATCAGCCACCTAGCACTCCCCGGGAGTATCACCCTGTTTGGCTGGTGTCTACAGCCCCCTCTTAACAATTCTGGAGGTGGAATTCCCGGTCAGGGGCTATCAAGGGCTATCTACGCTACAAAGTGACACATTTATTTGATTCGCAGGTTCTATTCCTCTAATGTTCATTTATCTACATATCTTTTCGTCTACTATAGAGAGGGTTTCGATTAAACTAAATTAACCCTTAACCGACGGTGAACAGCATATGACGGAAAAGAGAATATTGGCCCCCTACCTGCGATGCCCATCATATGACGGGTGCCATTTTGAAAACGTTATGAGCTCAGCGAGAGAGTCCGCGCGTTGAGAGGACAATAGCTGGGCTTCGACCGCTCAGCACCACCACTGGGCCGTCACTGACACGTAGTATGCCTCAACTCCAACGCCGCACCTCGCGAGACAAGGAAATGCAAGAAAATCAGCTGCATTCCTTGACCATGTTAATTTGGAAGAGGGAATAGGCCTAGACCCGGAGAAACTCACAGCCATAGATAAGACTTCCCCTTCTACAGACGTGAGAAGAGTGCAAGCCTTTTTAGGACTTGCTTCCAATTATCGCCGTTTCATGCATAGGTTCGTCACCGTTGCCAAACCCTTGCACAAAATTACTCCCAAGGATGAACCATTCATAGGGACTACCATCCGCCTCCAAGCGTTTGAGACATTGAAAGAACAACTTGTGTCTGCCCCTGTTGTCTCTTTCCCTGACTTATCTCAACCTTTCAGGCTATGCACAGATGTTTCCCTGGTGGGTATAGGAGCAGTCTTGGCCCAAATGCGAGATGGCAAGGAGTACCTAATACATTTAGTTTTATTTTGTATACGTCTTTTTTTCTTTTTTTCTTTTTTCTTTGTCCTCTAAGTTGCCGTAGTGTCTCTCCAGTGCCTTCGGATGTTTTGTGTGGATTCATCCTGCTGGTGATTTTGCACCTTGGTAGGAAGCTTTGGCATCTCATATAATAATAATAATAATGTGCCAGCACTACCCTGACCCCCTCACAAAAGAACTATGTCACCACAAAAAGGGAGTGCCTTGGCATTATCTGGGCATTGCAACACTTAAATCCTTCTTGGTCGGAACCCACTTTACCATCAACACCAATCATTAAGCTGTGCATTTCTCAATACTCGCATGTTAACTAACATTAACATAACTAACATAACCAGTTAGCCTGAACCCATCATAAATCCTTGCTAATTTCTAGTATTTCATATATATAATATATATATACTGTATATATATATATATATATATATAATATATATATACTGTATATATATATATAATTTTAGTGGTGGGTTGGCCGCTAGGGTAGCGTATCTTCAGTATAAAAAAGAAGGATCAGAGCAACGACGGTGTTCATCTTGACGTGTTTATTATTTGCAATATTTCGGACTAACCTTGTCCATCATCAGGCTTCTAAAACATAGCCGGTCCTATGAAAAACGGGAAATTTCGCTGTGAATATTCTAATTAGCTTGACCATATTAAAAGTATACTAAGGAATTAAAACATGAATTAAGGATTAAAACGTTTAAAGCTGTCAAAACTAAACCTATTTAGTACATACATGATAACACGTTGAGAAATATAGTGTGTTACTGTACTTACATAATGACTGATAATGTTATGAGGGACCTTACATCTGCTGAAGATTGCCTATTAGTGAATATTTATACAAATATATTTGATCTAAAAACGAAATATGTCAATGAGCAAAGAGTAAACGTGAAGTGATTCATTATAAAAAAATGAATGGGAATGTATTACATGTTATATTCAGTAATTATTATAGGAATCATTATTTCAACTTTCATATAATTTTAAGGTGATTTATTTACAGTGTACACTGTACTGTGTATTTTATCGTGGAACTGTATAATCTCTGAGGTTGAGTCAATGGGACTTCCTGTTTTGGTTTTCCTGAATCACACATTACACTCGCAATTTTGATCTCAGCAGGCACTGTACATGTGATCGGAAGTTAAGATTACATGATTGTTAGGCATGTGTACATTATGGAGAAGGGTAGTGAGCAGTATGAAAAAGGTTTGTACTAGATTTAGACACGAGCAATGGGGACGATTACAGCTCCGGAGATTCCCTCCAGACATAGGGAATTTTCCTTGTAATATTTTATTTCATCATGTGTTACTTCAATAAACAACGTGACTGGATACCTTAGATTTCCTTTACCTTAATAAGAGAGTAAAGGATGGTGGCGGCATATCCATCACATCCATTATATATCTACCAATCAATGAGAGAGCAGAGCAGAGCAGAGAATCTACACAGTATTCTTCAAGCAACTTAACTAAACTACAAATAAACCAAATCTATAAACCCATAAGGAAACCTCACAAACGGTTTACCTTTGCATTATCTAATTAAAGGAGACTCACAAACGTCTTCCTATCAGTGGTGTCAACGTATACATTACAAATGTTCAATTGTATATACGCTGATTTCCTAAAATATGTAAGGCAATACAAACAGACACTTCAAAAATAAGAAACAAAAAGCGAAAATTTAAAAATCTAAACACTACCAACTGGTACTGACCGAAATGAGTTCACTTAATTAGACCTAACTACGAACAAGTATTTAGTTCAGGTTTTATTGTATTTATATAAAACTTATCTCCAATGAGAGTATCAAATTTATTGGAAAATCTACTAATGATTTTAAAATCTTTATCACCGAAATTATGGTCACATTCTAACGCATGATTCATGACTGCAGAGAATTGCATTTTATTAAGGTACCGACCCGTTCTAACACTCTTCCCAATATGATCCATGATTCTAGAAAACTCAAGTAGAGCAACCGACGTACCTCACAGGACAGCGATTTAACTTGAATATCACAGTCATAGTTGGTATGAAATATTGTTTACAACTTTTCATACGTTAGTATGCTTGTGTGTATGGATGTGTAAATGCTGACTGTTAACAAAAATCCATTATGTAATTTATTGAAATTATTTTGTATACAGTTAACTAACCAAATTACTTAAAACAAAATATATATAAATTGTCAAAACTGTTCAAAAACTATTCTCCCCAGCTCATGCTAAAAATGGAATTCCAGCGTTCCTTATCAGCCACCTAGCACTCCCCGGGAGTACCGCCCTGTTTGGCTGGTGTCTACAGCCCCCTCTTAACAATTCTGGAGGTGGAATTCCCGGTCCAACTTCCAGGGGCTATCTACGCCACAAAGTGCCACATTTATTTGATTCGCAGGTTCTATTCCTCTAATGTTCATTTATCCACATATCTTTTTGTCTACTATAGAGAGGGTTTCGATTAAACTAAATTAACTCTTAACCAACGGTGAACAGCATATTTTTTTTTCTATGTGATTGAGGGTGGCAAAAGGCATAGCTGCCTATAGCGAGTACATCCCCCATAGTTGAAAGAGTGACAGGGCCAAACTCAAGGGACGTTATAGACAAAATGCCTGGACACACAGAGTTTGAAGCAATTTAAGTCATAGGAAGAGGGAAAGACTGATTCTGGGAGAGTTCCAGAGCTCAGCTGTTGAGTAGAAGAAAGTTTGAGAGTAACGTTTCACTCTTGGGTTGGAGAGTTGCACAGAGTAGTGGTGGGATTGAGTTGCAAGACGGGTACCACGTGCCCTATGTAAAGGAGGTCGTATGCACTGGGATAGCTCTGAGGAACACTGATTATTATAGTAGCAATAGAATAGCGAGAGAGATGCAACATTGCGGCGGAGAGAGAGAGATTGCAGAGAGTTGGTGAGTGGACGGGAGTTAATGATACGAAAGGCCTTCCTTTCAACTTTGTCTAGGATAGCGGTGTGAGAGGAACCTCCCCACACATGTGAACAATACTCAATACAAGGGCGATATGACGGGAAAGAGAATATTGGCCCCCTACCTGCGATGTCCATCATATGACGGGTGCCATTTTGAGGACGTTATGAGCTCAGAGAGAGAGAGTCCGCGCGTTGAGAGGTCAATAGCTTGGCTTAGACCGCTCAGCACCACCACTGGGCCGTCACTGACACGTAGTATGCCTCAACTCCACCGCCGTATCCCTCTCGCGCCCGACGCGCCAACCCGCCAACAGCACTTCGCTCTCGCTGCTCGAAATTTGACCATAACTTGAGTACTCCATTACTCATCGCCTTATTTGTTTGCATGAACTGTAGCTAAGCTCTAGCTTAACTACCCTGTAGATGCTTTGCATGAAATTTTGCTGTGTTTTTGACTGATAAACGTTTGTTTATCGAGACTGCTTTTGTTTACATTTGTACCGGTTAGTGACGACCGACGCTCTAAAGTAAACAAACTACTTGCCTGTTTCATATTATTATAAAGTTCTAGCACTTATTGTATATATTTTAGCCCTCACTGTAGTTAAGTGCTTAGGAAACCACCCAGTAGTTATCTTGCATGACATTGTACTGTAGTTTTGACTAATAAACGTTTGTTTTTCAAAATTCTATTTGTCTAGTTAGTAGAGACGCCACCGATTCCAGCGCCACCTGTGTACGCATAAACAAACCCTCTTCTTGTATTTTATATATCAAAGTCTAGCCAATACTGTACTTGGTTGAACTTTTTATCTTGGTTATCTATAAAAATCGCACACACTAACATTTCTCAAGATAGTTTTAATATTGGGTTAGAATATTTTAGTTACTGTAATACTTTTTGATAGCCTATTTATTAATCGCATTTCAGATACTTGTCACCATAATAATAGGCCTCTCACACTCTTGCCAGGGATATTACTAACTTCATTATTAGTAGTATTGTGTCGACCACAGTATAAACTAATATACAGGCTTTAGCCTAACTGTGTCATACTGCTAACATCATTTTATTTTTATTTTCAGGCATAAAATTGTGTTCTAGTGCTAACATATTCTTTTTGTGATCAACATATTCTTTTTGTGATTTACATGCATTAATTGTACCATACTGCTAACCAATATTTTTTGTTACTGTACTGTATACTGCTTTCCAGTTTTCTCACTAGGCTAAATTAACCCTCTCCCACTTTTTTCCCCAGTAAATTATGTAACAAATCACTAGTCCATTTACAATTTTCAGGCTTTAACTGTGTCATACTGCAAACATATTCTTTTTGTGATTTACAGGCATTAATTGTACCATATTGCTAACAATTATTTTTTGTTACTGTACTGTATACTGTTTTCCAGTTTTCTCACTAGGCTACATTAACCCTCTCCCACTTTTTTTCCAGTAAATTTTGTAACAAATTTCTAGTCCATTTGTGATTTTCAGGCTTTAACTGTGTCATACTGCTAACATCAATTTTTGTTTTATTTTCAGGCATAAATTGTGTTCTATTGCTAACATATTGTTTGTGATTTACAGGCATATTAATTTTATCATATTGCTAACAAAATTTTGTGTGATTTTCAGGAATTAATTGTACCACATTGCTAACATACATTTTTTGTGATTTTCAGGCTTTAATTGTACCATTTTGCTACCATAAATTTGTGTGATTTTCAGGCATATTGTGATTATATCGTCATGGCGCCGCAACGAACCTGCACTAGCTGTTCCGGTAAATTTGGCCCTACCATGTTTGTTGATACTGATGTCCAAATTTGTAGATTTTGCCAGCTCCGAGAGAATATTGCGTATGAATTGAATGCAGCTCACCGCAAGATCGATGCCCTGACTACGAAGCTTGAATCCCTTCAAGAATTTGCCACACTCAACGTAGGAGTGCCCTCAGCCCAAGAAACCACTACGATGTCAACCGCCATTCCAGTGCATACAGTACCAGTACCGGTACCGGTACCCACACCAGCAGCTACCTTAGATGTTGCAGAAAATAATAATGACTCTACTCTCACTCCCCCCCAGGACAATTTTCAGTTAGTGAGAAACAATGTGCATCTCAGTACCAGTACCAGGAAGGTCATCCCGACAACATGCCAAAACCGCTTCAAAATTCTGGCTATTGACGAGGAAGAGGAAACGGAAGAAGTTCGGCTTGTGGGCGACTCCATGGTCCGTGGCCAACTAACCGAGTTCTGCGCCAGGGCACCCAGGACCAGAAAGCGATTTTGTATCCCAGGTGGCGGCGTGGACGACATTGTTGCGGCTGTGGAAGAGGTTTCCAGGCTCGCCCCCGCAAGCACTACGTACGTCATCCACGTTGGATCTAACGATGTCCAACGGACGCGGTCAGAGGAACTATTTTGCAAGTACCGGCGGCTGATCAGGTCCTTCAAGGAAAAATCTAATAGAATCTTAATTTCAGGAATTGTTCCCCGGATTGATGTAGAAATCCGATTCTACAACATAGCTACCAGTACAAATCGCCGACTAGCCAAACTCTGCAGGGAGGAGGACATCGGCTTTGTCGACACGTGGGATCATTTTTACTATGATAAATCTTTGTTTTCAGGAGATGGTGTACATCTCAATGAAGTAGGAGCTGCACGTCTTGGTCGTCTGCTGAACGATGCAGTCAAGGATTTCCGTTAAAAAAACGGGGTCAACCAGACCCCAGACAGGGTAGTGTAAGTCAAATACGAACTGAAAATTCAGACAATGTACAATCGGTAACATCCAACTCTAATACTCTTAACCCGGGAACTGCGGGGAGACTCTTAAGAGTTCCCCCGGCGGACTGCGGGGAGACTCTTAAGAGTCAGAGAAAACAAAAATCAACTTTTGACATCGATTTTATTTATTTTTATTTTTTTTTTTTTTTTTTGGCCCCTGGGCCATGCAAAATCTCAGTCCTCTACCTCCCCTCCTTCCCCACTTTCCTCCTCTCCTTCAGTTATCACCTATTTTCCCTGTTATTCCCTTATTCTGAGGTATATTTTCGTGCTAACATTAGAAATCCGGTTACAGGGTGTGGTCATCACTGATAGCAAGCGAATGCAAGAGTGAGAGAGAGAGTATCGATCGACTGTGTCTCAGTGGCCTTGGGGGAAATTGGCGGGAAAGCAGCTTGCCTCACCCATACATTATACAATTCGCGGGCTATATCTCCGATTTTGACCATCCAAACGCTGTTTTCACTCGTTTTATTGTTGTTTCAGGTTAATACCTTTATAATCAACCCATAATAGGCGCATATGGATAAGTATTAATGCTATTAATGGTACAATGAATATTTTAGTGACGGAAACACCTCAAATACGTCAGCACAGGGGGACGTTTCCAATTACCCCCATGCGCACTTGTTAGGTTAAGGTGTTTTATGTAAATGCTCGTAGCATACGCAATACATTTTCAGATCTAGAGGAAATCGTGTTTACAGAACATTATGATATAATCGGCATTACAGAATCTTGGTTAAATACGGAAGACAGAGACGTTTTAGCCGAATATACGCTTCCTGGTTATACAATGTTTGAGAAAAGTCGGATCAATAGAAATGGAGGAGGAGTTCTGTTTTTTATAAAGGAAAGTCTTAATCCCGTCTTAATGTCAAAACCTCCAATTGGGAATATAGACATATCTTACGTACTATTAAATAATAAACGAGGAACTAAAATAACACTAGCTTTATTATACAGATCCCCATCTCAATTAGTGCAAACTGACAGTGAAATTTATGAACAAATTGCAGAAATAACTAACACCCCTGAACCAATATTAACATACAAGATACCTTAATTCTTGGTGATTTCAACTTACCTGTGACTAAATGGGGCGATATTCTTACTTCACACTCTGGACACGGCCTCTATGCTAACTTTCAAGAGAGTTCACTTTTTCAATTTGTACAATCTCCGACCCATGGTAATAATGTGCTTGACCTTGTACTCGCAACAAAAGAAGAATTAATAGAGAATTTGAATGTTGGTGATGAATTCAGTAACAGCGACCATCGTACGATAACTTTCACTTTAAAGTTTACTAGTAACAAATCAAATAGCAGCATTGAGAAAGTCCCTAATTTCAAGAAAGCAAATTTTCATAAACTTAAATCAAAGCTTAAAGAAACTGACTGGAGCTTTCTGACTAACAATAACGACATAAATACATCTTGGGAGTGTTTCACAACCACTTACCTTAAGGCAGTGCAAGACTGCATACCATCGAAAATACGGCGTCCAGGCCATAATGATAAGCCCAAATGGTGGAATAAAGATATTCCAGACTGTCTGCTTGCTAAAAAATTTGCTAATGATAGATTAAAATCCTCACAAAATGACGAAGAACGGGTGAAATTTGTAGAGCTACGACGCAAAGCCAAAAAATTAATTAAGCAAAGTAAAAAGACCCTGGACTTACATGTTGCGAATCAAAGTAAAACAAACCTGAAAGAATTCTATAGTTATATCAGAAAGAAAAAATTAGTTACTTCAACTGTTGGACCGTTAGTCGATGAAAATGGAGAATACACCAAAGACGAAGTACAAATGAGTAATACCCTCAATACCTTCTTTGCATCAGTTTTTACAACCGAAGACCTCAGTGATATCCCTACACCATCGCCGATTCAGATTGATAATTCAGATGTTCTAAGCAATATCACCGTTACAGAGAGAGAAGTATTGAATTGTTTAGATAAACTCAAGGTAAATAAAACGCCTGGACCTGATACAATCTCGCCTAGAGTTCTAAAGGAAGCTAAGAATGAGCTCTCCAAACCACTGGCATTGCTATTCAATGAATCCTTGCAGTCTGGGACTATGCCTGATCAGTGGAAGCTAGCCAACGTAACACCGATATTCTAAAAAAGGCAGCAAATCCCTACCCAGTAACTATCGTCCAATTAGCTTAACCTCAATTGTATGTAAAATGTTAGAAACGGTCATAAGAGACAGACTCGTAAATCACTTAGAGGCAAATAACTTACTTTAAGATACTCAACACGGCTTTCGTAAAAAACGTTCCTGTTTAACAAACCTCTTAGACTTCTGCCACGATATCCTTAACCTCTACGATGAGAGTAAAGCTGTAGATATTATATACCTTGATTTTCAAAAGGCCTTTGACAAAGTTCCCCACAAACGTTTACTGCTAAAACTATAAGCGCATGGAATACAAGACGGTGTGTTGAAATGGATAGAAAATTGGCTCAGCGACAGAAAGCAAAGAGTAGTCATAAACGGTAAGGCATCTAAATGGACCAATGTAAGTAGCGGGGTACTCCAGGGATCGGTACTAGGACCAATTCTCTTACTAATTTACATCAACGACATAGATGAGGGTCTCACCTGTACAATCTCAAAATTTGCTGACGATACAAAAATTGCAAATAGCGTACTCTCAAAAGAACAAGTTGACGATATGCAACACAATCTAGATAAATTGTCATGTTGGGCCCAAATTTGGCAAATGAGTTTCAATGCGGATAAATGTAAAGTACTACATATCGGATACCTAAATGAGAAAGCAAACTATTCGATGAATGGCACTCAGCTTAAGAATGTAAACAGAGAAACCGATCTGGGAGTAACAATATCGAGTAACCTAAAACCGAGTCAACAATGTTCAGAAGTTGTTAAGAAGGCAAACAAAATAATTGGCGTTATAGGCAGGTCATTTGAGCATAAATCCAAAAAAGTTATCCTAACCCTTTACAATTCCTTAGTCCGCCCTCTTCTGGAATACTGCGTTCAATCCTGGTGCCCTTATTACCAAAAAGATATAAAACAAGCTAGAACGAGTTCAACGTAGAGTTACCAAAATGATACCTAGCCTAAAGAACAAACCATACGAAGAGCGTCTTAGAGAATTAAATCTATTTCCTTTAACCCAGCGCAGATTAAGAGGTGACTTAATTCAAGTGTTCAAAATCATCAAAGGCATCGACAATATGAACTGTAGTAAGTACTTCACTATCGACCAATCTAATTACACGCGGGGAAACGGTTGCAAAATTATTGGTAAATCTTTTAACTCCCACGAATCTAAGAATTTCTTCTTCAATCGAGTTGTCAACTTGTGGAATGGGCTTCCCCGAGACGTTATAGACTGCAGCACCGTTGATTCATTTAAACTCCGCTTAGACAAATATCTTGCATCAAACCCGCGACTGACTGCGTTTGTAAATGAATAACTTTATTTTATCCCCCCCTCAGTTACTAATCCATCTGTCCCCTACTAACTTCCTAATGCTGCCACGGATTTTAGTTCTAGGGCAGTAGTTCCATTTCCAATGTTCCCTTACCCACTCTAAACCACTGTTTGGACACTTGATCCTCAGTGTTTTGGAGGACAAGCAGCCTAGAAGGGTCACTAGATCTGTAGTTGCTTGATTTCCTTTGTACTCCTTTGTACTCCTTTGAGACAAGGAAATGCAAGAAAATCAGCTGCATTCCTTGACCATGTTAATTTGGAAGAGGGAATAGGCCTAGACCCGGAGAAACTCACAGCCATAGATAAGATTTCCCCTTCAACAGACGTGAGAGGAGTGCAAGCCTTTTTAGGACTTGCTTCCAATTATCGCCGTTTCATGCATAGGTTCGTCACCATTGCCAAACCCTTGCACAAAATTACTCCCAAGGATGAACCATTCATTGGGACTACCACCCGCCTCCAAGCGTTTGAGACATTGAAAGAACAACTTGTGTCTGCCCCTGCTGTCTCTTTCCCTGACTTATCTCAACCTTTCAGGCTATGCACAGATGTTTCCCTGGTGGGTATAGGAGCAGTCTTGGCCCAAATGCGAGATGGCAAGGAGTACCTAATACATTTAGTTTTATTTTGTATACGTCTTTTTTTTCTTTTTTTCTTTTTTCTTTCCCCTCTAAGTTGCCGTAGTCTCTCTCCAGTGCCTTCGGGTGTTTTGTGTGGATTCATCCTGCTGGTGATTTTGCACCTTGGTAGGAAGCTTTGGCATCTCATATAATAATAATAATAATGTGCCAGCACTACCCTGACCCCCTCACAAAAGAACTATGTCACCACAAAAAGGGAGTGCCTTGGCATTATCTGGGCATTGCAACACTTAAATCCTTCTTGGTCGGAACCCACTTTACCATCAACACCAATCATTAAGCTGTGCATTTCTCAATACTCGCATGTTAACTAACATTATCATAACTATCATAACCAGTTAGCCTGAACCCATCATAAATCATTGCTAATTTCTAGTATTTCATAAATATAATATATATATATATATATATATATATATATATATATATATATATATATATATATATATATATATATATATATATATATATATATATATACTGTATATATATATATATATATATATATATATAATTTTAGTGGTGGGTTGGCCGCTAGGGTAGCGTATCTTCAGTATAAAAAGAAGGATCAGAGCAACGACGGTGTTCATCTTGACGTGTTTATTTTTTGCAATATTTCGGACTAACCTTGTCCATCATCAGGCTTCTAAAACATAGCCGGTCCTATGAAAAACGGGAAATTTCGCTGTGAATATTCTAAATAGTTTGACCATATTAAAAGTATACTAAGGAATTAAAACATGAATTAAGGATTCAAACGTTTAAAGCTGTCAAAACTAAACCTATTTTGTACATACATGATAAAACGTTGAGAAATATAGTGTGTTACTGTACTTACATAATGACTGATAATGTTATGAGGGACCTTACATCTGCTGAAGATTGCCTATTAGTGAATATTTATACAAATATATTTGATCTAAAAACTAAATATGTCAATGAGCAAAGAGTAAACGTGAAGTGATTCATTATAAAAAAAAAATGAGTGGGAATGTATTACATGTTATAATTATTCAGTAATTATTATAAGAATCATTATATCAACTCTCATAAAATTTTAAGGTGATTTATTTACAGTGTACACTGTACTGTGTATTTTATCGTGGAACTGTACAATCTCGGAGGTTGAGTCAATGGGACTTCCTGTTTTGGTTTTCCTGAGTCACACATTACACTCGCACTTTTGATCTCAGCAGGCACTGTACATGTGATCGGAAGTTAATATTACATGTTAGGCATGTGTATGGAGAAGGGTAGTGAGCGGTATGAAAAAGGTTTGTACTAGATTTAGACGAGCAATGGGGACGATCACAGCCCCGGAGATTCCGTCCCGACATTGGAAATTCTCCTTGTAATATTGCATTTCATCATGTGTTACTTCAATAAACAACGTGACTGGATGCCTTAGATTGCCTTTACCTTAATAAGAGAGTAAAGGATGGTGGCGGCATATCTATCACATCCATTATATATCTATCAATCAATGAGAGAGCAGAGCAGAGCAGAGCAGAGCAGAGAAGCTACACAGTATTCTTCAAGCAACTTAACTAAACTACAAATAAACCAAATCTATAAACCCATAAGGAAACCTCACAAACGGTTTACCTTTACATTATCTAATTAAAGAGATTTACAAACGTCTTCCTATCAGTGGTGTCAACGTATACATTACAAATGTTCAATTGTATATACGCTGATTTCCTAAAATATATAAGGCGATACAAACAAAACACTACACAAATAAGAAACAAAAAGCGAAAATTTAAAAATCTAAACACTACCAACTGGTACTGACCGAAATGAGTTCACTTAATTAGACCGAACTACGAACAAGTATTTAGTTCAGGTTTTATTGTATTTATATAAAACTTATCTCCAATGAGAGTATCAAATTTATTGGAAAATCTACTAATGATTTTAAAATCTTTATCACCGAAATTATGGTCACATTCTAACGCATGATTCATGACTGCAGAGAATTGCATTTTTTTAAAGTACCGACCCGTTCTAACACTCTTCCCAATATGATCCATGATTCTAGAAAACTCAAGTAGAGCAACCGACGTACCTCACAGGACAGCGATTTAACTTGAATATCACATAGTTGGTATGAAATATTGTTTACAACTTTTCATACGTTAGTATGCTTGTGTGTATGGATGTGTAAATGCTGACTGTTAACAAAAATCCATTATGTAATTTATTGAAATGATTTTGTATACAGTAAACTAACCAAATTACTTAAAAATATATATATATATAAATTGTCAAAACTGTTCAAAAACTATTCTCCCCAGCTCATGCTAAAAATGGAATTCCAGCGTTCCTTATCAGCCACCTAGCACTCCCCGGGAGTACCGCCCTGTTTGGCTGGTGTCTACAGCCCCCTCTTAACAATTCTGGAGGTGGAATTCCCGGTCCAACCTCCAGGGGCTATCTACGCCACAAAGTGCCACATTTATTTGATTCGCAGGTTCTATTCCTCTAATGTTCATTTATCCACATATATTTTTGTCTACTATAGAGAGGGTTTCTATTAAACTAAATTAACCCTTAACCAACGGTGAACAGCATATATATTTTTTTTCTATGTGATTGAGGGTGGCAAAATGCATAGCTGCCTATAGCGAGTGCCTCCCCCATAGTTGAAAGAGTGACAGGGCCAAAATCAAGGGACGTTATAGCCAAAATGCCTGGACACACAGAGTTTGAAGCAATTTAAGTCATAGGAAGAGGGAAAGACTGATTCTGGGAGAGTTCCAGAGCTCAGCTGTTGAGTAGAAGAAAGTTTGAGAGTAAAGTTTCACTCTTGGGTTGGAGAGTTGCACAGAGTAGGGGTGGGATTGAGTTGCAAGACGGGTACCATGTGCCCTACGTAAAGGAGGTCGTATGCACTGGGATAGCTCTGAGGAACACTGATTATTATAGTAGCGATAGAATAGCGAGAGAGATGCAACATTGCGGCGGAGAGAGAGAGATTGCAGAGAGTTGGCGAGTGGACGGGAGTTAATGATACGAAAGGCCTTCCTTTCAACTTTGTCTAGGAGAGCGGTGTGAGAGGAACCTCCCCACACATGTGAACAATACTCAATACAAGGGCGATATGACGGGAAAGAGAATATTGGCCCCCTACCTGCGATGCCCATCATATGACGGGTGCCATTTTGAAGACGTTATGAGCTCAGAGAGAGAGTCCGCGCATTGAGAGGACAATAGCTGGGCTTCGACCGCTCAGCACCACCACTGGGCCGTCACTGACACGTAGTATGCCTCAACTCCACCGCCGTACCTCGCGAGACAAGGAAATGCAAGAAAATCAGCGGCATTCCTTGACCATGTTAATTTGGAAGAGGGAATAGGCCTAGACCCGGAGAAACTCACAGCTATAGATAAGATTTCCCCTTCAACAGACGTGAGAGGAGTGCAAGCCTTTTTAGGACTTGCCTCCAATTATCACCGTTTCATGCATAGGTTCGTCACCATTGCCAAACCCTTGCACAAAATTACTCACAAGGTTGAACCATTCATAGGGACTACCACCCGCCTCCAAGCGTTTGAGACATTGAAAGAACAACTTGTGTCTGCCCCTGTTGTCTCTTTCCCTGACTTATCTCAACCTTTCAGGCTATGCACAGATGTTTCCCTGGTGGGTATAGGAGCAGTCTTGAACCAAATGCGAGATGGCAAGGAGCACCTAATACATATTGTTTTATTTTGTATACGTTTTTTTGTTTTTGTTTTTTCCCTCCAAGTTGCCGTAGTCTCTCTCCAGTGCCTTCGGGTGTTTTGTGTGGATTCATCCTGCTGGTGATTTTGCAGCTTGGTAGGAAGCTTCGGCATCTCATATAATAATAATAATAATAATGTGCCAGCACTACCCTGACCCCCTCACAAAAGAACTATGTCACCACAAAATGGGAGTGCCTTGGCATTATCTGGGCATTGCAACACTTAAATCCTTCTTGGTCGGAACCCACTTTACCATCAACACCAATCATTAAACTGTGCGTTTTTCGATACTCGCATGTTAACTAACACTCCACCAGTTAGCCTGAACCTATCATAAATCCCTGCTAATTTCTAGTATTTCATAAATAAATATAAATATATATATATATATATATATATATATATATATATATATATATATATATATATACTGTATTTATATATATATATATATATATAATTTTAGTGGTGTGTTGGCCGCTAGGGTAGCGTATCTTCAGTATAAAAAGAAGGATCAGAGCAACGACGGAGTTCATCTTGACATGTTTATTTTTTGCAATATTTCGGACTAACCTTGTCCATCATCAGGCTTCTAAAACATAGCCGGCCCTATGAAAAACGGGAAATTTCGCTGTGAATGTTCTAAATAGCTTGACCATATTAAAAGTATACTAAGGAATTAAAACATGAATTAAGGATTAAAACGTTTAAAGCTGTCAAAACTAAACCTATTTTGTAAATACATGATAAAACGTTGAGAAATATAGTGTGTTACTGTACTTACATAATGACTGATAATGTTATGAGGGACCTTATATCTACTGAAGATTGCCTATTAGTGAATATTTATACAAATGTATTTTATCTAAAAACTAAATATGTCAATGAGCAAAGAGTAAACTTGAAGTGATTCATTATAAAAAAATGAGTGGGAATGTATTACACCTTATAATTATTCAGTAATTATTATAAGAATAATTATTTCAACTCTCATAACATTTTAAGGTGATTTATTTACAGTGTACACTGTACTGTGTATTTTATCGTGAGACTGTACAATCTCGGAGGTTGAGTCAATGGGACTTCCTGTTTTGGTTTTCCTGAGTCACACATTACACTCGCACTTTTGATCTCAGCAGGCACTGTACATGTGATCGGAAGTTAATATTACATGTTAGGCATGTGTATGGAGAAGGGTAGTGAGCGGAATGAAAAAAGTTTGTACTAGATTTAGACGAGCAATGGGGACGATCACAGCCCCGGAGATTCCGTCCCGACATTGGGAATTCTCCTTGTAATATTTTATTTCATCATTTGTTACTTCAATAAACAACGTGACTGGATACCTTAGCTATCCTTTACCTTAATATGAGAGTAAAGGCTGGTGGCGGCATATCTATCACATCCATTATATATCTATCAATCAATGAGAGAGCAGAGCAGAGTAGAGCAGAGCAGAGCAGAGCAGAGCAGAGAAGCTACACAGTATTCTTCAAGCAACTTAACTAAACTACAAATAAACCAAATCTATAAACCCATAAGGAAACCTCACAGACGGTTTACCTTTACATTATCTAATTAAAGAGACTCACAAACGTCTTCCTATCAGTGGTGTCAACGTATACATTACAAATGTTCAATTGTATATACGCTGATTTCCTAAAATATATAAGGCGATACAAACAAAACACTACACAAATAAGAAGCAAAAAGCGAAAATTTAAAAATCTAAACACTACCAACTGGTACTGACCGAAATGAGTTCACTTAATTAGACCGAACTACAAACAAGTATTTAGTTCAGGTTTTATTGTATTTATATAAAACTTATCTCCAATGAGAGTATCAAATTTATTGGAAAATCTACTAATGATTTTAAAATCTTTATCTCCGAAATTATGGTCACATTCTAACGCATGATTCATGACTGCAGAGAATTGCATTTTTTTAAAGTACCGACCCGTTCTAACACTCTTCCCAATATGATCCATGATTCTAGAAAACTCAAGTAGAGCAACCGACGTACCTCACAGGACAGCGATTTAACTTGAATATCACATAGTTGGTATGAAATATTGTTTACAAATTTTCATACGTTAGTATGCTTGTGTGTATGGATGTGTAAATGCTGACTGTTAACAAAAATCCATTATGTAATTTTTTTAAATGACTTTGTATACAGTTAACTAACCCAATTACTTAAAAAAATATATATATAAATTGTCAAAACTGTTCAAAAACTATTCTCCCCAGCTCAAGCTAAAAATGTCTTTAACCTTTAAACGGCGAAGCTATGGTAATTCAAACTCTCCCGCCAAGGGAAGGTATTACGCTTCATTCCCGACGAAAATCGTAATTTTTCCTTAAATATCGTTATTAGTTATTTATATGTGCCTATTTTACTTTTAATATGAGGATATTAACCCTCTCCGACATATGATGCAATTTTGAGCCTATTAGGGATACTTTAAAGACTTTATTACCATCAGGGGTATTTACAAACCTTTAGTTTAGTTACTTCAACCTCTGCAGTTGTCTTTGAGTTAGCTGTGGGCAGAATACTAATTTTGGAGAGGTAATAGAGTGAGAGAACTCTATTTCTGATTGCTAATCTGGCAATCTCTGCATCATATGAGTCTGAAGGGGTTAACATGTAACTGCAATAAAACAAGTGGGAATAGTATTTGGAGGGAGAAAAAGCCGTATTACTGCCGACCTTCGTATCAAGAGGGGAGAGCCTGCGCGACGTATACCCTCTCTCTCTCACTTCCCGAAGTGAAGTCTCTTTGTTTGCTAGGATCTCTAACTGCCTCCTCTGTGACCCTGAAACCCCGGGTGGGAAATTTGCGCCGAAAATTACCCGATAAAAGGAGAAATAAGAGGAAAAATAGGTGATAATTGAGAGGAGGGAAAAGGGGGGGGGGGACACATGTGGAGGAGTGATAGCAGGTATGAAGAGGAATTAATTAACTTAATCACATATAGCTTTGTTTTGAGTGCCAGTGGGGTGTTTTGAAAGGCATTTTTAATGCCTAACCTCTTAAGAGTCCCGGCCCCTTCGCCCAGTAAAACCTCTTAAGAGTCTCGGCGCCTTTCCTGGGTTAATGACCGAGTAGTAAACGTTGGGAATAATCTGCCGTCAGCAGTTATTAGTTGTGAGACTGTATCGACTTTCAAAGTACGCTGAGACAATATCATTTAGTCAAACTCTCACCTAGTAGGATTTAATTATTATATATGTAAAGTTAAATAAGGCATGCACATATGTGTATTATCTTATAAAAAATGCAAATACAAAACTTAGTTTGTTAATGTTCATCTTCCTTTGTAATATAATTCTACACTTTTCCATATAATTAAAACAAAATATATATTCTTCCTTCCATAAACAATATTATTGATAATATATAACACTTCATCAATAATAAATGGGAGATACAATTCCTGATACAAAAATTCTGGCAAGCATCACAGTATATATTTTAGCAAAAAGTTTGTATTTATGATAATTGGTTAAACATTATGACATATACGGTAATCAAGAAATGTCATATGTATCAACTGATTCAGGAATAAAAGGCAGAGAGAGAGAGAGAGAGAGAGAGAGAGAGAGAGAGAGAGAGAGAGAGAGAGAGAGAGAGAGAAGGGGTACCATCCTTATTTTAAGATTTCAACGTTCACCACCGCCAATGGCTCTCCTCTCACACTACTGATCCACCTGGTGAACAAGCCTACGTCTTTTCTATCCTAAATGACCTAGAGCAGTTAGTTCAGCAACCCACCCGTATCCCGGATTGCATCGGAGATCGGCCCAACATTCTTGACCTGTTTCTAACTTCTAACCCTTCTTCTTATACTGTCGATCTTTTCTCTCCTTTGGGCTCCTCCGACCATAAACTTATCTCTGTCACCTGTCCTATCTCTCCAGTACGGCCACCCGATCCTCCTAGCCGGCGGCGCTTGTGGCACTTTGGCGCTGCCGACTGGGAGGCTCTTCGGCAGTACTTCTTTGATTTCTCATGGAATGATTTCTGCTTCCGTGGCCGAGGACCCTCGGAGAGTGCTGAACGCACTACCGAGGTATTCCTATCGGGCAAGGAAGCATACATTCCATTCTCTTTCTCTCAGACTAATGCTAAAAAATCTTGGTTTACTCACACCTGTTCTACTGCTGTCCGCAATAAGGAAGAAGCATTCAAACGGTACCGACGCCTTAAAACCCAAGACTCTCATTCTTCATATGTTTCTGCCCGGAATCAAGCCAAATCTGTTCTTCGACTTGCCAAACACTCTTTCATCAATAATAAATGCACTGATCTATCCAACTCTAGCTCATCCCAAGCTTTCTGGCATCTCGCCAAAAACCTCTCCAACAATTTCTCTTCCTCGTCTTTCCCTCCCCTTTCCCACTCTGATGGCACAACCATCACTTCTTCCTCTGACAAAGCTAAACTCTTCGCTCAAACTTTTGCTAGAAACTCCACCTTGGATGATTCCGGTGCTATTCCTCCCTCTCCGCCCTCCTCTCTCTTACTTATGCCTAATATCCTAATCTCTTCAAAAGATGTACTTTCTACCCTCTCTGGGCTTAACACTAATAAGGCGTACGGTCCGGACGGTGTTCCTCCTGTTGTTCTCAAAAACTGTGCTTCCGTGCTGACTTCCTGCCTAGGCAAATTCTTTCGTCTCTGTCTATCCTCTAACGTCTTCCCTTCATGCTGGAAGTTTGCTCACATTCAACCTGTCCCAAAGAAGGGTGACCGCTCTCAACCCTCCAACTATTGTCCAATTGCTCTCATTTCTTGTCTTTCTAAAGTTTTTTAAACTATTCTTGCTTCCAAATTTCTTAAGCATTTCTCTTCTCATAATCTGCTCTCAGATCGCCAGTATCGCTTCCTTAAGGGTCTCTCTACTGGTGATCTTCTTTCATATCTTACTAACTCTTGGTCATCCTCCTTTCGGGACTTCGGTGAGACTTTTTCTATTGCACTAGACATATCGAAAGCCTTCGATAGAGTCTGGCATAAATCTTTAATTTCTAAACTACCCTCCTTCGGTTTCTATCCCTCCATCTGTGCCTTTGTCTCTAATTTCCTTTCCGGCCGTTCCATAGCCGCGGTTGTGGACGGCCATTGTTCACTTCCTCACCCTATAAACTCCGGTGTTCCTCAGGGCTCTGTCCTATCTCCTATTCTCTTTCTAATTTTTATAAATGATCTCCTTAACTGTACCTTAATTCCCATCTATTCATACGCAGACGACTCAACCTTACACTACTCCATTACTTTTTCAGAACGCCCCCGCCAGCAATGCCTCAACAACAAACGTAATGAAGCCATACAACTCTTAAATTCTGATCTAAATACTATTTCCAATTGGGGCAGAGAAAACCTTGTTAACTTTAATGCTTCCAAAACCCAATTTCTCCATCTATCTACCCGTCAGGATCTCCCAGCGGACTATCCCTTATTCTTCAACAATACAAAAATCAACCCTTCATCTTCTCTCAATATTCTTCTGCTCTCATTTGGAAGGACCATATTACCAGTCTTGCTAAGGCAGCCTCCAAGAAGCTGGGTGTGCTCAACCGCCTTAGGGGGTTCTTTTCCCCTGCACAGCTTCTTGCTCTGTACAGGGGCATAGTGCGCCCTTGTATTGAGTATTGTTCACATGTGTGGGGAGGTTCCTCTCACACCACTCTCCTAGACAAGGTTGAAAGGAAGGCCTTTCCCATCATTAACTCCCGTCCACTCACCAACTCTCTGCAATCTCTCTCTCTCCGCCGCAATGTTGCATCTCTCTCACTATTCTATCGCTACTATAATAATCAGTGTTCCTCAGAGCTATCCCAGTGCATACCACCTCCTTTACGTAGGGCACGTGGTACCCGTCTTGAAACTCAATCCCACCCCTACTCTGTGCAACTCTCCAACCCAAGAGTGAAACGTTACTCTCAAACTTTCTTCTACTCAACAGCTGAGCTCTGGAACTCTCTCCCAGAATCAGTTTTTCCCACTTCCTATGACTTAAATTGCTTCAAACTCTATGTGTCCAGGCATTTTGGCTCGAACGTCCCTTGATTTTGGCCCTGTCACTCTTTCAACTATTGTTCATTTGCCAGATTCCAGTGGAGAGGGCCTCCTTTATGAACGCCTCGTATTCCATTCACCGTCCTTCAATCACTCATCACCTCGCTAGATTTGATTGGAAAGGATATCATAGTATCCCTCATTCTGGTATGTGTTACCTCTTATTATGATATTACTCCCTATATTATTCCATACTACATCATTCATTGTCCCTCTTCTCAGGTCAGAGTAAAGAAATCTGTTCCCTTGAGCATCCAATTTTGTATAATTTATCTCTCTTTCCTAAATATAGAAAGGATTATAATTTATCCTCCACTTTCAAGTTTTACTCCTATTTCCCCATTGCGTATCCCCTTTGGTATTCATCATTACCTCCTGTTTCAGATCGCACATCTCTGTATTTCTTCATTTTTCACCAGGTCCGTGTAGAGAGAGGTTGGTCCGTGATGGTGGATCTATTAAGCACAGGAGGGAGGATTGCTATGTCAGGTGAGGGATTTATTTTAAGTTTACTGAGTTTACTTGGATTATTATGTTCCCTCCACCAACCGACTTTACTCCTAAACTCAATTAATGAAATCAACAAATTCATGTAGCAGTCCAGGGATTCGAACCTAGGATGCTCACACCGAAATGCAGTGCATTTATCCATTGCACTACGAAGACAGGAGATGATACCTTGTTGTCCAACCTCTTCTGTCTCGCCCACATTGCATAAAAACATCAAACAGTATTTCGTTGGAATTAAGAATAATATTGTGTCCGTCGTATCAAACTAGGTTTGATAACAATGTGCAATTATTTCGTTTTAGGAATACGGTAATGTCAGATATTTTATGTTTAACTTTTCAGGATAAATTAATTGCGAACAATGTTCTGGACATGTTTTCATTAAAGACAAATTTGTAAGAATGATTAGTTAATTTTTAATTTTGTTTTTTTACTACTAGTTAGTGAATGATTTCTCATGATGATGATGGAAGGGATTATAGACTAACTGTAAGATAATGAGGTAAGGTGACCGGTTAGGCTAGCTTCATGATCAGTTAAGCTGTGGTGTTAAAAGCTCAATGTTGGCGAGATTCTATGCTAGCTTCATCATAACTTAAGATATGGTGGACCTCACTCAAAATTGGCAGCATTTTCGGCTAGCTATAAAATCACGTAACAAATCTCCTAGCTGGACCAATTAAGTCAGTAGGTCTTCAGCTTACGGTCTCATGTTTGTTGTTCTAAATATTCGCGGAATGACATATACCGGTATACATGGATTACGTATAATTATCAAATAAGTCACATACATATAATTATCAACATTATTTTATTCCCATGAAATAATAATTCCTAGACAGATGGTGTAGCCTCATGAATAACGCTGAATATTATAACACTATATAACACAACAGTTTGGGATCATATTATAACACTATATAACACAACAGTTTGGGATCATAAACATTGGCTTTATCCGAAATGTGCAGTGCCGCAGAAAACAATGGGGTGTGTTAATATTCTATCTTGGTTGTTTATATAATGAGCTTCGTGTACGACTTCTCATGTTTGGGTTTGTTTTTTCCTTTATATTTGTGTTGCGTTAATTTATTATTATTATCAGGTTAATAAAATGCAGTGCATAACATCCTACACAACGTTTAAACCACATACAACACGGTAAAGCATATACAAATACATTATACGAGGGGGTACATGGAGGAATTGGTTACGGAAGGAGAAATCTAGAAGGCGAATATATATTGGAGTCCTGCGTTGCACTCAACATGGTTGTGTGTAACACAAAGTTCAAGAAAAGACAGAGCCACCTGATCACATATAACTCTGGGGTCTCCAGTAGCCAGATAGATTACTTCTTGGTTAACAGGAAAGACTGGAAACTAGTTCAAGATGTAAAGGTCATCCCGAGCGAAGAATGTATCCCCCAGCATAAGCTACTTGTGTGTGACATGAGCTTATTCAGAGATCCTAAGCGCAAGAAGGTTTACATACCCAAAAGGAAAGTGTGGCTGCTGAAGGACAAGGAAGTTAGGGATAGGTTTCATAATGAACTGGAGGAAATGAATAGAAATAAGGAAGCTAGGCCTACCGATGTAAATAGCCAATGGAACTTTCTTAAGCATAGCCATATCGCTGCCACTGACAAAGTCTGTGGGAAAACAAAGGGTCACCCCAGGAATAACACCTCTTGGTGGTGGAACGATGAGGTAGAACATGCTGTGAAAGAGAAAAGGAGATGCTTCAAAGCATGGAAGAAAGGAGGCAGCAGGGAGGAATACCAGGCAGCTAAACGAACTGCCAAAAGAGTTATTTACAATGCTAAAAATCGCATTAAGGACCTGGTCCTCGAACAAGTGTGTAACACTGACAATCCCAATGGGATCTTCAACCTAGCTAGGCGAGTTAAAAATGACAGTAGGGATATTATAGGTGAACAGTGTGTTAGAGATGATAATGGGAAGATTGTGTATGCAGAAAATGAAATCAGAGAAGCATGGAAGGTACACTATGAACGATTGCTAAATGTAGAGTTTGAATGGGATAAGGAACAGCTTAGTATCGAAAAACCAATATCTGGGCCCCCTCCTTTGATAGCACCAGCTGTAGTGAGCGACGCAATCAATAAAATGAAGGACGGTAAAGCTCCAGGTTGCTCCGACGCTGAGATGATAAAAGCCTCAGGGGAGATTGGTGTAAACTTAGTCACTGAGTTGATAAACACCATTATTAAAGATGAGAAAATCCCAGAGGATTGGCTCAAAAGTGTAATAGTAAATATATACAAAGGAAAAGGGGATGCGCTAGATATAGGAAATTATAGGGGCCTGAAAATGCTTGACCAAATCATGAAGGTCTGTGAGAGAGTCCTTGAGGGTTTGATCAGGCAAAGCATCTCTATTGATGATATGCAGTTTCGTTTTATGCCAGGACGTGGTACAACCGATGCTATCTTCATAGTCAGGCAGATACAGGAAAGATACTTACTAAAAGGCAGGGATCTTTACTTTGTGTTTGTGGACCTGGAGAAGGCCTTTGATAGGGTACCTAGAGATGTTGTACAGTGGGCTATGAGGAAACTTGGTGTGGAAGAGTGGCTGGTGCGTGTGATAATGAAGATGTATGAGGATTCGCGAAGTTCGGTGAGGGTGAAGGGTGTACTGAGTGATGAGTTCGCAGTCCGTGTTGGAGTCCATCAGGGTTCAGTGTTAAGCCCCCTCCTCTTTATTATGGTCTTGGAGGCGCTGTCTAGAATTTTTAGAGGTGGACTCCCGTTGGAACTGTTTTATGCAGACGATTTAGTCCTAATAGCTGACAGTATGCAGGATGCTGAGGCCAAATTCAGAGAGTGGAGAGAGGGCATGGCGAGCAAGGGTTTAAGAGTCAATATTAACAAAACCAAGGTTATGCATTGTAGTTTGAGACGAGGCAATGTGGAAAAGAGCGGTGCATACCCATGTGCAGTGTGTGGAAAGGGAGTGGGCGTTAACTCAATTCAATGTAGCATCTGTCGATGTTGGGTACACCATGGGAGTAAGCGCTGTAGTAGAATAAAGGGGTCCCTGCCGAAGGATAAGTCAGAAATAGAGAAATTTGAGTGCGTAGTGTGCAAAGGCGAGCTTGTGTTAAGAGATGATCCTGTGGCTGTGAATTTTGGAAATGAGTCTTTGGAGCTGGTGAACAAGTTTTGTTACCTAGGAGATACCATCTCTGCCGGTGGTGGGGCTGAGGCTGCCACTGTTGCTAGAATTAGGTGTGGCTGGGGGAAGTTCAGAGAATTGATGCCAATCCTGACCATGAAAAGAATGCCTCTCCCCTGAAGGGAAAGGTGTATGCCTCATGTGTTAGAAGTGCAATGACGTATGCCTCAGAAACATGGGCCGTTAAAGTAGAGGATGTCAACAGAATGGAGCGTAATGAGATGAGAATGGTGAGATGGATGTGTGGGGCCAGGCTACAGGATAGAATAACAAATGTTGAGCTGAGGAGACGTTTAGGTATAAAGAGTATTAGCGAGGTGATGCGTACAAGTAGACTGGGATGGTATGGACATGTGGAGAGAATGGATGAACAAAATTGGGTGAAAAAATGCAGGTCTGTGATTGTGGAGGGAGCTGCACCAAGGGGTGGACCGAGGAAGACCTGGGATCGGACTATACGCGCCGATCTCAAATCCAAGAACTTGACAAGTGAAGCAGCCCTTAACAGGGTTGCCTGGAATGCCGCCATTAGGACAAGAGACTGAAACTGCACTTATGTGTGGAACACTCAGTCTTACAATTTTATGTATGTATATTATACTAATGAATGGCATCATAAACATATCATTTACCCGAAACTTACCGTGCTGGTCGGGAGGCGGAGAGGAAACGTAATATACATAACTTGTGACAAATGTAGGGGAAACATGCCTTTGCTGAATTTATATATCTTGGATCTTCTGATCACTGTCTGATACAGGCCACCTGTCTATCACCTACCACACCTTCCCACTCTGTTTGCTCACATTCAACCTGTCCCAAAGAAGGGTGACCGCTCTCAACCCTCCAACTATCGTCTAATTGCTCTCATTTCTTGTCTTTCTAAAGTTTTTTAAACTATTCTTGCTTCCAAATGTCTTAAGCATTTCTCTTCTCATAATCTGCTCTCAGATCGCCAGTATGGCTTCCTTAAGGGTCGCTCTACTGGTGATCTTCTTTCATATCTTACTAACTCTTGGTCATCCTCCTTTCGGGACTTCGGTGAAACTTTTTCTATTGCACTAGACATATCGAAAGCCTTCGATAGAGTCTGGCATAAATCTTTAATTTCTAAACTACCCTCCTTCGGTTTCTATCCCTCCATCTGTGCCTTTGTCTCTAATTTCCTTTCCGGCCGTTCCATAGCCGCGGTTGTGGACGGCCATTGTTCACTTCCACACCCTATAAACTCCGGTGTTCCTCAGGGCTCTGTCCTATCTCCTATTCTTCGGCTAATTTTTGTAAATGATCTCCTTAACTGTACCTTAATTCCCATCTATTCATACGCAGACGACTTAACCTTACACTACTCCATTACTTTTTCAGAACGCCCCAGCCAGCAATCCCTCAACAACAAACGTAATGAAGCCATACAACTCTTAAATTCTGATCTAAATACTATTTCCAATAGGGGCAGAGAAAACCTTGTTAACTTTAATGCTTCCAAAACCCAATTTCTCCATCTATCTACCCGTCAGGATCTCCCAGCGGACTATCCCTTATTCTTCAACAATACAAAAATCAACCGTTCATCTTCTCTCAATATTCTTGGTGTCTCTTTTTCTTCTGCTCTCATTTGGAAGGACCATATTACCAGTCTTGCTAAGGCAGCCTCCCAGAAGCTGGGTGTGCTCAACCGCCTTAGGGGGTTCTTTTCCCCTGCACAGCTTTTTGCTCTGTACAGGGGCATAGTGCGCCCTTGTATAGAGTATTGTTCACATGTGTGGGGAGGTTCCTCTCACACCGCTCTCCTAGACAAGTTTGAAAGGAAGGCCTTTCCCATTATTAACTCCCGTCCACTCACCAACTCTCTGCAATCTCTCTCTCTCCGCCGCAATGTTGCATCTCTCTCGCTATTCTGTCGCTACTATAATAATCAGTTTTCCTCAGAGCTATCCCAGTGCATACCACCTCCTTTACGTAGGGCACGTGGTACCCGTCTTGAAACTCAATCCCACCCCTACTCTGTGCAACTCTCCAACCCAAGAGTGAAACATTACTCTCAAACTTTCTTCTACTCAACAGCTGAGCTCTGGAACTCTCTCCCAGAATCAGTTTTTCCCACTTCCTATGACTTAAATTGCTTCAAACTCTGTGTGTCCAGGCATTTTGGCTCGAACGTCCCTTGATTTTGGCCCTGTCACTCTTTCAACTATGAGGGAGGCACTCGCTATAGGCAGTTATGCCTTTTGCCTTCCTCAATCACAGAAAAAAAAAAATTGCCCTCCACCTCACCCCCTTAAATTCCTCTTCCGATCACAACTTACAGATAGCCGTCGGGAGGCATATAAAAGGGGGCAATGCCCGACCGACCGATTCTGTGAGCACCAGACCCACCGGACCATGGCTCGAACATTCATCATTGGCCATACATATCGTAATCCTGCCACTATAACAAACCTTAACATCTCAGGAACTGTCAAGTGGTATAACGTCAAACATGGCTATGGATTTATTACAAGAGCTGACAACAACACAGATATATTTGCACATCATAAATCTATATCTAAACACAACCCCAAGTATTATCCATCTGTAGGGGAAGGCGAAACAGTGATCTTCAATGTTAAACCCGGACGAAAAGGACCAGAAGCCCATCAGATTACTGGTCATGGAGGGGTTTCAGTGAAAGGATCACATCTTGCTCGCCAAAAACGCCGGGAGAAAACACAAAAGACCCAAACCACAAGGAACATACATACATACATACATACATAACATTTTAAGACTGAGTGTTCCACACATAAGTGCAGTTTCAGTCTCTTGTCCTAATGGCGGCGTTCCAGGCAACCCTGTTAAGGGCTGCTTCACTTGTCAAGTTCTTGGATTTGAGATCGGCGCGTATAGTCCGATCCCAGGTCTTCCTCGGTCCACCCCTTGGTGCAGCTCCCTCCACAATCACAGACCTGCATTTTGTCACCCAATTTTGTTCATCCATTCTCTCCACATGTCCATACCATCCCAGTCTACTTGTACGCATCACCTCGCTAATACTCTTTATACCTAAACGTCTCCTCAGCTCAACATTTGTTATTCTATCCTGTAGCCTGGCCCCACACATCCATCTCACCATTCTCATCTCATTACGCTCCATTCTGTTGACATCCTCTACTTTAACGGCCCATGTTTCTGAGGCATACGTCATTGCACTTCTAACACATGAGGCATACACCTTTCCCTTCAGGGGGAGAGGCATTCTTTTCATGGTCAGGATTGGCATCAATTCATCAAGGAACCTACAACTATGGCCAAAATATATGCCTGTATACAAGCTGCCACAGCCATTGCCGGCCCTAACAAAGTCCACCTCTGTCAGATCATTCCTAAACTACTCCAGCACAACGGCTTGCAATCAATCTCCATCCCTCCAGAAGTCTTGAAAGCTAGAAGACCGCAGCAAAAACCAAGAAGGAAACGAGAACACCAAGCCAACATCATTGAAGAAGATAACTACTCCATCAACTTGAAAGGTGATGAAGAGTAGGACAATGCCGAAGAAGATGACGAAGAATACGAAGATGATGTTGAAGATGGGGAAGTCGAAGACGTAGAAGCTGAAGAAGAACAACAAGAACATCCAGACTAGCCTCCTGTAACTACAACTTCCCCAACTCCTCCTGTCCTGACTCCTCTCCCTCCTGTTCTAACACCACAAGTTGTGAGGGACAAGAAGCCAAATCCTCAAACCAGAGACACAGATACCAAGATCTCAAGCATTCACCCACGGACAGATGAAGAATGGCTAAGATTTGCAACAGATCTTGAAACTTGTACTCCAGCTATAATGAAACAAAAATACTCTGAATAAATAGCAACTGATTGGATACTATTAATGGTGGGGAGAGGGTATACTATCAGGTGATAAAGAAGAATTTAGAAACAAAAGTTTAATATAACATAAGAACATAAGAAAATGGGAGTCTGCAGAAAGCCGATTGGCCTAAGCAAGGCAGATCCCTGTCCCACACAACCCCAATTCAATTACAAAGCCCAATTATAGGCTTCACACTCTAATACCCTGAGGATCATCTTACCAAAACGGTTAGAGATTAACGCAGGATTATGGGGGTCTGCAGAGCGCTGATTGGCCCAACCCGGCTGATCCCCCTTAACACCCAACCCTTCTCGTCCATATGCTTATCCAATTTTATCTTAAAGCTCCCTACAGTTTTAGATCCCACTATAGCACTTGGTAGTCCATTCCACCCATCTACAACTCTGTTACCAAACCAATACTTGCCTATATCTTTTCTGAAATGAAATTTATCTAATTTGAAACCATTGGTACGAGTTCTTTCGCTATCACTGAGCTTTAGTACATTTGTCATGTCCCCTTTGTTAATCCCACTAACCCACTTGAACACCTCTATCATATCCCCTCTAACTCTGCGTCTCTCTAACGAATGTAAACCTAATTTCTTCAACCTTTCTTCATACGAAAGATTTCTAATATTATGGATCATTTTTGTCATTCTACGCTGTACTCTCTCCAATGAATCTATGTCCATTCTGTAATAAGGACACCAAAATTGGACAGCATAATCCATATGGGGTCTCACTAATGACAAGTAAAGTTTTAAGATAACATCAGCAGTTCTGTTACTCACACTCCTAGAGATGAACCCGAGAATCCTGTTTGCCTTATTACGAACGCTTATACACTGTTTTCTAGGCTTCAAATCATTGCTAACAAACACACCTAGATCTTTCTCGCAGTCTGAATTTTCTAATTCTAAATTAGCTAGTTTATATTTAACATTTGTTTGCATCTTCCTTATCTTTAATACCTTGCATTTGTCAATGTTAAACTTCATCTGCCAATTTACTGACCATTCATGTAAGGCATCTAGATCCCTTTGGAGGCACTCTATATCGCTATCTGAATCAATTGATCTCCCTATTTTAGTATCGTCTGCGAATTTACTTATCCTACTAGTTATACCTAAATCTAGGTCATTTATGTATATAAGAAACAACAGGGGACCTAATACCGATCCCTGGGGGACACCACTTTTGACTGCTCCCCATTCTGACTTGGTACCATTTATGCTGACTCTCTGCTTCCTACCAATTAGCCATGACCTAATCCATCCTAACAACGCCCCACCTATTCCATGTGCCTCAACCTTCTCATCAATCTCTCATGAGGAACTCTGTCGAAAGCTTTACTGAAATCTATAATATCATATGACTTGTCATTATCTACTGCTTCATATACCTCTGAGAAAAAACTAAGCAAATTAGTAAGGCAAGACCGTCCCTGAGTGAATCCATGCTGAGAAGAATTGATTAAGTTAAATTTTTCTAAGTGGTTTCTCATTTTCCTAGCAATAATTGACTCTAGTAGCTTTCCTATGATTGAAGTGAGACTAATGGGACGGTAATTGGATGCTATTGATTTATCACCTTTTTTGAAGATCGGAACTACATTTGCAAGCTTCCAAGCTTCTGGAACTATACCTGTTTCTAATGACTTGTTAAATAGAAATGTTAATGGATAACTTAACTCATCTCTGCATTCTTTTAATACTCTAGCATATACCTCATCAGGACCAGGCGATTTATGAGGTTTCAGTCTGTCAATTTCCTTAACCACATAATTTCTACTTATAGTAACCGTAGTAGCCATACGAAGAAACGTTGCATCCCTTGCATTATTCTACAGATATTTTCACAGCAATTGTTCCGAGGAACTTGCTTCAATTGTGCCGCCTCTCCACATCTTTCCCCGTAGAACTAGGGCAGCTGAGAGCGCCCATGAATTTACACTTTCTCCTCCACAATGCAGAACTTCTGCTTATCAGAATTCATTTATCCCCAGAGCTACTACTCTTTGGAATTCACTTCCCTCGAATTGCTTTCCACAAACTTACAATCAACAAATGTTTAAATCCAGTTGTTACAAACATTTTATGAATGGAGGATGCCTTTAGGCACATGGACCTTTTTGTTTTCTCTGTGTTTTTCCTTCCTCCGTTCATTGTCTCTTAAAAAAAAAAAAAAAAAAAAAAAACTTAACCTATCTTCTATACTATCGCTGTATACCTTACGGACTTCTGGAAACTGTGCCAAATTTTCATTAGTGAAAACGGAAAGAAATTGACTATTTAATGTACTGCACATTTCTAAATCACTTTCTGTCAATTTTCCTATCGAAGTTTTAAGGGGACCAATTACATCTCTAACCTTGGATTTATATAGTTGGTAAAAAGCTTTAGGATTATTTTTTGAATCATTGGCAACCTTAATTTCATAATTTCTTTTTTCTTTACTAATATCCTTTTTTACCTGTCGTGATAGATTCTGATAGTAAGCAAGTAGGTGAATTTCGCCTTTTTTAATTTTTCTATATATTCCTCTCTTTTTTCCTAGAAGATCTAATAGTCTATTATTCATCCATTTGGGTTGGTTCTGTGTTGATCTAAAAAAAAATTTGGGGTATATATTTATTTTGTGCATTGAATACTGACTTGATAAAATTATCGTATGTATCTACCAAGTTTGACGTCTCCTCCTGACTTAAGTTGACAGGTGCCTGAGAAAGGATACACTCATTTGGACACCTGGATCGACTTAATTTTTTGACCATAGGGTCCGCTAACATGGCTTCTCTTAACCAACCAAAATTGGCTTTTCTGAAGTCAGGTATTAATGTTGTATTCTCTCTGATATTACCTTTCCATTGTATATTAAAATACACAGAATTGTGATCACTATTTCCTAGGTGGTCCCCGATTTCTACACTATTTATCATATGTTCATTGTTACTGAAAACTAAATCGAGAATATTATCACCTCTAGTCGGCGTATCTATGAATTGAGATAAAAAACTATCTTGTACTACCTCAATAAACTCCTTTGAATCAGAGTCGCCTATTTGTTGCTGCCAATCTATATTAGGGAAATTAAAATCCCCCATAATGCACACGTTGCTAAGCCTTGATGCTATTTTAATTTCCTCCCATAATGATGTTCCGTCATTTCTACTCATATTTGGCGGTCTATACATAACTCCAATAACTAAAGTCTCACTATAAATAAATAAAGGGAAGCAACAGGGGAGGAAACAGATCAAGTCCACTAAGAATCTTCAGCTTCACCATCCGCTTCATAAACAACACCATCTCCCACCTTCACCAACATCAACGGCCTCTCCACACCACCAACACCACCTGGCACTCCACACGGTGCATTGCTGCTCTTCGACTACTCTCACTTGTCACAACTAAGTATTACCCGAGAGTTGCAAGGAGGACGGCCCTCTACCTTTTTTACTCTTCGACTTTGCTCTTCATTTCCATCTTTACTTTTCTCTAATCCTTAGAGACCTCTTACCTCCCCAACCTGTCTATCCCCCTTCAAGATTCAAGAGAGAGAGAAGAGGGGGAGTGAAGAGTGGGAAGGGAAGAGGTGAAGGGGGTAGGTCTTAGTTGGGAGGGAAGGGGAACGTAGGAGGTGAGGGAGGCGAGTAGTGGGAGAAGGGAATGGTGAACAACAGGTGGAAAGAGTGGGAGGGGAAGAGGGAGGCAGGAGTTTAAATAGGGAGTGGGAGGAGGGCACAGAGTAGGAATCAACAACCAAACTCTCCATAAAACCCAAAATGTGTTTGGAATTATCGTCTGCATACACACAATAACCCAAATCAGTAGACAAATAATGGTACTCTATAATGATAAATAATGCCAAATCTTCCTTTGAGAACCACACTTACTTCAAGAATACAACCATGACTTGAAGGTACTCACCACCCAGTCTGAGTTGAGCAGCATCCTGTACAGTGTGGTGATCATCACCTCTCACAAAACACTGGTACATCCCCTCATCACTCCGGTCCACTCCTCTTATCTCCAACACTGAGTCACCCTCTGGTAAGTTCGTAGGTAGGTAGATGTGTGGCAACGTTAGTGATGGCAGGACAGATGGCGTAGATTGTAGATCAGACATCCACGATGCCAATATGCAACCAGGAACAATATGGGGAAGACAAGACCAAATAATCCTTATTATTTCAAAATAATGTAGATACACATGAATTATGATATGTTAAATTATCACATGCTGGCATGGCTACCCAACAGTGTTCATGTTATCAAAAATACTAAATACTTACAGTCTGATCCACCCGACCACCAAGTAAGGTTCACATGATGCCACATGTGACTTCAAGAACCATACCTATATAGTCATCACGCAAGGATAGGACTTCTAGGTCAAGGTTTGTATTGGTCAAGCATTGTAGATGGTGTAGGGTCATAGTCAGGGACTGTCTTCCCTCCCATGAACACAAAGGTTAGTTCAACTGGTACCTATTACCTTCCTCAGACCTGTATCAAAATTGTATTCATGCAAATGTTCAGCTCTTTAACTGTATAACTGTGAGATACACTGTTAAATATTTCATGTATACCCTATTGTGCACTTTTTTTCTTCAATACATTGCTGTTGTTGTTGTTGTTGTTCCCTAAGCTGCCTGGCCGAACAGCCCCGAGTCCCTGAGAAAGGCCATGGCCACGATCGGGCTTTCCCACAGAGCTCTCATTGAGTGTAGATTGTGTTGTTGGCGTAAGAGGTTGTGTGAAATACATACAGTCTTCTATGATGTGTTTAATGGTATGGGGTGCTGTGTTACATCCCGAGCAGGCGTCGACAACGGAGTCATCCAGTCTCTTCTGATAGCTCAGGAGAGCTGGATGGTATCCGCATCTCAGCCTGGCCAGGTGGACTCTGTCCTCGCGAGGAAGGGAGGATTCAGAAGGATGGATTTCTGGAGGTCGTGCATGCAGCTGCGTGTTGTCTGTGAGTGAGTGGATGGATCGGTGAGAGATATGAGTATGGATGTGCTTTTGGAAGTTGGTTCGGGGTGGGCAGGGAGGGAGAGAGGACAATAATTGTGTGTGATACCGTGTGCTGGGTGTTGTTTTGATATTTCTTGGTGTCTGTGGGTGTGTTGCCATGTAGTTTAGTGGATGGTCTTGGTTCGTGGAGGCTGCTGCCAGGAATTGAGTGCCTCTCATGTCCAGATGGTCTTTGACTTTGAGGATTTTGGTTTCTTGATGTAGGTGATCTGTGGGTGAAGTAGCTGTGCAGCCTGTAATGATCTTCAGGGCTTTGTTTTGAATAGTCTGTAAGGTCTTATGATGTGTTTCAGCTAGGTGTTTTACCAATCACCTCTTGCCAAGTCATTATCGTCACCACCATGGCAGTCACCGTTCCCTTAGTTACTTGTGGACTTGTTGTTATCAATAACTTCTGTAGTCTTGAGCGTAAAACCAAAAAATAAATAATACATAAATATACTCTTTACTCTCTCACTCTTAAACACGAACACATACACCTCTACAGCTCCTTTCAGCTTTCATCAAGGCGATCACAAAATATCTCTATGAATTATAGGCTGACCACCAGCGGTCATTGGTGATTTCGTCCACATGTCGGTACATCCATCCACAAGTAATTTTACCTACACAAAAGCAGCTATACCCACATTTTACAGTTGGTTTGAATAGGTTATGTAGGTTTTGGATAGCCTTAAGATAAGGATAAAATAAATGTTCGATTATGTAAGGTTAAAGTAAGTTAGATATGATTACAGTGCTTAGGTAGCTTCGGTACGATAGTGATAGGTATTGTTATGGTAGGATAGGCCATTTAAATTAGGTAAAGTGAGATGAAGTTGGATTGGCATAGGAATGGTGCATGTACAGTACATTAGGCTAGGATTATATAAAAGTTAGGCTAAATTATGCTAAGAATAAACAATATAAGAGTTAGAGTAAGATATATTAGGGTAGGTGTTGGTAAATCAACTCATGATGTGGGTGAGCAAATGTGATGAAGAAACCAAGCACCCCAATAGTGCGAGAACAGACATGAACACAAACTGTGACCACGTTAACAGTGTTGGACCATGTATGGTAATTGGTTCAATCCCTCTCTCGCTCTCTATTGATTCATATCCAATTATCATCCTGTCCTTCACCTCTTCTTGAGTACCCATTCTTTTCTCTCATCACCCATCCCCTTTCACTTTCCCTTCTTAAATACTCATTCAGCCCCTTCCTCTCATCCCACTTGAAACTCTCCTTTACCATTTAGGTCACACCCTATCTCCCAGCTCCCTCACGTCTCACACCCATCCATCCTTTCATATCCATCCCTGACACCCATTCCCGATTCTGTTCACATCCGTCCCTCATGTTCTATCCTTCTATAACTCTCGCTCACATCTTCATCTCCCTACAACCCTTCCTTCCCTTCTCCCTTCGCACTTGTACGAACTGCGCCGGTAGGTTTGGTGAGTCCATGTTTGCTACTGTCGATCTTCAAGTCTGCCGTCTCTGCCAGCAACGAGAGAATTTGACAGTGAAATTAGATAAAGCCTACAACATGATCAACGTCCTCACCATGAAGCTGCTGGAATCACTCGAAGAGTTTGTAACACTCAACGTTGGAGTACCACAAACTTCAATTGTCACCGCAACTCCAGCAGCCACCAACGCCCCAACGTCAACTGCCAACAATTCAACGCCTGCAGTAGCCATTTCAGCTGATGGTTCCGATACTCAAGAAACAAATAGTGACTCTTTTCCCCCTCAAGACAACTTCCGTGTCGTGAGGAACAACGTTTGCCCCAAGACCAGGAAACCCATACCGATTACCGAGTGTCAAAACCGCTTCCAGATACTCACAGACTCAGATGACGAAGCGGAAATAGAAGAAGTCCGGCTCGTGGGAGACTCGATGATACGTGGTCAGCTCACAGAGTTTTGCGCCAGAGCACCTAAGACCAGGAAGCGTTTTTGTATCCCTGGTGGTGGTGTGGACATCATAGTTGCTGCAGTTGACGAAGTAACCAAGCTGGCCCCTGCTAATACAATGTACGTCATCCACGTTGGATCCAACGATGTACAGCGAACCCGGTCGGAAGATTAGCTTTTAAAGTACCAGCAGCTGATCAAGTCGTTTAAGGAGAAGTCATCAAGGATCATCGTCTCAGGAATCGTCCCCCGGCTTGCTGTAGAGAGCCGATTTTACAACATAGCCACCAGCACAAATCGTTGTCTAGCAAACCTCTGCAGGAAGGAAAACGTGGGATTCGTCGACACCTGGGATAATTTCTACTACGATGACTATTTGTTTTCGGACGATGGAGTTTATCTGAACCAGGTGGGAGCAGCACGTTTTGGGCGTCTTCTCAACGATACGGTGACGGATTTTCGGAGAAGAAATCGACTCAGCACAGGACAACCAGGAAGGAGGACCGAAGACAGCGAGGGCGGCAACCTGCGAAGGAATTAAATGCTAATCTGTCAAGAACCGCGCATTTGGATAAAGCTCCACCAACACAACCCAAATTCAAAACCGCCAGGGATAACGACCGAGGACCGATGACAGCCATGAATGTAAATGTAGATCCGACCAGAACCAAAAATTTGATTGAAGAACGTTCTGAGAGTTCTAAAACCGCAACTTTAAAGGTTTTCTATGCAAACGCTCGTAGCATACGCAATAAATTTTCAGATTTAGAGGAACTAGTGTTTACTGAAAATTATGATGCGATTGGTATAACAGAATCTTGGCCCAATACAGTAGATAGAGACTTTTTAGCAGAGTATTCACTTCCCGGGTATGTAATGTTTGAGAAAAGCCGAATAAATAAAAATGGAGGTGGCGTTTTATTTTATATCAAAGCAAGTCTTAACCCGACCCTCTTGTCAAATCCTCAAATTGTGAACGTCGACACATCTTTTGTGCTAATAAAGAATAATAAAGGTACAAAAATAATACTTGCATTAACACCTTATTGGCGGGCTAGGCGGTTTATTTATATGTACCGCCCAGCGGGGTGTTTTAAGCCAAAATAGGGCTGTTTACGTGATCATTTTCATGCCTAAATAAGACCCAGAGCGTATAACAAGTATCTATCCCTGAAAGGGCATAAACAGAGCTTTCCAATGACACCATAATGATCCTTTTATGACGGCTAGTTTTCTTGCAACAACCGCGCAACACGAGTGCAAAAAGCATGTAATTCGGTACTATCCCCATACAATTCAGTATGTAGCGAGTGAGAGAGGGAGGGAGGAGGTGGGATTCGTGTCAGTAGGTTCGCCGCGGTGGTCTGGAGCAGTCATACGCTCGCTACTCTCCTGCCACCAGTTGTTTCTCTCTCTCAGCAACATTACGTGCTGAAATTGCCACACGACCTATGTCGCGCCCCGCCAGATAGTCCAGATTTATTATACTCGACTTATGTTGCGCGCCGACATTTAGGGGTTAATATACAGACCTCCAGCTCAATCAGTGCAAACTGACCGAGAAATTTATGAACAAATTGCAGATGTAAGTAACTCACAAGATACCGTATTTTTTGGCGACTTTAATTTACTTGACCAAGTGGGGCGATACTCTTACTTCACACTCCGGACATGACTTGTATACAAACTTGCAAGAGATTTCGCTTTATCAATTTGTTCGAACACCGACCCGTGGTAATAACGTTTTTGACATTGTACTTGCAACAAAAGAAGAATTAATAGAGAATTTGAATGTTGGTGATGAATTCAGTAACAGCGACCATCGTACGATAACTTTCACTTTAAACTTTACTAGTAACGAACCAAATAGTAGCATCGAAAAAGTCCCTAATTTCAAGAAAGCAAACTTTCATAAACTTAGAGCTATGTTTAAAGAAACTGACTGGAGCTTTTTAATTAACGAAAACGACATAAATACATCTTGGAAGTTATTCGAAACCACTTACCTAAAAGCAGTGCAAGACTGCATACCATCGAAAATACGGCGTCCAGGCCATAATAATAAGCCCAAATGGTGGAATAAAGATATTTCAAACTGCCTACTTGCTAAAAAATTTGCTAATGATAGATTAACCCTTATTTAGCGGCGAGCAACATAAGTCGAGTTAAAAAAAGCTGGACTATGTGGCGGCGCTCGACATAACTCGAGTGGCAATTTCAGCACGTAATGTGGCTGAGAGAGAGAGACAAGTGGTGGCAGGAGACTAGCGAGCGTATGACTGCTCCAGACCACCGCGGCGAACCTACTGACACAAATCTCAGCTCCCTCCTCCCTCTCTCACTCGCTACATCAATTATGTACTGAAAGTACCGAATACCTGCTTTTTGCACTCGCGTTGCAGTATTGCAAGAAACTATCCATCATACAAGGATCGTTATGGTGTCATTCGAAAGCTCTGTTTATGCCCTTTCAGGGATAGGTACTTGTTTTACGTTCTGGGTCTTATTTAGCATGAAATGATCATCGAAAACAGCCCATTGGCTAAAAACACCCCGCTGTGCGGGAGACATAAATAAACCGCATAGGCCGCTCGTAAGGTGTTAAAATCCTCTCAAAATGACGAAGAACGGGTGAAATTTGTAGAGCTACGACGCAAAGCCAAAAAGTTAATTAAGCAAAGTAAAAAGACCCTAGAGATACATTTTGCGAATCAAAGTAAAACAAACCCGAAAGAATTCTATAGTTATATCAGAAAGAAAAAAGTAGTTACTTCAACTGTTGGACCGTTAGTCGATGAAAATGGAGAATACACCTAAGACGAAGTACAAATGAGTAATGCCCTTAATACCTTCTTTGCATCAGTTTTTACAACAGAAGACCTCAGTGATATCCCTACACCATCGCCAATTCAGATTGATAATTCAGATGTTCTAAACAATATCACCGTTACAGAGAGAGAAGTATTGAATTGTTAAGATAAACTCAAGGTAAATAAAACGCCTGGACCTGATACAATCTCGCCTAGAGTTCTAAAGGAAGCTAAGGATGAGCTCTCCAAACCACTGACATTACTATTCAATAAATCCTTGCAGTCTGGAACTATGCCTGATCAGTGGAAGATAGCCAACGTAACACCGATATTCAAAAAAGGCAGCAAATCCCTACCCAGTAACTATCGTCCAATTTGCTTAACCTCAGTTGTATGTAAAATGCTAGAAACGGTCATAAGAGACAGACTCGTAAATCACTTCGAGGAAAATAACATACTTAAAAAGACACTCAACACGGCTTTCGTAATAAACGTTCCTGTTTAACAAACCTCTTAGACTTCTTCCACGATATCCTCAACCTCTACGATGAGAGTAAAGCTGTAGATATTATATACCTTGATTTTCAAAAGGCCTTTGACAAAGTTCCCCACAAACGTTTACTGCTAAAACTAAAAGCGCATGGAATACGAGACGGTGTGTTGAAATGGATAGAAAATTGGCTCAGCGACAGAAAGCAAAGAGTAGTCATAAAGGGTAAGGCATCTAAATGGACCAATGTAAGTAGCGGGGTACCCCAGGGATCGGTACTAGGACCAATTCTCTTTCTAATTTACATCAACGACATAGATGAGGGTCTCACCTGTACAATCTCAAAATTTGCTGACGATACAAAAATTGCAAATAGCGTACTCTCAAAGGATCAAGTTGACGATATGCAACACAATCTAGAAACATTGTCACATTGGGCCCAAATTTGGCAAATGAGTTTCAATGTGAATAAATGTAAAGTACTACATATCGGATACCTAAATGAGAAAGCAAACTATTCGATGAATGGCACTCAGCTTAAGAATGTAAACAGAGAAACCCATCTGGGAGTAACAATATCGAGTAACCTAAAACCGAGTCAACAATGTTCAGAAGTTGTTAAGAAGGCAAACAAAATAATTGGCTTTATAGGCAGGTCATTTGAGCATAAATCCAAAGACTTTATCCTAACCCTTTACAATTCCTTATTCCGCCCTCTTCTGGAATACTGCGTTCAATGCTGGTGCCCTTATTACCAAAAAGACATAAACAAGCTAGAATGAGTTCAACGTAGAGTCACCCAAATGATACCTAGCCTAAAGAACAAACCATACTTAGAGCGTCTTAGAGAATTAAATCTATTTCCTTTAACCCAGCGCAGATTAAGAAGTGACTTAATTCAAGTGTTCAAAATCATCAAAGGCATCAACAATATGAACTGTAGTAAGTACTTCACTATCGACCAATCTAATTACACGCGGGGAAACGGTTGCAAAATTATTGGTAAATCTTTTAACTCACACGAATCTAAGAATTTCTTCTTCAATTGAGTTGTCAACTTGTAGAATGGGCTTCCCCGAGACGTTATAGACTGCAGCACCGTTGATTCATTTAAACTCCGCCTAGACAAATATCTCTCATCAAACCCGCGACTGACTGCGTTTGTAAATGAATAACTTTATTTTATCCTCCTGTTACGATCCAGGTTCTTAAAGACACAGGGCTCTTCAACATTGGACTAGATAATGGCAAAAAGCAACAACGGTAACACTAGATCCAACCCCTGCCTTAAACACTGGAAAACAAAACACCATTACCGCCCTGAGTCGTGCCTGGACAACGAGCTATCCTATGACTCGGTAACTGGTGCACACACACTAGGCTGACGCTCAATGAAACAGCCTATTCTCAAACAGTAAAAGATTACTCGATTATGTTACACAAAGAAAAGATAGTGAACGTGATTAATTAACGTTACGGTAGATAATCAAATAACTGGCACTCCTGTATTAAAGAAAGCGCAATGCTAGTCCTGCAACATCAACTGGAAACTTCTGAAATAAGTCTGATGCTGGGAAGATGTTCGTAAAGAATCTTGAACAATTATAATGCAGAATACGGGTCACAATAAAGGCTAGGACATATAGTAATAATAGGCAGGCGAATAATAAAGTGCGCAAAGGTAGTAATGCTCGACAACTAAAGAAATGCTTCGTGACACAACGCAACAGCCTACTCGGGTTGTGCAACTCAACAACAACCTCGGCTCGTAAGTGCAGTGAATAATAATGCTGCATACATATAATAATGGGGCTTATCTATAACCAGTGTCTGCTCAGTTAATAAAGTCTAGCTGGGGTATCAAGGCAGGGCAACAATGGGCGAGCATGCGGCTCGTAGCCTAACGTTGTCCGAGGGTGGTATAATGAAGATTACGTTATATGACGGGGATGCTCTCTTGATAAATCTAGGTCTCTAGTACCTAGCTCTATCCTGGCGTTCCCTCAGAAGTCAACACAAAGAGGCAGCACTATGTTGTGAGGGATAGGCTATGGCCCTCTCACACCACAGCGCTGTGCTCGCAAAGTAAACCAACCCGAAGACAACGTAGGCTCCCACAGTACCTGTCGATGTCGTGCAGAGCTTAGCTAACGCTGCACACATCGGAGACAACGACACAGTAACCTTACCCCTAGTCTAGCTTTAGATAACCAAGAAGAATCACTCAACACCCTGCAAGGGAAACATATACCAGTCTACAACCTTCCCGAGAGAGGACACATACGGAAAAGTCCGTCTCTCTAACCCTCAATAAAGCATAATACCTCCTTAACCTAATACATGGAAATATCTGAGAGCTTCGCGTACAATACGACTGGTCGACGGTGAACGTCTATGCTGAAACCAGAAGGGATGTTGAGTTTAATAAAGATTAGAGAATGAGAAAGGAGAAGTCGAGAGAGAGAAATAGTATGCAAAGTAGCGAGTATGGGGGACAGAATTGCAATGGATGTAGGCGATACACGTGTCAGGCAAGCTCTGAGCTGGTAAAGAACACGAGGCAGCGACGGGAAGGGACTAGTTGACCACCCGGCCGCCAACGCCGTCAGTACCCAAGCGAGCCGCGTCATAGCTCACCTCGCTGCCGGGTGTACCCCCTCACACTCTCTCGCTCGCCTCCCACACAAGCAACATTTATATTATAGCGAATATAAAATATAAGGCGCGGTCACAGACCAAAAAAAATACCATCTCTAGACTGTCTGTGGCAACACGACACTAATGAAATAAAGCAGATCATTCTAGGACAACTGTAGCCTATCCCCCCATCCTGGCGAGCGCTAGCGAGCTGCAATGCCCCACGCAACCATTCTGCTAACGCCGGGAGGCGTCACACACCCCTCAGTTACTAACCCATATGTCCCCTACTAACTTCCTAGTCCTGCCACGGACATTAGTTCCAGGGCAGTAGTTCCCTTTCCCACTCTAAACCACTGCTTGGACACTTGATCCTCAGTGTTTTGGAAGACAAGCAACCTAGAAGGGTCACTAGACCTGTTGTTGCTTGATTTCCTTTGTACTCCTTTGTACTCCCTTCGATCTGCCAGACTCCCTCCTATCCCCATCCCACTTCTTAAATTTCTTCATGTCTTCATTTCCTTTCTATCTTTAACCCCGGGATACCACATCAGTGTGAACTCCAGGGATGATGAACAAGATTTGTACATAGAGAATTTACAAACTTGCGTCCAGTATCCGCTGTAAGGTTCCGTAAGGTTTAACCCTTACGGTAAGATTTTACGGTGTGACAGTTACAAGCCCCATCGATGTTTGTGTAGCCTATAGGTATGTTATATAATAGTCTTCAGTCCTATATAATATGTCCTTCCCTTCGCAAATATATTATAAGGGAGATATAGGGTAAAACACACGAGTCTTGTCTGCATAATGACAAGTCCTGTTTTACGGCATTTCTGCTTTATAGATTTTTGTTTTTCCCTCCTACCTTACTCGGGGGACCTTACAGTTGCGCGATCCAGTGCTGCTTTAGTAATTGCGTACATTTTATTTTCCCTCCCTATAAAATTTTCACTACTCCATCCACATCAAAATAACGTCAAGGTTAGCTTCTATCCACGTATTACTTTTGAGTTAGGTTAGGTTAGCTTAGGTTAGGTTTCTTAGTTAGGTTCATGACAAGGTATCAGCTGGTAGGCATGGGATAAATTAGGGACACATACTAGCTGGTAGGTAAGGGTTATTCTTGTATCCAACGTTCTAGGTTAGGTTACTGTGTTTTTTTACTTCAAAAATTCGCTAAACCCGAGCCAAGTTTTGGCAAATGTTGGCTCGGGTTTTCAAATTTTGGGGTTTAATGGGTTTCAAAAAAAGGAAAACTCGAACCAACTCTCAAAATTCAATTACTGGGTTTTTTTACTTTGAAAAATGCCAAAAGCCGAGCCAAATTTTTGTCCCTATTTTGGGGTGTTTGTACTCTGAAAAATACCTAAATCCGAGCCAACTTTTGCCAAAACTTGGCTCAGATTTTCACATTTTAACGTTTTCTTACTTTTCTATATTTTATTTTCAGAGTTCTTCCCATATTACCCCTATTTTTCCCCTTTTACCCCGCAATTTCCCTGATCTTCATAGCCCTCCCCACTAGTGTGGGCCGTGTTTTTAGATTGTTGGATAATGGGTAAATACTCATTTGCGACAGTCCTTGGTATAAAATAACACTGTATATCAAATAAAAAATGCAAACAAATAAAAATCACATGCTAAAACTCGTGACTGTCACACCGTATCAATTTACCACACTTTCTTCCCCCATTCCACCATATAATCTCTCTTCGTTTCCATTGTTCATATTACACATTATCCTTCATTCCATTCTTCCTTTATCTTCAATCAAATCAACCTTCTGCCAACTTCTGTTTCATATTTTACGCTAAATTGATGTGAAGACAGTACTGAAGTTGCTGCTATACTGTGAATTAATTATGCATTAATAGAAATAATTTGAAACTGATTTGATTTTTCAAATATTTGTATTTAGGTGGTGGGCTGACCCTTTGTAAGAGTGAGAGTTGGTGTCCTCTACTTCCCATAGCCCCTTCTATCTTTTTCTCCTTCTGCATCTCTATTTTTTTCAAATGGCGTAGGGATGCGGCGACCCCAACGCCCGCCACTTTCTGGTGCAGGTAGCCTCCTCTGTGGTGGAGGGGTGAGAAATTTCCACCACCGCTTTTCTCCGGCGAGACGTAGAAGTCGGCTAAAGGGGATCGGGGGCATCCCGATATCCCTCTCCCTGGTATCCCTCTCCCCTTAAATAAATCTACCAAAAAAACGAGACAGAGATAGGGGTGAGGGAACGCGTTCGTGTTCCCGGACCCTAAGAATAGGAGCTTTTAATGTGCGTGGATGTAGTACGAATGAGAAGCGAGAGGATATTGGAAGGTTATTTGAAAGAAGGATGTATGATGTCCTTGCACTGAATGAAACAAAGATGAAAGGAGAGGGAGAAGTGGATTTTGGAAACGTGATAGGTAGAAAGTCTGGAGTAGACGAGGGAGTCAGGGGGAAAGAAGGAGTGGCTATTATTGTGAAGTAGGAGTTGAGAGAGTTTATAAAAGAGTGGAAAGAGGTGTCATCAAGGCTAATGTGGGTGATAATGCGGTTTAAAGGTGAAAGGTGGGTTTTTGTAAGTGTGTATGGACCAGGAAGTGAAAGAGAGTTAGACGAGGTAGAGGGTTTCTGGGAGGATTTGAGAGATTGTCTACAAGGGTTTGATGAAAATGAAAATGTTATAGTTTTAGGGGACCTAAATGCTAGGGTAGGAAATGAGCCTGTTGAGGGAGTCATCGGTAGTTTTGGTGTGGATGGTGTAAACGAGAGTGGAGAAAGACTGAAAAATATATGTGAAGAGTGTAGATTGAGTGTAGGTAATACGTTCTTCAAAAAAGGCGTATACACAAGTACACCTGGCATAGACTTGTGAGGGGAGAGATTGTAGAGAGGGCATTGATGGATTATGTGCTGGTGACAAGGGAAAGATTGTGTAGACTGCTGGATGTGAATGTGATGAGAGGTGAGGCGGAGGGTATGTCAGATCATTACCTGGTGGAGGGAAGCTAAGAGTTAAGAGTTACAGGAGAATAAGAGACAAGCGTGAAGTAAGAGAGGTAATAAAAGTTAGTGAGTTAGAGAAGAGTGAAAAAGAGAGGGAGTACAAGGAAAGACTAAATGAAAAGTGGATGGAAGTGAGAGAGATGGAAGAGAGAGAAGTAGAGGTTGAATGGCAACAGTTTAAGGAAGGAGTGAAAGCAAGTGCAGAGGTAATATGCGGCAAAAGGAAAGTAGGAGGCAGAGGTATCAGGAAGGGAAGCGAGTGGTGGAATGATACGGTGAGAAAGGCAGTTGAGGAGAAGAGACAGTGTTTTGAGAGGGTTTTACAGGATGGTAGTGTTGAGGTATGGGAGAGGTACAAGGAGAAAAGGAGAGAGGCAAAACGGAAAATTAGAGAAGCGAAAAAAGATGCAAACGAAAGGTGGGGTCAAAGGGTGAGTGAGAATTTTGAAGAACGAAAGAAGATGTTCTGGAAGGAGGTAAATAAAGTAAGGAAAGGAGGACAAAAGAGGGAAGAGTCAGTGAAAGATGAAAATGGAGAATTACTAGTGTAACCAGTTGAAGTGAGGAAAAGATATGCCGAGTATTTTGAATCTTTGTTAAATACAAGAGATAGAAGAGAAGCAGTGATTGAAGCAGAGGTGGATGGAGATAGGTTACCCAGGCCAGCCAGGTGGCAGGGAATGAATGAAAGGATTGAGGAAAATGAGATGAAAGAAGCAGTGAAACAAATGGGAGGGGGAAAAGCAGAAGGTTTGGATGGTATTGCTGTGGAGTGTATAAAGAAGGGTGGAGATGTGATAATAGATTGGTTGGTGAGACTTTTCAATGTGTGCTTTGCTGTGTCAATGGTACCAATAGACTGGAAGAGTGCATGTATTGTGCCGTTGTATAAGGGGAAGGGAGATCGGCAGGAGTGTTCAAGTTATAGAGGTATTAGTTTATTGTCAGTGGTTGGAAAGCTGTATGGCAGGGTGTTGATAGAGAGGATAATAAAGTGTACGGAAGTTGAAATAGGAGAAGAACAGTGCGGTTTTAGGAGGGGAAGAGGGTGCGTGGATCAGATGTTTGCAGTAAGACAGTTATGCGAGAAGTAATTAGAGAAGCATAAGGAGATATTTTGGGCTTTTATGGACTTGGAAAAAGCGTATGATCGTGTGGACCGTGAAGCAATGTGGAAGGGGTTAAGGATTTATGAAATAGGAGGAAATTTGTTAGAAGCAGTTAAGAGTTTTTATGAAGGGAGCAGAGCATGTGTGAGAGTAGGAAATGGTGAGTTGAGTGAATGGTTTGAGGTAAAGGTAGGTTTGTGACAGGGTTGTGTAATGTCACCATAGCTGTTTAATATGTTTATGGATGGTGTGGTGAGGGAGGTGAAAAGGAGAACTATGGGAAGAGGTTTGGGTTTAGTAGGAAAGAATGGTAGAGATTGGGAGTTGAATCAGTTGCTGTTCGCTGATGACACAGCATTGGTGGCGGATTCAGATGAGAAACTGCAGCGGGTAGTCAAAGAGTTTGGTGTGGCTTGTGGAAGGAGGAAACTGAAGGTGAATGTCAATAAAAGTAAAGTAATGGTGTGTAATAGGGGAGAGCATAGGGTGAATCTAGATGTGAGGCTGGATGGGGAGATATTGGAACAAGTAGAGTGTTTTAAATATCTAGGAGGAACGATAAGCAGGAGTGGAGGTGTGGAAGTGGAGGTAAAACAGAGAGTGTGTGAAGGAAGGAAGGTTTTCGGAGCAATGGGAAGTATGTGGAGGACGAGAAATCTCCGAGTGAAAGTAAAAAGTGCACTGTATCAAGGAATTGTTGTGCCAACAGTGATGTATGGGGCTGAGACATGGGCTCTGAAGAAGAAGGAGAAAAGAGGGCTGGATGTGATGGAGATGAGCTGCTTGAGGAGTATGTGTGGAGTTACTCGTAGAGACAGATTGAGGAATGAAGAGATACGTAGGAGAGTGGGGCAGCAGGAACATTTGTCAGCCAGAGTGGACAGAAGGGTGCTGAGCTGGTATGGTCATGTTGAACGAATGGGAGATGAAAGGCTTACAAAGAGAATATGTGAGTCAGGTACAAGGGGAGATAGAAGGGCAGGAAGACCCCCATTGAGATGGAGAGACTGTGTAAGAAAGGCTTTGGATGATAGAGGAATGACTATAGATCAGGCAGGGGAAGTGGTGGTGGACAGGAGTGAATGGAGAATGCTTGTGAATAGTTGAGTGAACACGTGGTTATTTGGAGTAAGGGGTCGGGCACAAGTTGGACTAGATAATAGTCCATCAGGCGCCTGGCCCGGGGAGACGATTAATATGAAGGGTGCGCCTGGAAGTGTGGTGGGAGGGCTTGTGGCTTTGGCTCCGCTGCATGTCTGCCTGCCGAGATCGGAACCTCTCCGGGTGGTCGGGGGCCGGGGGAGTGCTGGAGCGACCTTGGTGACCCTGGTCTCTGGGTCTTATTTGTTGTTTTATGTTGTTTTTGTGTTTTCCCTGTTCTTGCTCTGTCTTGAGTCGGCTACCCCCAAAATGGGGATTGGGCCTGAGCATATAGATAGATAGAAATATTTGTAAAACAATTAAAAATACTCAGTTACTCCGCCAATGTCATTAGTTATAAAAAGTTGGCACCGCACTGTTGTTTCATTAAAATATTCCCACAAGTTAGTATATTGCGTTTCTTTTGCACCTCTCCAACAATACAGTAATTTGGGGCAAATGAGAATTTCATGATCACATAGCTTTGCAGAATTTACTTTGATATAGTTTAGCGTTATTCATTTGAGTTAAAAGTTGTCAACGAAGAACTAAATTGACTTTCACAAGTCAAGACTATCCTTCACAACTATAACATGTATTTTCTCTCTCGATATCAGAGACTACTGGATTCCACACAACTTAACATATTAAAGACTTTATTCACTTTTCCTAGGGCAATATATTTCTTGTTTACCTCAGAGACATTCAAAGCTAAGATTATGGAAGTAGGACACTTTAGAGCGTGACTGTAACTATAGTAATAAATAGAGTGCAATTCTGTGAGATTTATGATACTATAATTATGTGCAATTGTTATGTTGTCTGGGAATATGGTGCACCATAAGAATATATGCAATTGGTAAATATTCAGTTTTAGCCTGACTGTTTCATTATTTGGTTTAATGTAGGTTTAGTTTATTCCACTCAAATCTTGTAAGGACGGTGCAAAAAAATGACCGAAATCTGCAGAAGTAACATTGCCCCATACATGGCAGATCCCTTTATCTGATCATATAGATAACCTAGAATCGTGAGCTCAAACAAGCACACCACCCCAAGGAATATAATTATGGGTACTGCACTTCCTTTTGGAACTCCATACTATGGGGTCTCAAAAGATCCTGCTTAGGGGCGTTTGTGACGTCACAAGTGGAATGTATCTCAGGGGTTCAACACAAGGGTATTTCTTCAGGCTTCCCTTAGGAGGTTCATGGTAGTTGTCATATTCCTATTTTATGCCCAATTTTATAGACTCCAAAGAAAAAGCGGCCTTGTGTTAAGATATCCAAAAATGAGACCGTTATTTTGAATGTAGGCTAGCGGTGCCTTTCTACAAGCCACAACCATAGTGGCCCCACACAACAGGGAACACACATTTGGGGTTCTTCCCTTCAAGCTACTGTGTTATGACCACTTGCCTTATGGGTTACATAAGAGGTTGCATAGGAATGGGAGATTAACTCCATGTTACACAAGTAGAAACATTAATAAAATCAACCAGAAAACAGTTCCTCACCTGACAGGACAATCCTCCCTCCAGGGCTTAGTAGGTAACCATCCTTGTACCAGGTGATGGTGGGGTGGTGATGGGGCGAGGGGTGGTGGTGGTTGGGACCTGACACCTGGCACTGGAACACACCAACCCCACTGGCGTCCACTACCAAAACTCGGGGAGACAGATCCACCATCATGGACCCACCTCTCTCTACACGGACCTGGGGAAGACAGAAAACAAAATGATAAAATAGTGAGCGGTAAGATGTAAAATAAGGAGGTAATAATAAAGAAGAAGAATGGGGAAGCACCAAGGGGAAATATTATTAGAACTTGAAAGAGGAGGATGGGTGATAATCCTTTTTTACATCCACCCGGAAACACCCCTTTCAGATATCAGGGGGACTACTATCACCATGAGACACCCCTATCGCAGAGGGCTTAACACCAGAGACAACCCTATTACATTATACAGGAAGAGCGGAGGAGGGGATGTACCCGAACTCTTCAGGGGAGCCCAGGGACTCCGACTCAAACATCAGGGGGAAGAGGGCCTAGGTTGTGCCATTCAGGTCTGGGGACTGGGTAGTGTAGGAAGAGGGCTTCCCCCACAGTATGAAGGGGACCGCAGTGCGCAAGAGGGCCATGGAGGACGAGTCCAAGGAACCCGACTCCTCTGAGTCCCCCTGGACCCCCTCACACACCATAGTCGAGACCTTCACTTTCATCAATACTATCGTTACACATCTATATTCCGCTTAAGATTTTCCTATCATAGTGAAAAGGGTGAAACACAACTAGAGTTCCTGCTTTCGAAGCTACAACGGCTGTATCGAAATATAACTATCGACAGGGGTTCTGACTAGCGGTTGAAAATGGTCTCGTTGTCAAAGGCTTAAAGCACTGAATACAAAACTAATTATATTAATTGAATGTGTTGGATACCATATTTTTAAGCAGAACTGTTGAAGAAATACGGAAATAAATCAAGTACTTAACATAGTCATCCGAATACGGCATAATAATATGGAGAGAAAGAGAGAGAGTGGGAGTGCGTTTCCTAACCAACCTTTTGTATATACTCTCCCATATTACCTTCAACTTTTCTAGGCCAGCCAATATTGTATTGAAAGAAAATAGTGAACCAATTTTTACTAATATATCTGAAGTGCTGTCAATACCAGTGTTCAAATTACTCTCTTGCCTCCGATGCCTGACCTTTTAAAGAAGACTGACCAAGTTCTGCAGAGCAAACACAAGTTTTGCAAGCAATATTACCCGCAGGCAGGTTCGGCATACACACAGTCACACAAGCAAGGAATATCTGAAATACACACAATTAGGGATATATGCACACCCACACACACCCACATACACACACGAGACACGAGTGGAAGCGGACGTCGTTGGCTGGCGCTCCTCAAACTACCATCTGACTTGCCTAAAGTGGGGTATACTACTAGGGGAAGTGGGAATATTTACATCATTAAAAAATATATGGGAGTCAGTGAGATTCTGTCGGTTAGAAAATTGAATGTACTTGGTTTTCTGTGCATTAAAGGATACAGGAGATTATTGTGTATTGTCCCGCTAATAATATTCTAACAGGAAAGTGTTCAGTGAAAGTTATTTAAAAATATGAATGTACGAAACTTAGAGTTTGTTTTGATAAATCAGCTGGTAAGGCTGGTGACGTCACATGACAACAACATTGGCCACGGATATGAGTGGGGAATGTTTTTATGACGAGGAAGGGGATTATTCAGGCTTTCCTGAATGTAAGGGGGACCAGATCACCTTCCTGAACAGGAATCTGATGGGGCTGATAGAGTGGAGAAAGGAAATGGAGGGGTGGAGGAAGATCATTGGGACTAGTGGAAGAGAGCTGTGTCCGGGGGAGGGTTTAAATGATTTAACTGCTATGGTCAACGAATTGGTATCTGAGAATGTGGTTTTAAAAGAACAGATTAAGGAATACAAAGAACATTTAAATGAGAGAGTTAAAGAGATAGATGATGGGTATAGGGAGAGGGCTGAGAGAGAGATTCGTGAATTGAGGGAGGAGAATGCTAGGCTAAAACAAGGAGTGGAAACAAATCAGGAAACAGGACACAAAAAATGGAGGAAGAGGTATCTCAAATGAAAAATGTCTGGGGTGATCGAGTGGGTGAAGCAAAGGTACAACTAAAAGCAATTATTGAGGAGCAAAAGGGACAGCAGGAGGAGAACCTGAACAAGAGGGTAGTTAATGCCATCAGACAAAATGAGAAACAGGTCAGTGATATTATTGATAAGAAGAGATGTGTAATTATGTTTGGAGATGTAGAAGGGGAAATATTAGATAGAAATACGAGAAAGGGTGTGGAGATGAAGAAAGTTGAGAAGATGATTGATGTGATAGATAGACAAGATAAGGAGGGATGGAAGAGAGAGGTGGAGGATTGTTGGAGACTAGGGAAATACAAGAAAGGAGAAATGAGGCCAATGAAGATTAGATTTAAGTCAACCAAAGTAGCAGAGGAGGTACTCAGATCCAGCTGGAAGTTAAGTCAGGAGGGGGAATACAGAAATGTTAAACTAAGGAAAGATCTAAATGCGGAAGAGAGGGAAAAATTTAGAGAAATACATAGAGAAGTCAAAGAAAAGAACGATAATAGATAAGAAGTGGAGAAGGGGGATTTTTTCTACAGAAACATGGATGGGAAAGTAAGGAAGTGGTACCTGAAGAAGGGGGAGAAGATAGGGGCGGAGGGGGGGGGGGGGGAGAGAAAAGAAGTGGTGGTACAGGAAGAAGGATTGGAGGGAGAGGTGCAACAGGAAGGGGAAATAGTTGGATAAAGACAGGGAATATCAATCATAATGGTAAAAGCAACAGGTGCAAGATGGCCTATAGCAATGTGGATGGGCTGCTATCAAATAAATTAGAAATAAATGATTACATCAGACAGAAAGAGCCCTTAATATTGTGTCTATGTGAAACTAAACTTAATAAAGGGATAAGTTTAGAGGGAATGGGATGGAACAACTATAATATCTGGAGAAGGGATAGAGAAGACAAGATGGGGGGAGGGGTGCTAATTCTTACACATAATAAATTGAAAACAAGAATGATTGATCTGAATAATAGTAAACCGAAAATATTAGCAGTAGAATTGACAGATGATGACAATCAAAAGGCGGATATTGTAGTGGCCTACATGCCGCCCTACACAGGGGCTTGGGAAAAGGATGAATACAAATTTATCAAAGATGAGATGATTATTTGTATTGAAAAATTAACTCGTAGAACCAATGAATTAATTATAGTAGGGGACTTCAACTGTAAAGAGGTGGATTGGGAGCAGAGAGAAGCTGGTAGCAACGTGAACTCGTGGGGGTATAGGCTACTGGATATGGTAACAGAAAATTTATTGGTGCAAAATATAAAGGAAAATACAAGAAGGGGAAATGATGAAGCATCCAGATTGGACCTAATGTTTACTAGAGACCCAGATGTAATTTCTGATATAAAATATTTACCACCTTTAGGCAAGAGCGATCACGTTGTAATGGACATAGAAATCCTATTGGGTTATTCCAATATGGAGGAGAGGGAGGAGCACAAGGAAACTAGGTTTGACTATGCAAGAGGAGACTACCAATCACTGATACAATACTTTAGAGATGTTGACTGGAGTGAAATACATCAGAGAAATAGTGTAGACGAGAAGTATGGAGTATTTAAAACAATATATTATGAAGAAGGAGTTAATAAATATGTCCCTAAACAAGGTAATAGGTTAGCGAAGGAAAAGGATTGGTTTAATGACAAATGTAGGAAAGCCAAGGAAAAGAGAGACCAAGCGTGGAAGGCAGCTAGAAAAAGGTGTAATAGAGAAACTTGGAACAGATACAAGAGATTAAGAAATGTATATGATACAATCAGGAGACAAGAAGCCAGAGAATATGAGAAGAACATTGTGAAAAAATGTGAGAGTGATCCTAAGCTGTTCTATAGGTTTATAAATAGTAAAATGAAGGTAAGGGATAGAATAGTGAGGTTGAAGGTTGAAGGGACCACTTAGGCTATGATGATGACCAGAATATGTGTGAAATTACGAACAATACACTACACTCAGTATATACTAAATATGATAACTTTGAAGAAGTACCGGTAGGTGAAATTGGTGATAAACTTGGAGAGATTAATTTTCTCCCAGAGGAGCTAGTAGAAATAATGAAAGGACTAGATGTGAAAAAAGCAATGGGACCTGACAATGTAGCGGGATGGATTTTGAAAGAATGTGCTGACGAACTAGTGAAACCCTTATACGAGATAATGAAATACTCTCTGGAAGTGGGAAAATTACCAATGGACTGGAAGAGAGCCAACATTGTACCCATTTATAAAGGTGGGAACAGGGAACATCCATTAAATTATCGACCTGTGTCACTTACTAGTATAGTGTGCAAAATCTGTGAGAAAATAATTCAGAAAAAATTGATGATTTACTTGGAAAAGAATAATCTACTATCTAACAGGCAATTTGGATTCAGGGAGGGTACCTCATGTGTTACAAATCTACTCAGTTTTTATGACAGAGTGGTTGACATATTACAAGAGAGAGATGGATGGGTGGACTGCGTATATATTGACATGAAGAAAGCTTTTGACAGATTATCGCATAGCAGGCTGAGGTGGAAATTAAAAGAGTATGGAGGGATTCAGGGTAGTTTGTTAAATTGGATGGAGGACTATCTTTCAGGGAGACAGATTAGGACTACTATCAGAGATAAATGTTCTACGTGGAAAGATGTCACAAGTGGAGTTCCGCAGGGAGCGGTGCTGGCTCCCATAATGTTTCTAATATACATTAACGACATGCCAAAGGATATAAATGCATATATGAATATGTTTGCAGATGATGCCAAGATCATGAAGCGTATAGAAGATGAAAACAGTGGTAGGGAATTACAGAGGGATTTGGATAGGATAGATCAATGGAGCAAGAAGTGGAAAATGGAATTCAACACAAATAAATGTCATGTAGTTTAAATGGGAGTAAGTAAAAGAAGGCCTCATATGGAGTATAAGTTAGGAGAAAACACTATTAACCCATCAGAGAAAGAAAAGGACTTAGGGATAACTGTTAGGGGTGATCTTTCACCTGAGAATCATATTAATAAGATAGTGGGAGAAACATATGGACTGCTAAACAGAATAAAAATAGCCTTTAACTATATAAACGAGGAGATGCTGGAGAAAATAATAAAAACATTGGTGAGACCAAGACTGGAGTATGCGGCAGTGGTGTGGGCACCACATCTAAAAAAGCATATAAAGAAGCTGGAGAAGGTTCAGAGAGCTGCAACTAGGATGATACCAGAACTGAGAGAATTACCATATGAGGAGGGATTAAAGAAATTAGATTTACCATCTCTAATGGATAGGAGGGAGAGAGGCGATATGATTATGATGTACAAATGTGTGAGAGGACTCGAAAAGGTGGACAAGAAGGGTTATATTGTGAAAGATAATGGTAGAACTAGGGGGCATAGATATAAGCTAATGAAAGGAAGATCTAAAGGAGATGTGATAAAGTATAGTTTCCCTTACAGAAGTATAAGTAAATGGAATCAGTTGGAAGAGGAAGTGGTGTGTGCCAAAAACATTCATATTTTTAAGGCAAAGTTAGATAATTGTAACTCAGGAAGCGGGACAATACGAGCCTAAAAAGCTCAACTCCTGTATACTACAAATAGGTAAATACAAATAGGTAAATACACAACAAAAAATCACACACATCCAGTATGTTCACACAATCGCACTTACATTTTAACCAATGGGTTCACATCATGGGCATGAGTAGGTTTTGTTTGTATGTACTATATAATATTATGGTTCCATTTGTTTCTGTCTTATGCATGTGTGTTCCTAAGTTTTAAGAGCGTACTGTGTATGCGTTTTTTGTTTTATTTGTGTGTGCTTGTGCATGTGTGTATTTATGTGTGTATGTGTAGAAGGCATAGAATGCAGCAGAAGTGTCAACCAATCAGGGTAACACCTGCACCAGTCTGTCACCTGTATGTTATCTATCTTCCACCACTCTCCACCAACCAACTTGTTTTACAACCATTTATATATCTTCCATTTATCTTTCTTTGCATATCTTCTACCTGACCCTTGCTGTCCTTTAGTTTTCATAATTTCTTCCTGCCCACTCTCTCCTATCCATTTCACATTATTATTGATCTTACAACCATCTGAATCTTTTACGTTAAGCTCGTGATAACCGGAGTCCGCCTTAAACATTTTACAACCAATTATTTAACAAACTACTGAAATAAATACAATATGAAAGTGTGTAGAGTTGCTTTCCTACGCCTGATTTAAGAGTCTTAATTGATCCCTTCAGAACCATACGAACTACTACATTGCCATAAGTGTTCCTCCCATTGACTAAATGTGATGCTTATGTTATGCTTTTATTGTTATGGTGTATTAGCCTATATCTTTTTATGTCATACAATATTGTTACAGTAGGTGTTGTTATGATATTGTTAGGGTTAGGTTAGAAGTGGGTAAGACACAAAGTGACTGGGTGAAGTAACATGTGAGTGTAATGGGTGAAATGTATTATGGGTGAAGTGACCGTATACATACATAGCTCTGACAACCCTCTCCTCACCCTAGCCTCTGACACCTGCTACATTAAAGGAACCGAATCTATAATCAAAGCAAATGAGTCATAAACACCACCCCTTACTCACCTTCATAGTTGCTCGTCCAGCCTCATTGGAAGCCTCACAGATGATTTTAGAGGACTCATCATCGTCGGCGTTGAAGTCCTCAGACTCTGGGTCAAGGAGGAGCACCCCACCCTGCATGGACTTCCCACCCAGCTTCTTGCCCCTGTCACTCACCACGGCTGTAGGACTGCTGCTGATCCCTACCTTCTCTCCGTTACGCTCCAACCACCATCTGGTGATATAGTAAACAAGTAAATTAATAACAAAATAAATTAACATTATGGGAACCTGTTTCAAAGGATTCAATGAGGGCAAGAGACAAGCGTTGAAACAGGACAACAGGAGTGGAATTTACAATGGTTGACGAAGGTTAGGAGGAACTGTTTAAGGGGTGAATGGGGACACTAACAAGAGATAGTATAAGAACAATGATATAAGAGTAAAGTATGTGAAGTGTATGTATGTGTTGACAAAGGAGGGATGTTACTTACTATGGTTGCCAATGACGGTAAAACCTTAACTTCACAAATGCTTCTTCCGCGATATTCTGACAAGCATTCAGGCTAAAGCAATACATTTTTCGAATACTCAAAAAAGTACCGCCGTAGTGAACAGGATGTTCATTCATGGTTGTTGTTCATTACATCTAACTGGTGTCATAATCTGATCTAGGGTATAATTTAATGTAAATGAGTTTCCTAATGTCTCTTAGTGTGATTTCCCACATTTAATTTCCGTTTGTGTCTGACTTCTTCATGACACTCACCTACTCCAGTTAATTACAGACCAGCTTATGTTCTTTACTCCCATGTTTCATTTCGTCCCAAATGTTAGTCTGCTCTCTCTCTCTCTCTCTCTCTCTCTCTCTCTCTCTCTCTCTCTCTCTCTCTCTCTCTCTCTCTCTCTCTCTCTCTCTCTCTCTCTCTCTCTCTCTCTCTCTCTCTCTCTCTCTCTCTCTCTCTCTCTCTCTCTCTCTCTCTCTCTCTCTCTCTCTATACATTTCGATGAGTACTAATTGAGAGTATGATTGAGATGTAAATGAGAGAGGCTCATTTCAATGTTTTAACCCACTGAGCACCAGGCAATATAATATAAATGTACACTTCAGGCCCAGAAGGTTGTCAATTTTTTGTTTTGCCGAAAACACCTGGAATGGGTTAGAAATTAGGGAAAAACCACAAAAAACCGATCCCCTAGATCATTAAGAGGTCCTAAGGGGCGTCCGATAGTCAGAATTAACATAAAGAAATTGGTAGGCAAAAACACGTTTTTGCGCGCTCAGGCGCATATGGCTGGACTTTGAGGGTTTTTAACCATCGGCATTGTTGCGTGGGATACTTACGCAGTTCCCATACAAATCTGAGCCCTCTAGGTGCCATAGGACTGGAGTAATTAACCGTGACGCACCCGATGCGGCGCTGGGGTTTAGCGTTACATACATTGCAGACACAACGTTCATCGTTCATCGCTGGTACTCGAGAGGCTAAGATGGGAACAAAGCTTGTTGGTAGGACTAAGAAAGTTGTGAACAAAATAGGAGTAAGATAAAATAAAAAATACTAGCTTAGAAGGTAAGTTTAATGTGTTCCAAGTACATACATACATGCATACATTGGTTAAACGTTGTTTTCCACAACATACCATTGGTGACACAGTACAGCACCAACCTATACTGTAGTGGTGGGTGAAAGTGGGTGACACAATACAACACCTACCTACACTGTGGTGGTGGGTGACACAGTACAACTCCTACCTACAGTATACTGTGGTGGTGGGCGACACAGTACAACACCTACCTATACTGTGGTGGTGGGTAACACAGTACAACACCTACCTATACTGTGGTGGTGGGTGACACAGTACAACACCTACCTACACTGTGGTGGTGGGTAACACAGTACAACACCTACCTATACTGTGGTGGTGGGTATCACAGTACAACACCTACCTATACTGTGGTGGTGGGTAACACAGTACAACACCTACCTATACTGTGGTGGTGGGTGACACAGAACAACACCTACCTATACTGTGGTGGTGGGTAACACAGTACAACACCTACCTATACTGTGGTGGTGGGTATCACAGTACAACACCTACCTATACTGTGGTGGTGGGTATCACAGTACAACACCTACCTATACTGTGGTGGTGGGTGACACAGTACAACACCTACCTATACTGTGGTGGTGGGTAACACAGTACAACACCTACCTATACTGTGGTGGTGGGTATCACAGTACAACACCTACCTATACTGTGGTGGTGGGTAACACAGTATAACACCTACCTATACTGTGGTGGTGGGTATCACAGTACAACACCTACCTATACTGTGGTGGTGGGCGACACAGTACAACACCTACCTATACTGTGGTGGTGGGTATCACAGTACAACACCTACCTATACTGTGGTGGTGGGTATCACAGTACAACACCTACCTATACTGTGGTGGTGGGTATCACAGTACAACACCTACCTATACTGTGGTGGTGGGTAACACAGTACAACACCTACCTATACTGTGCTGGTGGGTGACACAGAACAACACCTACCTATACTGTGGTGGTGGGTAACACAGTACAACACCTACCTATACTGTGGTGGTGGGTATCACAGTACAACACCTACCTATACTGTGGTGGTGGGTATCACAGTACAACACCTACCTATACTGTGGTGGTGGGTAACACAGTACAACACCTACCTATACTGTGGTGGTGGGTGACACAGTACAACACCTACCTATACTGTGGTGGTGGGTATCACAGTACAACACCTACCTATACTGTGGTGGTGGGTAACACAGTACAACACCTACCTATACTGTGGTGGTGGGTATCACAGTACAACACCTACCTATACTGTGGTGGTGGGTAACACAGTACAACACCTACCTATACTGTGGTGGTGGGTAACACAGTACAACACCTACCTATACTGTGGTGGTGGGTATCACAGTACAACACCTACCTATACTGTGGTGGTGGGTAACACAGTACAACACCTACCTATACTGTGGTGGTGGGTGACACAGTACAACACCTACCTATACTGTGGTGGTGGGTAACACAGTACAACACCTACCTATACTGAGGTGGTGGGTAACACAGTACAACACCTACCTATACTGTGGTGGTGGGTAACACAGTACAACACCTACCTATACTGTGGTGGTGGGTAACACAGTACAACACCTACCTATACTGTGGTGGTGGGTAACACAGTACAACACCTACCTATACTGTGGTGGTGGGTAACACAGTACAACACCTACCTATACTGTGCTGGTGGGTAACACAGTACAACACCTACCTATACTGTGGTGGTGGGTAACACAGTACAACACCTACCTATACTGTGGTGGTGGGTAACACAGTACAACACCTACCTATACTGTGGTGGTGGGTAACACAGTACAACACCTACCTATACTGGTGGTGGGTAACACAGTACAACACCTACCTATACTGTGGTGGTAGGTAACACAGTACAACACCTACCTATACTATGGTGGTGGCTAACACAGTACAACACCTATACTGTGGTGGTGGGTAACACAGTACAACACCTACCTATACTGTGGTGGTGGGTAACACAGTACAACACCTACCTATACTGTGGTGGTGGGTGACACAGTACAACACCTACCTATACTGTGGTGGTGGGTAACACAGTACAACACCTACCTATACTGTGGTGGTGGGTAACACAGTACAACACCTACCTATACTGTGGTGGTGGGTAACACAGTACAACACCTACCTATACTGTGGTGGTGGGTAACACAGTACAACACCTACCTATACTGTGGTGGTGGGTAACACAGTACAACACCTACCTATACTGTGGTGGTGGGTAACACAGTACAACACCTACCTATACTGTGTGGTGGGTAACACAGTACAACACCTACCTATACTGTGGTGGTGGGTAACACAGTACAACACCTACCTATACTGTGGTGGTGGGTAACACAGTACAACACCTACCTATACTGTGGTGGTGGGTAACACAGTACAACACCTACCTATACTCTACGGGGCGGTAACACAGTACAACACCTACCTATACTGTGGTGGTGGGTAACACAGTACAACACCTACCTATACTGTGGTGGTGGGTAACACAGTACAACACCTACCTATACTGTGGTGGTGGCAGTACAACACCTACCTATACTGTGGTGGTGGGTAACACAGTACAACACCTACCTATACTGTGGTGGTGGGTAACACAGTACAACACCTACCTATACTGTGGTGGTGGGTGACCGTGGGCGACACAGGGCAGTACCAGGGGCTTGTTGTCAGAGAGCTTCACCATGTTGCTCTTGGTCACCAACCGAGGGGCCTGTCTCTCTCGGGGATCTGGTGAAGGAATAGATAGAATATTGAGCTTGAATGGTGACTTGAGATGCTTGCCTTTGAATTTGAGTATGATTGAAACGCGCTTGCCAATAGTGTACCGATTTATTATAATAAAACAAAATAAGCAATCGAAGCTTGTGACATGATCTATAATCTTGACCTGTCTTATGATAGGTGTGTTATGGCTATGCCCCCTCTTTCCCCCTCCCTCTGGTGTCCAGCACTCAGGAATTGTTTAGATCGGCTGGAAATAGTACACACCAGGGCTAAAAAGCTTATTCCCTTACTTAGAAGGTTATGAGGACCAGTTGAGTGTTCGTGATCTCTTTCCGTTGGAGACAAGCAGACTAAGAGGTCGGCTCATTGAAATTGTCAAAATACTTAATGAGTGTGACAACGTGGATTATAGCAAAATGTTTAGCCTCAATATGAATACAACACACAACCATGGCTGGAAATTATAATTGAAAAGTTTCAGCACTAGTATTTGTGAACACTCTTTCACATATAATATAGATCCGTTCTACTTGGAACAAACTTCCCTCCGAAGTTGTAAACAATTCTTCAGTAGAACTGTTCATGAAGAGAGTAGAGTGTATTTTGTACACTCTGTATTAAGTGTAATGCACTGAACACTCTGTCTCCTTCCACTTTGAGTATCTCCTCGGAATGGACCGCAACGTCTCCGAGATGCAAATTATTCCTTGTAACTCCTTGCAATTCTCTCACATAACTATATTTTCCCACATTGTTTAAAAATCACATTCACGTTTCTATGAAAAAAGAGCCCATAGTTATATCTAACAGTCTTCACCGTCTTCTTCTTCAGCATCATATTGTTAACTATTCATCTAATTGTATTCATTTTATATTCCTTTTTATTGATATCATCTTAAGCACATATCTCTTCTAACATCTCTTCTAATCATTTATGTTCTCCTACCATACCTTCTCTTCCATCCCTTCTTTCACCTACTCTTCTTTTCCGTACCAGACTCCTTGTCCTATTCCTCTCCGTCCTAACCTTCTTTTCACGCCATACTTTTCATTATTTCTCTCTTCTTCCTCATCCTGCTTCACAACTGTATACAGTGTTTTGGCAGGCCAGCTTTATGAACTATAACACTACCTTAGGTTATGGTCTGAGGAACAATGCAGAGTTCATTTATATTATTTAGATATATATAAATGGGCACTTAATTGCAATTTAAACCTGGACTATGCCCAAGGAGAAAGTGAAAGCCTCTGGGCCTCAGCGCGGTGCCTTAGCCCGATTTGAATGACTGTATGTATGGTGAGGTAAACTTAATGAATGTTAATATAATATTGAATTAACTGGTTGAGAGTCCAATATGTAACCAGTTCGATCAACAGCATTTACATGTGACACTGAGCTTCAACACGTCTTATGTCTACTACTGTAGATAAGTGGTTGAGGTTGCCCAGTTCAGATCGGTCACTGAATGTCCTACATCGAAAACACTACTCCAGCACCATGCAGATTGTCTAAACCAGTTTATAATCATACAATGTGTCAAGCATGAAATCGGTTTAGTAAAGCCATTATTGAACTACCAAACCATTTTTGAACGCTATATTGTTTGGAATATATTAATATGTCGCCTTTCTATACCATTATTTCATTATTATGCGTTAGATCATGCTTCTTCATAACAAAAGTTTATGTTATATTATTTTGTTCCTATAAACCTTCCTCCTTTGATGACAATCATTATTGTAAAGTTTTAATTATTTGTTAAGGCTATAGTTATACATGTCTAATTATCTGGTCCTTTTCTTAACAGTTCTATTTTATTGAAAGCCACTTTTTGAAGTCACACCTCATATTCCTTTTACTTAATTTGTTATTGATTAATTCGCTATAATTTCCTTCCATGTGGTTCTTTATCTGCTATTTGCGCTTTTTGTATTCTCCTGTTTCCTATCTGTATTATATATAAGACACTTTATTTGTTTTTCTTCTACCCAGGTATATATTCTATGTTGTTAAGTAATTGTGTTTTTACAGTTTCTATATCGTGGTTACCTGATAGGCGTGGTGGTATAATTTATCTTCTCTTAATTTAACGTTCACTATCACTATGCTAAATTGGAGAGCTATTTTACTGTCCTCTTAGCTAGTCATTACTCACTCTCTCTTATCATATTCTTTCCCTTTGCATTCTTCTACCTTTTGTTTACCGTACTATATATTTGTATCATTACTCGCCAGTTGATAGTTATTGCTTTTGTTTACCGTACTATATATTTGTACCATTACTCGCCAGTTGATAGTTATTGCTTTTGTTTACCGTACTATATATTTGTACCATTACTCGCCAGTTGATAGTTATTGCTTTTGTTTACCGTACTATATATTTGTATCATTACTCGCCAGTTGATAGTTATTGCTTTTGTTTACCGTACTATATATTTGTATAATTACTCGCCAGTTGATAGCTATTGCTTTCTTAAATGGAATTGCATAATCGTTTTTGGCGGGTATATTTTGGTATGGAAATCTGGTCTGACAGTTTCTAGTATATAATGTTGACATCACTTTAGACACCTAACGATAGTCTACCGTCAGTCTACTTGCCGATATTACTTTTGTAGTCCGACAAATGCCGGGAAATGCTCTCTACACATACAGTATAATTATGTCACACGAATGATCTTTATGATACTTTTCTTACTGAACATTTTTCAACATTTCGGATATGTTTTGCTTTGGTATCGACAACGTAACTAAAGGTAAATCATGTTCAATGTTTGTATTTAGTAAAGACTTAAATCCGGATAAAAATCAAAACAAAATTGCCGAAAATAATTGTTGAAACAAATCGCTGGTGTGACTTTACAAATACTCTCTCTTGGTTGTCTATATTCACTGATCAATGTATTTCATATTCCTCTATTGTACATGTTCTCCTCCATCCTAACTAAACATAGGTCTTGTCCATTCGTCTCTCTCTCTCTCTCTCTAGAGTGGAATAGTTTACCTTTGCGTAGTTTTCCTTTGCGTAGGGCACGTGGTACCCGTCTTGCAACTCAATCCCACCCCTACTCTGTGCAACTCTCCAACCCAAGAGTGAAACGTTACTCTCAAACTTTCTTCTACTCAATATCTGAGCTCTGGAACTCTCTCCCAGAATCAGTCTTTCCCTCTTCCTATGACTTAAATTGCTTCAAACTCCGTGTGTCCAGGCATTTTGGCTCGAACGTCCCTTGATTTTGGCCCTGTCACTCTTTCAACTATGGGGGAGGCACTCGCTATAGGCAGTTATGCCTTTTGCCTCCCTCAATCACATAGAAAAAAAAAAAAAAAAAAAAAAAAAAACCAAGGGAGGTGGTCGACAGTAATTCAATTGATACGTTTAGAATTGAATTGAATTGAATTGAAACGTTTTATTTAGCCAGTAGAACATACACATGATAATCATAATACAAAATTAACATTACATTGGCTGAGCCTTGTGAGAGGTATCTCTCTTAAAGGCACATCAAGCTTAAACTCGAAAGCTGTTACAGTAATAATATGAAAACAAAGTAAATAATTTCAAAATTGTACACACTACAATACATCAACTTGTGCAATTTAGTATCCGTATGCTAGCAAAGAAATGAAAATATTTCCATAGAGAAAATATATAATCAAAGCGACCTCGAGATATTAGTCCAGACCACATGCGTATGTCAATACATGGACCCATGTAATTATTCCGTCTCTATTAGAAATTTAAAATATGGAAAACGATAGTTATTATATACACGCATTTACGCTTACACCAAGATATCAACCTATACTCACTCATATACACACATATACTGGACGTAAGTGTACATCCACACGCTGTACGTAAATACGCACTTACACATACGAATACATAATACCAACTTGTCCATGCACATGCACTTATATATACGCATGCACCCAGAAGTACATACGTATTTATCCACACAAAATATATACCCAAGGTCTGCACACACACAAATATATACCCAAGGACTGCACAGATACAAATACATATATAAAAATGAAATGTTAATATTTGGACAGTAGATGTCTTTTTAGTGCAACTTTGAAGCCAGACACTGTGTTTATATTTTGCAATGCTTGTGGTAACTGATTCCAAATCTTAACGCCATGGTAATTGATAAATGTTAACGCCATGGTAATTGATAAATGTTTGGGATTGGCTAGTCGTTCTTAATGGAATTTCAAGTTGGTTGACATTTCTTAACTCGTATCTTTGATTAATTCGATATCGAAATAATCCCTCATTGCTAATATGGTTTAATGATTTAAATACAAATAAAGCACTGCAATATATATTTATGTCCTAGAACTTCAAGAGTTTTAGCTTTTTGAAGAGTTCATTGGTATGGGCGTATTTTGACTGGTATGTAATTGTTCTAATAACTCTTTTGTGAGCTACATCTAATGATTTTAGTTTAGTTTTCCCAGACTGCCCCCAAACAGTGTGGCAATATGAGAAGAATGGATACATCAGTGAATAATATAACTGTTTCATTGTGTCATTATTAAAACAATGTCGTGTTAAGTAGAGTATGCCACACTGTTTGTTGATGTTATCCCTCACATTTCGAACATGGAAGCTCCATGACAACCGTTCATCCACCTCTATCCCAAGAAACTTCAAGCTCTCCTTTTTTTCCAGGATTATGTTCCCTAGTTTGATTGGTTCAAGGTTTTGCATGATGGACTTATTTCTTTGGAAAATTATGTATTTGGTTTTATCAATATTGAGTGTTAGCTTATTTGCAGTTATCCAATCGCAAACATTTTGTAAATTAGTATAGACTATATCAATTAGTATAGACTATATCAATTAGTATAGACTATATCAATTAGTATAGACTATATCAATTAATGAATTAATGAACGTAGATCCCCGTTACTAACATACTGTCATCTGCAAACAGTAAAAACTTGAACAAGCTGCTTGAATTAATGAAATAATTTATATATAAAATAAACAGTAATGGGCCTAATATGAATCCTTGCGAGACACCAACAGAAATAAGTTGTTGTGATGATTTACTTTTTTGTATTCCACAAATTCATTGCGATGTTCCAGATATGATTTAAACCAATCGTTTGTGATACCACGAATACCATAGTATTTGAGCTTTTCCAATAGGATACGATGAAAAGAAAAGACTGGACGATCATATGATGAAGATTGGATTAATATTAATTAATCAGTAGGTATGTGCAATTTCTCTTTCAAACTAATTTATTTCTATACTCTAGAAACACTTTCCTTGTTGGAATTTTCCCCGACCCATAAGGTTACACTTCATCAAGCGGCTCGCTTGGTGTAGTGACTAGCGTCTCGGCCTTCCACCCAGAAGGCCCGGGTTCGCGCCCACGCTCGGCGCATTAAAGATTTTTCACAAGCACTGAGTCGTTACCATCCCTCATGAGCAAAGGGATGGGGTAGTAGTACAGGACCCCAATGGAAATACGCCTAATCGGCCTTATTGAGCTATCCTTAGCTAGCTTAGCATGCGCTAGCTTTAAGAACTATTATTATTATTATTATTACATCCTATTTTCCGGGTAAGGCTTTTTAGCCAAAGAGATCGGAGGGTGGGGAGAGAGCCTTCTACTTTGCTGTCCTATTCTTCTACTATATACTGTCCCTGTCTAGTAGTATTTAGGCCAAACCACCCAGTAGGGACCGCATATGTTTACTTCATTACCCCGCCCTTCTACTGTACTATATTCCCGCTCTAATATATTTACATTCTCATTATCTCATTTTAATTCATCCTCTGCACACAAAATTGCAGTTGTCTTCCCGTCGTATTTTGTAAATTCCTCTTTGTCAATGTTAGTACATCTGCATTTTAATTTTATTGGTCGCCTGTTTCACATCATATGTTAGTTTTATTGAGTATGTTATGTAACTAGACATCTGTAAATGGTGTATGTCTATCTCTCTTGTTGTCTGTCGAACTATCTGTCTTGCAATATGCCTCTCTTTATCTTTCCTTCCACTTACCCTTACTATCAGGTTTACCATCTCTATTAGAATTAAGTCATGACACACGTTCATGATCGCAATGACGATTACCGCCAACAAAGGACCACAGGCATGTTGTGAGCATGTTCTGAAGCAATTCCAATGTGCCGTGAACGAGTCAGTGTGAGCCGAGCATTCTTGAATATTTCTGAGCAGGTTGACAAACTCGTACAGCACAGCGCAAACCTTGCCTGTCCTGCGAATATGTCTGCAATATGTCGTGGAAGGCGCACGCAGGCAACCGCAGGTAAGACTGGGGCAATCAGCGGCATTCTACATTTTGAATTTGGCACCGGGTCTGCTGCCAAATGCAAGCGTCAATGACGTCGCCAATAGTACATGCATCAGAGGCATTACGGTGGGTTCCAACAATGTAGGACGCCGCTAATGTAAATAATGTGTGACAGAGGAAGTGAGTTGATGAGACAAAATGCTTTTAACTCTTCCCTTTCGAGAAGTGCAGTATAGGTGGAATCTCCCCAAGCATGCAAGCAACACTCGATACATGGGCGCACAGTTCCCCTATACAGAGCAAGAAGCTGTGTGGGGATGAAGAACACATGGACACGGTTGAGTACACCTAACTTCTGGGAAGTTGTTATAGCAAGAGTGGTAATTTGAAATTTCCAAGAAAGGTCAGGAGAAAAAGAAACACCAAGAATATTGTGAAAAGATGAAGATTTGATTTGTGTATTATTGAAGAATAAGGGAAAGTCGTGTGGAAGATCGTGATGGATAGATAGAAGGAGAAATGTGGCTTCGGAAGCATTAACAGTACAAATATGTTCTCTGCCTCAATCGTAGATAGTTGATAGATCAGCAAATATACATGAGAAATGGAATGATAACATGCTGGGTTATAGTGGAAAACTAGTTGAATAGTGTAAGGTAGAGTCATCAGCATATGAGTAGCTAGGACTGCAAGTACAGTTAAGAAGATACTTAACCCTCTCAGGTCTCAATAAGTTTTTGTAAGATTCCATGACAAACTGTCTGAGCAGCTGAGGACCAGCTAAGGTTTTCTCTTTGCTCCCATTCTCCCAGCTATGAAAGGTTGCCAGATACCCCCATATATAGACTAGTATACCAGATATATCACTTCCAAAATGGAATCGATCGCACTTTTAGTGTGGTTTTACCAAATTTCATAAAGGCTTAAAGACACCTAGATCAAAGTGCATAGTAACACTTATGAATCTAAATGATGGCCTTTACAAAATAGATAACATCCAGCTAAAATTCCACCTTGAAAATGATAAAATAAAGAGAGCTAGAAATATATGTCCAGACCGTCAGATTATTGACTGAAACATCTGGTAGTTTGACCTCTGACCCTTTTGGTGAGGTCAATCCTCATAGTATTAGTAAGTTAGGTACCTGTATTTAATTACTATGGTACAAAATTGAGGTATGATCATTATGTATTTACTTTTAATAATAATAATAGTTATGTTATATATATAATATTATGTGTGTGAATGTGTGTGTGTATGTATGTATATGTGTAAGTATGTGTATGTATGTGTGCGTGTAAAAATATGTATTTATATGTGCGTATGTATGCATGTATCTGTATGTATATGTGTATGTATATATACAGTATATGTAATTATTTGTGTATATATATATATATATATATATATATATATATATATATATATATATGTTGGTAAAGCCAGGTAATACATTTTCTTTAATATATACGAGGTTGAAAGAAATGGCAATTTCTGCGTTGGAAATTTTATTATTCAAAGTTTCCAGGTCTCTGATGAGTTTTCGCTGGGGTGGCAGGAAGTAGATGAAGGAGATGAGCAAAAATTCATGGTGGTACAGGGTTACATTAAAGTACATGAAGATACAGGATATACGACACGTTTCACTGGACAACCAGCATTATCAAGTAAGGAAGGAATGATATAAAAGGTAAACAGGAAGGGTATATATAGAGGGTGGAGGATCAGAGGAGGCGGAAAACAGGGGGCAAAAGTCTGCGATTGGTGGAAGGCTAAACTAGGAGAGAGAAAGGGGGTAACCGCTTCACGCATGCGCACTGGATGCGGGATGGTGGTCGATAGGTGGGGTCGAAGCTGATTGGCTGCGTGTCGAGGGGCGTGGCCTAAGTTGTGGGGCGCCTCCAGAAGCCGAGTCGGGGGGAGGTAGCGCGGGGGGCTGCGACAAGGGCACCGGGGGGCGAGGAGGGGTGTTAGGTCCTGTAGGGTAGTGCCTTTTGGCAGAAGGAAGGATCTGAAGGTCCAGAGTTTGGTTGTTGATGTTGGGATGTAAGGCTTGGATATATAAAGCTTCGAGTATAGGTAATCTCCTTGGGTCCCAAGGAGTGACCCAAGGAGATTACCTATACTCGAAGCTTTATATATCCAAGCCTTACATCCCAACATCAACAACCAAACTCTGGACCTTCAGATCCTTCCTTCTGCCAAAAGGCACTACCCTACAGGACCTAACACCCCTCCTCGCCCCCCGGTGCCCTTGACGCAGCCCCCCGCGCTACCTCCTTCAGCTTCGTCTTCTGCAGGCGCCACACACCTTAGGCCACGCCCCTCGACACGCAGCCAATCAGCTTCGACCCCACCTATCAACCACCATCCCGCATCCAGTGCGCATGCGTGAAGCGGTTACCCCCTTTCTCTCTCCTAGTTTAGCCTTCCACCAATCGCAGACTTTTGCCCCCTGTTTTCCGCCTCCTCTGATCCTCCACCCTCTATATATACCCTTCCTGTTTACCTTTTATATCATTCCTTCCTTACTTGATAATGCTGGTTGTCCAGTGAAACGCGTCGTATATCCTGTATCTTCATGTACTTTAATGTAACCCTGTACCACCATGAATTTTGCTCATCTTCTTCATCTACTTCCTGCCACCCAGCGAAAACTCATCAGAGACCTGGAAACTTTGAATAATAAAATTTCCAACGCAGAAATTGCCATTTCTTTCAACCTCGTATGTATTAAAGAATATATATATATATATATATATATATATATATATATATATATATATATATATACCTGTATACGTATTTCTTCATATTTACACAAGTTAGATAACAGTTTGAAAGGAATCTGCCTTGAGTGGGCCAAGCGGCTCTCTGCAGTCTCCTGTTTTTGTTTTTTGTATATTCTTATGTATAGTAGCGTTTATCGTGTATTACAACACATATCGTATCATTACTATTATATATTGTTATTAGTTCACTGTGTATGTGTGTATCATGTTATATTTTCATATACCGGTAGGCTATTCTGTATTCATTCATATTAAATATTATGATTTTAAGTTCATTGATTTGTATAAAATTGTATATATGTTTAGATTAGATTGTATTGTTAGGCATATTGCAATGTATATGCATATCTGTATAAGTATATATAATTTGTAAGACATTAATTTTGTATCTAAAGGAACTCTGTTCCTAAAAATATTGCAAAAAGTAGAATGATGGCCAAAATTTTTGTATTTATATGATAGTTAGCAACTCACAGATGATTTAGGACGGGTATTTAACACTCAACGAGCGGCCTAGGCGGTATATTTGACCGTGCCACCCAGCGGGGGTTTTTACCATAAATGGGGTGGTTTCCGTGCTCTTTTTCATGCATAAACAAGAGCCAGAGCGTAATACAAGTATGTATTCCTGAAAGGGCGTTAATTCAGCTTTCCAATGACACCAGAACCATCCGTCTACGATCACTGGTTGTCTTGCAACGATCGTGCAACCGAAGGGCAAAATCGGTAAAATACGGTAATTTCCTTATATTATTAAGTGTGAAACGAGTGAGACAGGGTGGAGTAGGGTGCAGTACATCTCAGTAGCTCCACGGCCACCGTGGCGAGCGGTCATGAGGTAACCTACGCTCCTCCCACCGCTCCGCTCTCTCTCAGAGCACATTACGTGCTCAAAATTGCATGCTACTATAGCCGGGCCCCGCCACATAGTCCTTGGTTCTCTTGCCCAGATATAGCCGGGTGCCGCCAGTTAAGGGTTAAGCATCCCTCTCCCCAGCCCCTGTTGCTTTGTATTACCCTGAAGATGTTTTGAGAGAATAGACGAAAGCTACGTGTTCCATTGTCTCATTTTTCCTAGCGAGTTTTACTACATAATTTGATCACATGGTGTTGTGATTTAACTTCCGAATATTAGAGAGATAAATGGAGACAGTACAGAACCCTGAGGAACACCGGAATAGATAGGTTGAGGAAGTGAGTGATGACTGTCCTCAACTGCAGCTATGAAACAGCCAGAAAGTAAGTTAGAGATAAAGGCACAGATGTAGGGATAGAAAGCGTTCGATATATCTAGCGCAATGAAGAAGATTACACCGAAGTCCTGAAAGGAGTATGACCATGATAAGAAAGATCACCAGTAGAACGGCCCTTAACCTATAAACGGCGAGCAGGGGGTATTGAAAACCACTGTTCTGGGCGAGCATATTAGGCTCCATTCATGCCTATAATCGTCATTTTACGATAAATATCGTTATTACTTATTCATATGCGCCTATTTTACCTTAACTATGAAGATAGTAACCTGTAACAACAATAAGACAAGTGGGAATAAGGTTTTTATGGTCAAAATCGTGAATAAACATGGAGCAGCCCATTCATGAATTGTGGAGCAAATTCAGGCAACCCCTCCCTTCACGAGCCCTCAAGCCAAACTGACTCACTCACACTCTCCCTGGCCTTACGCAACACACTCGCTAGTCACATGACCACACCATAGAACCAATCCCCTAGCTTGGAGATGTTTACACAAAAATATACCAACGAATTAGGGAATAATAGGGAAAATGGGTGATAATTGAAGGGGGAGGGGAAAGGGGGGAAGAAGGGGATGTGGAGGAGTGATATGAAGTAAAGAGGGAAAAAAACAAATGTTTTAAGTGCTACTGGGGCCTAAACAAATATTGTTTTTAGGCCTACCCTCTTAAGAGCTTTCTCGCCGTTGCCGGGTTAAGGAAACCATACTAGCGATCTGAAAATAGATTATGGGAAGACAAATGCATAGAACATTTCGTATTAAGAAGAGTTTCAAAAACTTGAGAGATACAACAAAGAGAGCAATTGAACAATAGTTCGAGAGTTGAGAGTGGTCACCCTTCTTTGAGACAGGTTGAATGAGAGAAAACTTCCAGCAAGAAGGAAAACATTAGAGGAAAGACAAACCAGTTTGCCCTAGACAGGGAATCAGCAAGGATAACAGTTTCTTAGTACAACAGGAGAAACACCATCCGGTTCATACGCTTCTTAGTATTAAACCCAGAGAAGGCAAAAATTACATAATCAAAAGACATTATGATGATAGCTTTATGCAAGAGAGTAGGAGATGGAGAGGCAGGAACAGCACCAGATTCATCCAAATTGGAGTTTTAGCAAAAGTTTGAGCGTTGACTTGAGCTTTGTCAGAGGAAGACGTGGCGGTGGTGCAGTCAGAGTAGAAAAGAGGAGGGCAAAGACTAATAATTTAATTATTGGAGAGGTTTTTGGCTATATCCCAGAAATCTTGAGAAGAGTAGGAGTTGGAAACTCAGAAAATATATTATTGAGAAAAGAGTTTTGGGTGAGTTGAAGATCAGTTTTGGGTTGATTCCAGGCAGAAACATAAAAAGTATGCGATTCTTGAATTTGAAGGCGACGGTACCGTCTGAATGCTTCCTCCTCATTGTGGACAGCTGTAAAACAGTTTGTGTTAAATGGAGGGAGTGTAAGAAAATTTTCTGGAAATAGGTCACGAAAGCTAGGAAGGGTAGCAAGGGAAGTAGCAAGGGTGTGAAAGATAAGAATGGGCGAGCATTATCCGAGAAGCAATAACATATTGAGATTGAGGGAGTACTTCAACGAATTGTTGAACGTAAGAAATGAAATGCCATCAAACATAGTTGGGGAGAGTATGGGACGAAGAAGAAGAGAAGTAGTGGAGGAGGAGGTGAGGATCAGGAGGTCAGAAGTGTGTGAAGCTTTGAAACGAGTGAAAATGGGGAAAGCATCAAGAATAGATGGAGTGTGTGGGAAAATGCTAAAGTATAGTGGTGAATAGTGATTGAATGGGTATGGAAAATGTGTTAGCTAGCATGGAGAAGGGAAGTGCGCCTAATGATGGAAAGACAGACATAATAGTCTCCCTGTATAAGGGTAATGGGGAAAAAGGAGTGTGTGGTAATCACCGGGAGAAATGTCTTCTAAGCATAGTAGGGTAGTGATCAAGAGAGTTAGAGCTAGAGTGGAGAAATGGATAGGTGACAAGCAGGGCAGGTTTAGGAAGGGAAAAGGATGTGTAGACTTTTGCTGTGTTGTGGAGAATATCTGGAGAAGGGACAGCAGTTGTATGCTGCCTTTTTGGACTTGGAGATTTCCTATAACAGACTTGATAGAAAAGGTCTGTGGAAAGTACTGAAAATATACGGAGTAGATGGCAAGTTGTTGAAAGCAGTGAAGAGCATGTATGAGGGTGCAAAGACGTCAATATGTGTGTAAAATGAACAGAGCGAGTTATTTTATCTGAATCTTGGGTTAAAGCTAGGGTGTGTGATGTCTCCATGGTTGTTAAATATATGGATGGAGTTACGAAAGAAATACAAGGAAGAACAGTGGATGTTGGTGTACCGCTGATAAGGGAAAAAAATTAGTGGAAGTTGCCTGTTCTGCTGTTTGCTGACGATACAGTTCTCATGAATGATAGTGAATTGGAGTTGCAGGGTCTGGTTAATATGTTTGGAACAGTCTGTGAAAAACAGATTCTGAAGGTAAATGCGGGGAAGCGTAAGGTTATGGTCTATGAAAGGGAAGCAGTCACAGCATGTGAGGTGAAGTTGAATGGTCATGCTATGGAGAATATTAGCTTATTTTAGTATTTGGCCAGTGTATTGAGGAAAGATGGGAGTATGGATGCAGAAGTACGGGAGAGGGTGTAAAACGGGAAGAGGGTTGCAGGAACGTAGAAAGCAGTAACAAGTAATAGGATGGTCAGCATGGAAGTAAAGAAGTCCTTGCATGATAGTATGGTAATCCCAACATTGACATACGGGAGTGAAGCATGGACGTTGTTGGAGAGACACAAACCAAGAGAGAGAGGGGTGGAAATTAGTTACTTGAGAAGTGCGTGTGGAGTTACATGGAGGGATAGACAGACGAATGAGGAAGTATGAGAGCGGTGTGCTGTCGATGTAGATACGCTGGAATGTGTGAAAAGGAACACCTTCAGATAGTTCGGTCATGCGCAATTTAAGGGAATTGAGAGTATGACTAAGAGATTCTACGAGAGTAAAGTGACAGACAAAGAGGGAGAGGTAAACTGAGAGAGAGGTGGAAGGATGGAGTTAAGAAGTACATTAGATTAGTGAAAACGGTGCTGGATGGGAAGTGAGTCAACTGACTGGGGACAGAGGTGCATGAGGGCGATTCGTTCGTAACCACCCCTTCGGCACCCATCAGTATATGTATAGGTAGAGTAAAACAAGCGTGAGAAAATCCAGATTTTGTGAGCTAGTTTGAGATACATGTCCAAGAGGATTATCTCAGTAATGCACTTGGCACTCTCTGAATGTCCCCGGCCATGGAAGCAAAAATAATATCAGGTAAAATCTAAGAAGTACTGCCAAACAGCCTCCCAGTGCTGTGCCATCTGTCATGCGACATCTAGACTAAATTATTTGTGATACCTGAACCTACCATGAACAATGATCCTGGCAGTGTTGGATGTGGCGGTGGTGGAGGTGAGGGTGTGTATAACACGACACTGGTAGGTGGCGTAGGAGTCAGCAGCCCGTACATCATGAACCAATAGCCGACCGTCCAGTAGTGCATGGTACTTCCCATCTGGAGGGACAAGACAGAAATAGGGGATAGTAGTAATAATAGTAGTTTAATAATTGACCTAGTTTCTGACTGCTAAATTGAGACACCTCTGGAGGCTGCACACAAGAAGTACAAACAAAATAATGTTAGAGTGTAGGCCTATGCTCTGTATGGAGAAAGGATCTTACATCATCAACTGGGCGGCTATATTCCATTTGTGTTCACCATGTGAACATAAGTGATCCCTGCTAAGAAAAAGCATCATCTCAGGAGTGACTGGATGAGGTATCACCTGTTGTTTTCGCTGCTCACATCAGGTGGCAGAGTGTGGGGTATCAATAGGCAGCGTGATTGAATGCACAGGGTAAATACAAGTGTTTTGGGGCTACTATAAATTGTATTATTCTATCTATCTATCTATTGCCTGATGCCATGATTCCCGAAGGGGTGGCCACGAACCAACCGCCCCCATGCACCTGTCCCCAGTCAGTCGGCGCCCCTCCTCCCAACCAGCACTGCATTCATCCATATACTTCCTCACTCCATCCTTCCACCTCTCTCACGGTTTACCTCTTCCTCTCTGTCCTTCCACCTCGCTCTCGTATACCTTCTTAAGTCATTCTCTCACTTCCCATACGTTCCATATGGCCGAACCATCTCAAGGTGTTCCTTTTCAAACTTTCCAGCACATCTACCTCCACACCAGACCTCCTTCTTACTTCCTCATTTGTCTGTCTATCCCTCCATGTAACTCTGCACGCACTTCTCAAGTAACTCATTTCCACCCGTCTCACTCTTGGTCTGAGTCTCTTCTCAAACTTCCATGCTTTGCTTCCGTAAGTCAATGTTCAGGACTACCACACTGTAATGCCAGGACTTCTTCACTTCCATACTGACCACCCTATTTCTTGTTAATACTTTCAGCGTTCCTACAACACTCTTCCCCTGTTGCACCCTCTCCCGCAATTCTTCATCCATAGTCCCATCCTTACTCAACAAACTGCCCAGATATTTAAATGAGCTGACAATCTTCATAGCCTGACTGTTGAACTTCACCTCACACTCTGTGGCTTCCCCGCATTTATCTTCAGATTCCGTGTTTCGCACACTGTTCCAAACACATTTACCAGACCCTGCAACTCCCATTCATTATCACTTTCCCCAACTTCACTCTTGTCATGGCTTCCCACACTTCTGACCTCCTGATCCCTACCTCCTACTCCACTACTTCTTTTCTTCTCCCTCCCATACCCCATCCAACTATTTTTGCTGGCGCTTCATTCCTTACATTTAGCAACTCGTTGAAGTACTCCCTCCATCTTTCGACTCTCTCTTGCTTTTCGGCTAACATTCTCCCATTCTTATTGTATTATTAAAATCTTATAATCTGAAAATATAAATAAATAAATAACATACTGTACAAACAGACTCACACATATTCCATTTTGCATGAGCGTGTACGTCTATGTGATTGTATCATTCCGAATGCGATGTTTGTATATGGTTGTGCGTGATGAGGGAGAAGGAACAGTTCAGCAATCTATAAATCAATGAGATATTTTAGTAAACAAATTCGAACACACTTTCTTTGAAGGGTTTCAGGTGATCGGTAGAGATAAATATTGTCTGAGGAAGGTTATGATAGGATGGGACATAAAAATGTGTGGAGTTGACGTGATATCATAAAATTATTTCCCAGTCCACTGACCTCCATGTAGTGAAGGGTAGATGTGATATTGGTGATCTCTAACCCAAGAATTGACCGTCACGAGGTCTCTAACGAAGGATGGTACCACACACCGCAGTACACCAGTATTTCCGCCGATCACGTACTCGTCATACACACGGACCTCAAACTCTTGGACCACCACTGCAAATAAACAAATGAGAGGTGTTAGGAAGATACAGTTGAATATAAGATCATTTATTATTAGAGTATACAGAATATGTCGGTGATGCTGTAAGTAGTACATAATAAACTGTAGCTTAATTAACGCAGCTATATTTATCTATGAAGATATATTTGTACATAATGTATGTTTAGGGTTTTGTAGATCATAGTGTAGTGGTTCAGAAGACCAAATATAACATTCATATAACTTTAGTTCGGATCCCAGCTACATAAGGCATAATGTATAATTATGCATAACGGTACTTGAACGGTATATTTAAATGTATGATCAACAATGTATGTATGATCAATAAATACCGATAGGCGAGTTAACTGAAACCTAATATTTTGTTTACAAATATGAAAGCATAGTTAGCAAAATTAAATAAGAATTAAATAATGCCAATATATATATATATATAAACAAAAATCATAAATATTCTACCCGTATTACCAACCATAAATACAGGAAATAAATTAATCAGGCAGAGAGGGAGAAGTAGATCGAGAGTGACATGGAAGGATGGGGATGAGAGGAATACGAGTGAAAGCGATGTTGGTTGGGAGGAGGGGTGTCGGCTGAGAGGGAACAATGGTGCTTGGGGGCGATTCAAGCATGACCTTGCCTTTGAGGGGCATGACGTCTGGCAATAGCTCGACAGGCCTCTTTGTTCAGGATGGTAATACATATAAATACAAACATGGAATTTGGTTATGTGTATGCAGACATTATAATTTTAGCTAAGGTAGTACTATTATAATTACAATTATTAATGTATCCCTGGGGGCCCCACGTATATTATTGCATGTAGTAAAGTCGTTGTCAGGAATTTCTAGTAAATATTCAAACGGCAAATATGATACAAACGCAAACTATTGTGGGAAACTGCATGAGCCACACAGAACAACTAAATGTGTTCCAGGGCTGTTAGGCCAGACAGCCTAGGGAACGACTACTACTACTAACTGTGTTTTATCATTAGAAGTTGTTCCAGTATTCCTGACCAATACTGTACAAGGCGGCTAAAGGGAGGGATAAGCTCTGACCAATGGTCATCCTACACCGTAAAGCTGTGTTATGACATTATTTTGTTGTAGTAATCACGAGGCTATTATGGTGCAGATAGCTGCTGCAGGGGAACTTTGTTGAGTCTTGCTGAAGTACGGTTACCTATAATATTGATATAATGGAACAATGTTATGGGATAACTATATTGTATTACACTTCAACTGCTAGTAGGCAACCTCGTTTGAGTAGAGTATACATTAATTAAGTTGAGTGACATAAAAAGCAATTTATCCCTCTATCTATGCCTTTATCTCTAATTTCCTTTCTGTCCGTTCCATATCTGCGGTTGTGGATGGTCATCATTCACTTCCTCAACATATCAACTCGGGTGTTCCTCATTGTTCTGTCCTATCTCCAATTATCTTTCTAATATTCATTAATGATTTTCTCAACTGTACCTCCAGTTGTATCCATTCATATGCTGATGACTCTACCTTACACTATTCAACTAGTTTTCCAAAAAAAAACACAAAAAATAACTAAAAAAATCACCCGAAGATGCCATAAAACAACTAAATTCTGACCTATCAACCATTTCCATTTGGAGAGGAGAACATCTTGTTATAGTCAATGCTTCCAAAACCCAAATTGTCAATGTATCTACCCGTAAAGAACTCCCACAGGATAATCTCTAATACTTCAACAATACACAAATAATGTATTCATCTTCTCTCAGTATTCTAGGAATCTCTTTCTCTCCTGATCTCACTTGGAAAGACCATATTACCACCCTTGCTAAAACAGCTTCCGAGAAGCTAGGTATGCTCAACCGCCTCCTGGGGTTCATTACCCCTGCACAGCTTCTTGCTCTGTACAGGGGCAAAATGCATCCATGTATTGAGTATTGTTCAAAGGAGTACAAAGGAGTACAAAGTAAATCAAGCAACAACAGGTATAGTCACCCTTCTAGGCTGCTTGTCCTCCAAAACACTGAGGATCAAGTGTCCAAAGAGTGGTTTACATTGGGTAAGGGAACATTGGAAAGGGAACTACTGCCCTGGAACTAATGTCCGTGGCAGGATTAGGAAGTTAGTAGGGGACAGATGGGTTAATAATTGAGGGGGGGATAAAATAAAGGTATTCATTTACAAACGCAGTCAGTCGCGGGTTTGATGAGAGATACTTGTCTATGCGAAGTTTAAATGAATCAACGGTGCTGCAGTCGGGGAAGCCCATTCCACCAGTTGACAACTCGATTGAAGAATAAATTCTTAGATTTGTGTGAGTTAAAAGTTTTACCAATAATTTTGCAACCGTTTCCCCCGCGTGTAAGTAGATTGGTCGATAGTGAAGTACTCACTACAGTTCATATTGTCGATGCCTTTGATGATTTTGAACACTCACATGTGTTGGGAGGATGCTCACACACAGCACTTCTCGACAAAGTAGAAAAGAAATCCTTTCGTCTCATTAACTCGCGTCCACTCACAGACTCTTTGCAATATATCTCTCTTCGCTGCAATGTTGCATATCTCTCGCTATTCTGCCGCTATTACAATAATCAATGTTCCTCAGAGCTCTCTCAGTGCATACCACCTCCTCTACGTAGAGTATGTAGCAACGGTCTTGCAACACAGTCCCATCCCTACTCGGTGCAACTCTCCAATCCAAGAGTGAAATTATATTCTCAAACCTTCTTCTATTCAACAGCCGAGCTCTGGAACTCTCTCCCTGAAAACATATTCCCCTCTTCCTATGACTTAAGACTAAGTGTGTCCAGGCATTTTGGCTCGAACGTTCCTTGATTTTGGCCCGGTCACTCTTTCAACCGGGGGAAGCACTCGTTACAGGCAGTTCTGACTTTGTCTTCATCAACATAGAAAAAAATATATATATATATATAAATATTATATATACAGTATATATATATATATATATATATATATTTATATATATATTGCAATGAGGGAACACCCAACGAAAAATATAATACTGTTAGAACATATTGCAATGAAGGGGAAATTCAAGTAAGAACATCAAGAGCTATTACTATAAGCACTGAAGCAGCCTAGGTGTTTGTGTTACTGATTATAAATCTACCAACCTACGTTTAATTCCCTGTGTGAACAGCTGGGTCCCCGCACAATCAGATAGTTGGCCCATAAGTAATAGATAAATTGTTACTTCTCTTTTCTAATGAGGATACATTGTGGTATTCTGCAGAATATGTAGTAGCCAGTGTATAGTAAGTTAGTTATGCTACCTGAACCCCCACTGGGTCCTAATGACAGTGACACGGAAGAGAGTCACGGCAAACTTACAAAGTAAATCCTAGTGAACTGTTCCTCCAATTTAAATTTACCGTACTATATTTGACAGCAATCACATTTCTCCACACTAATAATACCGTCACCTCACAGTCATGGTAATAATCAAATCAACTTCAACACTGCATGACTGAGCCACATATACAAAATTCTTGTCTCGAAAAATAATGGTAGTGCCTCGTTCCAATATCATTACCAGCAAATGTCAGCTGTAATTACACACATTGACCCCTTCAAGTAAATGGAGAGTTTTTTGTTATGTCGTAAATTATACTGCCAAGTTGTTATGATCGGCTTAGGAACGGTCTCGAGTTATCTAAGCGTTGAAAGATATTTGGTAATGTTTTATCACCAACCAGTGACGAGTTTTTCAGGTTATTTTTTGTTGTTTTTTGTTTTTTCGTTGATACACAGTGTTGTTTAATACCAAGGACAGTCGCATTTTACTATTTTCCCATTATCCATCAATCTTAAAACACGGCCCCCGATAGTGGGGAGGGCTATGAAGATCAGGGAAATTGCGGGGTAAAAGCCGTAAATAAAGGGGTAACATTGGAAGAACTCTGAAAATACAGCATTGAAAAGTAACAAAACCTGAAAATGGAAAAACCCGAGCCAAGTTTTGACCAAACTTGGCTTGGGTTTTTCAATTTTTCAGAGTCCAAAATCACAGTAACCTCATTTCGAAAGTTGGCTCGGGTTTTTTTGTTTTTCAACGTGGATAAAGCCAGTAAGAATGTGGTTAATATTAGCCTAACCTAACCTAACCTACTATAATGGGTGGGGGCTGCCGACCCCACACCCCCGCTAAATCCATGAAATCCGAGCCAAGTTTTGTCATTAACCTAACCAAATAACCTAACCTAACCTAACCTAGTATTATGGGGTTAACATTAGCCTAGCTTAACCTAACCTAGTATTATGGGTGGGGGCTGCCCCCCCCCCCCCCCCCCGCTAAATCCCTTTAATCCGAGCCAACTTTTGCCAAAACAAAAACTAGCCAACTTTCGAAATGAGGTACTGTGATTTTGGACTCTGAAAAATTGAAAAACCCGAGCCAAGTTTGGTCAAAACTTGGCTCGGGTTTTTCTATTTTCAGGTTTTGTTACTTTTCATCCCCTTCGGGAATCACGGCGTCAGGCAATAGATAGAAATAGATAGTTACTTTTCAATATTGTATTTTCAGAGTTCTTCCAATATTACCCCTTTATTTACGGCTTTTACCCCGCAATTTCCATGATCTTCATAGCCCTCCCCACTATCGGGGGCCGTGTCTTAAGATTGATGGATAGGCTAATGGGAAAATAGTAAAATGCGACAGTCCTTGGTATTAAACAACACTGTATATCAAAGAAAATACCATCTTCAGACTGATCCGGTAAATAACAATACCTAAGTACAACAAATTACCTGAAAAACTCGTAGCACATACCACCACGACCTCCATGTTGGGGTTCCATCTTCAAACTGAGCCCCGGTGAGGGGCGTGGCGCGTGACGTGACGACTGAAAGACTGTGTGATTGGTTGATAATTTGATGGAAGGCTGTGATTGGTTCATGCTATGGTTCATGATTCCTAAAAAGACCGCTAGGTGTAGTGACGTTCGACTGAAAGATTGAGGGTAAGAGCTCCCGAACGACGGCCATTGTGAACTATTGCGCGGTGGCCATCGACAGGGAGGAATTTTTAAAGTTTTTCGTATTTCACTTATAGCGAATTTGCGACGGTAAGTACATATACACCAACAAAGTATCGTTCATGAAAGTGATAACACACTAATAATCATCGATGGGGCCCGTCACTGGTTGGTCGGTAACTCTTACCAGATATTTACATTAATCTAGCTTGAACACGTTCTTCCAAAGTTGAATAGTATCCCGTGTTGGGAGCATTATAATATAACACAAATTGGCGTCATCTGATTGATGTGGGTTAACAGGTGTCGGACCTGGGGATTTATGATCCTGCTCATTAATTGTTATTGTGGCTACAGGTAGTGATTGATGACCAGTGTTGAATTGTAATGAACAATGAAAATGGTTGGCGAGTGGGTTATGGGCTGTGGTGAGTTGTGGGGTGCGTCTTGATACTAGATAACAGCTGATGAATTATGAACTTTGGTGAAGTGTGATGAATGCAAAGCTCAAACGAAACAAAATATGGGATACTCAATAATAAGATGTGATGCGGCCAAAATGGAATGCAAGTAAAAATAAATAGGTAGGATAGGAAGCGAGATGTGATTATGAATAGTTAACTTAATATGCGATGAGCTGTAGTTATCATGGATATTTTATGGTGAGAGAAATTCAGAAGGGATAATGAGTGTGTGATTTAGTGTGATGATTCCAGGGTATGAGAAATGAGCTGCAATACTGCCAGAGAAATAATAAATGAGTGATGCCCGATGCACTGATATAAACCAAAATAATGTCACTGGACTAATAATATTATAATATATGGACTAATTAATGACTGTTTCCTTATACTGTACTAAGTTACTCATCGCGACAGAACATCTCCGGATAAAGTAAAAGCGCGTCATCAATGTATTAGAGTACAACCACAAAGTATATAGATCAATGTATCTAAGGGAACATAATAATGATAAACATTTTGAAAGTCACGTTCCCCCTCCTCCAGCCTAACCTGCCGTGCTCTATCTCAGGCGGAGAGAGAGAGAGAGAGAGAGAGAGAGAGAGAGAGAGAGAGAGAGAGAGAGAGAGAGAGAGAGAGAGAGAGAGAGAGAGAGAAGGGGGTAGGGGATGGATTGCGAGGAAGAAGAGGGATGAGAAGGAAAGGAAGGATATAAAGAAAGGTAAATATAAGAGCTAACAGATTAAGAATATCAATGCAACAATAAATATACACCATTGTGAAAGTGTGATACACGATCACAAATTAAATGGTCATTTTGAATTAACTGTAGGAGTTATGTAAGCAGACATAATAAAGGTGATGAGTAGAAAACAAAAATTGAACATTAATATACAACTCTAAAAGACGATAAAGAGTGTGAATGAGGCGATAATTAAAATAAAAAATGCAAAACTAAGACGGAAGTGTAATAAAAATACAGAATGCCAATAATATGGTAGAATACATCAACATTAAGACGGAAGTGTAAAGAAATGCATATTGTCAGTAATAAGGTAAACTAAAGTCAACAAATGAGAGAAAGTAAGAGAATGAAAGCGACGACAAAGGGGTTGAACCAAAGTGTGTATGAACCTGAATAGTGGAGAGTAATGTACTTACAATTGGCTCTAATGAATTTGTGGTGTACTGCTTAGTGGGTCGATGGATGAGAGAGAGAGAGAAAGTGCAAAGGAGTACAAAGGAAATCAAGCAACAACAGGTCTAGTGACTCTTCTAGGCTGCTTGTTCTCCAAAACACTGAGGATCAAGTGTCCAAACAGTGGTTTAGAGTGGGTAAGGGAACATTGGAAAGGAACTACTGCCCTGGAAATAATGTCCATGACAGGATTAGGAAGTTAGTAGGGGACAGCGGGGTTAGTAACCGAGGGGGGGATCATATATAGTTATTAATTTATAAACGCAATCAGTCGCAGGTTTGATGCAAGATATTTGTCTAGCGAAGTTTAAAAGAGAGAGAGAGAGAGATTATTTGATAAACTGTACATTTCCAAAACAAATTATGTCTCTGTACGAGTGCGTGCTTAAATGTTTACAGTAAAGGCAATGCAGGTATGTGCGTGCATGGTTGCTTGCATGCCAGTTCCAGATGTGTGTATCCATATGTGTGGACAGAAAAACGGAAAATCATGAATGAAAAAGTGCGTATGTATACCAATTTATGATGGCATTTGTTTGTGTTGCTTGAATGAAAATAAGAAACAAACATACTGTATAGGAGGAACTGTACATTATAAAACCTAGTCAAATAAATATTGTATATAATCACCAGCAAAACAATTCCCGCATCCCCTCTGACTAACTAATTGCCAACGCCAAATATCTGTGCACTATCAAATGTGTGGTAGAGTGATTACCGTGCTCTGTTGGGTCCTATTAAACTGGGAAATGGGCCAGAAAATATATCTTTGTAATGTAATTGTTTAAATATGCATGTTCTCACTCCTTCTCTCAATTATTCTCAGGCTATATAGTAAAACCAATTTCTCCACCACTGTGACTCCCCTCATCTCTGTCAATATTATATTTGATATGCCTGATTCAACTCCCAACATGCCATCCTCTGCAAAGTAGCTGACATCATAAGTCTCGCCCCTAGCCACATGGCCACTTGCTCCGTCTTCCGCCTCCCAGGTAAACATCCAGCTGCTCTTTAACTGTACTGCTGCTCCTCTATGCTCACTTCTATCTGAGTCACCAGAGCAAAAAGGACACAAATCAGGCCACAAGTGAGGGAACGGGAAGACCTTCATGCTCTTAATCTCGGACCCCCAGGAAGAAAATAATAGGGACATAGCTCTCAAGCGAACCAGCGGTCATCAGCTCACCATCACCAAAGCAAGCTCACTCTACTAAGTATGCTGTGGAGGATCAATAGGTACCCTGTCGACAAAATATGTGTCTAAATGTCCTATCAAAGTCATAAGAACATAAGAACATAAGAACATAAGAAAATGGGAGCCTGCAGAAAGCCGATTGGCCCAAGCAAGGCAGATCCCTGTCCCACACAACCCCAATCACAAAGCCCAATTATAGGCTCAACACTCCAATACCCTGAGGATCATCTTACCAAAACGGTTAGAGATTAACGCAGGATTACGGGGGTCTGCAGAGCGCTGATTGGCCCAACCCTGCTGATCCCCCTTCACACCCAACCCTTCTCGTCCATATGCTTATCCAATTTTATCTTAAAGCTCCCTATCGTTTTTAATCCCACTATAGCACTTGGTAGTCCATTCCACCCATCTACAAACTCTGTTACCAAACCAATATTTGCCTATATCTTTTCTGAAACGAAATTTATCTAATTTGAAAACCATTGGTACGAGTTCTTTCGCTATCACTGAGCTTTAGTACATTTGTCATGTCCCCTTTGTTAATCCCACTAACCCACTTGAACACCTCTATCATATCCCCTCTAACTCTGCGTCTCTCTAACGAATGTAAGCCTAATTTCTTCAACCTTTCTTTATACGGAAGATTTCTAATATTATGGATCATTTTTGTCATTCTACGTTGTACTCTCTCCAATGAATCTATGTCCATTCTGTAATAAGGACACCAAAATTGAACAGCATAATCCATATGGGGTCTCACTAATGACAAGTAAAGTTTTAAGATAACATCAGCAGTTCTGTTACTCACACTCCTTGAGATGAACCCGAGAATCCTGTTTGCCTTGTTTCGAACGCTTATACACTGTTGTCTAGGCTTCAAATCATTGCTAACAAACACACCTAGATCTTTCTCACAATTCGAGTTTTCTAATTCCACATTAGCTAGTTTATATTTAACATTTGTATGCATCTTCCCTATCTTTAATACCTTGCATTTGTCAATGTTAAACTTCATCTGCCAATTTACTGACCATTCGTGTAAGGTATCTAGATCCCTTTGGAGGCACTCTATATCTCTATCTGAATCAATTGTTCTCCCCATCTTGGTATCGTCTGCAAATTTACTTATCCTACTAGTTATACCTAAATCAAGGTCATTTATGTATATAACAAACAACAGAGGACCTAATACAGATCCCTGGGGGACACCACTTTTGACTGCTCCCCATTCTGACTTCGTACCATTTATGCTGACTCTCTGCTTCCTACCAATTAGCCATGACCTAATCCATCCCAACAACGCCCCACCTATTCCATGCGCCTCAACCTTTCTCATCAATCTCTCGTGGGGGACTCTGTCGAAAGCTTTACTGAAATCTAAATATATTATATCATATGACTTGTCATTATCTACTGCTTCATATACCTCTGAGAAAAAACTAAGCAAATTAGTAAGGCAAGAACGTCCCTGAGTGAATCCATGCTGAGAAGAATTTATTCAATTAAATGTATCTAAGTGGTTTCTAATTTTACTAGCAATAATTGACTCTAGTAGCTTTCCTATGATTGATGTAAGACTAATGGGACGGTAATTGGATGCTATTGATTTGTCACCTTTTTTGAAGATCGGAACTACGTTTGCAAGCTTCCAAGCTTCTGGAACTATACCTGTCTCCAATGACTTGTTAAATAAAAATGTTAATGGGTAACTTAACTCATCCCTACATTCTTTTAATACTCTAGCATATACCTCATCAGGACCAGGCGATTTATGAGGTTTCAGTCTGTCAATTTCCTTAAGCACATCATTTCTACTTATAGTAACCGTACTTAACCTATTTTCTATACTATCGCTATATACCTTACGGACTTCTGGAAACTGTGAAAAACTGTCATGTCTGGACTGTCATGTCTGGAAACTGTCATGTCTAGGTCTCCTGGTGGGCCCACTAGGAATCCTGTGGGTGGGACACACTCACATAAACGAGCTCAGGTGTCTAGGTATCTTGTCACCGTTTCTAGGTATTCAGACACAAGATAACACTCTTAGCATTCTTCATTAGGACCTGTCGAGGAGGTATTATGGAAAAACAATTTGTCTTGCCCTGCGAGATCTCCTCCGATGAAGATGATGTATACACCTGCACCCACAATGGGAGAGATGCAGAATTACAGCACCCAGTGTTCCCCCACCACCCCCGAGAATTCTTCAGTCCCTGTTTTATCTATCCCTGTGACCCTCAGAAACAATAGTAAGTTATAGTGAAAGGTACTAAGTCTTGTTTTTCAGAGACCTTTCCTGTTAAAGTCAAGCTTATAAAATACACACTCCATCCATTGCTCTCATTGACCGAAAATATCCATAAACTAATTCCTGTGAGCTACTCCCTCAACGAGAATATTGGATTGAATACATTTGATTAACGTAGACGCCTCTGTACAACACCACACTACTCATATACAGTATAATACTTGGCTAGCTACCCTCTCTTTTGCTCATGCCATTTTACCTTATAGTAATTCACAGGTTTTATGATTTTATTGGATTGTGCATCTACCGGTAATACATATAACTTGTGCCACTACCATTAGCATAATTGCTTGTTATTTTCAGTTATTCAGTGTATGTTATTTTATTCAATGACCCATTAAATTATTTTCTTATAAGTATATATTGTCACACTAATTGTAGCATAGATAAGAGTACCTTATATACTATATGCGTGTACTCTGTTAAAGTCTTAGCCATCCTAATCGATAATGGACCAGCTTCCTTTACATGTAAAATACGATTGGCCTCATGGAAAGCTCTCCTGGTGGACTGCGGTAGATCTCACAGAAGCACGATTTTAAAACGTGTGCCAAAACAGCGAGAAAGGCGAGGTACGTATGAACATTGAATGACAACTAGGACTAAGTGGAAACTCTCGATACCAAACATCGCAACACACTTACACTTCATGCACATTCACACACCACACCATCACTCCTTCCTCCTCTTCCATTATCATCATGAAAATGGTGGAAGTGCTCGCGAACCATCCCTCAACCACAAATATATCCAATAGAAAAGAGGAGGCAGATGCAACACCATCCCCAAGCACGTTGTAAGCAGAGGAGTAGGAACGCGTACTTCCCTTCCACTCTCAGTCCCTATATGTATATTTGAATGTACTCTATACAACAATGTTCTCTAAACCTATTATTTTGGACCTAATTTTGCTCATGTGTCATGTGCTTCAATATGACTGATTCATATGGGATGATGATGATGCAGTTTTTAACGCTGTAGACTCCTTTGATTAACAAGGCTTGGGCATGCCCTTGTTACAGGTGTCACAAATCGATGGTACTGTAAGAGAAGGACCCGGGCCTGCCTAACGGTAACGCAATACCCTCTCTATAACCCTCAGTATCCCCGATCGTGAACAGACACTACTACACGTAGCACTACTGGGTCCAGGCTCTCTGGAACCACATCAAGTTGTGTAGGATTCCCGATATACTTTTAGGCCGCTGTCTTTTACTCGTCCGGCCAAATGGACAGAGATACTACTCAGTCCCAACGAGGATAAATTCAGATCATAACCCCACAGAACAGCCACTCTGGTCACAGACTCCTACCTGCTATGTTATCAACAGTGCCGTGCTATGATCAAGAAGGGTGCAGTGACTGTACTAGGGAAAACCACCCTGTAACGGTTACCTCTATAAGAGGCGACCACCCTTCCTCTATTACAGTATGTCACCCTGCCGTGATCAAAAGCACCAGCCCAAACTAGAGAATTGTTGCAACACAGTTCCGGGTGATTGAAATGTGGACACAAAAACTAGGGTTGGATCACACTGGTCGAGGACTCCCTCGGCTACTAGACCAACAAAAGGAGCACACGAAGAAAATGACGGTAAAGGCATATACAAGTAGAACACCGCAACCAGGCAGAATCTACATGTATATGCCGACACGAAAATAATAGTATTTCCTAATTGAACTCTCACAATCGCAACCCCCTTCACTAGTTCACAATAGTTGGTCTAATGCTGGCAGACCCTTGCAACAATAGTCTAGTTAGGCTACGGCATCAACAAAGACGGTGAACAATAACAGTGTCTGCCCGTACCCGGAGGTACATAAACGGATACCGAAATAATAGCGGGCACACGAAAAATACGGCGCAAATACTATCTGGGTGACCAGGTGTTAATTACTTAATAACTGACTCACTAAGTTAAAGGTGGGGGCTCGTGGGTTGAGATAAACATGGAATGATAATCGCCAAGCTGTACATAATTATCTCGCAAAATGCAATGGCACTGAAATAATTATTAAAAATGGTATAAAGGGTTTTGTGGATCGTCTATACCGGGCCTGTGACGTCACAAGAGTATAAGTCCACCATCCAGTCTAGGCTAAGGATACTGGTGTGACATCACTATGACGTCACAGGCCCGGTATAGACGGTCCGCAAAATCCTTTATACCGTTGTTAATAATTATTTCAGTGACATTGTATTTTACAAGATAATTATATGCAGGTTGGCGATTATTTTTCCATGTTTGCCTCAACCCATGAGCCCCCACCTTTAAACTTTAGATTAAGCAGTGAAATATGAAACTGAGCAAACAATATGCATTAGGTTACTAACCATTGATAGTATTAATTATTAAAATTATTACGAAAGTAATTAAAGCAAGTATGCAAGGACGAAAACATATGGCTGCATCTGAAAGGGTTAATTAATAAAGGGGATACGAAAAAAACACTCGGCTATAGTGGGACTATACTCCCAGGCCGGTGAGAGCTCTCCTATATATCCGTGGCAGTAAAATGTCCTGGTATGATGGTATATGGTGTAAATCCAGGGACACACTACGGGAGCTATTATCACTATCACAGCCAAGAATACAGTGAGGAACTAATCAATCCTGGCCTTACAGCAAGATGGTGGGCTAATCCATTACCAGGTAGGAGAGTTCCTCTACACCAAATGAAACCACTTTATACATCACCTTATTCACTACCCACAAGCACTGTACCCATATACGGCCCTTAATCTGTCCCCAATGATATCAGAAAGCAAGATATTACTCCGTAATATCAATATCGATGAATTATAAGGATATGCCTTATAACCAGTCAAACTACCGAACTACTTAGCGTCGGTATTCGCTCCCTCTCACTTCGATTGACAAGGGTATTGGAGTGTCTCTAAGATACCATATATACTCTACTTCTAGTAGTACTAGCAAATAGTGTCATCGAACAAGAAGTGCCGCAATTTCATTAATTAGGTTAGTGTTAAAATATCATGGAGATCCGATGAAAGATAAAGGAGGTAGAAAAGACGTCCCTCCTAATCTGACAACAAATATCCAGATGTACATCAGGTATAAATACATAGGTTGGTAACAGACACAAAGTATTGGAATGTACCTGTACGTCTGGAAAACAATAGTTTTGTCATAACCTCACAGGAGTAATTACACGCTCCTGTGACACGCCCAACGGAGAGGGAATTTTTTAAGATTAATGGGAAAAAGAAATGTCCATAGCCTAAACAGGTAAAGTCGACTCTGACAGAATCAATTCAAAGGATCCCCAACAAATATACATTATGCTATCTTAGGTATAAATATATTCGCTATAGTCTCTATACTCTATAAATATATCTTCTATACTTATATCTCTATGAATAAACTCTAATAAATAAACTATATTTAACAATGTATAACCCACCACCACCAGTCACTCAGGTCTCCATCCCCTCCCGGGACAGGCAATCAGCTAACACATTATCCACACCCCGGATATGCCGGACGTCCAAGTTGAATTCCTGCAACATTAGACCCGATCGGGTGAGCCTCTGGTTCTTGTTCTTAAACTTAGCCAAGAACAGGAGAGGATGGTGATCCGAGTAGACCGTAATAACAGGGCCGTAGGGCGGCAAATACACAGCAAAATGCTGCAGAGCCAGAATGAGAGCTAGCAACTCCTTCTCCACTATGGAGTAGTTACGCTGCACTCGGTTAAATTTCTTAGAAAACTAACTTACAGGATGCTCAACATCATCCGGCCTCTGCAGCAGGACTGCCCCGGCACCAACATTACTGGCATCCACCGCCAGAACAAAGGGCTTGGCAAAATCGGGTGCACGAAGGATCGGATGGTGACAGAGGAGGGTTTTCACATCGGAAAAAGCGCGGTCACACTCCTCCGACCATTTGAATTTCCGATCCTTAAGCAAGAGATCCGTAAGGGGAGATAAAACTGTCGAGTAGTCCCGGATGAAACGGCGATAGTAACCTATCATACCAAGGAAGCGTTGTTGAGCTTTTCGAGACTGTAGAGCTTTTCGAGACTGTGGTGGAGTAAAGTCTCGGATTGCCTGAACCTTAGCTCCAGGTGGACAAACCCTTCCATGTCCCACCACATAGCCCAGATATTGGAATTCAGCCTTACCAAATTCACACTTGGCTAGGTTAACGACAAGACCCGCCTCGCTTAGTCGCCGACGAGATGTTCTACATGCTCGACATGTTCCTCCCACGTGGAATCATAAATGATGACGTCATCTATGTAAACAGTGCAATTGGGGACACCCTCGACCACCTTGTCCATGAGGCGTTGGAAGGTAGCTGGGGCATTCTTCAGCCCATAGGGCATAACCTGACACTGGTATAGAGCCCCATTGATGACAAAACTAGCCACCTTCTTAGCTCTGTCAGTCAGGGGCACCTGCCAGTACCCCTTCACAAGGTCTATTTTTGTAATGAAGGTGGCTGCGCCAATCCATTCAACCGAGTCATCAACTCGGGGAAGCGGGTAGGTGTCGGTCCTGGACAGCCCGTTGACTTTGCGGAAGTCTACGCAGAACCGGACCTTTCCATCCGGTTTAGGCTGCAGCGTCACCGGACTGCTCCACTCACTATACCCCTTCTTGACGAGACCCCAATCTAACATTTAAGATAACTCGTTCTCAAGCGCCTGCTGTTTAAGAGGATTAAGCCGATAGGGTGGCAACTACACTGGTTTGTTATCCAACACGTCAATATCGTGAATGGCCCAGGTAGTCCTCCCCGGGGAGTCACCAAACACCTGCTCATACTGCCATAGCCTGGCACAGAGTTCTTCACCCTGTCCGGCTGGGAGATGAGACAACTTCTCCCGCAGGGCCATATACCCATTCGCTCCCCAAAGGCCGGCCGGGATCACTTCACACCAATACTCCTCCTCCTCCTCCATCCCTACAGCAAGCACTGGAGGGGGAACACCCGGGTCCATGGCACCAGAAGCAGTACTACCACCTGCAGGGTGAGACTCTGAAACCTGGGCGTTAGACACCTGGTCAATGTCCCGTCTTCTGCCACTCATACTCTGCTCCTCAGCCTCAACATGGCCCCCTTGACTCCTGTCACGAGGCCCGAAAGCACTCGACGAACATGCAGGAGTAACAGGCCGGTAGTAGGGTCTGAGCATATTGACATGGTGGAGTTGATGGGACTTACGTCGGTCAGAAGTCTCCACTAATCAAGAGGACCTACTTTCTTAGTGACCCGATAGGGCCCCCTAAACTGGGCCGCCAACGGACTACCCTGCACTGGTAAAAGAGCTAGGACCTAATCGCCAACCTTAAACTCCCGTTTCTTACTCCTCTTGTCATAGTGGGTCTTTATTTTGTCCTGAGCAGATGTTCCCTCGCCAGCTGAAGTGCCTGATGGAGTCGAGTCCGGGTCTTGCGCACCATCTCTAAGAGAGGCTCCTCACTATCAACCCGGCCACTCCATACCTCGTACATTACATTTAACCCATGGAGCCCCAGCGACGCGTCTGACGCGTCGGCTATGTATGTAACGCACAGCCCCAGAGACGCGCCTAACGCGTCACCCTTATAGCTCCAGTCGTAACTCTCAGAATGGCTCTAGATTTATATGGGAACTACTTTGGTATCCGGCGGACTAATTCCAATAAATGCTGGTGTTCCCCAGGGATCAGTTTTGGCCCCAATTCTGTTCCTCATTCATATCAATGATCTCATATCTACCACTCATAATCCAATACATTCCTACGCAGATGACTCAACACTCCACAGTTCCTTCACATTTACCAATTCTTTCACCCAACCCGATCTTACAAATTCAAAAAGAAACACTGCAATTTCTCTGAACCAGGACCTTTCTAGAATTAATGGATGGGGACAAAAGAATCTAGTTTCCTTTAATGCACAGAAAACCAAGTACATTCAATTTTCTAACCGACAGAATCTCACTGACTCCCTTATATTTTTTAATGATGTAAATATTCCCACTTCCCCTAGTATTGACATTCTCGGTGTAACATTAACTACTAACTTGAGCTGGACACATTATGTTAGAAGCATTGCTAAGAATGCCTCTAAAAAACTGGGACTCCTGTACAGAGTTCGAGAATTCTTCACTGACGAGCAGTTGGCCGTAATATATAAAAGTCATGTGCGTTCTCAGATGGATTACTGTTCACCTCTGTGGGGTGGAAGTGGAGTGGTTGCATTGAGGCAGTTGGACAAAATTCAAAATAAAGCTATTAGATTAATCAATAATCCTGCAATCACACAGGACCTTCCTACATTATCCATACGAAGAAACGTTGCATCCCTTGCATTATTCTACAGATATTTTCACAGCAATTGTTCCGAGGAACTTGCTTCAATTGTGCCGCCTCTCCACATCTTTCCCCGTAGAACTAGGGCAGCTGAGAGCGCCCATGAATTTACACTTTCTCCTCCACAATGCAGAACTTCTGCATATCAGAATTCATTTATCCCCAGAGCTACTACTCTTTGGAATTCACTTCCCTCGAATTGCTTTCCACAAACTTACAATCTACAAATGTTTAAATCCAGTTGTTACAAACATTTTATGAATGGAGGATGCCTTTAGGCACATGGACCTTTTTTGTTTTATCTGTGTTTTTCCTTCCTCCGTTCATTGTCTCTTTTAAAAAAAAAAAAAAAAAAAAAAAAAAAAAAGTTTTGTCCGGACGGGAGAGGGCACCCGCCTTCCCACAACTCATGGTCAGTTTACCGCGCACCCTCTCGAGTGAAACACCATGTCTCGACGTTATAGTGCCCGCCTTACCCGCCCCTGCAGTACAGAGGAGGTCATGGATATACTGTACGACACTGACAGCCCTGATAGTGACACTGACTCGGCAATGGACGAGTCTGGGGACGAGTATGCCCCCTCTCAAGCCGAAATAAGAGAGCTAGAGGAAGAGCTTGCTCAGATTCCTGTCAGGCGGCGTAGGCCGTCACAAAGACAGCAAGGGGCAAGTGCACCTCCCCGCCGCCCACTTCCCCAAGACCCCACTGAATCCTCAGAAAGTGGGGAAGAGGTTGTTGTTCCAGATGAACCTGCTGACCCTCAAAATTACGTGCGTGTACCTGGGGAAGAACGAAGGGGATTGAAGAGAAGAAGGGGCGAGTCTGGGAGTGAAGAGGAGGTACCCCCACAACCCCACCTGACTTCTCCCCCACTTCGCATAATCTCCCCACTCAAGAAAAATACCCCGGGGAGGTTCTATGGTCGTCATAAATATAGTAACGAACAACAACGTGGTGATGGAGAAATGGAACCTGGTGATGGACAAAGGGCACAACATGGTGCGAGACAAGGGCAGTCACGTGACCCAAAACGCTCCCTCTTCCCTCCCGACCCAGAGCACGCGGGGAGGGATGAGTCACCACCACCACCACCACTACTACCAGACTCTCCGCCTCGCCATTCTTCCCCCCAACTATCACCTTCAGGCTCCATCCCGTACACCCCCCACGAATGTCTCCCTCACCTGAACCAGGCCCCTCCCGCGCCACTGCATTATCACCAGCCTCTCCACAACGCCCCGACCTCCCCCAACGCCCTGCAAGCAAACGACGTGGGCGTGTCATATCTCGCGGGCGTGCCACCCGCGGCCGAATGCAGAAGGTGAAGCAAATAAGACGCCCCAGCAACGACTCGAGCTCTAGATCTAGCTCTCGATCAAGTTCGAGGTCTAGCTCCAGACCCAGGTCCACCTCTCGCCCACGCTCCACCCGCACCCGCCCGACCCGCCCCGGTGCCCCTGGCGATGACCCTGATGACCCCGATGCCCCATCTAGCGACGACGAAGGCGCTGATAGGTGGGATTGGGTGGATGGGGAGAACTATCTACCAGGACAATACCACTTTGTGGGGGCAGCTGAGGCCGGCCCTACCATTGACACCACAAGACAGGGTGTTTTTCTGCAGTTCTTCACTGCCAACCTTGTCGGCTTGATTGTTGACCAGACGAACTGGTACAACTATTATTTTATGGCAGGGAAGGAGCAGAAGAGGAACTCGGCATGTCTCTCATGGGTGGATTTGTCTTCCGATGAGTTCTACGCATTCCTGGCACTGGTCATCCTGATGGGGGTCACCAAGAAGACGTCTCTCAGGAAGTACTGGTCATGTGATCCCCTCATCGCAACCCCCTTCTTTGGGAAAGTCATGAGCAGGAATAGATTCATGGCAATCATGGGAAACCTGCACTTTATTGATAGCCTGGCAAGCCACACCCGGAACCAGGAACGCCCCAAGAATACCAAAGACCCGATGGAGAGGATAAGACCTATATTTGAATACCTGAAAACTAAGTTTGCAGCCTCCTTCAAACCTCACCAAAAACTCATCATTGATGAGAGTCTGCTGCTGTGGAGGGGGAATATTAGCATCCGACAGTACATCCCCAGCAAGCGTCACCGTTATGGCCTGAAACTGTTCGTGATGTACGACTGCAAAACCGGCTACATCCAGGACATCATCCTCTACATGGGCAAGACACTGAACTGGTGGAGGAGAGGACATATGGGATATCTGGGGCCGTTGTCATCACCATGTTGGAGGGATATTTGGACAGGGGCCACATCTTGTACCTCGACAACTGGTACACCAGCCCTTCCCTTGCCAAATTCCTGTACACCAGAAACACTGGCGTCTGTGGCACCGTCAGGATGAATCGTGTCTACATGCCAGAGCTACCCGAAAGGCGGGAGAAGGGCTCCATCATCCACCTCCAGGCAAATAATATCTTGATGCTCTCGTGGATGGACAATCGTGACGTCAATATCCTCACCAGTATCCACCTGCCCCGCTTAGAGGACACCAAACGCCGTGATAGAGCCACAGGTGAGGCGGTCAAAAAACCAGTTGCAATCATCAACATGCGGCTGGTTGACAAGTCAGACTCTGTCATATCGTCGGTCGAGTGTGCCAGGAAGATGATGAGGTGGTATAAAAAACTATTTTTCCACCTACTCGACCTCACCCTCTACAACTGCCACATCCAATATCATGAAATAACAGGTGAAGTTGAGACGATGGAGTCGTACTGCATCGAACTTGCACGGGAGCTTCTGTTCTTCTTCAGGGATGGTCCACGCCGCCAGCAACGTCCCGCAGCTCGTTTTCAAGCACCAGAAGGCCCCGCCAGACTGACACAACGCCACTTTTGCGATTTTGTCCCGCCCAACCAAGTAAAACCCAACCCACGCAGACGGTGTCATGTGTGTCGCAACACAGGCAGACGCACACCAAAACGGACAGACACCCGGACGATGTGTGAAGAATGTGATGTGGGACTGTGTTTTCCCACCTGCTTCAGGGATTATCACACCCTCGAGCACTTCTAAGTGTTCAAAGTGTTCAAAGACTGCGATAAAAGACGCTATAATGTAATACTAACAGTGTATATAAAAGACGCAAAAAGTGAATATAAAACAGTGTGTATATATATATAATTTACAAGTGCAAAGTACCGAACAATATAAAACACTAAGTAAATTCTAAACTTATAAAACTGTGTGCAAATAATTATAAGAATACGAGACAATAAGTGCGTAAAACAATGTATATACACCTCATAATCTTAGGTAAAACAATGAACATGTGAAAATAATTCAATGAAAAGGAGAGACAGAGTGACCTTGAGTGAAAGTGACAGCCAGACAGAGAAAGAAAGAGGGAAGGGTGCTGTGGAATGTGGGTCACTCGGTCCGCTGTCTGGCCGTGTGTTCGTACGTGCGTTTTGGTATTTTCCTGAGCAAAGATGGCCGCCCAAGATGGCCGCCATCACCATGGCAACGGGGACGCTAACACTCGTGCGCACTTGTAATACTTGAATGAAGGCACTTATCACACTACAACTTCAGTTATATTGACATTATGTGATATACAAAGACATTCTATGAACTCTGAAGCGCACTTTATGTCCGAGAGGTGCAAAATAAGTCATGCTGCCTGGCGGCTGGCAACTGGCTGCTGGTGCAGGAGATTTGAAATGGCGCTAAGGCTCCACTGAGGCTGGGGACCCCCACTACCTCCCAGGACCCCCAAATGGCCTAGGTAAGTACTTTTTTCAAATTTCTTCAGGTCTATCATTATTTTCTAACACATTCTGATATATTTATAAAAAAAACAAAATTTGAAAAATTGCCCGGGTTCTGGTGCGCAAAAATAATAAAACCGGCCGGGGCTGTACGGGTTAAGGGTCCCCGGACCCGGTAACCAAACACCAGTTCATTAGGGGAGAACCCTAACGACTCTGAGGGTACTTCCCGGATGGCAAATAGGACGAACGGGATAGCTACGTCCCATTCCTTCTCGTGGTCATAACAGAACTTCTTTAAAATAGATTTTAGGGTCTGGTGGTGATGCTCTAAAGCCCCCTGTGTCTGTGGATGATAGGCACTGGACAAGACCTGTGTCATGCCCAACTCCTTGAAGGTAGATTTGAAAAGGTTGGAGGTAAAATTCACCCCGCAGTCAGACTGCACCTTACGGGGGAAACCATATCGAGTAAAGAAACCCAGGAGTTGCTTCATAACAGGCTTGACTTGGCTACTAGATGTCGGAATAGCCTCAGGGTAACGAGTAGTGGCGTCCATGATAGTCAGTAAGTACTTCTTACCAGAGGAAGTTCGAGGAAGGGACCAACCATGTCTATAATGACTAGTGAAAGGAGGCTCTACCGCCGGTATGGGTAGGAGTGGGGCTACCGGAATGGACTGATTCGGTTTCCCTGTCACCTGATATACGCGGCACCGCTGTGGGTACTCGGCTACTTCAGCACGCATCTTGGGCCACCAAAACCTGTACCTTAGGCGGTCCATGGTCTTTCTTATACCCATATGACCTGCTAGGGGTGACTCATGGGCAAGCTGAATGAGTGACTGTCGGTACCCCACCGGCACTACCAGCTGAAATAGATCTCCAGCAACCTGCTCGGCATTCCTACTTGGAATCCACTGCCGGTATAACACCTGCCCTCTAATCATAAAAGTCTCCGAGTCCTCCTCTGAACTCCTCTCCATTCCCACCTTCGCAAACAGGGGTATCAATGAAGGGTCCTCCTGCTGCTTTTCACACAATTCTGTAGGTCCAACAGAAGCTAAGTGCGAACTCTGAAGGGAGGCCTCGGTCGAATGACTAGTACCATCTCGGGAGCTAGTCACCTCTCTGGGGGTTGGATCCAGGGTCGGAAGAAATGACTCAGATTCCTCATTATCCGACTCCCCCAACTCGGATACAGAAATAGGATGTTCATCCGGTGACCCGTCATCCTGACTGTCGGTCCCGACATCCGTTGTGTCCTCACACCCCTACGGCTGTGCCAAGTGGGCCATCGACCGAGTCACAGCACAGACTGGATACAGTCCTGACTCCTCCGCCAAGTCTCCAGCCTCAGGCTGGGCAACGACAGTCTCCGACACCACCCACTGGCTGGGGAAAGACACGCTCCCTGGCCAGATCGGTGCCCAAGAGAAAGTCTACCCAGTCGACTGGCAGAGTGTTCACCACAGCGACCTTTGCAGATGCCGACGCCAGGGGACACTCCAACCTCACTGGCAGCAAGTCGTAGCAAGCATCGGTGTTTACTCTCCGGCACACGACATACTCACCAGTATGCACTGAAGCCCCAGTGACATTCTGACACATGGACTGTCTAGCTCCAGTATCACGGAACACCGTCACTGGGTAGGACTTCCCAACTCCAACTTCTCCAACTTCCCTGGATGGATGAAGGCCTTACACCAGTCTAAGGTGGAGCTATTCACTGACCCCTTGGGGGAGCCGCCCGAGTTACCAGAGACTGGAGCCGTAGGTGTCAATTTCTCATAACACCCCGGCCCGCACCAAGCCTCCCTCGCAAGCTCCCCTCTCCGCAGGTCAGACTCCTCAACCTGACTGGCCTCCACCACCAATGACACAGGGCGGCGGTTCTGGGAAGCCTTCTACTTCGGGCAATTAGCCTTGATATGCCCGGGCTCCTTGCAGAAGAGGCAAGTGATAGTTTTGGAGGCACCCTTGGACCTTCGATCCAGCTTTGGCGACTTCTTCCCGGCTTCCGTCTGGGACGGAGTGGTATCTGGTGAGGCTGTTCCCTGTCCCGGCCATCTCCTGATCGGAACAGATGTACCACCCCGTTTATCGGCACCCCGAACAGCCAGGACCCGACAGTCCCAAACCGCTTTTCTCGGAGCTTATTCACAGGTCGCGCTCCGTATTATTAATGAAATGCTCCATTAAGAAGAGTTGTTTAAGGTCCTCCAAGGTCTCAACCCTTTCACTGAAAAGCCACTTTTGGAGAGAGTCTCAAAGATAGCGGGCATACTCTACATGGGTGTCGTTGTGTCTCTTTTAGGCACCCCGGAACATGAGCCGGTACGCTTCGGGTCTCGGTTCATAGGCCTTCAAGATGCGCCGCTTGACATAGTCATAATCCTCGAGCTCGTCATATGTCATAGCATCGTAAGCTTCAAGGGCCTTACCCTTCAGGACATTGGCACGAGTCCCACCCATCTCTCCCTAGGCCACCCATATTCTCGGGCCTTCTTTTCAAAGTGAAGTAACCACCCTGTTACCTTCGCTTCGTCAAAGGCCGGAACGAGCTTGAGTGACCTAGTGAGCTTCACTTCGGCTGACTCCTCCCGATCCTGAACACTACGCCCATGACCACGGCCTCCACTCTTGTCCGCTCCAGCTCAAACTGTCTCTCCCTTTCTCTCTCTTTTCGCTCTCTCTCTCTTTTCGCTCTCTCTCTCTCTCTTCTCGCTCATACTCTCTCGCTCTCTCCTCATACTCTCTCGCTCTCTCGCTCTCTCCTCCATCTCCATCTTCTTCAGTTGCAGTTGGAGGGGAGCCTCTCTTAACATTCCTGGGACAAAGGGGTGGAGTGATGGACCCGTGGAGTGGCATAGAGCACAGGGTCGGGACGAATGGCCGAAATAGCAGGAGGAACACCGACGGAAATGGGAGGAGCCCTATCTCCCCCATAGCCGCCCTCGAACGTTCTGTGTTCCGCGATATCGCCGGTGTAAATTGGGGCACCCGTAGCGGGGATAGACACATTTTGGGAGACGAGACTGTCCACACTGCTGGACCGGCTTGGCCGCTCTGGCAACTCCGCACCCACCTGGTGGGTAACCTGTCCGCCAGTTGGGGTCACACCCCGCTTGACTAAGTCCTCCACTAATCGCACACACGCCCCCGTGGTCAACCCCGAAGAATCCCTACGAAATAGCGAGCACAGTAACCGTAATTCATCGGCAGTCCACTCCTCAATCTGCTGCAGGTCCGATTGGGTGGCCAAAAAACACGGACATCCTGCTCGGTCAGCAGATGAAGCGGAACCTGTACATAATTCTCCATGATGAACACACAGAGCTTACACAGCTCAAAACAAGCAAGTTCTTTCTTCCGTAACCCCAATTAAACACTGAATTTATCCTGGCGAGGTCGCCACTGCCACAATTCGAGGGTACTGTAAGAGAAGGAGCCGGGCCTGCCTAACGGTAACGCAATACCTTCTCTATAACCCTCAGTATCCCCGATCGTGAACAGACACTACTACACGTAGCACTACTGGATCCAGGCTCTCTGGAACCACAACAAGTGGGGTAGGATTCCCGATATACTTTTAGGCCGCTGTCTTTTACTCGTCCGGCCAAATGGACAGAGATACTACTCAGTCCCAACAAGGATAAATTCAGATCATAACCCCACAGAACAGCCACTCTGGTCACAGACTCCTACCTGCTATATTATCAACAGTGCTGTGCTATGATCAAGAAGGGTGCAGTGACTGTACTAGGGAAAACCACCCTGTAACTGTTACCTCTATGAGAGGCAACCACCCCTCCTCTATTACAGTATGTCACCCTGCCATGATCAAAAGCACCAGCCCAAAGTAGAGAATTGTTGCAACACAGTTCCGGGTGATTGAAATGTGGACACAACAACTAGGGTTGAATCACACTGGTCGAGGACTCCCTCGGCCACTGGACCAACAAAAGAATCACAGGAAGAAAATGACGGTAAAGGCATATACAAGTAGAACACTGCAACCAGGCACAGTGTACATGTATATCCCGATATGAAAATAATAGTACTTCCTAATTGAACTCTCACAATCACAACCCCCTTCACTGGTTCACAATAGTTAGTCAATACTGGCGGACCTTTGCAACAATAGTCTAGTTAGGCTACGGCATCAACAAAGATGGTGAACAATAATAGTGTCGGCACGTACCCGGAAGTACATAAACGGATACCGAAATAATAGCGGGCACACAAAAAATACGGCACAAATATTATCTGGGTGACCAGGTGTTAATTACTTAATAACTGACTCACTAAGTTAAACTTTAAATTAAGCAGTGAATTATGAAACTGAGCAAACAATATGCATTAGGTTACTAACCATTGATAGTATTAATTATTAAAATTATTACTTTTTTTTACTTTTTTAAGAGACAATGAACGGAGGAAGGAAAATCGCAGATAAAACAAAAAGGTCCATGTGCCTAATAGTCTAGTTGCCAAATAGTGATTTTGGGCCTAACCTGGAAAATTGGTCTGCACAATTTTGTTTTGCATGAAGTTCGTCTCTTATATGTATAGATTGAAAAAACAAGTGATGCCACCTTGGCACCATTGAGTATTTTAAATTATTCAAGATGGCAGGCAGGGTACTTATCAAAATATTTAATCACATTATTCACATATTATATTGGTGTTTATGGGCTTGTGTAGGTTATTAGGGATGAACAATGAAATTACCTTATGTAATCTGATTATATACTTGTATATCTAGAATAATCATAGTAAGAACAATTATGATTGCTCTATGTACAGTTGCGGAAGATAATATCGATCACCCTCCGAGTTTTCCTTATGCAACTGCAACTACAAATTATAAAATACATTTTTGAGAAGCGTTCATTTACATCAAATTAAACAAATTATGAGAGAATTAATTGTAGACTTTCATAATGGCAGTATATGCAATCTGAATTAAACAAAATAATAATTAATATATGTAACACAATATCTTTTCACTCATGTTCTTCATCACTTCCACTTGTGTAGTCATCTTCACTGTTTTCTTTAGCATCTTTGGTCCACCTACTTTGACAATTACCTGTACTGAAACACTTACAAAAGATTGTACATGCAAGGTGAGATGAAAAACATGTACACTTCCCTGTTGTGCATGCCTGGTCAGATAAACAACCACAGCATATCATTTGAAGCACGTACGCAGGTGCTGGGGGTTTATCTAAAGGAAGAGTCAGAGGAACAAGTGATTTTGACTTGCTATCTTTGCTCCATCCATACTTTGTTGGATCAACTTCAGGAGGATCAGCAGCCATAGCACTCTTCCAGATACACGTTTGAAGATGCGCTCTTTTTAAATTTTCAGCAAAAGCCTCTGAGGTTGGTGGCAAGGTTTGTAGCTTAGGTGTCCTTCCGATGTTTTTTTTCCGCATTTTGGCCAACCAAACTTCATATCTGACGTCAGACATACTACCAACTGCTTTCACTCCATAACAATCAGAAAGAAAATGTGTTGCCTCTGTAATAACTTCATTTATGTCAGCATTCATATCACCAAGTTTTTCTACTTTGCATCCTTTTTGCAGTTTTTTCACTACAGTTGTTTTTCCCAGTCCGCTTAGTTTAGCCACAGTATCACATCCAGAAAGTGCATGAGCGGCTAGCAAGTGGGGCACAATAACCGAATGTTTTCTTGCTATTTCACCAATATCTACTAATGTTCTTTCAGAACTTGTTCCTTCCATGAGAAGAGAGCATGACAGATTCATAACCACATAATAGTGAAGCAGCCATACAAACACATCAGTATTATCACAGACTACCAAGGCAATTTTTTCTCCATTTGAAACTGCATTCACAACCTGCTGGGGAATAATAACATCAGCTTCCTCATGGCTTGTTCTTAAGTCCACCCCATCAAAGACCTTTCCTGAGCATATTTCTTGAGGAAGCATCGAAGATCCTGTGATTATCAACTTGTGTTGGAAGCCTTCCTTGTCAGTGGGAATATTCATTGCTTTCTCTTTGAGCTGCTCACATATCATATCAATGAGCTGGACCTTGTTTTCAGTAATGGTCAGAACAGTCTGCTGTGCAGGGAGTGGTTCATTAAGTTTTAGTTTATGGCTGATTACAGACTTCGTTCTGCTTTTTCTCATCCAGATTTTGATACTATATTCATAGTACCTGTCAAAAATCAGGTACATATCACATCTACTCAGTCATTGTGAAACATTACCCCAATAAGCATCAATGAACTCTTGCAATGTTGCATTCTTTGGCCAATGGATACACCATAATATTGCACACCCATCAATAACAATCACATCTGGATTAAGTGCATTTCTTGTAGACTTAAGAAGCTGGAGTTTTCTCTTTAGCACTGATTTAGAAGTTGCTGCCCTCATTTCCCCATTATCCTTAAACATTGATGTTGGAAGAGGAGCCAGTTCATGGTTGAACAATTCTTTCAGGTCAATGTATCTTTTTGATATCAGTCCCATCACTCTTGAGAAGATCAGCTGGGTGTCATAGATAATACCATCTCCACACTTCACTCCTTTCCTGCTGACAGCCATTGTCACCACAGAATTCTTCAATGGGGCATTGAAACCCTCTGGCCCAGATTGCTCATACTTTAACATTTGGGTTCTTCCAATGTTTATGGCATCATCAACGTTTACAGAGTCTGAACCAATTCTTCCAGTGACAATATTCAGGATGCCATCCGTGTGTTCTTCAGGGTCTAGAGGGTGAATACAGAGTTGAAGCTTTTCACGGATATTTTTCCTGTCTCTTGCATCAGACGCAATTCTTGCTTCTCTTTCCTCCTTGTGTGAAGTGATGGTATTGTCCAGTGTAGTAGCATCTCTCATATCATTCAAGTCTTTTAGGAGGCGGCTGCATGTATGGAGACTGAGAGCCCAGCGCTTCAGGGCATTGGGACTCAGTGTAATCCCAATCATCCCTCCTGGACCATGACCATATCGCATAAAAGTTGTTTCTATGAACATATCAGACCAAATAGCATTCCACAGACCAGACTTATGCCACATCACATGTTCACCTTTTCTAAACCTTGATTGTACCTCCTCAGGAAGTTTCTCCATTGATCGCAAGTAATATAGCCCATACCTCCCATAATTTACATGTCTTGCTGCGAAGAAGTAAGGCATCATTAAACCAACTGCCTGCAGATGCAAGGTCCATTCTCCTGCTCTTTCTGCTCGAACAAACAGCATCATAATCATTACAAGTTTGATTAAACAATCTAACCAAAGCTTGCTTGTCCTACTATGTTTTGCTCTCTTTTCCAGGACCTCCATCATATCATCATAGCATTCAACATCCTGTAAAACACTGTGTAATACCTCCTCACTAACCATTCTCAAGGCTCTAATGTTTTGGGGAAAGTTCTTTCCACTTAGCATTCGAGTTACTCTTCCAAAGGCAGCTTTCAATATGTCTTCTAAACCAGTGTTGGCCATCAGTACACCAACGCAACCAACAAAGCTCATCAACATGTGCATGCCTCCAAGTCGAGGAACAAAGTTGGGGAACACTTGTGGATGCACCCATATAACATTGACCATGACTCGATACAACTGTTGATCAGCAGTGAACACTGTAAATGTCTGGCCACATTTCATTGTGAGTCTTTGAGCTTCACACATTGCCGTCATCATGGTATCTGGGTCTGAAGGAACCATATCTATTAGAGGAGTGTACATGGCTGTGGTTGCAGGTTTCAGTTTCTGACCTTGTTCTCTTGGTAATCTGGTATTATAACCTCCATATTCTGGGGTTTTCGGTATACAAACTATATTCTTCAAGAACTGGAAATCCAAGTCTTGGGGTCTTCTCGCTAGGACCACTTGTTCACACAACACTTTCAGCTGTACAACACTACGCTGAGCTTCTTGGGCAGGCATGCTTGGCTTTTTCGGCCCATAATAATGCTTTACTTTTAAGTCAGGTGTCACATCTTTTTTCATGTCTTCTTTTACTATACGTGCTATTGATTCTGCTTCTTCCTGGCTGGCATTTTCATTCTTCTTCTCTTGTGTCATTAATAATGCAAGTGCATGTGTTGATTTGAGTCCATTCTGTGAAGATATGTTAGCGTCAAAGTTGTCGGCTACAGCTTGAATTTATCCCTCTGTTGATTTGCTAATGGCCCGAACTTTGCTATTCACATCAGCAGCAGCAGCTACAGCGGCAGATGCTTTAAACTGTAACACCTCATCATACGAACAAGTTACCCAAAAGTCGTGCAAGGCCTCAATTTTATTTTTTTCTCTAGTCTGTACACCAAGGGCTATCTGGAGAGATGTTGGCCTATTATTAAGAATGCTAGTGATCATATTACTTATAAGCAGAGCTGGGAGTGTGTCCTCAAGTTTTGGTGATATACTTGATAAGAATGAAAGCAAAGTCATACTGGCTTCTTCCTAGGCAATGATTTTGTCAATTGTAGTTTTATATGCATTTCTTGTAGGATGAAGCTCTTTACATTCTCGCACCACTTGTTTGGCTAGAGTATCTATAACCTGGTCATCTTCATGTGATTCATCTAATGTCAGCAAACTTGAGGCAGTGGAGCAAAATAAAACAATGTTGGCAAGGCCAGGTGATGAAAACACTACCAAATCATCAGCAAAGAATTCAGCTATGCCTTTTAGAAGTGTTTTCCTTGACAAAAGTACCCCCCCATAAGATTTGTAAGTTTCAAAGAGTTGCTTAGACGACCATACTTGCAATTTATTAGCACTCATGTTATTCACAATATCATCCAAGGTGGGATATTTTTTCTGGCCATAATCATCATTGGAGGCACTTGCAATAGATCGTTGAGCCATAATGTCTTTCCTACAGTCATCATGGTAACGAGGATCAGCTGCATGTAGGTCACTAATGGATCCCATGACACATATTTTGACTGCATTAGCATGGTGATCACTACGTTTTTTACAAACTTCAAGGATTGCCTCTTTAAAAGATTGACTTGGCCGATCTGCAGTTCTACACAAATAAGCTTTACGCCACCGAGATGGGTTCTTGGGGTCAGGGCACATGGCACATTTTTCTCCACAAAATAAGCAATGTTCACGGAAGTTAAAGATATCAGTATGAGATCGATGGCTACGTTTCAGTGGACGTAAATCAGTGGAAGATGTTTCAGCCCCCCTTTTTCTCAGGTGGCGTTTTATGTGATATGTAGATGTGTAGGACGAGACGCAAGTTCTATGGCAATTCAGTGTTAAATAAGAATTTTCTGAAAGCTTCCTCTCAAGATCGTCATGAATGCTATCCTGTCTGAGTTTGCTGGATTCTATAATTTTTCTTACACGATCAGGGCCACAGTCAGTTAATTCCTTGCCTGAAGCTGCACAGTCAAAAATGTCAGACAGATAACAGCATGCCATTTTCAAATTTTGTCCACAAACACGATATCACACTCTGAAACAAAAGAGATTTTTTTTTTTAATTTCATTAAAATAGTTGCTTTATAACATGATATTTTATTTTATGAGTAAGATAATAGTTCAGCATTATTCCTCAGCATCAAAATCATAGAAATTGACACTGTTTATCTTCACAGCACCGTTTAAAATGGAATTCCATATTTTCGGTCGCCATATTGACCGCCATCTTGAATACCTTAAATTGCTCAAGGGTGCCAAGGTGGCATCAGTCAGATTCATCATCTAGACACCCTAACCTTGCAAAATATGCAAACATATATTGTGCAGACCACATTTCCAGGTTTTGACCCCTGCCGCCAGACTATAAAGGCATCCTCCATTCATAACAGTTTTGTAACAACTGGATTTAAACTGTTGTAGATTGTAAGTTTATGGAAAGCAACTCGAGGGAAGTGAATTCCAAAGAGTAGTAGTTCTGGGGATAAATGAATTTTGATAAGCAGAAGTTCTGCATTGTGGAGGAGAAAGTGTAAATTCATGGGCGCTCTCAGCTGCCCTAGTTCTACGGGGAAAGATGTGGAGAGGCGGCACAATTGAAGCAAGTTCTTCGGAACAATTGCTGTGAAAATATCTGTAGAATAATGCAAGGGATGCAACGTTTCTTTGTATGGATTATGTAGGAAGGTCCTGTGTGATTGCAGGGTTATTGATTAATCTAATAGCTTTATTTTGAATTTTGTCCAACTGCCTCAATGCAACCACTCCAATTCCACTCCACAGAGGTGAACAGTAATCCATCTGAGAACGCACATGACTTATATATTACGGCCAACTGCTCATCAGTGAAGAATTCTCGAACTCTGTACAGGGGTCCCATTTTTTTAGAGGCATTCTTAGCAATGCTTCTAACATAATGTGTCCAGCTCAAGTTAGTAGTTAATGTTACACAGAGAATGTCAATACTAGGCGAAGTGAGAATATTTACATAATTAAAAAATATATGGGAGTCAGTGAGATTCTGTCAGTTAGAAAATTGAATGTACTTGGTTTTCTGTGCATTAAAGGAAACTAGATTCTTTTGTCCCCATTCATTAATTCTAGAAAGGTCCTGGTTCAGAGAAATTGCAGTGTTTATTTTTGAATTTATAAGATCGGGTTGGGTGAAAGAATTGGTAAATGTGAAGGAACTGTGGAGTGTTGAGTCATCTGCGTAGGAATATATTGGATTATGAGTGGTAGATATGAGATCATTGATATGAATGAGGAACAGAGTTGGGGCCAAAACTGATCCCTGGGGAACACCAGCATTTATTGAGTGAAATTGAGAATACAGGCCATCTACCATTACACAGATTTTTCGGTTATGAAGATAAGAAGAAATTAGTGGAACTAATGATGCAAGGCCGTAGTGTGACATCTTCGACAATAAGGATTGATGCCAGACTCTATCAAATGCCTTTGATATATCCAGTGCTATTGTATGTGTTTCACCATGTTGGTCTGTAGCTTGGTTGATTTGATGCGTAAGAAGGCAAAGAATGTCTGTAGTTGATCGACATCGTCTAAAACCATATTGTCTATCACTGATTAATTTATTATTCTCAAGATGCTTAATTATGTGATTATTTAATATAATTTCAAAGACTTTACCAAGAGTGAAAGTTATAGCTATTGGTCTGTAGTTTGATGGATCTGAAGAGGCACCTTTTTTGGAACTGGATGGATGTTTGCTTCTTTCCAGGATACTGGGAAGCATGAGGTATGAGTACACAGACAGAAATGTTTTGCCAATACGCAAGTAATTAAAGCAGGGGAGGTGTGGCAGAGTGGTCTTGCCACTGGACTGGTAATCCAATGGACCCGGGTTCGAATCCCAATATGTCAATGGGAAGATATTATTGGGATGGAATTTGTGCTGTATCAGTGCATTACCACAGCACACCGAAATGCCAAAAAAATGCCCTCATTGTTCCTTGATTAAATAGCATTGTATGAATATTCCCATATTCAAAAATATGCTACAGGGGGGCAATGCCTAGTGAGTTAATTGCTCAATAGGTGGCGTTCTTAGAGTGAGGGTCCGAGTCTGTGGGGTTGAGACTGTGAAGCACAGAGGCGAGGCGGCTTCAGAGATGGAATTGCTTCGAGCCGTGAAGCTTCGCATGTCTCACTCCCTAGACTGGAGCAAGACCTCACGGCCTCACCATGTTCAGCGGTTGAGTGTAAAGGCTATCAGCCTATGCCCGAGAGGGAGTAGTTGGAATATAGAGAAAAAAACAAAAAAAACAACGCAAAGACGAAAACATGTGGGTAAAAGTTTATCACCAACCATTTACGAGTGTTTCTGGTAATTTTTTTTTTTTATTTTTTTTTATTTGATATAGTGTTGTTTAACCCTTATTTAGCGGGCTAGGTGGTCTATTTGACCGTAGCGCCCAGCGTTTTTTTTTACCCTAAATAGGGTTGTTTCCGTGCTCATTTTCATGCCTAAATAAGACCCAGAGCGTAAAACAAGTATCTATCCCTGAAAGGGCGTAAACAGAGCTTTTCAATGACACCCGAACCATCCTTGTACGACCACTGGTTCTCTTGCAACGATCGCGCAACACGAGTGCAAAAACCCTGAAATAAGGCAATTTCCTTACATAATTCCCTGTGCAGTGAAGCAGAAGAGGGGGAGGAAGTTAGAATACAGTTCAGTACACACGCGGTGGTCGTGGGAAGCGGTCATAAGGTTACTACGCTCGTCCCACCGCTCAGCTCTCTCTCTCAGCAACATTACGTGCTGAAAATGGTGCTCGACAGATGTCGTGCACCGACACATAGTCCAAATTTATTTCACTCAACATATGTCGCGCGCCGCCAATAAGGGGTTAAGGTCAATATTGAGGAGGCGCTACAATATTGGTAAAAAATTAAGCTCAATAGCATGTGATTAAGCGATTTTTTTCCAAATTTTTGATGTAGGTGTAATTCCCAGGAAACTAACAAAATACATATTATATGGATATTTAAGTTTTAAGGGTTTGTTTACACTTCCTCTTTTTCGTTTTCTTCTGGGAGAGCTGTTTTGCGTGACTGTCAGTCAACAACTGAGACATCTGGTTGCGAATGCAATGAACTATACTGGTGGCGTCGTGGCCAAAGTAATCACCCTACCTAATTCATGCCAAGAGTACTCGAGTTGGCTGACACGTGATGTCTATCGACCAATCAGGTGATGCCATGATTTGGAAAACAGGTGGCCCGGGATATAAGCTATCAGTTTGATTCTGGCCAGCTTGTGTAGAGGGTGTGAGCCGATCAAAGCTTTTTCCACCGTCTATAAAAACACAGGCTGCTTAAGACATTTTCGCCTTCCAATAAGTGTAAACTGTCCAAAGTGCAATAACCAGTGATCCAAATACAGCTGACGAGGACAGCTACTTTTGAAATGCACATACACTTTTTTTACATGGAAAAATTCGAAACAAATATCCACCAGCTGTTGACCAAGATGAGTGGTGATCGAGCCTCCAGCGGCCAGCCAGGCAGCCCAGTACCTCCTCTGTTCATTAATATAAGGTTAGTTGGTTGGTTGGGACAATAAAAGGAGCAGGACCACAGCTAGCTCGGGAATCTTAATGGGTGATCGCAAAGTAACATAAAGTAAAATATTTTTTCGCATAGGTTTAAGCTGGCATGTTGGTTATACTGAAGTTTTGGACCGACAGTTAGCCCATCGATCTTTTTAGGCATAATAGGTCCGGTAGAGCATATACATCATTGCTATATATGTCATTAACCCTTATTTAGCGGCGAGCAACATAAGTCGAGTTAAATAAAGCTGGACTATGTGGCGGCGCTCGACATAGGTCGAGTGGCAATTTCAGCACGTAATGTGGCTGAGAGAGAGAGACAAGTGGTGGCAGGAGACTAGCGAGCGTATGACTGCTCCAGACCACCGCGGCGAACCTACTGACACAAATCTCAGCTCCCTCCTCCCTCTCTCACTCGCTACATACTCAATTATGTACTGAATGTACCGAATTACCTGCTTTTTGCACTCGCGTTGCACGGTTATTGCAAGAAAACTATCCATCATACAAGGATCGTTATGGTGTCATTCGAAAGCTCTGTTTATGCCCTTTCAGGGATAGGTACTTGTTTTACGTTCTGGGTCTTATTTAGGCATGAAAATGATCACGTAAACAGCCCTATTTTGGCTAAAAACACCCCGCTGTGCGGTACACATAAATAAACCGCATAGGCCGCTCGTAAGGTGTTAAGAGCTGAAATGTATTATAAGGAAAACCAAAAAAATACATAGGCCTAGGCCTACTGTAAAACAATAAGTTTTTCAGCCAGTATCCAACCAGCGGGGGTGTGGGGGAGGCAGCCCCCACCCATAATACTAGGTTAGGTTAGGTAAGGTTGTTAGGTTAGGCTAATGTTAACCCCATTCTTACTAGGTTAGGTTAGGTAAGGTTGTTAGGTTAGGCTAATGTTAACCCCATTCTTACTAGGTTAGGTTAGGTAAGGTTGTTAGGTTAGGCTAATGTTAACCCCATTCTTATTAGGTTAGGTTAGGTAAGGTTGTTAGGTTAAGCTAATGTTAAACCCATTCTTACTAGGTTAGGTTAGGTAAGGTTGTTAGGTTAGGCTAATGTTAACCCCATTCTTACTAGGTTAGGTTAGGCTAATGTTAACCCTATGAAAACCCAAACAAAGATTTTATTAGGGTTACTGTGTAATTTTAACATGAACATTAGTAAAATCCGAGCCAAGTTTCGTCGAAACTTGGCTCGTGTTTTCGAAATGTCGGGTTATATGGGTATGGAAATTTACAAAACTCGAGCCAACATGTTAATAAGGTTACTGTGTTATTTTCATTTTTAAATTATTTAAATCCGAGCCAAGTTTCGTCAAAACTTGGCTCGGGTTTTCAAAAAGTCGGGTTTTATGGGTCTGGAAATTGACAAAACCCGAGCCGAATTTTGGTTACAAATGTCTATTATCGTGTTCTATACGCTTTTTACCCCTCAATTTCCCTGATCTTCATAGCCCTCCCCACTATCGGGGGGCGGGGCGTGTCTTTAGATTGATGAATAATGGGTAAATGCTTAATTCCCATTCAATTTCACCACTAGATTCGACTAAAACACCAAAAACAAAATCAAAATACCAAAATAAAAAAACCTGAAATCACGTTTTTGCGTCTCCTGTATATTAACCGTGGTTAATACCGAGGACCGTCGCATTTTAGTATTTTCAACATTAGCCTAACCTAACCTAACTTAACCTAACCTAACCGAAAACTAACCTGTCTGCGACTGTCTAAACCCAGCTCACGTTCCCGCTTTATGGGTGCGCGACGGTCTAAACCCAGCTCACGTTCCCTGTTTATGGGTTCGCGACGGTCTAAATCCAGCTCACGTTCCCTGTGTTATGGGTGAACAATCCAACAGTTTTTCGTATTTCCTTATAGTGATTTTGCGACGGTAACTACATGTACACCAGCAAAGTATCGTTCATGAAAGTGATAAAACACTAATAATCATCGATGGGGCCCGTAAATGGTTGGTCATAAACTAATACCAACATATGGCTGCATCTGAAGAGGTTAATTAATAAAGGGGGTACGAAAAAAACACTCGGCTATAGTGGGACTATACTCCCAGGCCGGTGACAGCTCTCCTATATATCCGTGGCAGTAAAATATCCTGGTATGATGGTATATGGTGTAAATCCAGGGACACACTACGGGAGCTATTATCACTATCACAGCCAAGAATACAGTGAGGAACTATTCAATCCTGGCCTTACAGCAAGATGGTGGGCTAATCCATTACCAGGTAGGCGAGTTCCTCTACACCAAATGAAACCACTTTATACATCACCTTATTCACTACCCACAAGCACTGTACCCATATACGGCCCTTAATCTGTCCCCAATGATATCAGAAAGCAAGATGTTACTCCGTAATATCGATAAATTATAAGGATATGCCTTATAACTAGTCAAACTACCCAACTACTTAGCCGTCGGTATTCGCTCCCTCTCACTTCGATTGACAAGGGTATTGGAGTGTCTCTAAGATACCATCTACTCTACTTCTAGTAGTACTAGCAAATAGGGTCATCGAACAAGAAGTGCCGCAATTTCATTAATTAGGTTAGTGTTAAAATATCATGGAGATCCGATGAAAGATAAAGGAGGTAGAAAAGACGTCCCTCCTAATCTGACAACAAATATCCAGATGTACATCAGGTATAAATACATAGGTTGGTAACAGACACAAAGTATTGGAATGTACCTGTACGTCTGGAAAACAATAATTTTGTCATAACCTCACAGGAGTAATTACACGCTCCTGTGACACAGGGACTAAACTGGACATTTGCCACAAATTGTTAGACTGAGCTGTCCAAACTTTTGACAACTAACAATGTAGCAGCCTGGGATCAAACTGCCACCCTTTGATCAGGAGCCAGACGCACTACTGACTATGCCACAGCCTGTGTCAGATACATGAAATAATATGAAAATCCTTCCCTTCCTCCAACTTCTCCATCATTCTTACTTGATTATCTATGCACAACAAACTTGTAAATTCTGACCACAACTATATCATATTTAGTAAAATTAAGTTTGTGATGGTAAAGCAGGCATACCTTCCAACAAGTTGATGTGCGTTGGATTTTTCGAGCTAAATTCGCACCAGAGATGGGTCCATTCAAACCTCTTTCATTTCCCATGTTAAGCTGTAAAGGCTGCACCCCTATGTGTACCTAATATTTTAGGAGTTATCAGCATCTTCATTATTATTTGTTTCCATGGGCCTAAACCTAGGAACCGTAGGCGTAATCTATAACTCTTGTGAGGTCCCAAGAATATTACGTGAAGCTTCGATATAATATGTCGCACTAGATGGACAGTGGAGTTTATGTGTTGGTTGTTTCTTTGCTGTCATACTAGATGGTGATAGTTTATTTATACACATCGGACCTTAAAGGTGTTGGTTGTATCGATTTCTGCCACATTAAATAACACCATACTTATAAACAGACATGCCGTCGTTCACATCATCTTTGAATATGGTCATGCATCTTCTTTATGTGAGTTGGTAACAATATAAGAAGTATTTAAATTGACGTTTCATGCATCTTTTCAAGATATCTGTAGACAGTGGTAATGATTAGATTACCTCAGAACAAAACCCTGACATTTGGCGTGGACCCAATCAGAGATTAATTTGCAGTCCACCACGCTATCCACTGAGATATAGTCTCCCCAAACTGATTTTGGCCGTCAAAACACAGATTTCTGCACCACGATAAGGTGTGTTGGAGTGTGTGTCAGTAAATGGATTGCCTTTATCTCGTTAGTAATAATTGTTTATGTGCCAATGTCCTTTACATTAGCCATACACATGTTTCTCAGCATAATGCAACTCAAGTTTGCGGAAAATACGCAAATTAGGTTTCTTCCTCATAAAATACAAACACAAGCACACACACACACGCATAACGTCGTGAACACTGTCATGCAGATACTTTCACTTACCCATAAATGTAGAACATACATAATGACTCGCCCACTTTTAAACACGCCAACATCGTATCCCCACAACTAATTTAATAAAACACCAAATACATAACTGAACTTAACATAATAAAATAATGTACTCATTGTATTATACCCATATACTTCTAAATAATATACACTTAAATTCTCCCATATCCAGTACTAATAATATCCAAGTATTTTCACGCCTAACTATAAAAAATCCACACAAACAGTCTCTCTTTAGAAAGACACAAACTAATCTTAGTATGCGACAAGCAATTTGGTTAAACCCGAGAACTTTCAGTTTTCTACTATACTTCTCACTTCTCAACTTGTTCTTCCTCTGTACAATTGCTCTTCTTTCCTACTTTACTCCAGCCATCTGGTCTGGTCTGGTATGAGACACTGTTTGTCATGTACTTTCTATAGGACATGTACAGTACATTAGCTACACAGAACCACATAAGGATCTGAAGATTTGGAGTTACCGTTTTGTGTGTACTTTGAACACACACACACACACACACACACACACACACACACTCATCAATACATATGTCAGTTGTTGTACTCTCGCCCGTTCAGCAGAATAACAATCTTAGTCAGCTGTTCTACGGTTCTACCAGAGGAAATAGGAGGGCGATGGGGTTGGAGATGGGGGAGTGGGGAGGGGAGGAGCAGTGATGGACACGGGGAGGAGAGAGATGGAACTGGGGAAGTGTTTTATAGGGTTTGAATGTGTGGGGATGGAGAGGTGGTGGAATGGTGGTTCATAGAGGAGGGATAGCATCATAGATAAGCTAAAGGTTAATATCGATATGCGAGATGGGGGTAAGAAGATGGAGAGCTGGAGTGATTGGCAATGTATATGTGGAGGGATTAGTGGCATAAAGGGATGAGTAGAAAATAATTTGGGATAGGAGTGGGTGGATTGAAGGATTAGGAGCCTGGGTATGGATGGAAGTAGTTAGGAAGAGGTGAGGGTTGAAACGCATAGGGATAGATACATGGATAATGTGGGGTTGGAGTAATGGGGTAGGGATTGGGAAGTTGGGATAGAGGTAGTGAGATAATGGAGTTATAGAGGGATGGTGGGATAGATCGTGGAAATTAGATGTTGTAGTGTATCGCATAGTTAACGACTTTGCAACATTTCTGGAATATTTTACACTGGTATAGGACACTAGACTGATGATACGTTAATTTAGGTAACTGAATTATAATCAATGTTGACCTCATAAGCTGCCAGATCAGTGTTGAGGATAAATGTTGAGGAAAAAGTGCTTGTGTGATACCAGCTTTAGGATCACAATAAGAGGACCATGGTGAGAGAACTTGCAGACAATGGGTGAGGAGGGAAACCAAGTCATTTATGAGAGTGCAGCGAGAGAGAACAGGGAAAGTGTTAGTGAGCCGCGTAGGTATGAGGAATGTTTGGGGATGAAACATGGAATTTTGGAAGGGAAGGACAGAGAGAGATAGGTAAGGACAAGAAAGACGAGAAGGAGGAGGAAGAAAATAGTTGAGGAAAAACATAGATTTAGAGTGTGAAGCTGTGGGATAGAGAGACTAAGGGGAGGAGATATAGAGATATTTGTCTGTTTCTGTCAGAAGTTTTCTCGTAGATGTTCCGTCCACAAGTAGATGTCGCATATGGAAGACAAGTTATGGTTAAATTAGATTAGGCAAGATATATAAGGTAAAAATACATTAAATTATGATAGGTATGGTAAGCTTTGGATAGATTAAATATTAGGCTTGCTTAGGATAAGCTTTTTTTTCTATGATAGTGAGGGAGACAAAAGTCAGAACTGCCTATAGCGAGTGCCTCCCCCAAAATCAAGGGACGTTCGAGCCAAAATGCCTGGACACACGGAGTTTGAAGTTAGGTTACTTTGGATCATATCATGGTAGATCAAGTTAAATTTGGTCAGATTGTGTTAGATGTCTTAAAGCAACAGTGAATGGTGGCGAAGTGACTGTGAGCGAGGTGTCATGTGAACCAAATAGCAGTATCCTGGTTAATGTCAAGTTAGTGTACAGTGCCAGACACCTGTTGCTATAGTGATGAGGGTTTCAAGGTGGATACGTGGTAGGAGTAAAGGTTACAGTACCGGTAACTCAAGTCAAACTAGTACATTACACATTTGTGTCCTATATAGTTATTTATTATAATGTTATTATTAATAATGTGTTTTATTTTTATTTTTTTACATGTATTATTTTGATTGGTGTTGTTGTTGGGGAGGCAGCTCTATTTTGGCAGTTAATTACCTACAGTTTTTAATATATACATAGCATACCGGTAGTGTCTTGTATAATTTGGGCTGAACTAATACCCTATATAATATGTGGGACAGAGATAAATTACCCAACAAACAAGGGCCAGGGGGAAAGAGTGACCCTGGTATATCAGTCAGTCTCCCGACATCCAAAACGGCAGCACCTTCCTGGGTTGAGCTGTCTACCCCTAACTATAGGAGTAAACATCTCAACAGACACCCTATACCGGGCCTATAGACACACCCAACATATACCTACTTAAACATTCTATATACAAAGGATTATCTACTTATAAAGAAGCCATAAATAAGAAGATGCACCTATGAACTCTATGAAAACACCCTCACATAAACACAGAACCAAATAAAGACACTCGATGATGACGCACTAAAAAAGTCAAACTACTCCCACTTCCCTCCCATGATGTCCCTGCCCCCTCACCTGCTCGGAGTGTAGTGGGTGGTACTTGGAACCCACAGGGGTACCAGTCATCTCGTTGAAGAGCCCTATCTATAGTCATTCTACCTATGATGATACCCTCTGTACGCAGATGCTCTATTTAAGCAGACCACCTAACTACGAAGGAGCCTCTCCTATGGAGATGAAGCAAATGTACCCAACTAAGAGATTCTATGAAGATAATGATGATGACATATCATTAAGACACACTGCAAACTTAAGACACCCTACTAAGACACTGCAAAGACTAACCATTGTCCCCATCTCACCTGGCCTTAACGTGGTTGGTGGCGCCAGGACCACACCGGTGGGGTTGGTGGCGCGGCACTGGTACACGGCGGCGTGGACATCCTGACGGTATTCTGTACCACTGAACGGCCACACCACCAAGGACCCGTTGGTCAACACCTGTGGGGGTGGGAATTAGAGGTAAATGGTATAAATAAAACAATAATGCGAACTGAGAGTAAAGTAAATCACACAAGGAAGAGTATAGAGTGAACTGCAGGATAATGGCCTTCACTTAATGAACATTTTGTCAAAGAATCTGATCGAGTTGTAAGAACGAGGATCAGGGGCTATAGATAACGGAGCCTAACAAACCATCCAAGGTCGACAGGTAGAAACAATAAGGGTTTTGGATAGTCAACGACATAGACTACAGTAGATCTGAATTTGACACGAAATGGAACTTTACAGTAAGGAACACAAAATTGGAGAACGAACCGCCCTAGTTCGAACCTTAAAACCGCGAAAATGTGATATGTTCGCAGTTTCGAGGTTCGAACTTGGGAGGTTCGTTTTCCGAGTTTGGGTTCCGTACTGCAAAGTTCCATTTTCGTGTCAAAGTCCAGATCTACTGTAGTCTATGTCACAGACTGGTAAACATTTTGAAAAGCTACAATTTACCATCGTTATGCCTAGTTTCTACCTGCCGATTAAAAGTGTTGTGACCAATATCCACAAGTAAAAATATTTGTATTATAAAACAAAGTGAAGAACGGGAAGTGGGAATACCTAATAAAAGAAAGGAAAACAACAAGGGAATGCAGGGGGAAGAGAATAGCAAAAGTGAGTGTGAACTTGGAGAAAGACTTGCCGGGGTAGCTATATTTTTTTGTTTTGTATGTGAGTGAGGGAGGCAAAAGACAGAACGGCCTGTAGAGAATGCCTCCCCAAGAGTTGAAAGAGTGACAGGGCCAAAATCAAGGGACGTTCGAGCCAAAATGCCTGGACACACAGAGTTTGAAGCAATCTAATTAATAGGAAGAGGGAAAGACTGATTCTGGGAGATAATTCCAGAGCTCAGCTGTTGAATAGAAGAAAGTTTGAGAGTAATGTTTCACTCTTGGGTTGGAAAGTTGCACAGAATAGGTAAGACGGCTACCACGTGCCCTACATAGAGGAGGTGGTATACACTGGGAAAGCTATGAGGAACACTGATTATTATAGTAGCAATAGAATAGCGAGAGAGATGCAACATTGTGGCGGAGAGAGAGAGATTGCAGAGAGTTGGTGAGTGGACGGGAGTTAATGATACAAAAGGCCTTCCTTTCAACTTTGTCTAGGAGAGTGGTGTGAGAGGAACCTCCCCACACATGTGAACAATACTCAATACAAGGATGCACCGTGCCCCTGTACAGAGCAAGAAGCTGTGCAGGGGTAAAGATCCCTTGAAGCAGTTGAGCACACCCAGCTTCTGGGAGGCTGCATTAGCAAGACTGGTAATATGGCCCTTCCAAGTGAGAGCAGAAGAAAAAGAGACACCAAGAATATTGAGAGAAGATGAAGGATTGATTTTTGTATTGTTGAAGTATAAGGGAAAGTCCTTTGGGAGTTCTGGACGGGTAGTACAATGAAGAAATTGGGTTTTGGAAGCATTAAAGGTAACAAGGTTTTTTCTGCCCAAAATGGAAATAGTTGTTAGATCAGCGGATAAGTGTTCTATGTCTCCATTACGTTTGTCTTTAACCTCTGAAGTGCGCATGGGGGTAATTGGAAACGTCCCCCTGTGCTGACGTATTTGAGGTGTTTCCGTCACTAAAATATTCATTGTGCCATTAATAGCATTAACACCTTACGAGCGGCCTATGCGGTTTATTTATGTGTACCGCCCAGCGGGGTGTTTTTAGCCAAAATAGGGCTGTTTACGTGATCATTTTCATGCCTAAATAAGACCCAGAACGTAAAACAAGTATCTATCCCTGAAAGGGCATAAACAGAGCTTTCGAATGACACCATAACGATCCTTGTATGATGGATAGTTTTCTTGCAATAACCGTGCAACGCGAGTGCAAAAAGCAGGTAATTCGGTACTTTCGGTACATAATTGAGTATGTAGCGAGTGAGAGAGAGAGGAGGGAGCTGAGATTTGTGTCAGTAGGTTCGCCGCGGTGGTCTGGAGCAGTCATACGCTCGCTAGTCTCCTGCCACCACTTGTCTCTCTCTCTCAGCCACATTACGTGCTGAAATTGCCACTCGACCTATGTCGAGCGCCGCCACATAGTCCAGCTTTTTTTAACTCGACTTAAGTGGTGAGCCGCTTTTTAAGGGTTAATACTTATCCATATGCGCCTATTATGGGTTGATTATAAAGGTATTAACCTGAAACAACAATAAAACGAGTGAAAACAGCGTTTGGATGGTCAAAATCGGAGATATAGCCCGCGAGTTGTATAATGTATGGGTGAGGCAAACTGCTTTCCCGCCAATTTCCCCCAAGGCCACTGAGACACAGTCGATCGATACTCTCTCTCTCTCTCTTGCACTCGCTTGCCATCAGTGATGACAACACCCTGCTTGCAACTCGCTAATGTTAGCACAAAAATATACCTCAGAATAAGGGAATAACAGGGAAAATAGGTGATAACTGAAGGAGAGGAGGAAAGTGGGGAAGGAGGGGAGGTACAGGACTGAGATTTTGCATGGCCCAGGGGCCCAAAAAAAATAAAAAAATAAAAAAATAAAAAATAAAAATACAATTTTTTTTTTTTTTTTTCGATGTCAAAAGTTGATTTTTTTTTTCACTCACTCATAAGAGTCTCCCCGCAGTTCCCGGGTTAAGGGATTGCTGGCTGGGGTGTTCTGGAAATCTAGTTGAGTAGTGTAAGGTAGAGTCGTCTGCGTATGAATGGATAGGACTGGAGGTACAGTTGAGAAAATTAGAAATATAATTGGAGATAGGACAGAACCCTGAGGAACACCGGAGTTGATAGGATGAGCAAGAGAAAGATGGCTGTCCACAACCGCAGCTATGGAACGACCGGAAAGGAAGTTAGAGACAAAGGCACAGATGGAGGGATAGAAACTTAAGGAGGGTAGTTTAGAAATTAGAGATTTGTGCCAGACTCTATCGAAGGCCTTCGATATATCTAGCGCAATAGAAAAGGTCTCACCGATATCTCGAAAGGAGGATGACCAAGAGTTAGTAAGATATGAAAGAAGATCACCTGTAGAGCGACCCTTAACCCCTTATTGGTGGGGCCCGACTTAAGGCGGTCTAGAGAATAAAGGACAATGTGGCGGGGACAACCTTAAGTCGGGAGCAATTTTGAGCACATAATTGGCTCTGAGAGAGAGTCCGAGAGGTGGGAGGAGCTTAGGTTGACTCTGACAGTTCGGCACAGCTCCCGCGCCGGCACTGGGCCCACCTCCACACACATCCTAACTCACTGCCTCCCTAGACAGGGAAATATGTCAGGAAATTACTGTATTTTAGGGATTTTTCCTTCGTGTTGCACTATCGTTGCAAGACAACCCGTGATCGTAGAAGGATGGTTCTGGTGTCATTGGAAAGCTCAATTATAGCCCTTTCACGGATACATACCGTACTTGTATTACGCTCTGGCTCTTGTTTATGCATGAAAAAGAGCATGGAAATAAGCTCGTTTAGGGTAAAACCACCCGCTTGGCAGGTAGTAGAAGTTACCGACCTAGCCGCTCGTGGAGTGTTAAGGAAGCCATACTGGCGATCTGAGAGTAGATTATGAGAAGAGAAATGCTTAAGAAATTTGGAAGTAAGAATAGTCTCAAAAACATTAGAGATACAAGAGATGAGAGCAATTGGACGATAGTTGGAGGGTTGAAAACGGTCACCCTTCTTTGGGACAGGTTGAATGAGAGCAAACTTCCAGCAAGAAAGGAAGACATTAGAAGAGAGACAAAGACGAAAGAGTTTGCCTAGGCAGGGAGTCAGCTCGGAAGCACAGTTCTTGAGTAGAACAGGAGGAACACCGTCCGGACCGTACGCCTTCTTAGTATTAATCCCAGAGAGGGTAGAAAGTACCTCTTTAGAAGAGATTAGTATACTATGCATAAGTAGGAGAGAGGGGGGTGGAGAGGGAAGAATAGAACCGGAATCATCCAAGGTGGAGTTTCTAGCGAAAGTTTGAGCGAAGAGTTCAGGTTTGTCAGAGGAAGAAGTGATGGTTGTGCCATCAGAGTGGGAAAGGGGAGGGAAAGACGAGGAAGAGAAATTGATGTAGAGGTTTTTGGCTAGATGCCAGAAAGCTTGGGAAGAGGTAGAGTTGAATAGTTCAGTGCATTTATTATTGATGAAAGGGTGCTTGGCAAGTCGAAGAACATATTTGGCTTGATTCCGGTGAAAAATATAGGAAGAATAAGATTCTTGAGTTTTAAGGCGTCGGTACAATTTTAATGCTTCCTCCTTGTTGCGGACAGCAGTAGAACCAGCGTGAGTAAACCAAGATTTGTTTGCAGTAGTCTGAGAGAAAGAGAATGGAATGTATGCTTCCATGCCCGATAGGATTACCTCGGTAATGCGTTCAGCACTCTCCGAGGGTCCTCGGCCACGGAAGAAGAAATCATTCCATGGGAAATCAAAGAAGTACTGCCGGAGAGCCTCCCAGTCGGCAGCGCCAATGTGCCACAAGCGCCGCCGGCTAGGAGGATCGGGTGTCAGTACAGGAGAGATAGGACAGGTGACAGAGATAAGTTTATGGTCGGAGGAGCCAAAAGGAGAGAAAGGATCGACAGTATAAGAAGAAGGGTTAGCAGTTAGAAATAAGTCAAGAATATTGGGAGGATCTCCTAGGCGATCTGGGAGGGTTGCTGAACTAACTTATCTAGGTAATTTAAGATAGAAAAGACGTAGGCTTGTTCACCAGGTTGAAGAGTATTGATAATGTATTCGTAAGAAGTAAAACGGAGCAGTGATAAATGGAAACAGGAGATATGCATAGAGAAAAGAGGAGAAACTGATAGTACGGTAAGTATGAGGAAGAGAAGGAAGAGGAGGATTTAGTATATAAGACGAAACAAATACAGATAAATGAAGAGGGGCCCGAGGAAAATAAGAAGAAACAAATAATAATATGGCATGTGATTCATGTGAATAAATGAGACGATATGACACAAATATGAGCAAATGCAATTACATTGGAAAAATGGACATTATAAAAGGGGTAATGAAAGGAAAATGAGGCAATAAGAGCTTAATACTATGAGAAAATTATAAACGATAAAATAAGGACATCATGAAGAAATGGAAGAGAAGAGAAGTGGTGATACAGAAAAAGCACTATACTCAGAAAGTATAAACAAGACATAGTGAACATTTGGCAGAGAAGAAAGAGCACATTACTGAACACTAGAATTATAAGAAGAGAGAAGAAGAGAGACGTGCTGAGAAAAAGGTAAGTGTAAATGAATCATATGAAAATAGAACTGACTGGAATATGAGATAAGGGACATAGCGGATTGCAGAGGGGAAGAAGTAACAGGTAAAACCATGGATAAGGCATTTCTAACTAAATCTTCTTGAACGACCCTACCAGTCCAGAGCTCCACCTTTCAGCGTCTAGAAGATATAAGTGGTTTTGATGGGAGCTCGCTAAATGATAGTTATTAGAAAGAAATAGCGTAGAGTGAAGGAAATATTCTAGCTAGCTAGAAGTATATGTTGACACAAACAAGTACACGAAGCGAAGATCAGTTATAAGGGAATTTTAAACAGAAGAGTGTTAGGAGCTATGCTATGTGAGATAGGAAGGGGTTCAGAGTAACACGAAGTGTCTTATACCCCTTAACAATCTGTACACCCTTTAATTAAATGGTGGGCAGATAATACAGCGTTAGGTACTATGTACTGCACCCTAAATACAATAATTATTATAATAGATTTTTGCCAATACATTAATTCACCAACCTCGCAAGAGTCAAATATAACACACATTATTTTTATGGATCTCGTCATCACATGTCAACAGTTTACGTTTTGTGCAGTTGTACGTAGAGTTCCGAGCACATGAAACAGAGATGCCCGTCAGCCCGTCTCCTCAACCACGGAGAATCCCCAGTGTATCCTTTCTGGCTGAAGAGTTATGATGGGGTAGAATGGGAGGGATGGAGGGGTCGGGGGTGGGTAATAGTTTGACGGAAGTGATAGGAAGGGAGGCAGAGGAGGGTGGCTGGGTTGAGAGAGGTGGGGTGGCAGAGACCACAGTATAAGGTGGAAAGAGGAGGGGAGGGGGCCTACACTTTACCTCGAATGAATTATTTGAGCATTAAACTTACGGTAATTAAAGTGTTCCGTTATGTATTATCTGATAGGCTAGAGCTGTTAACTCTAACGCAGTATCATCATAAATAGTCGGAGGAAATTGCTCAAACAATTGTTTGAAGATTCACGCAGATTGGTGCGGAGGAGAACAGGTTAACCAACTATCCAAGTATGGAAGTGATACCGTACTGTAATCATACAAGAGTTATTTTTATATCCATAAGCTATATTTATATATTATCACTTTCTTACCTCTTTAATTACTCGATATACCTTATGAAGTGGACCCCACTGTCATGTGCCGTTGCTGTCATACGCAACGGGTCGAACAAATTAGCTTGTGGATCAGTCAGATTTAAATTGATTACGCCTGCTAGCTTAAAGTAATATAGTTATGTGTTTTATTGTCATATTATCGTATTACATCATTGCGTTAGCGGCATCTGACCTAAGTAAGCTGTTTGTGTGCCTTTTCTTCCTTCCTCAATAAATCAAGTCATAGAAGACTTCAATATAATTAAACCATCAGTGCCATAAGTTTCAATATGTTCAGAACACTATGATCTGTACTATTTTGAAGTGAATAGTTTTATAAATAAGTTTTAGTATAGGCTACTTTTACTATGATACATAACTTATATAAGTATTATGTTCACGGTGAAAGAGGAGGACCCAGGTAATCACGTAATCAATATTGTTTGCAACATTTCCACTCCTCATCTATAAGTCATCATCAGGATGTAAAGTTACCAATATACACACTCTCAATATTAGCCTAGAGTGTTGTATGAATTAATTTGAAGCTAAAACTCATATTATTTTACTTATTATTATACTTTCCAATGAAGCTTAATTGAATAGAGTTCAATACATTAAACAATATATTTGATGCAAGTCACTCGGGGTGTATGAAATACCAATTAGTTAAAAACAAAACACATTAAATCAACAACAAATATATAATAACAAGTAGGAAATTAACTTTCATTACAAAATATATCACCGTTGTAGTCAGTGATTACCTGGTCCTCCTCTTTCTCCTAAAGGGACTTACTTTCTGTCGTCTTTCGATCTTGAGCATGGAATCGCCATCTCCCTATCACACTAACTTAAGGGGAGATGAGTAGTTTTTCTGGTCTCTTTGTTCTTCAAGTTTAGCCCCATTAGTTTTCAGATTTTAAGACGTTCGCCCCATTAGTATTCAGATTTTAAATCCTTTTGCCCCACTTGTGCATATTTCTTTAACTGTCTTGATAGCGTAATGCGTAAGTACGTGGAATTTCGGTGTGAGTGTCCTGGGTTCGAGTCCTTGGAGTGCCACATGTATTTGTTGATTTCATTAATTGAGTTTAGAAGTGAAGTTGGTTGGTGAAAAAAATATAATATCAATATCAATACCTTTCGTGCCATTTAGGTGTCGATTATTTCCTGGCGAGCGACAGCGAAACCTGTAATTTTAAGAGAAACCGGTCTTCGGCCGGGATATTTTTCTATCGAAAATTGTACAAATGTATCTTGAAGGGTGGGGGGGGGGGGTTCTAGGGAGTGTTTTTTAAGCTTGATTGAGATCTAGCGAGGAAACTAAACTCTATATGAATATTAAATAAATAGAGCAAATAATATAACCACTGTCCCCTTAACCATCGTCATCTACCAATATCGGATGAACTTGCTCCTCCGCTTTATTTACTCCAATTTTGGCCAGAATAGATTCCCTTTTTATCATTAATGTTTTATAATCGCTAATCAAAATTCGAGTTTATACCATGTTTTCGCAATTATGATAATTTTGACCGATAATACAATAGACATAGTCAACACGAATTAAAGGTAGCACCTCACGTGTAAGATAATTATGAACGAGAATACACCGACCATTGTCATGTTATTAACTCCTTCTGTACCAGCGATGTTTTTTAATTTTATTTCAGCTGCATTTAGACGATTTCATTAAGCTTAGGAAGGATATATGGTAGCTAAAAAGGATTACTTGAGATAGTTTGTAGCCTTTTGATTGGTAAACGTCCTTCCTAAGCTTCATAAAATCGTCTACTCTATACATTAGGCTACCATAGCACAGTTGAATATATGTACATGTTCAGCTTAATATGCAGGATTCGAAACTGTATAATGAATCATAGGCTTGTGCATAATTCTGTAATTGTCTTGATAGCGTACGGTAATGCATAAACGAGCGGAATTTCGGTATGAGTATCCTAGGTTCGAGTCCTTGGTGTGTTACATGTATTTGTTGATTTCATTAACCCGGCAGCTGCGTGGAGACTCTTAAGAGGTTTTACTGGGTGACTGCGGGAAGACTCTCCTAGGCCTTAAAAAAAACATTTAAAACACCCCAGTAGCACTTGAAACATTTTTTTGTTTGCCCCTCGGCCATGCCACATATCACTCCTCCACATCCACTCCTTCCCCCCTTTCCCCCCCCCTTCAATTATCACCTATTTTCCCTGTTATTCCCTTATTCTTTGGTATATTTTTGTGCTAACATTAGTGAGTTGCTAGCAGGGCGTGGTCATCTGTGTGTCTATACATGGGAAAGAGCGAGAGATAGAGATAGAACCCACAGTGTCTCTTTAGGCTGTGAGAGAGGAGGATGTGGAGCAGTCTGGCTCACACTTGATGAGTGAAACTCTCACTTTCATTTCGCGATTTTGACCATCCAAACACTTTTTCCACTTGTTTTATTGTTGTAACGTGTTACTATCTTCATATTAAATGTAAAATAGGCGCATATGGATAAGTATTAATGATATTTATGGTAAAATAACGATTTTAGTGAAGGAAACAGTGTAAATATCTCCACACAGCGGCATGGTGTATGCTACAAAGGTTACACATCTGCCGAGTTAATTGAGCTTAGAAGTAAGGTTGGTTGGAGAAAAAATATGAACTATTCAATAAAGTTAAGTGGTAACACTGCTCAGTCCTCCTTCATTCCAAGCTAGCAGCCACAACCCACATCTACACTTTTTTTTATTCGTTTGTGTTAACATTAAAATTATATATTTTATTTTGTTTATTTTCCATTTGGTTTCGTGAAAATATTCGCATATTCGCTGATAGCTTTGAATTAAAATGTGGATGCAAATACGAATGCGAATATTAAAAAACAAAGCGAATATTCGCACATGCTAATGCGGAAGCGAATATTCGGTCCATCTCGAGACTATGTATGCATGTATATATCAGGCACCTACCCCATAGCTGGAGGTGGCCGACTCGAGGCAGAGGCTGAACAGAAACAACTTTTAAAGTTCCAATTCATAGAGTCCAGGACCACTTTCGCGTTCCCTTGCCCTTTTCTCTGTCTCATCTAGTAAATGAAGTCTACATGGGTAGGAGCATTCCTAGCCTCCCTTCCCTCTTGTGACCCTTCTTCCTCTCCTTCAGTATCACTAATTATATCGTCTCGCATTCTCTCATATTATTTTTCTTGGCATATATTTGGTTATCAATAGCTCTCTACTCTCAAGCTATTCCTAAGTGTCAGTCTCCTATGTCTGTCTCTTTCTATAACCGTTTATCAGTAACATTACCAATATTTTAATGCCTTAATTTGTGCTTGAATTAGTTCTGGAACTATACCACAAGCCCACAAACATCCCATATCACACTTTTGCTACTTCATTACAATAGTACAGTACTACATGAGACATCCACAAGTAATCTTGAAATTCAGTAGAAAACAATTATCCAGGCTAATCAGTCGTTGGCATATCAAGTGTAATTGTGTATGTAATGGCTGAAGTAATGTTTTGGCCTATAATTGATCCTACTGACTGAACTAGCCACTTGAAACCTTGCCTTGTAAGCCTCCCTCCTCCTATTCTATACCTTCCCTTGTTTGCCTTACTGGGTCCTACAAAATAAAGTATATGACCAAAACTCAACCGAGGCTCATGAGTTAGGACACTTCTATGCACTCTGTCTTTCATAGCAGTAACTCTTTTCCTTGAATAACATTCAAGTAACATACTCAGGATAAGCCACTTTCCTTTGAATCCATTTACAGTTTTACCAATCCCACTCCTATACTTTTACTCAACCATACCATCCATAAGTTTATATATCTACCAATTAATATATCTATCTATTTATCAAACAAAAATATCCTTCTATAAATTTAAATATTTATCGCCTGCCGAGATCGGAGAGCCTCTCCGGGTGGTCGGGGGCCGGGGGAGTGCTGGAGCGACCTTGGTGACCTTGGTCTCTGGGTATTTTCCTGGGTGACCTAGATGTGTGTGAATTTTGTGTTTTGTCTGTGTTTGTTCGTTGTTATGTCTTGTGTTTTGTGTTTTCCCTGTTCTTGCTCTGTCTTGAGTCGGTCACCCCCAAGAAAATAAAAAACAAAAAATAACAAAATAGAGTAAAATAGAAAATACAAATAAAACAAATAGGAACAGTGGGGATTGGGCCTGAGCATATAGATAGATAGATAGATAGATCGCTAAAGGCCACTGACCTCTCTGACCCCCGGGATATTGTTGACAGGTGATTGGTCTAGGTTGATCCAGGTGACTTTAGGGGTGGGGTCCCCTCTGGCCAGGCACCCCACCACCGCCCCAGAGCTGTTAGTGTAGGTCAGGAGGCTGGGGGGAGGGGACACAAGCAGGGGGCCGGAGGGGGCGCCCCTCACACCCAACACCACCATGGACACCAAGCCTGGGGGGAGAAGAAAAGTTGGGTTAGTAGTGTTAGGAAAATATATTCGAAGGCACTAGTAAAAAAATACATCCATATGGATATGACTAACTCTCTATAAATAAAGCTGACCTGTGTGCTTGATGCTCAGTGTGCAAGGATACACAACTCCAAGACTGCCAAAAGCTAGTGTCCCTTCAAATTCTCCAACACGCATATGTTCCTGACATGTTATGCCGGCTTTAATTAAGGCCAAAGAGGCCACACTGGTGGCTGGGTTGCTCCCAGCCACAGTCAATCAAGTTACAACTGTCAAAATGTAAAAATGTCTATCATGATTTTACCTGGTCACATGTTTACTGCCTGTGTGGACTGTAACAAATTAGCCGATAATTATTTAACTTATTGCGGCAACAAAAAGGTAGCAGTTATAGAGTTCTTGGTGTCTATGTGCTATTAAAGGATCCAGTACTAATATTATATTTTCCCATCCCCTTATGTTATACAAGACATTTTAAATTGAATATCAAGAATGTGTGTTCAAAATGCGCGTGTAATACGTGTATTTAACCAAACCCAAGGCTGAAGGGTTCATCACAAAAAAAAGTGAAATTATAAATTGAGCAAGATGTTACTGTACCAGGGTTTACCAGATAAGTAAACTAATAGCTAATACAACATTATTCTTGGTTTAGAGAATTGATCTGAATATTTTTGACAGTTAATGAAAAGGCAGCCTTCATCTGTTCACCATATGCAGAGATGCCACAGATGTGTTTGTGTTTTATACTTGTTTGTATGTCTTTAGGATGCAAATTCCTGTTCAATCGTAAGAAATTACGTTGGGTCTATCTATATATCTGAGAAAGAGACATTTTGTAAATGTAAAAGTAATGAATATATTTCATATATATGTGGTACCTGCATAGGCAAGAGTGAGATTGATTACGATTTAATTCAGGTTCAGGACTAATTCCTTGATGTTAAGGCCCCACCAATTACCCCTTCCATTCATGTAATCATTAGGCTATCATAGTGCAGTTGAGTTATAAGTACATGCTTAGATAAATATCCAGTATTCGAGAATGGATAATATATTGTGAGTGTGCATACACCTATATCTGTTTTAATAGCATAATGGTTAGTCCGCAGAATTTATGTATGAGTATCCTAGATTTGAGCCAAGGGAGTGCCACAGGTGTTCATTAATATAATTGATTTAATTAATTAGGTTTATTAGTAAGTTAATGTGTGGGTTGGTAATATTACGAATTACTTCATATTAATTTGTCTCTTTATTTTCCTGTGTGTGTGTGTGTGTGTGTGTTTTATGTTTGAGGTTTTACAGTATACGTTTTATTGTGTTTATCCAATCGCATCTTGAAACATGTGTGCAATTCCATATTCAAGAATATGACATATTGGTGCAAAACGTTAAACAATTGCTCTGGTATAGGGGTGCTCAGTTAATTTAAATTGTATATACAGTATGTCCATATGTGAAAGACCTGTGAGATCGATTAATGAAATAACTAGCATAGGATAACATATGGAAGGATTTGGTAGATATTAAAATTTGAAACTGTACTTACGTCCTTTTAAATGAATATGGAAACATATTCATTATCTGATATACTTTCTTTATCGTTGATATTATATTCCAAGACTTTTGTTTGTTCCATTAGATAACGTCTTCTTGACCTCTCCTCTTCCGAAGTTCTTATTATGATTAATACAAACGCCTAGCCTACATGAACTATAACTAATAGCTACTAGCGGTACCTCACAATTATGGGGATGAAAATTGTCAAAAAATATACATCACTATTATCAGAACTATAACTGTATATAGAACATATCAATGGCTAGCAATGTCGTGTGACCTTCAGTCAAAGGCTTGAACAGCTACTTCAGGAAAATGATACCAACTCTTTGTACTATGCAGTTTTGTTCAGCTTATAAATGATATCTCTTAGCAGGTTAATGCCAAATTATAATTTGTTTAAAATATATCTACGTTCAAAAGCTCGGCTTTAATTACAAGAATTTCATAATTTGCCTCTCGCATAAAGCACATTCAATGCTATTTACTTTTGTTGTTATCTTAATTCCAATTTCAACTTGAATTAATGATAATTCCAACATTCATCTAACGTGTTACAACTACATTCACTAAATTTACATCGTTGTATTATAAAGCTGATACATCCACATATATTAGATTTATTTTGTATACTATACTATATACAATTAATATTATTTTGCATCCATCATATCAATTTTCCCTTCCGTACCAGTACCTCCATTTGTTAAGTTCTGTTTTATTTTTATCCTTGATCTCCTTTGGTTCATCTTCCTATTAACAATGTGTTACCGGTACTCGTTTTATTATAGTCATTAGTTTATCAGAACCATGTTTTTAGCACGATCGGGATCTTATAACATATTTTCATTTATGGTTTCACATTCTAACTCTGGCTCTCGCACTAACTCTTTTGCCTTTGGTCTCTCTCTCTCTCTCTCTCTCTCTCTCTCTCTCTCTCTCTCTCTCTCTCTCTCTCTCTCTCTCTCTCTCTCTCTCTCTCTCTCTCTCTCTCTCTCTCTCTCTCTCTCTCTCTCTCTCTCTCTCTCTCTCTCTCTCTCTCTCTCTCTCTCTCTCTCTCTCTCTCTCTCTCTCTCTCTCTCTCTCTCTCTCTCTCTCTCTCTCATCCCATAGCTTGCCTTCATCATGTAATATGTACACCATAATAAGGGACATAGCCAGTTATTGGTCAAATGTAAATAGTAGCAACGATGGCCATGGAGGAAGACTAGAGGATAGGAGGACATGAGAGGAAAAGGAAACACATGAAGAAGACATAATCGGAATACAGGAAGACAGACAAAGGAAGAAGATATTAGTAGGAAGTACAAATCAAATGGAGACATAAGTAGATGTGTAGTTTTTGCATTTTGAAAATAGAAAAATAAACAAAATAAAACTGCATACCCAAATACGACCTAGAACTCTTAAAATGGTTATTAATCTCTATGTTAATAACAGTGTATATATATATATATATATATATATATATTTTATGTTTTATCTATGTGGATGAGGAGACGTAAAACAGAACTGCCTGTGACCAGTGCCTCCTCCTAGCCAAAATGCCTGGAAACACAGAGTTTGAAGCAATATAAGTCATAGGATTAGGGAGGGAACTCCAGAGCTCAGCTGTTGAACAGAAGACAGTTTGGGAATTTCGTTTCACTCTTGGATTGGAAAGTTGCATAGAGTAGGGATGGAATTGTGTTGCAAGAAGGGTGCAACATACTCTGCATAGAGGAACTGGTATACACTGAGAGAGCGATGAGGAACACTGATTACCGTAATAGCGATAGAATAGCGAGAGAGATGCAACACTGCGGCAAAGAGAGAGAGATTGCACAGAAACAGTGAGTGGACGTGAGTTAATGAGATTAAAGGCTCTTTTCTACTTTGTCAAGAAGTGCTGTGTGAGAGGATCCTCCCCACACATGTGAACAATACTCAATACATGGATGCACTGTGCCCCTGTACAAAGCAAGAGCTGTACATGGTAAGGAACCCCCGGAAGAGGTTGAGCACACCCAGCTTTAGGGAAACTGTCTTAGAAAAGGTGGTAATAAAGTTTTTACAGGTGAGATCAGGAGAATATATATATATATATATATATATATACCGGTATATAACTAGGGCTCACAAATACATGCAAGTTACTAAATGTTTATATATACCCTGCCGGACTAGAACCACCGACAGTCAGGACGAGCGTCCATACTTTAATCCACTACTCGACGACGTGATCAAAATAACCTATGTGTAGTTATACATATATAAAATGTTAAGACTGAGTGCTCCACACATATGTGCAGTTTCATTCTCTTGTCCCAATGGTGGCGTTCCAGGCATCCCTGTTAAGGGCTGCTTCACTTGTCAAGTTTTTGGATTTGAGATCAGCACCCATAGTCCGATCCCAGGTCTTCCTCGGTCCACCCCTTGGTGCAGCTCCCTCCACAATCACAGACCTGCATCTTTTCACCCAATTTTGTTCATCCATTCTCTTCACATGTCCATACCATCCAAGTCTACTTGTACGCATCTCCTCGCTAATACTCTTTATACCTAAACGTCTCCTCAGCTCTTCATTTGTTATTCTATCCTGCAGCCTGGGCCCACACATTCATCTCACGATTTTCATCTCATTACGTTCCATTTTGTTGACATCCTCTACTTTAACGGCCCATGTTTCTGAGGCATACGTCATTGCACTTCTAACACATGATGCATACACCTTTCCCTTCAGGGGAAAAGGCATTCTTTTCATGGTCAGAGTTGGCAGCAGTTCTCTGAACTTCCCCCAGCCCCATATAATTATAGCGACAGTGGCAGCCTCGGCCCCAACACCGGTGGAGATGGTATCTCCTAGGTAACAAAACTTGATTAACCCGTCCAGCCCCAGCTAGTTTTGTAATGTTTGTTCACCAGAACCCGGCCGGTTTTCAAAAAATGGTTTTATTCCAGAAACAATAGCGAATGGGTTAGGAATGAAGGAAAAACCATGAAAAACCGCTCAAAAAGCTTAATAAATGGTCCCACAGAGCCCCCGAAAACGTATTTTACAAGAGTAAAAAATTGAAGGCAATTATCCCCAAAAAACAGGTTATTGCGCGCTCACGCGCACGCACGTGGATTTTGAAAGTTTTCAACCATCGGCACGGTTGCGTGGGATACGTACACAGTTCCCATACAAATCTGAGCCCTCTTGAGTGGCTACACCTGAGGTTACAGTCGGCGCAATTAGGGTGACGCGCCAGGCGCGTCTCTGGGGCTGTGCATTACATACATCGCCGACGCGTCAGATGCGTCGCTGGGGCTGTACGGGTTAAAGCATTAACACTTGCCATGACTCGTTGGTTTGAGTCCGGCTGGGAGTATATATATTTATACTGTATATATACAGTATATATACAGGTATATATATATATATATATATATATATATATATATATATATATGTATATATAGGGTGTCATAGGAAGAAAGGTCATAACTTTGGGAAATGATAAAACAAGGTAATCTAAGCATAAGATTTTCTATAACAAAAAATCCAAATCTCGACGGTTAAATAGATATTGATGGTTTTATGTAGTGTCCTCGCCCGCGTCACTGTAATGGACTCTTCTATGTCAAATAGTTTCCAACTGGTCCAAATTGAGCTGATGTGTCTCTAATCATATTGTAACTTAGAGAATGATAATATCTTTATAATAACATGGTAAAATCACTGCAGTTAGACAGAGGTGTGGTAGGCACTAGGACAGCTAGGCCACCCTTATGGGGAAATACATTGGAAAATACAATTTTCAATATGCAATATCTCAATACTAGCTGAGATTTGAAATATATCCTATAGAATATTGTAGGCTTACAATTCCTTGTTTTATAATTTCCCAAATTTATGATTTTTTCTCCTGGGACACCCTTTATATATATACACACATAAACATATAAATTGACAAAATATCTGCAAATTATTTTGTTTCACTTTGTATAATGCCATTCTAATTAAAAACTAAAACCAATACAAATAATATAATAAATACAAAAATATCGCTTCCACGGGAGACTCGATCCCCGGTTATTTATATTATAGTCTGTGTAATATGCCACCAAATAATAATGATTATTGAAGATAACTGCAGTCAAATCAGAGTACCGGGTATTGCTGCTTAATTGCAAGACCACTTAACCGTTTTGCAGTTCATAATAAATACATTCCGTCTTTATATCATTAGTTCAAAATTCAATTGAGATGAAGGACATTGCATGTCGTGGAAGGATAACGGAAATTATGCCAGTGTGATATTTATAGAGTATTTTCGTGGGAGGAAAAGTGGGAGAGTGGGAGGAGTGTAACTCCGACCCTCCAAGACAGTCTGAAAGCTCACCTGGTCTCTCAGTGCCCTGCGAGACACAAGAGAGGGAGGGTGTCCCTGTCTCGCCAGTCTGGGCCACATTACGGCCGCAGGGCTAAAATATACAATTTTCACCAGCCAATTGCTGTTACCACTTGTTTTATTGCTTTCCCATGTTCATATGATAATAGTAAAAGTAAAATAGGCGCATATGGATAAGTAATAATAATATGTATGGTAAATTAAATTTTTTAGTGAGGAATGAATCAGAATACCTTCGCACCGGGGGCACATTCAAATACCATAGCTACGCAGCTGCCGAGTTAACAACCTATTTCGCTATTAAATCTTTGTAATAGTTGAGACGAGGACATGACAATTTACCTTTTAGCTGAAAATGTACACGGCACTATAAATATCAACACAAATGTATGGGGAAATTATAATAATTGCCACATACTAGCAAAGATAATTCATGATTATTCTCGTATAATTGCTGTTTGTCGAAGCCCATTACATAAATTATCGGATATTTGCCACTTATTAACGAATTTCAATACTTCCCTGCTCCCACTTTAACTTATCACACCTTCCTGTCCAACCTCCCTAACACTTCTACCACCACTCCGAAAACCATCACCCTCCCATCATCGCCTACTTCCACTCCCGTTCCAGACCTGTGTGTGTGTATGTGTGTGTGAGTATGTGTTAGCATACACTAGCCTTGTCTATCCCATTTCAAATAATCAAAATAGCTTACTTAATCACAATATTAACTTCTGGAATCAATCGGACATATGCCTTATTTCTTAATGTAATTCATTCCTGTAATGTATTAATTGTTTAATTAATTTCATTTATTAGGTATATTTGTAAGTTAATTGGTGGGTTGGTGATGATATGAATTTATTTTGGTTCTGGAGTAATTCCTAGAGAGGCCTTCCCTTGTGGTTAAGTGCCCCATTAATTACTACTTCCATTTGTTCAATCATTAGGCTATCATAGAGCAGTTGAGTATATGTACAGCACATGCTTAGATAAATATGCAGTATTCGAAGAATGCATAATATGTCGTAGGCTTGTGCATAAACCTTTAAGTGTCTTGATAGTATAATGGTTATTGCGCGGAATTTCGGTGTGAGTATTCTAGGTTCGAATCCATGGAGTCTCACATATATTCATTGTTTTATTAATATCATTAAATAGGTACGGTATATTTGTAAGTTAATTGGTGGGATTGTGATGATATGAATACTGACACCTGGGAGAATATTGTATCAATACACAATATCAAAGCAGGAGTCAGTGTTGTAATAACAATACACCTATCCGTTCACAAGTCTCCCAACCAATGAACTAATCCCAGGCCAGCGTTCAACCAGTCCCATGTGCTTTTATGCCCTACATGATAAACAAGCCAGATGTGCAGTAAGTGTATCATTAAATACAATCCACGTGATGGTCTGATCCCGATGGTAATATCATTGTAAATGATCAATTTCCGATACTACCGACCACATGAATGTCTGATAATGATAAACACTGGTCTGTGATTGGTCTGTCGGCGGCAATATTGATCACTTGGCTGACTGGGAAGGATTGAAAGCTGTCCTGTGATTGGTTCTTTTGTTGTGATGCTTACAGGTACACAGAATGATGGCAAATTGACTTGGCCGATGACAGGGAGAGAGAGCGAGAGTGTGTGTGTGTGTTTCTTACAACTAGGTAGAAAACAGAACATATAAACAATATACAGACAGACACGAATAATGAAAAAGATAGTTATTGAAATATCTTTACAAATGTATATAACTATAAACACCTATCTATATATATTTCTATATAATCAGGCACATACCCAACTGTATTAATAATATCATTATTATTAATAATATTTTATTATTTATTTTTACTGTTTTTAGCTGGGGGTGTCCAACTCGAGACAGAGCCCTACCAGGGACAACCAAACCGAACACAAAAACAAAGCACAAATTCACACACATCTAGGTCACCCAGAGACTCAGGCCCATTTGGTGTCCCCAGCAAAAGATTCCCAGGTCCCAGACCTCCCAAACAGATTCCAATCTCAGCAGGCAGACATGCAGCGGAACCATACCACAATGCCCACCCACCTCGCATCCAGGCGTACCCTTTGTATATACCGGCGAACTATTATCTAGTCCAACTAGTGCCTGACCCCCTTCTCCCAAACGACCACGTTTTCACTTACCTATTCACTAGCATTCTCCATTCATTCATATTTATTACCACTTTTCTTGCCTGATCTATAGTCATTCTTCTATCTTCCAACACTTGTCCTACACAGTTTATCTATCTCAATGAAGGTCTTCCTTGCACTCTACCTCCCTTTGTATCTGACTCACATATTCTCTTGCAAGCCTTCATCTTTCATTCGCTCGACATGTTCATACCAGCACAGCACCCTTCTGTCCACTCTGGTTGACAAATTGTCCTGCTGCCCTACTCTCCTACGTATCTCTTCATTCATCAATCTGTCTCTACGAGTCACTCGATACTTACTTCTCAAGCAGCTCATCTCCAACACACTCAGCTTTCTTCTCTCCTTTTACTGCAGAGCCCATGTATCAGCCCCGTACGTCACTGTTGGTACAACTATCCCTTCATAAATTGCACTTTTAACTTTCATTCCGAAATTTCTCACCTTCCACATACTCCCCATTGCTCCGAAAATGTTTTCCTTCACATACGCTCTGTTTTACCTCCATTTCCATACCTCCATTCCTGCTAAGTCATTCCTCCTAGGCTAGCTATTTAAAACACACTCCATTTGTTCCAGTATTTCCCCATTCAGCCTCACATCTAGATTCACCCTACGAGCACCTCTATTACAAACCATCACTTTACGTTTATTGATGTTCACCCATAGCTTCCTGCTCCCACAAACCACACCAAACACGTTGATTACTCGCTGCAGTTTCTCCTCGGAATCCGCTATCTACGCTGTGTCATCAGCCACTCCAACTTCAACTCCCAATATCTACCATTCTTTCCAACTAAGCCCAATCATCTACCCATAGTTCTCATTTTCACGTCCCTAACCACACCATCCATAAATACATTAAACCGCCACAGTGACATTACATTTATCACAAACCATTCACTCAACTCATTATTTCATACTCTAACACACGCTCTACTCTCTTCATAAAAACTCTTGACTGCTCTTAAAAAAATTCCACATTGTTTCTTGGTCCACACGATCATACGCTTTTTCCAAATTCTTAAAAGCCCCAAATATATCCTTATGCTTTTCTAAACACTTCTTGCATAGCTGTCTTACTCTACAAATCTGATCTACACACCCTCTTCCCCTCCTAAAACCGCACTGCTCTTCTCCTATTGCACCTTCCATACCCTTTATTATCCTCTTTATCAACACCCTGCCATACAGCTTCCCAACAACTGATTATAAACTAATACCTCTATAACTTAACACTCCTGCCGTTCTTACAATGGCACAATACATGCAATCCTCCAGTCTAGTGGTACCATTGACACAACAAAACAAACATTGAATAGTCTCACCAGCCACCTACACTATTGACAGACCATACTTTGTGAACTTGTGAAAGAATGTTTACTGAATTTGGTTTTATGTATCTTATTATATATACCCTACAACTGTATTTTAGCTGGTAACACAGCTAAATTTCTATGCATATAGCTCCAACTTCCTTATAGCCCGAAACTCGCAAGTGGTAAATTGAACACATAATATTAATAGTGCAGTGTACTGTATGATATTAATTGCAAAAAAAATCATAATTCCAAATTCTTCAAAACAAAAATTAGCGGATCTCATTATAAACTGACTCTTTATATTAAAATATCCGGACCTCAAAATAATGTAATTAAGCATTTTTAACACCACAAGCAAAAACAGTTAATCACTGGTCCTGCAAAAGTTCTTTAATTAAAATATGTTTGCGAGGAAACGGTTTTGCTTTTATATTTCATCTTTCTCACTTTTCCATCCACTATTCTTTTCTTATACCCTTCGTCTCTCCCATTTATCATGGACCACTCTCCCCTCTCCCTTACCCAACATATGACCTTTTATTTGTTGTGCATGATATATACAGTAGAGGAAGGGTCTGTCTAACTCTCCCAGTAGTAAGCTTATCTTCCTCATTCTTGACTGACAAACAATTTGTTGTCGTATATTTTAATCCTTCCCTCCCAATCTATTGTAGTTGCATTTGTATATAAATCACTCACATTACCCGTGTCAGATATTCTTTATTATATTATAATATTGTAAAATAATAGGCTAGCCTATATTTCGAAATTGAGATACCTGTCACCTACATGTCAATAGGCCAATTAACACTCAAAGAGCGGGTGGTGGGTTATATTTGACTGTGCCGCCCAGCGTTTTTTTTTACCGTAAACGAGCTTGTTTCCATGCTCGTTTTCATGCATAAACAAGAGCCAGAGCGTACAAGTATGTATCCCTGAAAGGGCGATAAATGAGCTTTCCAATGACACCAGAACCATCCTTCTACGATCACTGGTTGTCTTGCAACGATCGTGCAACCGAAGGGCAAAATCGGTAAAATACGGTAATTTCCTTACATTATTACGTGTGTAGGGAGTGAGGGAGGATGGAGTAGGGCGGAGTACATCTCAGTAGCTCCACGGCCACCGTGGCGAGCGGTAATGAGGTAACCTACGCTCCGCTCTCTCTCAGAGCACATTACGTGCTCAAAATTGCATGCGTCTATAGCCGGGCCCCGCCACATAGGCCACATTTATTTCACTCGACTATAGCCGGGCGCCGCCAAACAAGGGTTAAACTCCCATTAGGTCTACCACACAGTATTATTGTTGTGCCTTCACACTAACCCACATCTCTCTAATTTACATTCTCATGTACTCATATCATTATTCTAACACATATATCTATAGTTTACAGGCTTTTGAAATAATATCTTATTGTTAACGTATCTACCATATAATGTTCAGGTTTTTTGTTATCTACTATATACAGTATAGGGCACTTTTTGTGAGTCTGTCAGTTTGTTCATGTTTGTTCACGAATTACTCCCTCAGTTTTCAAGACGGAGAGCCCATGCTTGGTATGCATAATATGGGGGTGCCATAATACGTTTTAAGTATGGGGGGAGCCTCCACAACTCCCTCAGTGTTCAAGATGGAAAGTCCATACTTGGCATGCATAGTAAAGGGGTCCCAGAATTGGTTTTAAGGGCCTCAACTCTTAGTTATCAAGATGGAGGGCCCATGCCTGGCATGCATACTAAAGGGGTGCCAGAATAGGTTTTAACCCGGGAACTGCGGGAAGACTCTTAAGAGTTCCCCCGGCGGACTGCGGGAAGACTCTTAAGAGTCAGAGAAAACAAAAAATCAATTTTAAACATCGAAACATTTTTTTTTTATTTTTTTTTATTTTTATTTTTTTTTTTGCCCTTGGGCTATGCAAAATATCAGTCCTCTACCTCCCCTCCTTCCCCACTTTCCTCCCCTCCTTCAGTTATCACCTATTTTCCCTGTTATTCCCTTATTCTGAGGTATATTTTCGTGCTAACATTAGCGAGTTGCAAGCAGGGCATTGTCATCACTGTTAGCAAGCGAGTGCAAGAGAGAGAGAGAGAGTATCGATCGACAGTGTCTCAGTGGCCTTGGGGGAAATTGGCGGGAAAGGAGGTTGCCTCACCCATACATTATGTAACTCGCGGCCTGTATCGCCGATTTTGACCATCCAAACGCTGTTTTCACTTGTTTTATTGTTGTACCAGGTTAATACCTTTATAATCAACATATAACAGGTGCATTTGGATAAGTATTAATGCTATTAATGGTAAAATTAATATTTTAGTGATGGAAACAGCTCAAATACATGCACACAGGCAGAGGTGTCTAATTACCCCCATGCGCACTTAGTACAAAGGAGTACAAAGGAGTACAAAGGAAATCAAGCAACAACAGGTCTAGTGACCCTTCTAGGCTGCTTGTCCTCCAAAACACTGAGGATCAAGTGTCCAAACAGTGGTTTAGAGTGGGTAAGGGAACATTGGAAAGGGAACTACTGTCCTGGAACTAATGTCCGTGGCAGGATTAGGAAGTTAGTAGGGGACAACTGGGTTAGTAACTGATGGGAGGAGAAAATAAAGTTATTCATTTACAAACGCAGTCAGTCGCGGGTTTGATGCAAGATATTTGTCTAAGCGGAGTTTAAATGAATCAACAGTGCTGCAGTCTATAACGTCTCGGGGAAGCCCATTCCACAAGTTGACAACTCGATTGAAGAAGAAATTCTTAGATTCGTGTGAGTTAAAAGATTTACCAATAATTTTGCAACCGTTTCCCGTGTGTAATTAGATTGGTCGATAGTGAAGTACTTACTACAGTTCATATTGTCGATGCCTTTGATGATTTTGAACACTTGAATTAAGTCACCTCTTAACCCTTAAAAAGCGGCTCACCACATAAGTCGAGTTAAATAAAGCTGGACTATGTGGCGGCGCTCGACATAACTCGAGTGGCAATTTCAGCACGTAATGTTGCTGAGAGAGAGAGACAAGTGGTGGCAGGAGAGTAGCGAGTGTATGACTGCTCCAGACCACCGCGGCGAACCTACTGACACGAATCTCACCTCCCTCCTACCTCTCTCACTCGCTATATACGGAATTGTATCGGGAAAGTGGCTAATTACCTGCTTTTTGCACTCGCGTTGCACGGTTATTGCAAGAAAACTAGCCATCATAAAAGGATCGTTATGGTGTCATTCGAAAGCTCTGTTTATGCCCTTTCAGGGATAGATACTTGTTTTACGTTCTGGGTCTTATTTAGGCATGAAAATGATCACGTAAACAGCCCTATTTTGGCTAAAAACACCCCGCTGGGCGGTACATATAAATAAACCGCATAGGCCGCTCGTAAAGGGTTAATCTGCGCTGGGTTAAAGGAAATAGATTTAATTTTCTAAGACGCTCTTCGTATGGTTTGTTCTTTAGGCTAGGTATCATTTTGGTAACTCTACGTTGAACTCGTTCTAGCTTGTTTATATCTTTTTGGTAATAAGGGCACCAGGATTGAACGCAGTATTCCAGAAGAGGGCGGACTAAGGAATTGTAAAGGGTTAGGATTACTTCTTTGGATTTATGCTCAAATGACCTGCCTATAAAGCCAATTATTTTGTTTGCCTTCTTAACAACTTCTGAACATTGTTGACTCGGTTTTAGGTTACTCGATATTGTTACTCCCAGATCGGTTTCTCTGTTTACATTCTTAAGCCGAGTGCCATTCATCGAATAGTTTGCTTTCTCATTTAGGTATCCGATATGTAGTACTTTACATTTATCCGCATTGAAACTCATTTGCCAAATTTGGGCCCAACATGACAATTTATCTAGATTGTGTTGCATATCGTCAACTTGTTCTCTTGAGAGTACGCTATTTGCAATTTTTGTATCGTCAGCAAATTTGGAGATTGTACAGGTGAGACCCTCATCTATGTTGTTGATGTAAATTAGAAAGATAATTGGTCCTAGTACCGATCCCTGGGGTACCCCGCTACTTACATTGGTCCATTTAGATGCCTTACCGTTTATGACTACTCTTTGCTTTCTGTCGCTGAGCCAATTTTCTATCCATTTCAACATACCGTCTTGTATTCCATGCGCTTTTAGTTTTAGCAGTAAACGTTTGTGGGGAACTTTGTCAAAGGCCTTTTGAAAATCAAGGTATATAATATCTACATCTTTACTCTCATCGTAGAGGTTGAGGATATCGTGGAAGAAGTCCAAGAGGTTTGTTAAACAGGAACGTTTTTTACGAAAGCCGTGTTGAGTATCTTTAAGTAAGTTATTTGCCTCTAAGTGATTTACGAGTCTGTCTCTTATGACCGTTTCTAGCATTTAACATACAATTGAGGTTAAGCTAATTGGACGATAGTTACTGGGTAGGGATTTGCTGCCTTTTTTTAATATCGGTGTTACGTTGGCTAGCTTCCACTGATCAGGCATAGTCCCAGACTGCAAGGATTCATTGAATAGCAATGTCAGTGGTTTGGAGAGCTCATCCTTAGCTTCCTTTAGAACTCTAGGCAAGATTGTATCAGGTCCAGGCGTTTTATTTACCTTGAGTTTATCTAAACAATTCAATACTTCTCTCTCTGTAACGGTGATATTGCTTAGAACATCTGAATTATCAATCTGAATCGGCGATGGTGTAGGGATATCACTGAGGTCTTCGGTTGTAAAAACTGATGCAAAGAAGGTATTGAGGGCATTACTCATTTGTACTTCGTCTTTGGTGTATTCTCCATTTTCATCGACTAACGGTCCAACAGTTGAAGTAACTACTTTTTTCTTTCTGATATAACTATAGAATTCTTTCGGGTTTGTTTTACTTTGATTCGCAACATGTAAGTAAAACAAACCCGAAAGAATTCTTACTTAAGAGGTTAAGGGCCCCAACTCCCTCAGTTTTCAGGATGGTGAGCCCATACTTGGCATTCAAACTAAGGGGGTGCCAGTATAGGTTTTCAGCGTTGGGGAGGTGGGGGGGGGGAGGTGGGGGGGGCATTTGTCCCCTTACCTTCTGAGGGAAGGGGGACGGAGCCGCCGCCCCCCCCCCCAAAAAAAAAAAAAAGATAGACATCCCATAATTTGATTTTCTCCTGGGCAGTGCCGGGTGCCTCAGCTAGTTCTATCATAAAAAAAATATCTAAATTTGTGTAATTCACACGCCTTTTGTAACTGTTTTTAATTATATACACTCTATCATCTACTAAACTGCCATAATGCCAACAAACCTGAAACGTTGCGAGCAATGCACAGGCCGATTCGCTCGACAGTACTTCAGTGACTACTTCTCCTACCTGGAATGCAGGCTGTGCGAAAACCTCTGACAACTGGAAGAAGGTCTAAGTGAAGTAAAATCCAATTATAACAAACTACAAAAGGAATTCTACTCATTGCAGGAATTTGTTTCCCTCAATGAAGGGGCAACCCCTCGGACCCAGCAGGATGCACCAGAGATCGTGTCAAACCAAGACAATGCACCTGCCCTCCCTTTTCCTCCTAGATCTCATTCCTTCACCTAGAGTTGACCAACAGTTAACACCCCCACCAGCCACTCCTCCCGCCAGCCACAACACTCCCTCATTCCCAGGAAACTCCAGCGTCTCTCCCACCAATTTTACTCCTGTAAGAAATTGGGCAAGGCAATCAAGAAGGAGGACACATCTGCTGATCAACACATTTAATAGAAACCAGATTCTAACAGAAATAAGTGACGAACTTGAGGAGACCAGGCTCATTGGAGCCTCCATCCTATGAGGACAACTTGAAGAGTTCTGTGGAAGAGTCCCAACACGCAGAAAGCGTTTCTGCATATTGGGTGCTGGTGTGGATGACCTCACAGCAGCCTTCGATGACGTCACCAACAACGCTGATGATAAGACCCTGTTCATCATTCAAGCAAGGTCGAACAACGTAATGTGCACCAGATCAGAGGAACTAATGGAAAAATGCCATAAGCAATCCAGCATTACAAGAGTAAGTCAAGTAACATAATCATCTCAAGCATTCTTCCCAAGATCAATGCAGTCACTGGATTCTACGATAAGGCTTTCAGCACTAATAACAGACCAAAATCCCTTTGCTTACAGGAAGATGTTGAATATATCAATCTCTGGGACCATTTCTATAATCAACATATTCTCATCCAGAATGATGGTTGCCATTTGAATCCCGTCGGAGCACCACACCTAGGCAGACTCCTACATGATGCAGTCTGTACTTTCAGATAAATAAATGTCAATCGAGCAGGGGCAGTAGCAGCAACATAAACTACCCCATATCAAAAGCAAAACCTATCTAAAATAATATTACGGTCTGTTATGTTAATGCATACAGCATGCGAAATAAATTTGAAGACCTGGAAGCATGTATGGAAGACTGCGATATAATCTGTGTTTCAAAAGTGTGATTATATTGCGGAATATGTATAACTAGGATATACTCCCTTCAGTTGCGAAAGATCCCGTAGAATAGGAGTTTTAATAAAAGTTAGAATTAGTGTTCACCCAATCAAAGTAACCAAACAAGTCATAAATATATCAACGCTAGTTACATTCAAATAAATAATCAAATAAGCAAGGTAATAATTGGCCTCATTTATCAACCTCCAGCACAATCATCCGATACAGACGAGAATCTCTACGATCAAATAGTAAAAATATGGTGTCAGCAAGATGAAGTAAAATTTGGCGATTTCAATCTGCCAGTCACAAGATGGGGTGAACCACTAAATGCTAACGTGGGACATGATCTATATGCTAATCTTCAGGAAAGTGCCCTTTATCAACATTCAGAAAACCCAATGAGGGGAAACAACATTCTGGATACCGGTATTATTCTAAAGACAACTGCGAGACTGGTAAATAGAGTCAAATATTTAGCTCCAGTGTCTTTCAACATTAAAGGAAATAAAGACAAAGAAAACGAGAGCACTGAAAAAGTAGCAGATTATCGAAGGGCCAACTTCAGCAAACTTAGAAGGCACCTTGCTAATACTGACTTGAGCGAAAAAAACACAAAACTAATGATATAAATCAATTATGAGATATATCATATAATAACCTAAACGAAGCCATAAATACATACGTCCCTCTACGAAACCGGTGCCCAGTTGGTAAATGTATGCCAAAATGGTGGAACAATGACAAATAAATACAACCTCTTAGTCAAAAAGCAGGCATACCAAAAATATATGGCAACTCAGAACAATAGCAACAAATTAGAATACGATAGACTGCGACGAACCAAGACACTTTGTAATTTATATAGTAAACATTATTCCAACGCTCACATAATTTTAAGGTAATTTACTTGCAGTGAATTGGTATATTTAAGCAGGTAGCTGTACATCTAGAGGTTATATCAATGTCATTTTCTAGTCTTGTTTTCCCGTGTCAGACTTTCTGACACCCAACTCAAGACTCTTGAGGTCAACAGCACTTGCCCACGTGAAACGGAAATGCTGATAGGAGTTTTAGAGTCGATAAGGCGTGTGGAGATTATCCCTATTTGGGGAATACACTTTGTAAATATTTAGAGTACATCTGTTCCTGCATCATTAAGTTTGTTCCTGTTTCATAAGTTAAAGTCTTCATTGATTACTGAATAAATTAGTGGCTGGATACAAGTATTTAAATCCCCGTTTTACCTAGCAGTATCAACATTATTATTTATGGTAATACGGATAAGGTGGTAGCATTACTTCTACTTAAATAATAATAGAATTAAAGGAGTTTAAACCAGAGTCTACATTCAACGAGATAATCTACCGGAAGCAGAGAATATCGACCAGCTCTACAATCAACCAATCAACTCTCAAAGTCCAACCGCGTGCGCGTGAGCGCGCAAAAACCTGTTTTGGGGGGTTTTTGCCTACACATTCTCCCTCTTGTAAATCAGACTTTCGGGCACACCGTAGGACCCCTTAATGACCTAGGGGATCGTTTTTTTGTGGGTTTTCCTTCATTCGTAACCCATTCCGGGTGTTTTCTGGATTTTTTATTCTTTTCAAAACCTGCCGGTCCCTGGTGGTACATTTATTCTAAACTAGCTGGGGCTCAGTGAGTTAAGCTGTCTTATTCTTCTCTCTTTTCTCTTCCTCCACCACTCCGTACTTCATCTCGTAAACCTTCAGAATACTTCAGCCTCTCCTGTTCTTACTTAATTGTCCTTGAGAGTAACAGGCCGTAAAGGAGGAGCTACTCTTGGGAGTGAAATTACTAAGAAGTAAATAACTTTCGCCCAACTGCCACTTCAACCATGATCTTCTTAGTCTTTCTGTCTGTCTTAATAGTTTGAGACAATGGATTTCGTTCTAAGCCAAAACCCCATTAATTCGGCTAATGTTCATCTAATCCCCCCTTGGGGGTAAGGGAATAGAATATGCCCCATGTGCCTCTTGCGTGTCGTAAAAGGCGACTAAAGAAGTTGGGTCGGGAGGCTTGTGACCCACCCCCCGTGAAAAATACATACTGCAACGATGAACGAACGAACAGCCTCGGATCTCAACGGACCTAATGTTGACAATATCCGACCTACCATGGACAGTCTAAAGATTGCGACTTAGAATGTAAGAGATGTGAATGACGAAACAAAAAAGAGAGAGGTCCTGGAAGTGTTAGTGAATGCCAGGCTGGATGTATGCAGAATGATTGAGACCAAATGGAGGGGTACATGTGTGAGAGATTGGGAGTGTGGAATGAGTATGTGTGCTGGAGTGAGTGAGGGAACGAAAGAAGGTGCGTGTTTGTTTGTAAGTAACAAGTAGAAGGAGCGTGTTAAAGATTATGGGTCTGTGGGTGCAAGAATTGTGTGTGTGAGAATGAAAGTAGGAATACAAACGTGGGTCGTTGTGTGTGTATGCTCCGACAGAGGATAAAACTGTGAAAGAGAAAGATAAGTTATGGGTGAATGTTGAGGCGTGCCTGGATAAGTTTGGCAAGAGCGAAAGAATCTTTCTTATTGGGGATAAGAATGAAAAGGTGGGTGATAAGAAAGTTGATGGAGTGGTGGGAGGGGGGGGTGTACCGTCCGAGGTGAATGGGAATGGTAGTGCACTTGTGGAGGTATGTGTGGGGAGCCAACACCTTCTTCCAACACAGAATGATACACAGGTACGCATGGAGAGTGGTGTGGAGGAGGAGGAATGGGACAGAGCAGGAACGACAGGCAATGATTGAATATATATATGTGGAAGAACGAATGAAGAATTCTGTGCTGGATGCTAGTGTATGTAGGGATATTGGGGGGTCTCTGTCTGACTACTATGTAGGTGTTGCTAAAATTAGGATACAAAAGAAGCGGGTGAGGAGAGCTGGAGGGAGGCGAGAGGAAGAGGGAGTGGCGAAGAGGGTGGAGATGTTGTAGGAGCAGGAGATCAGGGAAGAGTTCAAGAGAGCAGTATTGAGACGACTAAGTAGGTTTGACCTGGAGGGTATGGAGGAAGTGGAGGAGGTGAGCAAAGTGTTTAAGGAAGGGATATGCACAGCATGTGAGGTGGTGTGTGGAGTAAGGAGAAGAGGGAGGGCAGTGAAGGGTACATCGTGGTGGACTGAAGAGGTAAAAAGACCTGTTGAAGACAAGAAGAAAGCATATAGAGAGTGGTTGGGTATAGTAGAGGGAATACAGATTTGGAGAGACAGAACAGAGCGAGGTACTTGGAGAAAAAGAGAATGGTGAAGATAGTAGTGAAGGAAAGTGGCAACACTTGGGAGAAACCTTGGGGTATCAGATACAGCACACCTCCCCGTATTACCCTCAGGGAAATGCTGTCTGTGAAAGGAATCATAGGGTGTTAGCCAACTGTATCCGGTCTAGTCTGAGCTCACAAGGGGAGAAAATCATCCGGGGTTTGCCGGAGCTTTTGCCTGAAATTGTCTAGGGAATGAATACCACGGTCTGTAGGACTACGGGGCATTCTCCCTATGAGATTATCTTTGGCAACATACCGAAATTGCCTCAAGAACGATTATTGCCATACCCCCGTTCCTACACGCAGTATTCCCAACCCGGAAAATACTGGATGGAACAAGGGGAGCGATGACAGCAAGTGCATGATCATATTGTTCAGCAACAACCTAAGAAAGTTTCTCTAAATAATCCTTATTACCAGGGGGAGTATATTTTGGTCAAGAGACATGACCCCACCCGAGCTGGTAAACTGGAGGAGAAATACGAGGGTCCTTTCAGGGTTGTCGAGACAAACGGGCCCTATCAAGTGCTATACTTATATTATGGAGATGTCATGTCAGTTACTCATATTCGTCATACCAAACGATATGAGGGTAATCTTTCCCCAGAAACGAGCGAGTGGAGTAGCGAGGAAGGGAGCGAAGAGGAAACGGAATCCAGGGTCGACGATCCTGATACTTCCTCAGCTCGACCCAACGTTAGAGGTCCGACTCCGACTCGAGACTACCTAGAAGATTCTCCACTTTGGTGGTCACTTAGTCAAAAGAATCGAGAGGGTCTTCCTAAGGTTGAGTCAGAAGGAGACCTAGGAAGCGAAGAGATCGTATCTAGTGATGAAGACGATTTTTATGAGCTTACTGAGGAGGAAAAGTCTACGGTCCCAGACAGCGAAGTTTCAGTTTCCCCAAGAGATTTAACCCTCCTGGCCCGGGCAGGTCCTCCAAAGGACAGTGTGGGCTACCCGGGCGATCTGGCCGAAAAACGTCTAGGCCTAGGCTACCGTATTTTTGTTTAGTTTAACTGCTAGAAATTTACCACGCATCTATAAACGTAGTACGGTTTCCAATCTGTAGACTGGTGTTGAGTAGAGCTCTCTAAGTCAACTGGTTCAGTTGTGATGATGATTTCCGTGGAGCGAATTTTGCGGCGATGTTGACAATATCGGAGCTTTTCAGACACTAATTTCGTCTGACGTCACAACAATAACATTGATCGGACTTCTCCTTATTGTTTTCGGAGGTGCGGTGACGCAACGATCGGCTTTGTTTACATACGTCGGACGCACAGCGTTCACACCAAGCTGAATAGGCTTTCAAGTTTACGGATTTTAATATGCTGCCCGGGCTCCTGCCCTTCTGCTGCGGTGTCCTTTAAACATGCTGCCCGGGCCAGGAGGGTTAAACCGGACTTTAAGTAGTGAGGAAGAGTGTCCTCGAGACGAGATAGAACCGCGAGGCGTATCTTTTGACGGCAACCGGATAAACGGTTCTCCCACAGCTAAAGTGAAAGAATCCAAAGGAACTCCTTTGCTTAATGTTCCGGAGAAAACTCTAGCGAGAGCGACCAAGTTTACGGGCCCCACCGAAACTCTCACTCGTAGTGGTAGGATTAGCCGTCCAACAATCAGGTACCAGGACGAGGCTATAAATAGGACCCCCGGGGCACGTGCCTGTCAGTTGCAAGGCACCATGCCTCTCCCCTCTAACCATCAGTTCCGACTCCGTCGACTGGCAGGGGCAAAGAATTAATAACACTCGAGCTCTCAAACAGTTTCTCAGCCAGCCCGGGGAAGTTTTAATAGCCAAAACTATCGTAGGAAATCAGAATCCTGCACTCCAGTTACATAAATGCCTTTGTGAGCATAGTGGACTGGTGGAGTGGCAGCCTGAGGGCATAAACTTTAAGGGAACAGTGTTGCGGCGATCAAGAGCTCGCCTAAATTCAGTAGGGGGTGATAAAGTAGAAACGCCCTCCGCCAATCACCGCGCCCCCTTTTACTTACTTGCACAGCCAGCTGATTTTGACAGCTCACGGCTGCAACGTGCCACGCCCCGCCCACCAGCCAATCAGCGGCCTCCATTATCGGAGCGCGAAGCTGGACTTCTTACTCCATCTCAGAAGTCACTCTCTTTCTCTGCCCGAAGAACTCCTTCTGATTATCCCTTGAGTAATACCTCGGTGCCAGCCCTGTACTCCCTGAGAGAACGGAAAGCTGAGATCAACCTATCTTCAATCAACCTTTAACTAACATAATATCTACATCTCTTAACCCACTGAACCCCAGTTAAAGGTTGATTGAAGATAGGTTGATCTCAGCTTTCCGTTCTCTCTGCTCGATGATGATAGATTAATAGATTAGGTAGATATTGTATCGCCGCCACCACCTATTACAATATAAATATTTGATTGAATACTTATAGGTAAAAGGAAAAAATGTTTGGTATTCAAAACCAACTTTGATATTTATTAAAGTACAAACTGAAATAATATACGGAGTACTAAACTTAAGTAAGAGAGATAGACTTCCCTATATTGAGAGGGAACTCTAAAAGGCGTCTTGTCTGGCCTGTGGTTAACTTCACCGCTGCGCAGGTGGGGTAGTGGCCACCCCTCTCTGTGTGGAGGTATTTAGACTGTTTCCTACACTCAAATCGTCATCGTACCATAAATATCATTAATACTTATCCATATGCGCCAATTTTACGTTGATACAATTGATACGTTGAGCAATACTTAATCATCAGACTCTCAGATACAAATATATAGCAGACAAAGCAAACCTACTTAATCAACAACTGCATATAATACACACAGACATGCAACAAACAGTCAAGCATCACCACAAACTAGAGAGCAACACATCCACCACATTATTTACAGATCGATTTTATTTTATTTACATCATTCCGTGAATAAAATAGGTAAACTGAAATGTATTACAATTCTTTACGTTGAACAGGTTCTATCTAAGCTCAATAAAATCATCTAATGAGAAGCCAGGACAAAAATATTAAATATAATATTTAGAATACCGCTATTGTATTGAAATGGTAAGCTTGAAGTACCATAATGAACCGTGTGGCTTACAAGCATTCAGGTATATGGGATTACATAATTATGGAACATAAGGTATATCATATTGTATTAAAATGTTCGGTAATAAAAACCCTACCCCCCTCCCTCTCCCTCTCTCTCATAGCCTACCAGCAGACAGTGTGAATCCTAATTTACCAGTACCGTAATTAAATTGCATATGCATACTGGAATCTCAAAGCACGATAGGCATACGTTAATACAGTATAGATATATGTCAATGATTATAGCAATGGCTTACATGCAGTAACCTATGTCAACAGAATTTCACACACCAGACCTACCATATTATACATGGATCTAAAAACAATACGGTAAGTTACTAATTACAAAGGAATACAAACTAATGTGAACATCAACGGATAACCTGTCTTAACGGGGCTGTTCCATTCCAAGTATGGTACAATGAGAAGCAGTACATGTATGTGCAAAACATATCGCACTCGAAATACTAGTTCATTAATTTAACGAGAGGAGGGTTTGATTGCATAATATTGTCTAAACATATTTTGAAAATCAATAGTCTTTTAATTAATAATATATTGTGGTATCGAATTCCAAAACATTTTCAACCCATTTCCTATTTTACATACCGGTATTTAATGAAGTGCTTTATTTGTAAATTTGAGTATTATTTTTGTAACAGTACAGTATCGTAAATATTTACGATGGGTTGCAAAATAAAACTAGTATACATATATACCAATAAAGGTAGATTTGGAAACGTTTAGATGAATAAATACCAAGCCGGAAAAATCAAACGGTCAATTCTCATCATCGCCAAAGCACCAACTAATATTTGTTCACCATTATTCTCAAAAGGGTAACACCAAAGCAAACAAGAGTAGGAAATTCAAAACCCATGTATATTCACATTATCTACCGTATTTATTTATTTATCGAGTTTCCCATTTGCATAGCCTATATAAAGTCAATGTAGGTAGCTTAGGCTAGGCAGGGCTTGGCTGCAAGCACCCATCTCCTTGTTATTGACCTTGGAACCTGTGGTGCGGTAACTTTGGTGAGTTATCCAGCCTGGTGCACAGGACATATCTCAAGCTATCAATTTACACATGTTGTTTGATCAACTATTAGCTGTATAACTTATTGGATACCAGCATGGAATGTTTATGTACGAATGAGAGCGAGGTGGAGGGACAGAGAGGGAGAGGTAGACCGAAAGAGAGGTGGAAGGATGGAGTGAGGAAGTATATGAACGAAGGCGGTGCTGGTTGGGGGGAGGGGCGTCGACTGACTGGGGACAGAGGTGCATGGGGGCGGTTCGTTCGTGGCCACGGCGTCAGGCAATAGATATATAGATATGTTAATACATTATATGCTAATGAATGTAGCTAGTTACCAAACCATGTGTTATTGTAAGAGTTCCCGTAACATCATGTTATAATTTGAAGTCAATAACGTTCTATTTCTGGTTAAAGAGGTTAAGGACATGGTCAACCAAACGGGCACTTCTACCCAACCATATAATCTAGACTAACACAACCCATCAAAAACGAACTTGATATAAAAATACTATTATAAATAGTCTGACCTATTCTAAATTTGGCAGAAGTTGGCTTAATCAGGGAATACCCAATTAGCCAATTGGTGCTATATATACAGTATATATATATATATATATATATATATATATATATATATATATATATATATATATATATATACAGTATATGTATATATATTGTTACGTATCTTGATCCTCAAGTGGTTAACTTGATGAATCTAGATAGCACAGAGATATATATTAAGGTATCAGTCAGCTGAAGGCAAAACAAAAGTAAAATCTAATATCATTATTTCCTGTTGTTCCTTCCTCTCCTTTTGGATCTTAGGGTTTGGTATCCTTTATTGACTGATACTCTTTAATTATGAAAAAATACTGAAACTAATTAGTCATGTAGTATTTATAAAGAATTAGTATTTAACCGAAGCTTAGTAGGCTATGGTTATGAACCTAAGAAGTTATATCTAAAGAAGGACTATTAATTCTATAAAAAGTCTTGAAAGATAAATATTAAAGTAAGAATATTTCTGTCTCTTACCCTTTTTGAAATGAATAGATAGTTTTCTTATATCATGTCCTTTTATTTATATTTAATGTAGTTATTATTCTTGGTTCTTGTCTTACGTTAATAATATTATATTATTATTATCATCAGGATTAATATGAAAGTCACATAAAAAGTTAGATATATATTTAATAATTAGTTAAATGTATTTCTTAACCACATAACATTGAGGTTTGATTATGAGTACATTAAGTTACAGGATCGCTTCATAGATTCGATTCACATCTCACTCAAATAATATGAAAAGCAAAAATAATATTTTGAAGCTAAAATAATTTTCTTCAGCTTAGGAAATCACTAGAAGTAACATTAAAACAGCCATGTTAGTCTAAGGCGATATTACTAATAAGAGACAATAGCATCACCGTACTAAGCACCGTTAAGCAATGTAAGCTTAATTAAAAGAAAATGAAAGAACTCGTAAGTCTTAATATAGAACAATAGTATTACTTTCATCATAACCCAATTACTTGAAGAGTTGCTTTAGTCCACAAGTCAGTCAACTAAAATAGTTAAGTACATTGTAGTAGCGTTAACGTTAATTCCCAATCACATATCTCACTAACCAACATAACGTAAGTGTTTACACCGAACACACATAACACACACTTATATAATCTGACTGACAGTCACAATCCCATTATAATACTTCACCCCGCCTTCCTCCAGCTGCAAGTTCACCTTCCCAACTCCAAATGAGACTGATTTGAATGCCCACTACTCGGGTTTTATATACTAAACAATGATGGTGTAGGAACGAATCAGGAGGCGAGGGATGGTGCGCGCCCCAATCACAGCTCCTCGAGTTGCGTAGCAGGTGCGTGGTCCAATGGAGTCTCCTGGCGTCGATCATCGTCATAGCGTCGGGTCATCGAAGTAGTTTGCAGGGTCCCCTATGACGCACGCAGGTGTGAAGGCTTGTTTGCTGGTATGCGGACGAGCTGGTTTCCCACTCGCTGGTTCGCTCGCTTGTCTGCTTCGCCGCCTGGGTAATTTGACACTCCTTCAACTCTGAATTCTAACTCCTAAATAAACATACAGGGCTCCGTATGTCAGACCTCCCCCCTAGAAAAGAGTTTAAGAGGATAGTACATAATATGAAACATAATACATAAATAGATTGACCACCAGATTGGCAACAGCAAGATTATAATGAGGATATAATAAGGATATCACCCAAAGTAGGCAACGTCTCCAGGTACCACATCAGAACATAGCCGGAACGTAGCTGGAGCGTTATTCGAACTGCAAGGCATCTCACAGCTGAAGGCTTGAAAGCGCACTACTAAAGCATGATATTTACCTCGCTGCAAGGGAGAGCTAATTGCCAAAATGCTCTCATTAAATTAATCTTACTGCTGTATGAGGCCAACCTGGTAAATGCAATCTTTTAATAGATACGTGATAGGCAATCGGCTAGCACGTTCTGGACCCCCTTAATATGTTTGACATCCAAGGAGTATTCCTGCAGCAACAAACTCCACCTGGTCAGTCGTTGGTTTTTATTTTGGAACTTATGCAAACATTTTAAGGGGTGATGGTCAGTATAAACAGTGATGGCACCAGAGGCAGATCGCACATAGACAGCAAAGTATTGAAGGGATAAAATTAATGCTAACAGCTCCTTCTCAATGACTGAATAGTTACGTTGAGCAGAATTTAATTTTTTACTAAAATAGCACACCGGATGCAATACGTCACAGTCGTCTTCCTGTAGCAACACTTCACCAACCCCGGTATTGCTCGCATCCACTGCTAGGGAAAAAAATATGTTAAAATTAGGAGCTCGGAGTACAGGATAATTAGATAAAATATATTTGGTAGCATTAACCCTTAAAAAGCGGCTCACCACATAAGTCGTATTTAATAAAGCTGGACTATGTGGCGGCGTTCGACATAGGTCGAGTGGCAATTTCAGCACGTAATGTTGCTGAGAGAGAGAGACAAGTGGTGGCAGGAGACTAGCGAGCGTATGACTGCTCCAGACCACCGCGGCGAACCTACTGACACGAATCTCAGCTCCCTCCTCCCTCTCTCACTCGCTATATACGGAATTGTATCGGGAAAGTGGCTAATTACATGCTTTTTGCACTCGCGTTGCACGGTTATTGCAAGAAAACTAGCCATCATAAAAGGATCGTTATGGTGTCATTCGAAAGCTCTGTTTATGCCCTTTCAGGGATAGATACTTGTTTTACGTTCTGGGTCTTATTTAGGCATGAAAATGATCACGTAAACAGCCCTATTTTGGCTAAAAACACCCCGCTGGGCGGTACATATAAATAAACCGCATAGGCCGCTAAAGAAGGGTTAAAGGCCTCCTCACATTCAGAGGACCACTCAAACTTCACATCCTTACAGAGAAGATCTCAGGGGAGCTGTCAACCTAGAAAAGTTTAAGATGAAACGCCTATAATAACCAATCATGCCTAGGTACCTTTGGATATGTTTCTTAGTGCTAGGAGTTGGAAATTCTAGAATAGACTCTACCTTTGCTTGAGGAGGTGCAACCTGTCCCTGACCTACCGTATATCCTAGATACTGGACCGTACTCTTTACAAAGGTGCATTTCTTAAGATTAACACCTAACGAGCGGACTAGGCGGTAAATAATATGTAGCCACCAGCGGGGTGTTTTTACCCAAAATAGGGCTGTTTACGTGATCATTTTCATGCCTAAATAAGACCCAGAGCGTAAAACAAGTATCTATCCCTGAAAGGGCATAAACAGAGCTTTCCAATGACACCACAACGATCCTTGTATGACCGCTAGTTTTCTTGCAACAACCGCGCAACACGAGTGCAAAAACCATGTAATTCGGTACTTTCCCCATACAATTCACTATGTAGCGAGTGTGAGAGGGTGGAGGAGGGTGGGATTCATGTAAGTTGGTCCACCGCGGTGGTCTGGAGCAGTCATACGCTCGATACTCTCCTGCCACCACTTGTCTCTCCCTCTCAGCAACATTACGTGCTGAAATTGCCACACGACTTATGTTGTGAGCCGCCACATAGTCCAAATTTCTTTCACTCGACATATGATGCACGCTCCCAGTTAAGGGTTTAACCACCAGATTGGCATCAGCAAGATTTAAGAACAGCAATCTAAGTTGGTAAAGATGCTCCTCCCATGTCTGTGAAAAGATAAGAATATCATCGATGTAGACAACGCATCCAGGTACCCCTTCAGTCACCAAATTCATTAGGCGCTGGAATGTAGCTGGAGCGTTTTTCAAGCCGTAGGGCATTACGTTACAGCAGAAGGCTTGATTGTTGACTACAAAGCATGATATTTCCCTCGCTCTAGGGGTGAGAGCTACTTGCCAATATCCCTTCATTAAGTCAATCTTGCTGATATAGGTTGCTGTACCAATCTGGTCAATGCAGTCGTCGATCCGTGGCAGTGGGTAGGTATCGTTCTTTGTGACAGCATTAACTTGCCTATAGTCCATACATAACCTATGGCTCCCGTCTGGCTTTGGCACAAGTATGACCGGACTACTCCACTGGCTTAAGGCCCTTGTGATCAGCTCATTTGATAACATAAAGTCAAGCTCGACCTGCAGTATACTCCTGCATTGTGGTGAGACACGGTAGGGGGATAGTTTAATGGGAGTTGCATCCCCTACGTCGATGTCGTGCACGGCCAAAGAAGTGAGCACTGGAGTATCACGGAACACACTGGGAGACTGAGATAATACAGAGATAATTTTGTTGGCTTGATCAGAGGGAAGATGACATAGTTTAGATGGTAATTCCCCCCAAGCTACTGAATTATACTGAAAGTTGGATAGGCTACATGACAAGTCAAAGTCTGCATGGATACCTTCAGGCTCTGGAACAGTCTGTTGCGGGTCAGTAAGAGAACTGAAGACTTTGTCCGCACCAGGCTGTCCACAGGTCCTGACATTCACTGCCACAGTGGGAGAATCTGGAGGAGAGGAATCAGGGGACCTATGGTAGGGTTTCAACATAATTATTTATATGGAATACTTGCGTGGGCTTTCTCCTGTCTTGGGTAGTTACTAGATAATCGGTAATGCCCACCCTCTGAATGATCTTATATGGGCCCCTGAACTTGGCAGATAAAGGTTGGCCAAAAAGGGGGAGCAGGACCAAAACCTCATCATCGGGCTGAAACTCCCTCTCACGGGCTTTTCTGTCATACCAGTTCTTCATGGAGCTTTTAGCCACTGTCAAGTTTTGAGCTGCAAACTCACATGAGGATCTCAGCTGGGTTTTGAAATCTGAAACATACTTGAGGAGGTTTTGGTTCCCCTCCTGGCCAACTAGGCTATCCTGCAATAGTTGCAAAGGACCTCTTACCTGGTGACCGAAAACTAGCTCATTAGGGGAAAAACCCAGGGATTCAGTTGGAACCTCACGAGTAGCAAATAAAAGAAAAGGTACCCCCTTATCCCACTCAACTCCGGTCTCTGTACAATATTTACGCAACATTCCTTTTAATGTCTGATGATATCGTTCGAGAACCCCTTGACTCTCTGGATGGTAGGTGCTAGACTTAACATGCTCTATACCCAACTCCTTCAGAGACTGGTGGAAAATGTAAGAGGTAAAATTAGTACCTTGATCACTTTGCACCTCATGGGGGAAACCCATTCTGGTGAAGAATTTGAGCAGTTCCTTGATGACAGTTGGAGCAGAGGTAGTCCTTAGCCTCTGAAGTGCGCATGGGGGTAATTGGAAACGTCCCCCTGTGCTGACGTATTTGAGGTGTTTCCGTCACTAAAATATTCATTGTGCCATTAATAGCATTAATACTTATCCATATGCGCCTATTATGGGTTGATTATAAAGGTATTAACCTGAAACAACAATAAAACGAGTGAAAACAGCGTTTGGATGGTCAAAATCGGAGATATAGCCCGCGAGTTGTATAATGTATGGGTGAGGCAATCTGCTTTCCCGCCAATTTCCCCCAAGGCCACTGAGACACAGTCGATCGATACTCTCTCTCTCTCTCTTGCACTCGCTTGCTATCAGTGATGACCACACCCTCCAATCGGATTTCTAATGTTAGCACGAAAATATACCTCAGAATAAGGGAATAACAGGGGAAAATAGGTGATAACTGAAGGAGAGAGGAGGAAAGGGGGGAAGGAGGGGAGGTGAGGGACTGAGATTTTGCATGGCCCAGGGGCCAAAAAAAAAAAAAAAAAAAAAAAAAATAACAAAATATTTTTTTTTCGATGTCAAAAGTTGATTTTTTTTTTCTCTGACTCTTAAGAGTCTCCCCGCAGTGCGCCGGGGGAACTCTTAAGAGTCTCCCCGCAGCTCCCGGGTTAAGGGTATAGCCTCTGGGTAGCGAGTTGCCATGTCCATAATAGTTAATAAATAATTGTTACCTTGGGAAGTCTTAGGCAATGGGCCTACAATGTCCACTACCACCCGAGTAAAAGGATTCTCGAAGACGGGCAAGGGCACCAGAGGATGTACAGGCACCTTCTGATTGGGTTTTCCTGTCACCTGGCAAGTGTGACACACTCTACAAAACTCCACTACATCTGCACGCATTCCTGGCCAGTAAAAGTGGGCTCTGATTCTGTCTAGAATTTTTCTCACACCTAGGTGTCCTGCCAATGGTATACAATGTGCCATTTCCAAGATATCTCTACGACAAGGTTTGGGGACTACTACTTGATGGACGTCCCAGGCCCCGTCATCGATTGGTCTGTGTGGCTGTCTCCATCTACGCCACAATACTCCTCCTTTGAGGTAGAAACATTCACCACCCTCCTTCTCACATTCCTCTTCACTCACGGCCCTGGCAGCTAACTCCTTGCATTCACTATCATCTCTCTGTAGCTCTACCAGGCCACTAGGACAATTTGGAGGGGTTTCATGGTCATCGTTAGGGTCAAGATGAGCCATAAAGGTGTCAGATAAATCCACCTGTCACATCATCAGGCACAGTTGGAGCGTCATTCACACTCTCATCATCCCTTTCATCAACTCTTACATTCAGTACATTTCTGTCTGAGGGAACTGCTACTTGAGACATTGAACGTGTGACAGCACACACAGGGAAAACTGTTGGCATCTCCTTTTCGAGCTCACCGGTTAGTGGCTCGTTAACAGGGGAAAGTGACAAAATGGGGTCTGGCCGGACCTTCTCACCTGCTACATCATTCCCCAAAAGGAGTGTTACCCCGGGCACAGGGATATCTGGGACCTACACAAAGCTATGGTGGCCTCACCCTGTAGTAACTCATATTCAATTTCGCCTTTTACCAAGTATGCATAAAATTGGCCTCCAGCACCTCTCATTACAACTGGTTCGCAAGGTGGGCACTCAGTGTAAGGATTCACCATGAGGGTGCTAGTAGAACCTGTGTCTCTCAGAATTTTTACCTCATGCATACAACCATTTAATCTCACGTTGCCAGATGAAATAAAGGGACGGTAACTGTCCTGCACTGATGGTGAAATTATTATTGGCTTAACCCTAGTGGGTTGCACCACACATGCTACTACACCCCTGTCTAGATGATTTACGTTAGCTGCTAGGTACTCCTTCTGTCGGGAGTCCTGAATTAAAGGAACTTTTGGTGCTAGGTACTCCTTCTGTCGGGAGTCCTGCATTAAAGGCACATATGGAGTTTGAGATACGGCGGCAACTGTCTGCCCCGATCTCTTTGTTCTCTCCTTGGCCCAGCACTGATAAGCTAGGTGGCCTCTCTTGCCACAAAAAGTACATACTTTAGGGGATACGGGAACGTTCCCTCTTTGAGCATTACTATTACTTTGGGGCCCACCTCTGTTACCATTGCCCTGAGTCGCATTTTTAGTTGGGGGAACAATTCTATTTTGGCTAGCTGGGGAAGACGTTACAGGCTTGTGACTGGGTCTGTCAGATTTGTGATTGGGATACTTAAAATTAGAACTAGAATTATCGTAGGGCTTCTTTCCACGAAATTTGTTGTTGAGCACGTATGTGTCAGCCATGTCAGCTGCGTTGGCAAGACAATCTACCTTTTTCCCCCTCCAATGATAGGCTACAGAAGAATCAATTTTCCATAGGAAATTTTCTAACAGGACCAACTCCTTCAGATCGTTGTAGCTTGTGACTTTCTTACTCTTGACCCAATAATTGAAAGTTTTAGTCATGGTCCTGGCAAATACCTTATGGGTTTCTTCTACTTTCTTCTGGTTTTTACGGAAAGATTGCCTGTAAGCCTCAGGCTGCAATTGATAGGTTTTTAGGATAGCTTCTTTGAGATTGTCATAATCCTGCCTAACCTCTGCTACTTCTGACAAATACATGGCTCGAGCCTGCCCTGTCAAAACAGTTTGTAACATAAAAGGCCATTGATCTCTTGTCCACTTCATACCTCCAGCAACTTCCTCCAACAAAACAAAGAAATCCTGCACATTATCCTCAGTGAAAGGTGGAATGACACTAGTCATAGTCAATCCCAGAGGGGGAGCAATTAAGGGAGCATTTGTATCGACATTTAGTTGAGCTATACGATATTGATATTCACATTGTTCGGTCGTTGCTCTGGCTTTTATTCTGGCTTCTTCAGTAATTGCACTGGATTTTATTCTGGCTTCCTCGGTATTTGCTCTGGTTTTTATTCTGGCTAGTTCTAGTTCTAATAATTGATCAACGGTAAAACCAGGTGGCAATTGTTCATCAAGTTGGCTAGGTTTACTCGGGATCCCACCAACTGCTCCCTCACCCTCCTCGCCTTCTACAGGGAACAGGTGGGTTTTTATGGTCTGAGCCACCTCTACTTTGGACATGTTTGAGACAGTTAACTGGAGATGTGAGGCAAGCACTTTCAGTTCGGATTTTGACAGACGGTCAATATCAGGGGCTGTGGGTTCTGATTCTATGAAAACTCTAGCATCTTCGTCATTAATTAGATCAGGCATGATTAATATTTGATTTTTAAGTAGTGAAACGGTAATGAAACTGAGTGAAACTGTATGAAATGAATCCTGGCGAGGTCGCCACTCTTCTGTTACGTATTTTGATCCTCAAGTGGTTATCTTGATGAATCTAGATAGCACAGAAATATATATTAAGGTATCAGTCAGCTGAAGGCAAAACAAAAGTAAAATCTAATATAATTATTTCCTGTTGTTCCTTCCTCTCCTTTTGGATCTTAGGACTTGGTATCCTTTATTGACTGATACTCTTTAATTATGAAAAAATACTGAAACTAATTAAAGTCATGTAGTATTTATAAAGAATTATTATTTAACCTAAGCTTAGTAGGCTATGGTTATGAACCGAAGAAGTTATATCTAAAGAAGGACTATTAATTCTATAAAGTCTTGAAAGATAAATATTAAAGTAAGAATATTTCTGTCTCATACCCTTTTTGAAATGAATAGATAGTTTTCTTATATGTCCTTTTATTTATATTTAATGTAGTTATTATTCTTGGTTCTTGTCTTATGTTAATAGTATTATATTATTAGTATCATCAGGATTAATATCAAAGTCACATAAAAAGTTAGATATAAAATATATTTAATAATTAGTTAAATGTATTTCTTAACCACGTAACATTGAGGTTTTATTATGAGTACATTAAGTTACAGGATCGCTTCATAGATTCGATTCAGGTCTCACTCAAATAATATGAAAAGCAAAAATAATATTTTGAAGCTAAAATAATTTTCTTCAGCTTAGGAAATCACTAGAAGTAACATTAAAACAGCCATGTTAGTCTAAGGCGATATTACTAATAAGAGACAATAGTAGAACAATAGTATTACTTTTATCATAACCCAATTACTTGAAGAGTTGCTTTAGTCCACAAGTCAGTCAACTAAAATAGTTAAGTACATAATAGTAGCGTTAACGTTAAGTCCCAATCACATATCTCACTAACCAACATAACGTAAGTGTTTACACCGAACACACTTAACAGACACTTATATAATCTGACTGACAGTCACAATCCCATTATAGTACTTCACCCCATCTTCCTCCAGCTGCAAGTTCACCTTCCCAACTCCAAATGAGACTGATTTGAATGCCCACTACTCGGGTCTTATATACTAAACAATGATGGTGTAGGAACGAATCAGGAGGCGAGGGATGGTGCGCGCCCCAATCACAGCTCCTCGAGTTGCGTAGCAGGTGCGTGGTCCAATGGAGTCTCCTGGCATCGATCATCGTCATAGCGTCGGGTCATCGAAGTAGTTTGCAGGGTCCCCTATGATGCACGCAGGTGTGAAGGCTTGTTTGCTGGTATGCGGACGAGCTGGTTTCCCACTCGCTGGTTCGCTCGCTAGTCTGCTTCGCCGCCTGGGTAATTTGGCACTCCTTCAACTCTGAATTCTAACTCCTAAATAAACATACACACTTATGTGTATGTGTATGTCAGAATATATATATATATATATATATATATATGGAGACTAAATCACAAATATGTGCGATCAAATTATGTAGTAAAACTCGCAGGCAAAATAAAACATTGGAACACCAAGCTGTTGTCTATTCTCTCAAGACATCTTCAGTGTAATGTATTACCCTGAAGATTTCTTGAGAGAATAGACAAAAGCTTGGTGTTCCAATGTTTAATTTTTCCTGCAAGTGTTACTACATAATATATATAGAAGCAATACTCTCATCACGAGGGAAGCGGAGGCGCAATATGAAGAGTAAAACCAGTGTTGTGATAAACATCTTTAATTGGAACACGTTTCGGCTTACACACAAGCCATTATCAGTCTAAAAGCAAAGAAAAGCCTACATAAAGACACTTAAAAAAAGTATACTAGGAAGTATAATATGAACTCGTAGGGGATACCAATATGTTAATTAATTGTTGAAAAAATACAAATCTTGTAGTAAATTCTAAGGAAAATGATGGTGATTACAAATTGTTGTTCCGGAGTGTACAATGTGGGAAGCGAGTACATGCGTGAGTTTAGAGAGTTATGAAAACAAGTAACATTTAATAATAAGTGCATACTTTTTTCAAGTGTCTTCATGTAGGCTTTTCTTTGCTTTTAGGCTGATGATGGCTTGTGTTTAAGCAGAAACGCGTTCCAATTATAGATGTTCATCACAACGCTGGTTTTACTCTCTCTATATACACACACCCTGTTCGGAAATTCCGACAAAAAAATACAGCATTATCACTGGATTTTTTTTTAAATCTTGTACTAAATAAAGTTTTCTTGTACCAATAATGAGTTAGAGAGCATTTAATTATAATAATAAATGTAGGCCTAACTAGGGACAAAGACTTGTCCACACGTCCGAACACTGTTCCCCACCATTCCTCAGGTTGGACTGAACACCTGATTCGGAACATTATTTATGAAGCACTTAATAAAACTGAGTATTCTATCTTTTCATAGTAGCGACATTGGGTGTACGTAAGTCCAAAAACGCTACATAACAATAATTGGAAATATTTATTATTTTACCAATGTAAATATGCTAGCCATATAATTTCTAACTTACTAAAAATAACTGGTGGTGAATAAAACGTTATTAACATATTAAATCCATGTCTCTTTATATCTAGCAAGTCCTGTAATACTAACCTAGCAAGTCTTGTAACTTGTTTTCAATGCAATTTAGGATGTTTTTCATTGGAAAATATTGTTTAAAATATTTGTATCTACCCACTCTTTTATTTTGTCGGTGGCATTTCCGAACACCCTGTATGTATATATATATATATATATATATATATATGTTTGCATGTTTGTATGGGGAGGCCTCATAGGCATGTGAGGAGTTGATTGAACCCATGTTCATTTGTCTGGCCTCCCTCACGGTTTTTGATTGTGTATCACCTACACAGGGAGTAATCCAACCATCTCTCACAAGCACCTCCTCCTCCTATTCATTACACTACACTAAACAAGCACACCACACTTTCCAATACACCAAAAATACAATCCCTGAAATGACCACCAACCAACGTTAAAGGTGGTGGTGCATGGGTTGAGATACATATAGAATAATAATCGCCAACCTGCACATAACTACCTTGGAAAATACTATAGCACTGAAATAATTATTACCAATAGTATAAAGGATTTTGTGGATCGTCTACAACGGACCTGTGACGTCATAGTGACGTTACATGAGTATCCTCATCCTGGACGGGTTGGTGGCATTACACTCCTATGACGTCACAGGTCCGGTGTAGACGATCCACAAAATTCTTTATACTATTGTTAACCTGATAAGCGCTAAATAGCAGTAGGAGCTAGGGTAGTTATTTGTGCATTTCTGCCAAAATATTCGATCTCACAGAATTTAAAAAAAAGTACCTCAATGTCTTGGAAATAAGCAGCCACATCCGCCAATATATATATATCCACCCTAAAAAAATGTGGGTGTGGAGTTACGGTGGCTGCAAGTTGAAAAAAATGGGCTGATAGGCACGACATCCCCGAGCGAGCGAGTGTGTGTGGGAGGCAAGAACGTGCGATTGATGAGAAGCAACGCTCTATATCTCGCCTAAAAATCTCATTACACAGGATGAAAGGTGTATCGAGGGTATATATATATATTTTTTTTGTCAAGCATTCGTCTGCCCGAAAATACGTACGCACTAATCGCTGTCAGTATAGTGTGAACAGTCATGGTCTAGTGGTTAGAGTGATGGACTGAGTGAGATGTAGGCCTAGAGACGTAGGCCTAGAGACGTGGGTTCGAAACCAGAGAGGTTATGGGGATGTTTTTGGAGTGTTTATATCACTTGAAATTTTTTTTTTTTTACATACTTACGCCCTGCTATTCATAAAGTCGAAAACTTTGATGAATAGCAGAGCGTAAGTATGTTTTTTTGTGTTTATTTATTTGTTTTTTGTTTGTTTTTTTGTTTGTTTTATTATTACAAAAGGTTGTTACAAAAGGTTAGTACATAAGTATAATATTACATGATGTCGGCTTCTTCTTTGTGGCTTTCTGGTGGAGTGGGCACAGAAGTAGGAGTTGGTAGGCGACGTTGTATATGAACTCCCTGAACTTGAGTTTTTTGTTCGGGGCCATGTCTTTTTTTACCAGCCACATGTTGTAAGCGTTGAGCATCGTGATGTCAACAAAGTGAAGGAAAAGCTTGTGATACCACTTCACTGTTTTTCGTAGGCACTCAACGCCTGCAAGCTGGCAATCAGACTTGTCCACAAGGTGCATGTACTTGGTGTAATCCACCACCATATCAGGTTTCTGGATAGACTTCTTGGTACGGTAGTGGAATTTACCAGAGTCCACTTGGGCACCTGTATGGACAGTCGAAAGCAGGTGAACTGGTCGCTTATCGAGCCACTTTACCGCCAGAACTTTCCCAGACTTCTCCAGCTGCTTGTAGTGCTCTTTCTTCTTTCTTCTTGGTCTGTCCAGTCTGCGGCGCCTTTGTTCCTCTGCCAAGTCGTCATCAGAAGCGGTGTCACTGTGGGAGGGGTTGTCCAGTTCTATGCGATTGCCTTGGAACTTAGGCATGAACTTCCTGTTAGTTCTGACAGTCCCACATGCCCCCGTTTTGTGGTCATGGAGGAACTGGCAGAGTGCAGGACTTGTATACCAATTGTCGGTGTACAACGTGTGCCCCTTGTTCAGGTAGGGCTCCAGCATCTTTTTCACAATGTGCCCTGACATGCCCAATGGGTCGTTGCCACCGACTTTTGGAATGTCTACATCAGTGCCGGTGTATACGATCATGTCGAGCACTATTCCACTTTCACAATCGCACAACACAAAGATCTTGATCCCGAACCTGTGTCTCTTCAAGGGGATGTACTGCTTGAACACCAGGCGTCCTTTGAAAAGCACGAGCGACTCATCAATCACCAGGTTGGCAAAGGGGTAGAAGAATTTCCTGTACCTTTGCAACAACATGGTCAACACATCCCGAACTTTCCATATTCTATCAGCTCGGTTTGGATTATTATTGTCTGCGAAGTGCAAAAATCGCAGAAGCAAGAAAAATCTATCACGAGCCATATATTTCCGGAAAATTGGGGTGTTGATGATCGGGTCGTGCTTCCAATAATGCTCCATTACATGCTTCCTGCAGAGAGGCATGATTAGCAACAACGCAAAGAACACAAGGAGCTCAGGGACAGTCGTATCAACCCATGCACGAATTCTTGCTCTAGGAGATATCATATCAATTCTTTCCCTCACCCAGGTAAAATAGCCATTGGTTTGGGAAACGAGATGAGATAATACCTCCTGGTCAAAAAATGCACAGAAGGAATCAGATTCCGTGGACTGGTCATTGCAGGGCCAGTCTGCTGTTGAACCAGCCAGATTGGCATTGAACTGGTGCAAATCTGGTTGGAAATGGGACCCTTCAGACCAGGCAAAATTATACGCCCGTGGGGGATCAGGATCAGCCCCTCCGTCAGCCACGTCGTCTGCGCCTTCGTCGTCAGACAGGTCTTGGTCATGGTCACGGTGCAGAAGTACATCGTCGTCTTCCGAATCCTCTGCACCTCCCTCATATTGGTCTTGATCCTCCTCAGACTCGCTCCCACTATCACCACCCCAGCCATAGTTCCTGGGATCGAAGGCTTCCCCTTCTGCAGCGTCGTCGTCAGAGGAGTCAGGAGGGAAGAGGAGGGCGTCAAACTTGGATGGCGTTAGACCGGCTGCCAAAACTCTACGATGCCCTCCAACAGCAGCAGGGGCATGGGTGGGCGTGGGTGGTGGAGCAGGGGCGTGCGTGGGCGGTGGTGCAGGGGCGGCCGTGGTGGGCAGTGGTGCAGGGGCGGCCGTGGTGGGTAGTGAGACAGGGGCGGCCGTGGTGGGTGGTGGTGGTGGTGGCAACGCGGGGGTGGTAGAGGCGGGAGGTGTCACCTTACTCCTCTTGAACTGATAAGGGTGTCCTTTACCCTTACCCTTCTTGCCAACTACCCTCGATGCTCCTGCATCCCCAGGACGGCCACTTGTACTTCCTGTGGTGGTGGGCGCCGTGGGCGTCGTTGCCACAACAGTAGAGGCAGTAGTTGTTGTGGTAGCAGTTGTCAGAGCAAATGCTGAGGACAATGACCTCTTCGCACTCGTCGTGCTTGTTGCACGTGTCGTGCCTCTCCCACCACGTGTCGTGCCTCTCCCAGCACGTGTAGGTCTTCTTGGCTGCACTGGCTCATCATCCTCAGAAGTATATACGTAGGAGGGGTCCCTGGCACGTGTTCGTGTCCTGCCACGAGCACTAAAACCGCCAGCAACAGGGTTGGGCGAGTCAACAGGGAGCGAGTCAGGGGAGCGTGTAGGCTCCATAGTGACTGAGAGCGTACTGCGTGTGTAGACTGTGTGGGGTGCGTGCGGCGGGTGGTTGTGGGTGCCATCGAGAGGTACCATGTCGCACTAAACGTGGCGCAATTTGTGACTCCCCAGACAGCTTGGCGCCGTTTTGGTACGCCTTTAAAAATCCTGCTTCCGTGAGGCCTATCGCGTTCCCTATAGGAAGCCTTCCGTGAGGCCTATCGCGCTTGCCGGGTTAATAATGATTTCAGTGACATTGCATTTTGCAAGATAGTTATGTGCAGGTTAGCGATTATTAGTCCATGTTTATCTCCACCCATGCACCCACCTTTAACATGGTGTCAAACTGCAGCAATTTTGTTTGAAGACTTTAACTAATATGAGAAGGAATACAAGAACATTTACACAAATTATCATTACTTTGCCATGCATGTACTATCCCTTCTAAAGACATAATTTAAACTAAAGACCATGATTTTAGCTATACATAATTATACAATAATAAAGACTATTAATAATGGAATTGCCTTTCGTTTCACACCCTGGATCTTAATATTATTTGGCTCTATCACTTGTTCAACTTAGGGGGAAGACACTTGTTAATTGCTGCGTTGCCTTTTGTCTGACTCATACGGGTAGGAAAAAATATATATATACAATATATATATATATATATATATATATATATATATATATATATATATATTCAATTTTTCCATTAGCCGGGAATCGAAGGTGGCCACCTTAGATCATGGGTTAGAATTCCAAGCGGAGCAAGTCCTATTTTGTTTATATTCCGGTACTCATGGGTATCTATATGCTTTAATCACATTCATTTCATTACAAATTCTTAGTTATTTCACCTTAACAGTAGTAAAAATAATATATTATATACCGGTACATCGTACATTGAAAATCTGGTAAAATACAATCATCCCTCAGTCTACATATCAATACAAAAGAGGTCCGTCAGAGAACCAGAAGCAACTTGAACATTAGTTAGCCATGGACAAATTACTGGAACAAAGGCTGGTGTGTATCCATCTTTATTATACATTGTTGTTGACAAGCGGCCACACTCTTCAGAACCACCCCTTATTGGCCAAACTGTTCAGTCAACATTAATAGTTCCTCTAATAAATATAACTTTCTTTTAACAGTGTCCATGTGTTTATTATTACCAGTGGGTTAATGTTTACTTAGCGTAATATCTATTCCTAGATTTCAAATATTTTCAGCAAACTACCAATATTGGCTGTACATTAACCCTTCCTCCCCAGGTGTCATTTTAATATGACACCACGGCAGATGGGCAGGTACCCGGGTGTCATTTTAATAGACAGTAAGCTTGAAAGCCTATTCAGCTTGGTCTGAACGCCGTGCGTCCGACGCATGTAAACAAAGCCGATCGTTGCGTCACCGCACCTCCGAAAACAAGAAGGAGAAGACTCGTTTGTTATTGTATGTCTGTATGTCGTTGTTTCAGTAGTGAAAAGATCGTCGTATTGCTAACATTGCCTGAAAATGCTCTCCACTAAAATCGTCATCACAACTGAACCAGCTGACTTAGAGAGCTCTACTCAATGCCAGTCTACAGATTGGAAACCGCACTACATTTATAGATGCGTGGGAAATTTCTAGCAGTTAAAATTAACCAAAATACGGTAGCCTAGGCCTAGACGTTTTTCGGCCAGATCGCCCGGGTACGCCGCACTGTCATTAGGAGAGCTAGCCCAGGCCAGGAGGGTTAAACTAGATGAGATAAAAACAGTTGGCTTATCTCGTTATCGCTTGTATGTGTGTATGTGAGAGAGAGAGAAAAAATTGGAATATTACACAGTAATTTTGTTGGTCAATTCCGGTCTGGCGGCTATATATATACCGGTATATATATATATATATATATATATATATATATATATATATATATATATATATATATATATAATTATATATATATGTATATATAATTTTGTTATATAATATATTTGTCTTAATATCTTAGCCCTCAAAATACGGTAATTGACGTACTATCTTGATGACGATACCAATAGAGCAATGTGTCCTGAAATCAAATTGATGATGGGAGAGAGAGAGAGAGAGAGAGAGAGAGAGAGAGAGAGGTGGTAGATAACATATAAAAGAGTGGATGGTTTGGAGAGGAGGGGAGGCGTGGGCTGATAACAGTTAACCCCTTCTGTACCGGTGACGTAATTATTTTTTTCTGGTAACTATTTTGTATTAATTTCACCACAACACCAAAAACCTCCAAAGAAATTAATGAAAGCATATATGTGATCCACCAGGATTCGAACCTGGGTTATCACACCCAGATGTTTAGACACCTTTACCATTACACCACCAAGACGGTTTATTAGACGATTTTAATCAAATTAGGAAGGACGTCTACCCATTAAAAGGCACCAGACTATCTCAATTAACCCTTTTAACTACCACATATCCTTCTTTAGCTTCATTAAATCGTCTGAATATAGCTAAAATAATACAACAGGCATTCCCCGCGGTAATGGAAGGGTTAAGGAGAGAGAGAGAGATATGAGGGGGGGGGGTCATACGAGAATGAGAACATGCAATATTTTTTCAATCTGTTACCGGTAACGTATGGAAGTCGGGAGTTGGTTTCCGCAATTAAAATTTACCAGGCTGGCAGGTAGAGTTAAACTGAGCCTTTCAGTATGATGGTGTCATATGCAGTACAATAAGGCTAACATATAACCTGTTAGTTTCTTTAGGAAGAAACTGTTGGAAACATATGTTTAAAAACAATATCAACAAGTGCACTTAGTATATCAGCAATCCATACGACCCACAGCAATCGACATGAAAAAAAGGGCAAGCGATGTGTTATCGGGTGTATCACCTACCTCTTACCGGGTATATCCTAGTGTTTACTATACCCTTTGAAAGGACATTAGCCTAACCTATCCTAGTATTATGGGTGGGGACTGCCACCCCCACACCCTCGCTGTTTGATATCAACGCCCGGTAACACAACTCATTCCAAAATAAGTCCTGTCCGTGGCCGCTTTGGTATACGGTACGTTCGATTTGGTCTATGGCTGAGATGAGTAGATCTGGAGGTTGAAATGATCCGATCAGTCTTGACCGAGTGACCACTTGGGTCCGTGGCTGTTTTGGTATGTAGCCGATTTGGTCCATAGGGAGTATGGGCACCGCCAAGTGTGTTTTGTGTGTTTATTTATTTATTTTATTTTATACTGTAAGAGACAGTGAATAGAGGAAGGGAAATCAAGACAACACAAAAAAGGTCCATTTGCCTAAAGGCATCCTCCATTAAAAAAATGTTTGTAACAATTGGATTTAAAATGTTGTAGATTGTAAATTTGTGGAAAGCAACTCGAAGGAAGTGAATTCCAGAGAGTAGAATTGTATTGATCTTTATTGGCGTTTTAGTCTGTGGTTGGAATTATATGTATCCATTTTAGTCCGTGGCCTATATGGGAAGAGCCAAACAGTCAAAATAATCCGATCTCTATTGGCCAATTGACACTTTTGGTCCAAGGTAGTTTTGATTCGTGGCTGTTAATATCTTGGCCCATTTTGGTACAGTCAACGGTAGATTTGGTCTGCAGCTATTTTAGTCCATGGTTGGTTTGGAATCCATTGAACACAACATCAATATATCTTTCAATTTCGAAGAGGTATAGGCCTATTAGAGGCCTAATGGCATGTTGAATTTTAGGGATAAAGCCCAAAGCCCCCAGTTGGGGTCATCTGATCATCACAATTATTTGTGTGTGAGTATCATGAAACTTCGCCCAACAAAATTATTGGATACACTGTTTGGAAGGGTTACTTATATTTATATATATATATATATATATATATATATATATTGTCACTCTCAAATAAGTTTATAACCTATATAATTATGTGAGTGAGTTATAGTTTGCAAGGCCTGTTGTGGAGGGGCCTTGTGAGAGGCTAGTAGCTTGCTATCCATCGTGGCTAGCAGGATGGCGCCTGTCGTCTGGTGTTGCAGTCAGGTCAGCACTATAAATAAGTTAATTTATTTAGCCTTGTGTGATTAATGCAGTTTATCATAAGTTAACACAATGATGACTTATATTAATTTGATTACTTTTGTTGTTAATGAGAACTGCCTGAGATAATTAAGTATTCTGGCGGTGCTTGGTGCTCCCCTTCTCTCCCTTGTCTGGCCGTGGGAACCAAAGCGAGTGCAAGAGCTTCACTCCAGTCTCGCCTCTCGCCGTGATAACAGCATTGTCTGACGTTGTTGGCTTGCTTCTTGATATTCCCTTTAAATACCGCATATTCCTTTTGTTTCATAGTTTGATTGAAGTATAGCAGGGGCTGGAGTCATATTGAGCATATTGTTTCTGTTTCAACATCTTTAGTTTAATATTCATCACTGCATTCCTTTCTTCTTTGGCAATCTTAGTCTATAAGCTTCACACTGTTTTCCTTGCATCTCTTTCCCATTGTTTAACTGCATTGCATATTATTATTACATGTATTTGTCCTTTATTATTGAAGTTGACATTCACAGTGGTTTGGAGGTATGGTCAAGGGTAACATATCCCAACCTACTGGAATGTCAACGCTTGTGTTCCATGTCTTAGTTTAGTGCTTCAGACTTCCCCCATGTTTCTGCTTTATATTATTCCTAATTTCTAAGCGATTGGGCATAGTATGAAGTGTCTGAGATTCTGGCAGTGTTATGTTTCCTCAGTTAGGTGCAGTCTAGGAGAGAAGTACTCTTAAATACTATACGCATTATCTACCAGACTCGGGGGCAATAGATATTTTTGTGTCTCCTTGTTGCTGCTTTAATAGAGCCAAAAGGAAGATAATAATTTTTCCTAGAGAACCTGTGTATCTTGGTGTTTGAGTCAGATATTAAGAGCGTGTCTGTTGCAGGGTTAGTATGCTGTGGGCTAGGCTATTTGAGCTTCTGTTTTCCCCCGGCCCCCCCTCGTAACAGTGGCGACCTCGCCTAGGATAGTGTGATAGTATAGAGTTCTTGTGGAGTGAAGCAATTATATTTAGATTGTCAGTAATTTTTCTTGTAATTGAAAGTCTACGGACATAGTACTCTTATTTCATTAACTCTTGTCCACAACTATTGCTAAGATGTTGCATGTTGATTACATTCCTGTTCATATTGTGGGGAGGGAGGACATTTTGCAGTTTATTACAACCCAACCTAGTTAAGAAAAGGTTGCTAGTAGGAGTAGTGATGAATTAAGAGGTGTGTTGGAGGTGTATGGATGGAGGTGCAGTGGTATGGCTAAGGCAGAGTTAGTTCAAGAGGTGTCTAAGTTAGTGGCACAGACTAGTCTTCAGGAAGCTAGTACTCGTGTTGAGGACGATGGCGCCATCCAGCATGTGCCACAGCGTCCTATCAGTCAGGCTAGCTACCATTCTACTGGGGACCGGAGTGGAGCACCAACTCCGGAGCAAGGTGATACTGTATGTAGGCAGTCTTCTACTATTACCACCGCACCTGCCACCACGCTTCCACCGTCAGCATTTAACCCTATCAGTACGGCCCCTTCATGTTCACAGGGCAATGTTCATGCCCCTATGGCCAGTACATATGTTTCAGGTTATGCTAGCAATCCTCAGTATCCTCCTTCCCCCCCCCCATGTGTCATTGGCCACACCCCAGCATTTCAAGGCCACTCATACGGTGGGTGCTCAGCACAATGTTCCCCCTTTCGCCCAGTTTCCTCCTATAACCCCGATAGGGTCGAGAAGGAGTCCAGAGGTTGAGTTGCAACTAAAGAGAATGGAGATGGAAGACAGACAGAGAGAGAGATTGAGTTGAGGAAGATGGAGATAGACAGAGAGATTGAGGAGAAGAGAATACAGGTAGATTTGGAAAAGACGAAGTTGGAAACTAGAGGGCAAAGACGACAAGGGAATAGTGCTGATCATGCATTTAGGGAGGAGGCAGAAGAGGTCCTGTTGTCTCGACGGCTGAAACTAGTGCCGGCCTTCAATGAACTCAAGGTCACAGAGTGTTTCTTGCATTTTGAGAAGAAGGTCCACGAGTATCAGTGGCCGAGGCACCGCTGGGCGGTGTTGGTGTCTAATGTTTTAAAAGGCAAGGCTCTTGATGCATACGATCGTCTAGAAGTGCAGGAGCTAGAGTATGATGTACTTAAAGAGGCTGTGTTAAAAGCCTACGAGCTACGCCCCGAGGCTTACAGGTTGGCCTTCAGGGGAGCTCGGAAGCGGCAGGGGGACTCGCACGTGGAATGTGCCAGGTACCTGCGCGATACTCTAGCTAAGTGGCTGCATTCAGAGTCAGCTGGTACGTTTGAGGCAGTGTGTGAGGTTTGGGTGATGGAGCAGTTTACAAGCATAGTTGAAAAGGACATTGGGGCAAAATTAAAAGAAAAGCGGTTTAAATCAATAAGGGAAGCAGCAGTTTTTGCAGATGACTTTGCACTAGCCCAGCGTGGCACGTGCATGGGGAGCATTGGTGACAGGAGAGACCGACCTGTGCACCAAGCAGCCACAGTATCAGCTTGCTCATCATCACCCAAAGGTACCATAAATAATACACAACATTATACCAAGGCTGACAACCAGCAAGCTTCTACGGAAGTGAGATGTTATTTTTGCAAACAAGTGAGTCATATTAAACCTCAGTGTGCTAAAAGGAAGGTTACCCAGGAACCCATGGCTGTCAAGTTGGTGGTGACACTAGGGGAGGTGCCTGTGAAAGGCAAGCCAGGTACTGGTGAGTTTGGGGGGCAGTGTTGGCCAGCGCGAAGCAGGGTAGTAAGCACTTTGCCGCCCCAGATGGTATCACCACCTGAGCATAACTAGACTTCCCCTGATTGGTGTCGGCCATTCATACATGATGGATCAGTATGGATCGGGGAGCAGACATACCCTGCCAAGGTGTTTAGGGATACTGGTGCGCAGCAATCCATGTGTCGCAACCTGACAGTGGGACCTATTAGCACGGGAGAGTTTGTAATGTGCAGGGGAATCAACAGTGAACAATTCTGTGATTTAGTCCCGGTGACCCTAGAGTGCCCACTTTTGACTGTCGAGTGTAAGGTGGCCATGGTGGACACTCTGCCAGTTGAGGGGGTGGACTTTTTGCTCGGGACTGACTTGGCAGGGGATGTAGTTTTCCCGCCTCCTATAGTCGTCGCTGAGGCTGCTTTTATACCCCCTGGTGGTGGTTGTTTGCAAGAAGATAACATGGACGCTATCTACCCTGTTGGTGCAGTGACCCAATCAGTGGCACATTTGGCACAACAGGTGGATGATTTAGTGGATGCTGGGGCCGACAACCATGAGTGCGGGCCATCCCATGATGCACTACTAGATGACACTGGCCCGGAGGCAACTGTGGGCTTGGCTGACCCCAGTGAGACTACCGAGATTTTAGTAGAGGTGACCTAGTGCCGGACGAGGAGTCTGACATAGTGAAACCGACTCCACCTTCTGATATTTTTGAGAGGTCAGAGGTAACTGCCTTGATGGAGTTACCTAGAAACAAACTGAGCAAGTTGCAGCAAGAGGACCCCAGTCTGGGCCTCCTGTTTAAGAAGGTTGGTACGACTGTTGGGAAGAATGGTCAAGCAGAGAAATTTGTTGTAAAGGGGGCATTGTTGTATCGGCAGTGGAAGCCGGATACGAACTCAGGTTTGGGGGAGGAGCAGTTAGTGGTGCCTGCCCAGTTCAGGGAAGGACTGGTTAGGCTAACGCAGGTAGCACCACTGGCGGGTCATTTAGGGGTATGTGGGACTACTGATAGGCTACATTCTCATTTTTGGTGGCCTAATATGCATGCATCGGTGACTTTTTTTTTTATGTGTCATATTGGTAAGATAGTTGGAGAACCCCACCCAGGAATACCCGTGGCACCTTTGACCCCTACACCTGCAGTTGAACTGCCATTGACTCTCGTCATAGTTGACATGGTTGGCCCCTTATTACCCACCAGTTCGGGAGATAAATACTTGCACACTTTAATTGATACTACCACTAGATACCCAGAGGCTATCCCAGTTAGCAGCATGAACACGAAGATGAGAGACCCTTGTAACAAACATGCTAAATCTAGGGTGTTCAAGGTGGGCGACGAGGTTTTGGCACGGTTGTCAGTTCAGGGTCGACCCATGGCTGCAAAGTTTTGTGGTCAGTATCAGGACATTAAGCAGATTGGTGAGGTTAACTATGTAATAGATACGCCCGTCCGTCGCATAGCCTCCCAATGCTGCCGTAGTAAAATGCAACAGCCCTACCATAGACCGACTGCATCTGGCCGTGGCGCTGAAGGCGGTGATGCTGCGCAGGCAGGTGTAGCCGCAAGGAATGCAGGGGTGCGCATGTATGGTATCGGCGGGGAAGCCTTGGCACTTATGAACTGTGGGAGTGACTGCACAGGTGGTACAGATTGTCTCTCTCATGACCTGGCTGTATTAGGGACGGAGGTGGAGAAGGAGGGAGACTATAGTTTAGAGGCTGCGGTCCCGGCTGGGTTGTGGGAGGGCAATTAGAATGTTGTTCTTTGAGATTAGTTGCAACCTCTTGTTCCTAAGCACCAAGAGGAGTTGTTTACTAGGCTGTGGCAGTACTTCCGCATGTTTGTTGATTCTCCAGGCCTGATGTCCGGGGTGGCACCCGACATAGAGGCTGGAGACAGTACAAAGCTCAAGTTGGCTCCCTACCGTATAAATCCTGCTTGACAGCCTGTCTTAAATGCAGAGCTGGACTACATGCTGGAGAAGGGTCTGAGGGATAAGGGATATCGTGAGTGGTCTTTGCCAGTGACTTTGCAACCTGAGCTGAGTGGCAAGATCCGTTTTTGTGTTGATTGTAGTAGTGTTAGTGCATTATCCCTGACAGACGCCTATCCATTACCCGGAGTTGACGACCCCATAGACTGCATCGGGGCTGCCTCGGTTATCACTAAGGTGGAAATAGTGACTGGTTATTGGCAGGTCCCGTTGCCGGAGAGAGCGAAGAGAAGTGCCAGTCTTGTGATGGACTGGGCAGTTTATCAGTGTCAGGTGTTGTTTTGCTGCCGGAACACAGTTTGGATGTGTGGCATGTTAAGGGCACTGATAATGTTATGGCTGATTGTTTGTCACGGGAGGGTATGTTTTAAGGAGAACCCTCGCCGTTCAGTCTGTGTTGGTATAGCCTCCTACTTTGGTTTGATTAGCATGTTTACGTCTGGTGCTTGATGGTTGCCGTATGTAGCCCAGCGTAGGGTCGTAAAGTAGGAGTTGCTGTGTTTCTGTATAGAAGAAAATATTTAAATACAAAAATATAAAAACTATACAAATACTAAACAAGACTGTAGTTGTGTATGTCTTGTAGTGTTATTGAAGTATGAGCAGTCTGTTGTTTCAAGATGCACTAACAGACTCCTCCTGGGTGTGAGGGTCACTCCCAAATGAGTTTGTAGCCTATATAATTTGTGAGTGAGTTACAGTTTGCAAGGCCTGGTGTGGAGGGGCCTTGTGAGAGGCTAGTAGCTTGCTATCCATCGTGGCTAGCAGGATGGCACCTGTAGTCTGGTGTTGCCGTCAGGTCAGCACTATAAATAAGTTAGTTTATTTAGCCTTGTGTGATTAATGCAGTTTATCATAAGTTCACACAGTGATGACTTATATTAATTTGATTACTTTTGTTGTTAATGAGAACTGCCTGAGATAATTAAGTATTCTGGCGGTGCTTGGTGCTCCCCTTCTCTCCCTCGTCAGACCGTGGGAACCAAAGCGAGTGCAAGAGCTTCACTCCAGTCTCGCCTCTCGCTGTGATAACATCATTGTCTGACGTTGTTGGCTTGCTTCTTGATATTCCAGTTAAATACCGCATATTTCTTTTGTTTCATTGTTTGATTGAAGTATAGCAGGGGCTGGAGTCAAATTGAGCATATTGTTTCTGTTTCAACATCTTTAGTTTAACCCACTTAGCCCCAGCTAGTTATTAATAAATGTACCACCAGGGCCCAGCAGGTTTTGATTTTGTTTTTCCAGAAACAATAGCGAATGGGTTAGGAATGAAGGAAAAACCACGAAAAACCGATCAAGAAGCTTAAAAAATGGTCCTACAGAGCCCCGAAAACGGATTATAGAAGAGTAAAAATTTGAAGGCAATTTCCCCCAAAAAACATGTTTTTGCATGCTCACGCGCATGCGGTTAGACTTTGAGAGTTTTCAACCATCGGCATGGTTGCGTGGGATACTTACACAGTTCCCATACAAATCTGAGCCCTCTAGGTGCCATAGGACCGAAGTAATTAACCAGGACGCAACCATTGCGTCGCTGGGTTCTGGTGATCGAACATTAATAATAATAATAATAAGCATGTTACTTATTTCTCATAAGCGCCCATTTTTCCGAAGAATTCACTAGCGCTCGAAAAGAGAAAGAAAAAAGAAATAAAATCAATGCATCAAAAGAAGGCTCATATACAACACACATTTAACAATCACTAGCAGTGGCAAAATAGCCTAAACTCTATAGCCATCTGTCATGACACCTCTCTCAAGATCATAGCTTCTCTCAAAGAGAAAAGTCTTAAGTTGTCTCTTGAAGCATTCAACAGAACTCAGTTGTCTCATGGACAGCGGCAACCTGTTATACAACCTCGGAGCCATGTAGGAGAATGACCTCTCAAAGAAAGAAGACTACTGGAAAGCCCTTGGTTCATCAAGACGAAAAGGGTCATTGTCATGACGCACAACTACACCATGGTGTGCCGGTGGGCGCCTGAGCAGCTCCGCAAGGTACCTAGGCTCACCAAATTTGAGAACCTTAAAAGTCACCAAACACAACTTAAATTCTATTCTTGCTCTTACTGGCAGCCAGTGCAGTTCTATGTGAAGAGATGTAGTAGGAGTTCTAGGTGGAACACCAAAAATTAGTCTTGCGGCCCTGTTAAGAACAGACTGAACTTTCTTCAAAATATAATTTGGAAGACCCACCAACAGGGCATTGCAATAATCAACACGAGAGAAGACCAATAAGTGAACCAACGTCAGGAGGCAACGTCTGGTTATAAACGGCTTCACCAAATAGAGATTTCTGATGTGCAAGTAACAACTTTTAACTATCTGGTTTACATGCTCTTTGAAATCTAATCGGGAGTTCACATATACACCCAGATTTCGAACAGAGTTGGCCGGTCGCAGCTGAGATCCACCCACATTGATGGAGAGGGCACCTACCATATCATCAGCTCTTCTATTTCCTCGGATGATGAGAATATCAGTTTTACCATCATTTAGTTTAAGTTTTCTCGCTCTCATCCACTTCTTGATATCAGACATCAACAATTCCATCTTACTCCGTATATCAACTATATTTGTGATTCTCACATAAATCTGGGTGTCATCTGCATAAAAGTGAAAGGTGACATTATGTGCACGAAGCAGAAGAGACAAACTGCTAATATAAATTATAAATAGGATAGGACCCAAAACTGATCCCTGCGGAACACCATACTGCAGGGGTGTCGAGTCCGAGACCACTTGATTTACCATCACACTCTGGGATCTACCTGACAAGTACGACCCAAGAAGCAAGAGAGCGGAGTCACGCACACCACAATCATAAAGATCACTCAATAACAACTCGTGATCCACTGTGTCAAAAGCCGCAGAGAGATCAAGCAAGACCAATAGTGAGGCCACACCATTGCAAATGTTCTCAACTAGATCATTATGTACTCTAATCAATGCTGTTTCAGTTGAATGATGCTGTCGGTAAGCAGACTGAAAAATTGGGATAGTTTCATTCTGCTGAAGTAGTGGTTGTAATTGGTCAAGTATTGCACGCTCTAATATCTTTGATATGAAGGACAGGTTGGAGACAGGACGATAGTTCAACATGTTCTCAACATCAAGTCCAGGTTTCTTTAGAGTAGGTCGGAGTAGTGCATGCTTTTCAGAATGTGGGAAGCTACCTTCAGAGAAGCACTTATTAATTATTTTGGAAATAAACTCAACTGTGTGATCATAGACTCTTGGTAGCTTGGAAACATTTATGGGATCCAACGGGCAAAATGTTTTATTGAGGTTTCTTATGTAGGACGAGATCATGTCCACCTCTACTGAGTGAAAGGATGAGAGGACATTATTAGGAATGTGTCGGGGTTGGAGTACAACTGAAAGTTCTTCACCAACAGAAGCATCATCCAATTCCTGTCTTATGCGAGTTATCTTGCCAGCAAAAAATGCCACAAAGTTGGCAGCCAACTCGGCATCAGGTACAGAAGGTCTTAAGCTGACTCTTGTTTTTCCAAGTAAACTGTTTACAATTGAAGCCAACCTCCTCTGGTCGTTACCACACGAGTCAACTTTTCCCTGATAATACACTTTCTTTTCATCTTTGATTTTGTAGACCACAGCTCTTCTGGCTGACAGGTATTGCAACCATGTAGAGTCTGTTTTATTTTTCCGCCATTCACGTTCAGCTCTTCTACGCGCTCTTCTAAGAAATTTAACTCGAGTGCTATACCAGGGCGAATCATCTCGTACTATGATTTTCTTCTCTACTTCTGGACAGTGATGATCGAACACTAATTTAAGTGCATTTCCATGTACCTCCACCAGCTCATCTGAAGTAAGGTTGGAAGTATCAATACTTCCCAAGTACTGTTTTACTTCACTGCTAGCCAAATTTAGGTCTGCATTTTTATAATTTCTAAATCTGATTACTTTTTCATGTGTGAGTGGCTTAGGGAAATCAAAGCTGAAAGTAATCAAAGCATGATCAGAGGTATTAGGGTCAGCATTCTCAACATCAACATCCAGAACACCACCACAACCCACAGGAGAGAAAACCAAGTCAAGGGTGTGTCCTAAGATATGAGTTGGGTGGGACACATGGTTTACAAAATTGTTCTGATCAGTCAACTCAAGGAACTCAGGAGAGAATGGCTTCAGATGAGGGCTGTCAACCCAGTAATTAAAATCTCCACACATCAAAAGTCTTCCAGTTTTAGCAGAAAATTCCTCGAGAAACTGCCCAAACTCTTCCATAAAACCCCTATCTGTGCCACGATGGCCAGGCCTATAGACAACTGCCATTCTTAGAATTTGTTGATGGAGTTTTATTTCCACTTCCAACAGTTCATAATAAAGAGGGGCTGGGTTATGGCTTATTTGCAAGATATTCACCAGAGATGTGGAGTATATACATTGCAGACGCAACACGTGCGTCGCTGGGATCCAGCGGGTTAATATTCATCACTGCATTCCTTTCTTCTTTGGCAATCTTAGTCTATAAGCTTCACACTGTTTTCCTTGCATCTCGTTCCCATTGTTTAACTGCATTGCATATTATTATTACCTGTATTTGTCCTTTATTATTGAAGTTGACATTCACAGTGGTTTGGAGGTATGGTCAAGGGTAACATATCCCAATCTACTGGAATGTCAACTCTTGTGTTCCATGTCTTAGGTTAGTGCTTCAGACTTCCCCATTTTTCTGCTTTATATTATTCCTAATTCCTAAGCGATTGGGCATACTATGAAGTGTCTGGGAGTCTGGCAGTGTTATGTTTCCTCAGTTAGGTGCAGTCTAGGAGAGAAGTACCCGTACTCTTAAATACTATACGCATTACCTACCAGACTCGGGGGCAATAGATATATTTGTGTCTCCTTGTTGCTGCTTTAATAGAGCCAAGAGGAAGATAATAATTTTTCCTAGAGAACCTGTGTGTCTTGGTGTTTGAGTCAGATATTAAGAGCATGTCTGTTGCAGGGTGCTGTGGGCTAGGCTATTTGAGCTTCTTTTTTCCCCCGGCCCCCCCTCGTAACAATATTATATACAGTATATATATATATATATATATATATATAATTATATATATATATATATATATATATATATAATTATATATATATATAATTATATATATATATATATATAATTATATATATATATATATATATATATATATATATATATATATATATATATATATATTCTGACATACGGAGCCCTGTATGTTAATTTAAGAGTTAGAATTAGAGTTGAAGGAGCCAAACTACCCAAACGGTGAAGCAGACTAGCGAGCGAACGAGCGAGTGGGTAAACCAGCTCGCCCGCATACCTGCAAACAAGCCTTCACACCTGCGTGCGTCATAGGGGACCCTGCAAACTACCTCGATGACCGATGCTATGATGTATGATCGACGCCAGGAGCTGTGAGTGGACCAGGCACCTGTTATGCGACTCGAGGAGCTATGATTGGAGCAGGCACCAACCCCCGCCTCCTGATTCGTTCCTACACCATCATTGTTTGGTATATAAGACCCGAGTTGTGGGCATTCAAATCAGTCTCATTTGGAGTTGGGGAAGGTGAACTTGCAGCTGGAGGAAGACGGGGTGAAGTATTATAATGGGTTTGTGACTGTCGGTCAGATTATATAAATGTGTGTTAAGTGTGTTCGGTGTAAACACTTACGTTATGTTGGTTAGTGAGATATGTGATTGGGAATTAACGTTGGCGCTACTATTATTGTGTACTTAACTATTTGATTGCGAATTGACGTTAACGCTACTATTATGTGCTTAACTATTTGATTGGGAATTAACGTTAACGCTACTATTATGTGCTTAACTATTTTAGTTGACTAACTTGTGGACTAAAGCAACTCTTTAAGTAATTGGGGTATGATGAAAGTAATACTATTGTTTTATATTAATACTTACGAGTTCTTTCATTTTCTTTTAATTAAGCTTACATTGCTTAACGGTGCGTAGTACGATGATGCTATTGTCTCATATTAGTAATATCGCCTTAGACTAACATGGCTGTGTTAATATTACTTCTAGTGATTTCCTAAGCTGAAGTAATTCTTTTAGCTTCAAAATATTATTTTTTGCTTTTCATATTATTTGAGTGAGACCTGAATCGAATCTATGAAACGATCCTGTAACTTTATTTACTCATAATCAAACCTCAATGTTACGTGGTTAAGAAATACATTTAACTAATTATTAAATATATATCTAACTTTTTATGTGACTTTGATATAAATCCTGATGATAATAATAATATAATACTATTAACGTAAGACAAGAACCAAGAATAATTACATTAAATATAAATAAAAGGACATATCATAAAACTATCTATTCATTTCAAAAAGGGTAAGAGACAGAAATATTCTTACTTTAATATTTATCTTTCAAGACTTTTTATAAAATTAATAGTCCTTCTTTAGCTATAACTTATTCGGTTCATAACCATAGCCTACTAAGCTTCGGTTAAATAATAATTCTTTATAAATACTACATGACTTTAATTAGTTTCAGTATTTTTCATAATTAAAGAGTATCAGTCAATAAAGGATACTAAGTCCTAAGATCCAAAAGGAAAGGAAGCAACAACAGGAAATGATTTTATTAGATTTTACTTTTGTTTTGCCTTCAGCTGACTGATACCTTAATATATATCTCTGTGCTATCTAGATTCATCAAGTTAACCACTTGAGGATCAAGATACGTAACAATATATATATATATATAGGTGGGTCGTGGTTGGGATAGATTAGGTCATGACTAATTGGTAGAAAACAGAGTCAGCATAAATTACATTAAGTCAGAATGGGGAGCAGTCAAAAGTGGTGTCGCCCTGGGATCTGTATTAGGTCCTCTGTTTTTTGTTATATACGGTAGGCTACTTAAATGACCTTGATTTAGGTATAACTAGTAGGATAACTATATTTGCAGATGATACCAAAATGGGGAGAAAAACATTCAGATAGGCACATAGAGTGCCTCCAAAGGGATCTAGATACCCTAAACAAATGGTCAGTAAATTGGCAGATTTATATTAATATAGACAAATACAGAGTATTAACCCATTCTCTGGGGGCACATATCCGCATATTTGCGCGATATTAGGGCTCATTCAGGCACCCCTGATTGATTAGGCAAGTGTCTAAATGAAATTAAATGTATTCAGACGAAAACTAGAAGAAAATAGCTTCAAAATGACACCAAAACGAGCTTCGTGGCTCTAGGGTTTCACCCGCAGCGCTACCATAGACATTCGCTAAAATTAGCAATTCTCGCTAATGTCTGGCTACATTTGCCTTTGGCAGCACTGTAGATTCTGAGACTCTGGCTCAGAGCATTCAGTGCCATGGCTGCATGGCTGGGAGAAGGGCGTCTGGCCTGCCACGCTCCCGCTCCCTTGCACTCGATTTTACAGGCTTTATGAGGCTTTAAAAGCCTGTAAATTTCAATGGCGTTCCAGAACGTCTCCCGCAGGGAAAGGGTAAAAGATAGGTAAGATAAATACAAATGCTAAATATAAACTACCCGATAGCTAACATGGAATTAGGAAACTCTGACTATGAGACATATCTAGGAGTGTCTGTTAGCAATGATTTGAAACCTAGAATATAGTGCATAAGCGTCCGTAACAAGGCAAACAGGATTCTCGGGTTCATCAATAGGAGTGTTTGTAACAGAACTGCTGATGTTATCTTAAAACTTTACTTGTCATTAGTGAGATCCCATATGGATTATGCTGTTCAATTATGGTGTCCATATTACAAAATGAACATAGATTCCTTGGAGAGAGTACAACGTAGAATGACAAAAATTATCCATAATATTAGAAATCTTTCATATGAAGATATGTAGAAGAATTAGGCTTACATTCGTTAGAGAGACGCAGAGTTAGAGGGGATATGATAGAGGTGTTCAAGTGACTTGTGGGATTAATAAAGGGGACATGAAAGATGTGCTTAAGCTCAGTGATAGCGAAAAACTTGAAAAATGGTTTTAAATAAGATAAATTTTGTTTCAGAAAAGATTTTTAGCAAATATTTGTTTGGTAACAGAGTTGTAGATAGGTGGAATAGGCTACCGAGTGCTATAGTGGGACCAAGCAAGATAGAGAGCTTTAATATATAATTAGATAGACATATGGATGACATGGGTTGGGTGTGAGAATACAGGACGTTTCGACGGTGTGCCACTTCGACGGCGCTAATTGGACGGTTCGACGGTACCGTCGAACCTCCGTCGAAATGTCTTTTATTTGTATTATATTTGTATAGTGTTTTTCAATTGTATTTGTTGATTATATATAATATTCTTGGTTAATAGATATTAGCTAGCCTAATAGTTATTATATGTTTACAGATATATTGAAAATGAGTTATATTTATCAGGCTTTTAATTAATTTCGTAGATAGGGCCTATCTGTTTTCATATACATTGTTTACAGTTCGTAGTTCATATTTGTATTAATTTAAGTTCTCGGCTGAAAAGTGTCCCAGTCTGCATCACGGATCCTAGGCATCTGGTATCTTTATTCCGTACTGTGCACCTCCATCTTTGTTGTCCTTTTGTATTCATTTTCCCATCCTTATGATATGTGTAGCCCCTTTCCACTAGGAGTGCACTATTTCGTTTAGAAGCATTGGGCACCACAACAAAATTTGACGTCTCTTCCTCACTGCCACTTCCAATGTCAGGAACAGGTATAGAATTTTCAAGGTTAGATTCCTCAAAGACTTGGGGCTCTTCGAAGGGTAGCGCAGCATTGTTGGGCAGTTGGGCCATATCTGGACATTCCTGTTGGTCGTCGGATATCTTAGATAAGTTGAATTGCATAGTGGAGTTGAAATTGGAAGTTGCTGTGGAGTTGAAACGATTAGCAGGTGGAGAGTCTTGACGTACATTTTCTAACTCCGTAGTTGGCATATTCTGCAAGGAAGTTGAACAGGATTCACAGAACCAGATGATGTTCATTTTCTCAGCACAGCTTTCCTGTAGTCAGCTTGGGATATGTTGATACCGCAAGTCCTATGTTGCCACCTATTGCAGCCATCACATTCCACTGCATGTTGGAGAGGACGGACAGGTCTTTCACACTTGCAGCAGTTGTTGTCCATTGTCGTTATGCTAATAACTCAAAACAATGTCCAGCTTATATAAGCCTACACATACAGTGACACACATAAACACAATTTCGAAACCGTTAGTCTTAAAATTGAAAACAATCAATTGTTCTAATCAAACACACACAAACGCAAAATTTCGAAACGGTTAAACCTTCAAATCAAAACATGTTATTGTTCTAATCACACACACACACGTACACTCGGCCGCAATTCCGCGTGGGCCACCTAGTCATAGGGTTTGGGTAAATCCGTTGTGTATTTTGTTTGCTCTGAATATAGTAAGATCTCACACTCCCCTCCCTGAATCAATCGAAGATTTTGCCCCATAGATGGCGCAGCTTGATGGGAAGGGAGGGAGCTTGTCGTAGTGTTAAAAGGGTAGGACACAATGGGAGGAGGTGACGTTCTATAACATACAGTGACGAATGTTAAACTTATTTACTTCTACTTGTTCATACAATAATGTTCCCGAAACTAATTCGTAATGAACAGTAGATTCCCTCTTTCAGTAACTGAAACGTCTCTCTCTCTCTCTCTAGGTTATAAGAGGTATACAGAATATTGAAAGTAACACTATTATATATATCCATTTACACCTTTAATGAATCACATTATGAAATGTATTCAGCAATATGACTAGAACTTGAGAAGAATATATTTTGAAGTAGCACCACGAAGTAACATTATACTGACGCAGCCATGTATAATTATCCACCTTCCTCTCCCTCTCCGAGCTCGGACTTTTTTCTATCCTCTAGTCTATTTTTTCCCAGCTGAGGGTAAATTGTCATGTTTCTATCTTTGTTACTCGGCTATAAGGTAGATTTTGTAGCGAAAGATTATGTTTATTTTGAAAACTTGGCATTAATATGACACACAGCCATAGTAATTTCATATATTTCCATTAAGTATCGAGAACTCAGCTAATAAGACATTCAATTTACGATCAGCTGAAAAAAAAAATAGAGTACAGTTGTCACTAAGGGATGGAGGGACGTAAGGGTGGCGAGGTGAATAACAAGGTGGGTGGAGGTGGAGGAGTTGTGGTGGGATTGTTTAGACTGGTGGATGAATGTATAATAACTAAATTTAGGATATTTCAGTGTGTGTGTGTGTGCGTGCGTGTGTGTGCTTAAAGGGCGATCGGGACACGAATACATAGAGGTTTTGTGTTCGTGGACGGGTGGAAAATTATAAAGCTAAATTTATTTATGTACTTTAATATTGTATCTCTTTTTATACTGGCCTGGCCTTACTTACTCTTTACTTTGTATTAGTTTTGCACAAATTTTTCAGTATATTTCACTAATTGGCTTAAATATAGTTATTTTTATATGAATGATGCATTAGGATCCCTGTGGACGATCCCCTGTTCGCTTGTTTATGCTTCCTCTTACAACTTCGGTTAATCATTGCACACAAATCTTGATGTCATATCATATTTCGTGAACTCGCTAATCTGATTTATTTATCTATCTATCTATCTATCTATCTATCTATATATCCATCTATTGCCAGACAACCTTATCTCCCGAGAGGAGGTGGACGTGAAAGTATCACCTTCATAAGCTTCTATATGCCGAGGTACCGTAACTCATTCGATTATCTAGCTTTTGTTCAATTAATTTCAAAATAAATGTGTAGCTTGATCATACAAGATTATTGCGCAATGCAATATAACAATGACAAATATTAATTGTCCTGTTGATAAACATTATGTTTGTGGTAATATGAACAATTGATAAAGGTATACTCAATTAACTTCAGTAATTATATGTATTTAATTGATATTTATTAGACAGTCATAGTAAAGTAAATAGATCAAGGGAATAATGTGTTGGGGGAAAATGGATTGCAATTCTCGAGGGTAATTTACTCTAGGTAAATATTTCCCCCTGTATCACATTATCTTATATTATCAGACTTGGCAATATGTAACAAACCACATGCAAAGAGTATAACATATCAGTATAAATAACTATATGTGTGGAATAATATTATCTGTGTATACCCTGGTCTATTTGTGATATCTAATAACCTGAGTTTACATGTAGTTACTCATAGTCTCACTGTTACCAAGGTAATGCACACATTATTTATCAATACCATATTTACTACATAAATCGATTAACACAGTGCAACTTCTCTCTCTCTCTCTCTCTCTGAGCAACCAGACTTGGCTCTTCCGTGATACCAACAGATTTTTCATATAGTTTAGTAATTATTTTATTTATTGTTTCTAGGTTAGCATACATCTATTATTAGCATTCGTCTATAGTGCAAGTTAATCAGAAAGAATTAGATTGGTACTATATATAGCTGACTAGTTAAGGTCATAGAATTTACCCTGATAAATGTTGATAAGCCTGTCGAGTAGGAAGTGTGTATTTTCAGCAGAAGTTTTGGTAAGGAGCTCTTTATGAAGATCCATACTAATTTCAACCTAATGTCAGAGAGCAATAAAGGTGAAACGAGACTCAAACTATCCATTTGGGGGAGGGAAGGGGTAGTTTACCCTGATGCACAGGAAAATCGACTTTAAATCGCCATAAACAGAGAGGAATTTTGTATCTAAGTTTAAACACTGTTGCCAGCTACTCTAAATATACTGATATTCCTGAGGGAAATGCTTTATCAACAAATTTGCCTCGATGTAAATTAATTGTCAAATATATAAATCAGACATGCCATACCTCTACCATTTGGCTTAATGTATCAATGTGATCATATGCAATGTTTTCTTTCTGGCCACAGGTAATTTAGAATCTTGATAATGATATTACCAATCTTAATGAATCCTGATCAATGTAATCAATATCCCACCGACTCAGTATTAACTGTGACTCTCATGCTTGAGGTAAGCCATCCACAGATCGACATATTTTGACACTACAAAGGTAACTCATCTAAATAATAATAGTTTACTACTTCTGATAATCTAATTTGTCGCTAGTTTGTAGTTTGCTAACAAAAGGTGTATGTTATATATTATATAGTATGACCTGTACTATTATTTTATTCATACCAATAAAGAGAGAGAGAGAGAGAGGAGAGAGAGAGAGAGAGAGAGAGAGAGAGAGAGAGAGAGAGAGAGAGAGAGAGAGAGAGAGAGAGAGAGACTGAGAGAGAGAGAGTGACGTTTCAGTTACTGAAAGAGGGAATCTACTGTTCATTACGAAAATTAGTTTCGGGAACATTATTGTATGAACAAGTAAAAGTAAATAAGTTTAACATTCGTCACTGTATGTTATAAAACGTCACCTCCTCCCATTGTGTCCTACCCTTTTAACACTACACAAGCTCCCTCCCTTCCCATCAAGCTGCGCCATCTATGGGGCAAAATCTTCGATTGATTCAGGGAGGGGAGTGTGAGATCTTACTATATTCAGAGCGAACAAACTACACAACGGATTTACCCAAACCCTACGACTAGGTGGCCCAAGCGGAATTGCGGCCGAGTGTACAAACAATTTCGAAACAACTAAGTCTTCAAATTGAGATATTCAAATCTAATCCAACACACACATACGTAGCCTATAATTTCGAAACAGTTAAGCCTTCAAATTAAGAAATTGTATTGTTTTAATCAAACACACACACGTAGCCTACACACAATTTCGAAACTTAAAAACTTTCAAATGAACGCTTCGATGGTCTTACTTTTGTACACATAAAATCTAGTTTAGGCTATGAAGGTATTGTGGAAATTTCATAATTAATATAAACCATTATAAAAATGAACCCCAAGGGGTTGAAAAGTACAATTAGACGATGGCCAGTATTATTGGACGATTCGATGGTTCGGACAGAGACATTTCGACGATCGCGAGCATAGACGTTTCGACGGCATCGTCGAACTGGCGCACCGTCGAATCGTCCTGCGACCGGGTGTGAGGGGGATCTGCCGGGTGTGAGCCAATCAGCGTTCTGCAGACCCCCGTTTTCTGACCTCTGACCGTTTTGGTGAGGTCGGTTCTCATGGTGTTAGTGAGCTGGGCCTATAATTAAGCCTAATAATTAGGGTTGAGTGAGAGATCTGCCTTGTGTGGACCAATCGGCTTTCTGGAGACTAATTTTCTTATGTTCATATATATATATATATATATATATATATATATATATATATATATATAGTATACTGTATACATAGCGGTTTTTTTTTTTTTGGGGGGGGGGAATATAAATTTAGTTGTGGTGTTTCATAAAAAGTCATTTTTTTCTACACTGGTACCAAATTAATGACAAGATTCATATAAGGTCGTCGATTACTTTTTGAGCAATTATGTGGTAAATCTACAGTTATACTACCCCTCCCCCACTACCCCCCACCACCTCCCCCCTTCAAAACACGCCTTTTAGCGTGTTTTTGGATGGTTCAGCAGACGCGGAAACTGGAAAAAAACGTATTTTGATAAACAATTATCACCAACCAGATACAAGTTTTTCAGGTAATTTGTTGTTTTTTATTTTTTATTTGATATGCAGTGTTGTTTAATACCGAGGACCGTCGCATTTTAGTATTTTTATTATTAGCCTAACCTAACGTAACTTACCTAACCTAACCGAAAATTAACCTGTCTCGCGACCGGTCTAAACCCAGCTCACGTTCCCTGTGTATGGGTGCGCGACGGTCTAAACCCAGCTCACGTTCCCTGTTTATGGGTTCGCGAAGGTTTGTAATACTTCAATGTATTTATTACAAGTCAAATATACATTTCCGCGCATCATCAAAGCATACTAAGTCTACTACTAATAATATTAACCCATTAGTACCAACAGAATAGCGACAAAATAGGGGTAGTATAACTGTAGATTTATCAATTATGTTATTGTTTACCGACAGAATGCGACGATCACATTGTCTGACAAAAATACAAACATAAATATATATATGGTCAATATACAGGAGGCGCTACAATATAGGTAGCAAAATTCTAATGGTAGTTTTGGGTTCCTATCATCATATGCTTCATTTCCATATACTTTTTATCCCCGGGAAAAAAAAAAAAAAAATCTTGGGTTTTTATTTTTTTCTTGGATTTTGTTTTTATTTGTTTTATTAACCTAACCAAAAAACCTAACCTAACCTAAATGTATTTGGGGGCTATTAGGTTAGGTTAGGTTAGGTTAGGTTTTTTGGTTAGGTTAATGACCAAAACAAAAAATCCCAAGAAAATAAATGAAAAATCCCAAGATTTTTTTTTCTTTTTCCCCCGGGGATAAAAAGTATATAGAAATGAAGCATATGATGATAGGAACCCAAAACTACCATTAGAATTTTGCTACCTATATTGTAGCGCCTCCTGTATATTGACCATATATATAACCAAATAAAATAACCCATAATAAAATAAAAAATAACTTGGTTCTCACCTGTAATGATACTGAGGAACCACAGGACCAGGGGTACAGTCCCGCGAGGATATACCCGTACAGACCTTGCGGTGGTTATATTGACGATAATGGAAACAGCTGACTTACCCATAATGGGTATCAACACTTAATTATTCTATTACAATAGTCATCAATATTACACTATTAAGTCTTTACCATCTCATATTTGTTACTTATCTGTTATATATTTCCATGTTGATGTTTGAATTCAGGACAGAGGTTTTATTTAGTAGTTTGTGACTGGTTAGGTGTTCAGGGTATATCAAATACCAATATCCTACTTTAAATTTAGTTTGGGCTGATGAGTGATTGGTGCTTCTGAATGCTAGTGTGCTTGCTTTTTGTGGGCGAACTGTTATAATATGTTCTTCTCTTGTCACCTCCTTTTCCTTTCTCGATTTCTTTTTGCTGATCCTCCCTAACCCTTGTAGGAGTAAGAGCTGGCTACTGACTGACTGCCTGAACTTTTATTTGGTGCTGTTGTTTTTAAAAATTGGCCAGAAATCGTACCGCATACATATATAATTTACAATACAACTGGTAGTTAAAACACCGGTACTTGTTTGTTTTCAATGATTAGCCATTCCACATATCAATTAACTTGTTTATGAATACAATACTAGAGGTATTTTTCTCACAACATTCCTTTGACTTAAAAAATAGCCAGTCAGATGTGTTCGCCACTTCCAGTTTATTAGGCAAAACAAAATCCAATGTGTTAATTTCAGAGTTCAGGTTCACTATGTGAATGATATTATTTATATTTTAAACACAAACTCCACCATATGTACTTTTCTGTTTTTAGTAAATATTATCAATTACAATATTTTCGAAAGTTACAAAACACCTATTAACTAAATCAAAGGGGTTATTATCCTTAACGCACACTCACTCATGAATTTGTTTTCAAAGGATCAAGACTTAGACAATTTAATCCCCAAAGACCTTACAATACAATCAGATATTGAAGGTGTGTTACAGTACACTCGAGTCACGCGCACTGATAGCAGAGGCGGCAACACTCCTCTCTCACTGGCGTACCAAAGCACACTGAGCTCGGCTGCTCTCTAATTCGGTCTACCGTTCTAGGTGCTGCCGTTTTTCCGCAGTTATTTGGTCCGCTGTTTACAATTTGTTTTAAGAAAACGGATATATTGATGGAGTAACTTGGTAAGAATTAGGTGTGCACCTTTTTGTCTGTATGTCTGTCAGTCTGTATGTACGTATATGTCTAGGCATGTATGCATTTTATGTATGCATATGTACAGTAGCCCTATGAAGTTCGTAGTCTCAGAACATATAATTATTAAATTATGCAATTGACCACTTGCGAGTTTCGTTCTATAAGGAAGTTGGAGTTGTAGACATCGATATTTAACATAATTATACCAGCTAAAATACAGTTATAGTACATTTATAGATACATAAAATTCAATTCAACATACTCTTTAGCCATCCGAAACCTACATTATTATTGCATTTATGTTTACTATCGATGTCTACAACTCCATCTTCCTTGTAGAACGAAACTCTCAAGTGGTCAATTACATTTCTTTTCAGATTGCTGTAGGAAACATTATCACTTATATATGTCTTGATTCATCCTCATTTTACATTATATATACAGTTCTGTAAATGTAGTTTATACATTAACTGTTGAGCTTCTAATAAATCTAATTAAGATTGTTGGAACTGTGTGAACTGTAGCCAATATTTGGGTATATAACTGTGTAGGTTGTATACACCAACAAACAACATTAGTGTCGCCGCTCCAAAATGTCTACTTTAATTTGTCTATTAGAATAAGACAAATGTACTCCTCGCACACCTGAACAAAGCTTGGATATATAAGCTTTGTTCAGATGTGTTAGGGAACAATGTTATCTTATAAAACAAAAGAGAACCCTAAGGTAGAGATTTTGGAGTGGCAAACACTAAATTTGTCCCTGAGTGTACATCTATAGTATGTATGTAAACTCATGGACACATGATTTTAACCATCCTGTGGATAAATTACGCAAGTATTACATTTTGAATCAACCAGTTTATGTATAATCAATATTTTATGCAATTATCAGTTTGTAAATTTATGGAAAAGTAAGTGTTTTTTCTCGTATATATATCATAACATTTAATTACATAATGACAATCCTAGGATGGTTAAGAACATATATCCGGGACTATACATGTTGTGACGCACCCCAGTGCTTTGCAACGCAACCTGATTGTACTCCTTGGTACTCGACTGTACCGCCCGTGATCTGGCTACCGTCAGCCGCAATGTATATTGAGTGTGACAACTTATAACTATGTTCTTTGTATCTCTGCAAAGGTCTCATCATGTGCTAACCAGTGGTGGGTTTTGTTTTAAGCCATGTCGAGACCTTCCATTTAATATGTAGTATCAATAGAGAAGTTGATAGATAAGACAATGGGAGTTCAGAGAGAGAGAGTGAGTTAGGCTTCAGAGCAAGAGGGTAGCAACGCGCCACGCTGCCGGCCGGGTGGGTTGCCAGACGTATGGACTGGTTGGCAGCCCTGCGCTTATAGCTAGGCGCGACAGGGTTGGTAGTCCATTGTTGCCTGCCTACGCTGCCTGGGCTGGGCCCATGTTGTCGTACAGCACACTGCCTGGAGGCTGGCTGCGTGTTCCATGACCAGGTTGCCTAGAACCTTTGAGATTCTAACATCCCTTGCCCTCTCTCCCAACTTCTCACTGTTGCACTCTTTCTCTCTGACGACATTACTCTCATTTCATTCTTCTCTCTATTTAAATGCATAACCTTCCCTTGAGGTCCTAAAGGAGTTTCAGCACTCACCTCTCGTATTACTCTTAGGACAAGCATATATTTACATGTATTAGATTTAAGGGGTTAATGTGAACAGCGATCTTCTTGATGAGGATAGTTGGTGAACGTTCTACATGTTCACGAGTTATATGCCCCGCTCATCATCCCATTTGTGACTAGACTGGTGCCATGTGTAAGAGCCCGACCATGCCCAGGAGTTGTCTGTAGAGGGACGAGGACTTAGCCTTGATTTGCATACCGAGCCAGGAGCGAGTGTAGTACCCGAGACTACAGCTCGCTCGTAGTGCCGGTATAGTAGAGTAACGTAATTTATCTGTCCTTGTGTTCTCTACAGTCTTCTCTTGGGTTCTCGCTTTCGGTGCTGGGACTCGTTGTTCCTGTGACTTGGCCTGCTAGCTAGTACACATGGGGATGATGAGTGGGATATATCTTTATTTTACTATGCATTGCAGCTCTCGAGTATATGTATGTAACCCTTTACAATACACATTACTCACACACAAGACAACACTATTAATACTTTCATGTATCAATTAACTGCACTGTCGTTTTGCTGCTGTGTCCGGAGTTCTGATGCGTAGGGCGCATACGGACTCGGAGGGGAGACAGAGTGAGAGAAGCGAAGTAGCCTATGCGGTAGTAGGCTACCGGCGCAGTACTGTTGCCTGCAACCTTTTAGTTATTCCAAGTATAGATTCATTATTATAATAAGTGACTACTATTTATGTTCCTCCCATGTGTATTATTAGGTATCTACTGGATCATGAACATCTTGTATGCTACATGCTAGTGCATGTTAGTAGGGGACAGTTATTATAGTGCACGCGCTTTCAAGTAGGCGTGTACATTTGTCATTTAGCATTTCACTGTCATACCTTTAGCCTGCTTCTATTCTACATTATTAGAGGCTTAATATTAACGTAGTTTCTTGAGTATTGCATTTCTTTAGTAATAACGTAACCTATAAATGTCTGAGGGAGTTTAGCCTCATAGCCTATCCCTGTTGTACACTTTCGCCGAGTTAAGGTACCTCGTTACCGTAGACGATAACTCTGTAGGGCGTTGGTGCTTTTGTTGTCTGGAGCATATAGTATTTGGGACTGGAATCGAGCGTGTCGTTGTCACTTAAGCCATTTCTGTCCTACGATCAAGAATCCCGAATATGTATTGCCGATCCAGCCGTAACAAAATGGCGACCTTGCACAAGATTCAGTAGTATCCTATCACATGTTTTTTGGAGAACTATTCTATGCTACCTAGTAGAGCTGGCTAGAATTTTCTTGCATATTGGAGGAATTTTTATTGTGTCATTATTGTATTGGTGGACTTGCAGATTGTTTCGTTAGGTGTCTAGAGTAGAGTCATTCAAGCATCTTTAACATTTTGTGAGTCGAGACTGCAATTAGTAATAAGCACTTTTTTTTTTATGAACAGCAATTGTATAAACCAGCACTATGTCTAATGACTCATCATTTACGGGGGAGGATAACACGGTACAGCCTAGTGACCAGCAAGTACAGCAGATATTTAGGGAGGGGAGTGTTATAAGTGGAGAGAGGGATGCCCGGGCATTTTTGCAGACACCTTTGACCGAACAGCGCCTGCAGGCTATTGATTGTTACGGTCTTCGCTGTTTAGCCACAGTTTTGGGGCGGGACTGTCCTGACAGTTGGCCCAAGAAGAATTTGGTGGCATGTTTGTTGGGTGATGGCGATGGGGCGGTGGGTGGAGTGGGGTCTTGGGGGGTTCCCTCCAAGCCTCCATTCCACTCTACCCCTGAGCTGGGCCCTCAGCCAGCGAGTCTTAGCACGATGCAGCAGGAGGGTTCTCAATGGCAAGCTGGCTAACCCATAAACACGTCTCGGTGTGGATCCCCCATTTTGTGCTCTCCCCCCCCAGGCCTGTCTCCTGAGATGTTATTTCAGCTAGAACTAGCTAATCTTAAGTTGCAAGAGAGTCAACAGGCTAGTATAGAACGGATTAAGCTGCAGGAGACTCAGATACAACAGGCTAGTATAGAACGCATAGAGGTTGCTAGAATCCAAGGCAATCAGGATGCAACCAGGTACCAGGCTGAAATGGATGTCGAGAAGTCTAGAGTAGAGACCACAGGGCATCATCTCGGTGGTGGGCACCGGGTTACAGACTCACTTTCGCATTTAATTAAGTTAGTACCCGCATTTGATGAGACAGCAGTGACTGAGTTTTTTGCTTGTTTCGAAAAGAAGTGTCGTGAGTATGACTGGCCGGAGGTTAAATGGGCAGCATTAGTTTCATCACGTCTAGTGGGTAAGGGGTTGAAAGCCTACGATGCACTGTCACTGGACGAGAGTGTCGTGTATGGACTGGTGAAGGAGGCTGTGCTCCGGGCCTACGAACTGCAACCCGAAACTTATAGATTGAAGTTCCGTGGCGTGAATAATGTGACGTTAACCACTCCGTTAGAACCGCATGGCTTGTCCTACAGTGACTCGCTAGGATCGCCAGGGCAGTGGATGGGGCTACAGTTTGTGTATTAGAGTGTGCTTTATTTCATATGAAAGCTCGTGTCATGGGCAGTCCAGAAAGGCTCTTTGTTTTCGCCCATGTCAAGGCTTTATATATTTAATTGTAAAGTATATATTTTATCATTAACTAGTAATGATAGGATCTGGGAGAGAGAGAGCGAGTAGAACAGAGTGAGAGGGGGCGCGCAGTGTTTTTTGTCCCGCTCGATGATGTCACGGCTGGCTGCCTCGGGGGTGGTGGAGAGAGGCCCGTACCATGCTGTAAGCTTTGCTAGTGGTTAGATGACTTGTAACCGCTGTTTTCCCACGCGGCTCGAGCTAGTGCGAGTATATATACTCCTCGCCACTCTCTCCCTCAGATCTGGTTTCTAGAACACACCCATCTTTTTTCCCTTGCTATCTGTCCCCGCTCCGTACCTGAGAATCTTTTCCTCTGCCTATCTCTCTCATTTTCCATATCCTTCACCACCTTTTATTAATATTATACCCCCTCTGGTTAACTCTGCAAAATCAGCTTCATGCTGGCCAGTTGTGTGTTAAGGTCTGATATTTGCGTATGTATGTTAGTTGTTAAGATAAGTGGATCACGAAGCATTGGTTGGCATTTATATTATTTAGTACTGCTTCCTTTAGTTATTAGTGTTCTGCTGGATTAGATAATGCTAGACTAGGAGTCTGATATTATAGGTATTGTTTCCTATGAGTGCTGGCTTCAGTTAAAAGCGGCACGACATACCTGAGAACTGGAGTTGATTGAGTAAATTCTAGTCTGTGTGCCATTGAGAGTAGAGCATGCACGAATGAGGGTTTTTTTGCCTATACCATTCTGCACTGTTCTAGTCTCGATTGTTTGTCTTTGAGGTACGCCAGGAGAACGCTTAATACTTCGGTATTAAGGTTTCTCAAGAGAGCTACCCTTCATTATAACGTAATATTTGACGCACAGACTTGAGATTTGCACTAGGCTATGCGGCATGCCATGCGCACCAGTATCTCGTATCATTGACTCTAGCTAGACTTTAGTCATAGTAGACATTAAGTATATTAAACCAATTACTCTTTTTATGCATACCCATTTATGATTACACAAGCATTTCGCAGCCTAGTTTGATGTATTGAGACACAAACGACTTAGGCTCTTTTTGTTGATAGGAATACTGCATTGTCGTGGCGATTATTATTATTGTTGTTGTGTTTAGGATATTCTTGGCTCCGACGGCATTATATATATTCTGCCTTTTTGTGTGCATAGCCTGCACGAGCATTGTTCCGCTGCCTGCCTTTTTGGGTTCCATTTCCGATACGAGCATCTTTATAGCATCTAACATTTAAAGAAGATTCCTTGTTAGTGTTGAAGGACTTTAGTGCACTTTCTTTCATGCAGGAGTGCCTGACATTTATTGATTAAAGTAACGTAAGCTGTAACTTCTCTTACCACCTTACTTTGCATACCATAACCAAGCACCTTCGGTTATAGGTAGTAATAGGCTGTTTTCACATAACATTAAGCCTAGAGTAGACGCACATTTATTGAGAGTTTGATAGCCTATTATTGCATATAGAACTCTGTAGAGTATTTGTGTTCTTTGTTCACTGGGAATATACATCAGAGGTTGGAGCTAGCGCTTTCCGTTGTAACATTTATGCCATTACTAGTCCAATGAATAAGAGCCCTGATATATTTGAACCCCAGTCGTAACAAATGGCGACCTTACCTAGGATTTGGGGTGAACCTACATTTATTAAGCAGGAAACATTTGTTGTTTTGGGGAATATTTTGCGGGGATCAGCAAGAATAATTTTTTTTTGCAACATAGTATAGCCCTTGAGTATTTCCGAAATTTGTTGTGTGTATATTGAGGTATAAGAGTTTGAGGTACTTCTTTTCTGAATATTGAGGTGGGAAATTTTTGTGAGCATCATGTCTTATACCGGATCAGAGGAGAATGGAGACACAGTACGTAATGTCGAAACTGAGGAACAGCAGTATGATGATATGGTTAATCAGGTGAACTGTGAGGAGGATGCTAGGATATTTTTGCAATGGCCTGTTACTGCCGAGCGGTTGGAGGGTATGGAGCGGTACGGTCTTCAATGCCTGGCCACAGCTATCGGTCATGCGGGTACTAGCAGCATGACCAGGGATAACTTGATAACGTGTGTACTGGGCAGGGTGACTGGTGAGAGAGATGGGTTGAGTGCTCAGAGCCCTTCGGCCATGCTTCCCCTACACTCGACTCCCAGCCATCCCAGTAGTTTGCCGACCCCGGGTACGCTTCCACAGTTGGGTGGTGACTGGCAGGGTGGGTTGCCCCTGGGGGGACCACCGGTAATTTCAAACATTGTAGCACCTTCACCTCCTCAAGGGTTAACTCCAGAATTATTGCTTCAGCTCGAATTAGCTAAGCTTCAGCATCAGCAGCAAATAGAATCAGCTAAGATCGAAGAGAGAAAAGGCCAGATTCAGCCGCAACAAAGGGCATGTGAGCTCCAGCAGCAAATAGAATTAGCCAAGATAGAAGAGAGAAAAACTATCAGTCAGCAGTCTCAGCACATAGAGCTAGCAAAAATCCAAGCGGATTTAGAGTCGACTAGGTACTGTGCCGACATGGACGTAGAGAAGTCGCGAGTAGAGGCAACGGGACAGCGACTTGGGGCTGGTAACCGTGTTCATGAGCAGTCTCTCTCGCACTTATTGAAACTGGTTCAGGTGTTTGATGAGAGTGGTGTAACAGAATTTTTCACACGCTTTGAGAAGAAGTGCCAGGAACACCAGTGGCCAGAGAATAAATGGGCAGCACTTGTATCCTCTAGATTAATAGGCAAGGGTCTTAAAGCCTACGATGCGTTACCTTTGGAGTTATGCATTGTGTACGAGGATCTCAAGGAGGCTGTCCTGAGGGCTTACGAACTGCAACCAGAAACGTACCGTTTGAAGTTCCGGGGTGTAACTAAGGGAAGAGATAGCACCTTTTTGGAACACGCCCGGGACTTGTCCGATGCTATGGGGAACTGGCTCCGATCTGAGAAGGTAACAACGTTTGATGGAGTTAAGCAGTTAATGATGTTGGAGCAGTTCTTTAAGAGCACGGGCGGTGATCTAACTTTGAACTTAAAGGAAAAAACCCAAGAACTCTAGTAGAAGCAGCAGAAATGGCTGATCTACGGCTGTCGTTGATTCGGGTTGCGGGTCCTCACAGAAGTACGATGCAAGTGCTAGGGACCGTTATCCTCCCCCTCCCCGTAGCAATGACACATTTAAACCAAAGAGCAATGAAACTAAAACTGAAGCCAAACCTACCACCACACCGTATGTGAAAAGTCAGGGGCCTTTTACATCACAGTATAAGCCGAAACCGAAATTTATGTGTTTTAGGTGCCACCAGGAGGGTCATAAGGCAAATGAGTGCCCTAGTCGACCTCCTCCGGCAGCCGTGTCTTTTGCTCACGGCATTGGAGTGTTCAAGAGGACATCGGAGTTTGTTAGAGGCATTTCTTCCGAGGTAAATACACTGCCAGTGCAGAAGGATCCGGAAGGCTTATTCCCTGTCCGTGATGCCTTTAGTGACCACAGGGGACTCGGTTGTGTGGAGTGGGGGGGTAGAAGACATGAGGTGAGAATTTTGCGTGACACTGGAGCATCGCAAACACTGTTGAGAAATTTCACTGGTAAACCTGTCAATACGGCGCGGGTGGTTGTGGTTCAGGGAGTTAATGCGACAAGGTCATACCCGCTTGTAAGAATGAAGGTGGAAGTTGGTGGTGTGACTCGTGACCTGGATGTAGGAATTGTGGAGAAGTTACCTGTTGGGGGCGTCGACCTCCTTCTTGGCAACGACTTTGCGGGGCCTACTTCTGAGGCTCCACCCTTAGTCGTTGTCGAGAAGCCGGCCGACGTGAGTAGGGAGGAGCAGGAGCGGGTTGAGATGTGTCCGGTGCAGCCTATGGCGTGTGTTGTCACCGGAGATTCTGCATCCAGGAAGTCATATTCTGGTCAACAATCTTTAGATCAGCGGAGGAAGGGTACCGAGAAGGGGTTGAAAGTTGATGCGGTTGAGAGTTTAGTGTCAACGGACCTTCTCGGGGACTCATTATTAGGACCACATTTCGAGTCTGGAGAGGACCCAGTAACTGTTCCTGAAGGGGCAGAGGATGGGCTTAAAAAGACGAAAGAGTTGAAGGAGGACAGTGATGCACAGTCGGGAGATGTAGCAACAAGGTACCCTGACGCGTACCCTATGAGAAATGGGTCGGCGAAAACGGTGGTCCGAAGCTTGCTAGTGTATTTTTCCCGGTATGGTTACCCGCAGGGGATTCAGTCAGTCCGGGGACCCAACTTCACTTCTAGCCTCTTTGTACAAGCAATGCCGCAGCATGGGATTGTTGGGGTTGTGTCATCTGCATATCATCCGGAGAGCCAGGGTGTGTTAGAGCGATGGCACTCAGCCTTGAAATCTGTGCTTCGTTGTTGTTGCTTTGAGAGTGGGAGGGATTGGGTTCTTGGCCTGCCATGTGTTTTGTTTGCTGTGTGGGAGGTACCTGGGGAGAATTTGGGATTCAGCCCTAATGAGCTCGTCTTTGGACACCGTGTCAGAGGGCCTCTCCATATGGTTGAAGAAGTATGGGAGGGCGCAGAAAAACCTTGTTCTATGCTCAAGTGTGTCCTCAACAGTCGAGAACGGATGTTGCGCAGTCTGGAGTTGGCTGGCCGTAATTTGACTAGCTCTCAGGCCCTCAGGAAGGACAGGTACGACCTCAAGGTTGAACTCAGGGAGTTTCACGTGGGTCAGGAGGTGTTGATTCTACTGCCCCTTGTAGGTCACCCCTTATCCGCGAAGTACGCTGGTCCTTATAGGGTGGTGGAGGAGCTATCGGACCTGGTTTACTTAGTAGCCACTCCAGACAGGCGGAAGCACAATCAGTTATGTCATGTTAATCCCATGAAGGAGTATGGGAGGCACCCCCCTGAGCCTCTCACTGTGCCTGTGATGACGTTTAGCAGTCAAGGTGGAGAAGGAGAACGGGACAGTCAAGCTCAGGTGGAGGATAACTGGAAGGATAAGAAGTTCAAATGGGCGCCTGAGTGTGAGAAGGTGTTTAGGGAAGTAAAACACCTGTTGTGCACTCACCCGATCCTCAGGGCCCCTGACTTTAGCCTACCTTTCCAACTAGCAACGGAGGCTAGTGGTGTGGGGGCTGGTGCCGTCCTTGTGGAAAAGGACGATGATGGGCTGGAGCATCCTGTTAGTTTCTTCTCGGGGAAGTACAATTCGGCCCAGGGGAGCTGCTCTGTTGTCAAGGAGGAGCTGCTGGCGGTTGTACTTGCTCTGAGGCATTTCGAGGTCTGTGTTCCAGCCTATGGTCCGGTCGTTGTAGTTTACCCAGATCATCACCCTCTCAAGTTCTTGGACCAGTTTCACAATCGGAATATGAGGCTGACCAGGTGGTCACTAAGGTTATTGGTATATAACCTGGACATATGCCATATTGCCGGTTGTGACAACGTGGTTGCAGATGGTCGTTCAAGGGTATATGATCCTGGGTAGATTGACACACGGGTAGCCTCCTGCTTTAGTTTGAATAGTATTTTGCGCTTGGTGCTTGTTGGCTCGCGGTTGTAGCCCAGCGTATTGGGTCGTAAAGCAGGAGTTGAGCGTTTGGTATAGAAGATAAAACTAGGCTTGCCCCTATAGTGCAGCCGAAATAAACAAATTATAAACATAAAAAAATCAAATAAAAACTTTCTTTGATAGTTGAATTTTTTTAGTATGTTATAGCAGTAATTCTGAGTTGCACTCCTCTCAGAATGCTGGGCTAGAGAAGCTCGCTCTTGAGGAGCATAACTACATATAATTTAACCTATGGTGTTGGAGAGGGTTATAATTTTGAAAACAGTTTTGTTGAAGAACTGTGCCAGATATTTTACTGCCGCTGGGTGATGGGAAGTGGAGATATAGCATGGGTTCTAACCATCAGATTTTTGTGAGCATTGGGGCCTCTGAGAAAAATCTTGGGGGGGGTGTGACGTTAACCACTCCGTTAGAACCGCATGGCTTGTCCTACAGTGACTCGCTAGGATCGCCAGGGCAGTGGATGGGGCTACAGTTTGTGTATTAGAGTGTGCTTTATTTCATATGAAAGCTCGTGTCATGGGCAGTCCAGAAAGGCTCTTTGATTTCGCCCATGTCAAGGCTTTATATATTTAATTGTAAAGTATATATTTTATCATTAACTAGTAATGATAGGATCTGGGAGAGAGAGAGCGAGTAGAACAGAGTGAGAGGGGGCGCGCAGTGTTTTTTGTCCCGCTCGATGACGTCACGGCTGGCTGCCTCGCGGGGGTTGGTGGAGAGAGGCCCTTACCATGCTGTAAGCTTTGCTAGTGGTTAGATGACTTGTAACCGCTGTTTTCCCACGCGGCTCGAGCTAGTGCGAGTATATATACAGTTCCTCGCCACTCTCTCCCTCAGATCTGGTTTCTAGAACACACCCATCTTTTTCCCTTGCTATCTGTCCCCGCTCCGTACCTGAGAATCTTTTCCTCTGCCTATCTCTCTCATTTTCCATATCCTTCACCACCTTTTATTAATATTATACCCCCTCTGGTTAACTCTGCAAAATCAGCTTCATGCTGGCCAGTTGTATTGTGTGTTAAGGTCTGATATAGCGTATGTATGTTAGTTGTTAAGATAAGTGGATCACGAAGCATTGGTTGGCATTCATATTGTTTAGTACTGCTTCCTTTAGTTATTAGTGTTCTGCTGGATTAGATAATGCTAGACTAGGAGTCTGATATTATAGGTATTGTTTCCTATGAGTGCTGGCTTCAGTTAAAAGCGGCACGACATACCTGAGAACTGGAGTTGATTGAGTAAATTCTAGTCTGTGTGCCATTGAGAGTAGAGCATGCACGAATGAGGGTTTTTTGCCTATACCATTCTGCACTGTTCTAGTCTCGATTGTTTGTCTTTGAGGTACGCCAGGAGAACGCTTAATACTTCGGTATTAAGGTTTCTCAAGAGAGCTACCCTTCATTATAACGTAATATTTGACGCACAGACTTGAGATTTGCACTAGGCTATGCGGCATGCCATGCGCACCAGTATCTCGTATCATTGACTCTAGCTAGACTTTATCAGTCATAGTAGACATTAAGTATATTAAACCAATTACTCTTTTTATGCATACCCATTTATGATTACACAAGCATTTCGCAGCCTAGTTTGATGTATTGAGACACAAACGACTTAGGCTCTTTTTGTTGATAGGAATACTGCATTGTCGTGGCGATTATTATTATTGTTGTTGTGTTTAGGATATTCTTGGCTCCGACGGCATTATATATATTCTGCCTTTTTGTGTGCATAGCCTGCACGAGCATTGTTCCGCTGCCTGCCTTTTTGGGTTCCATTTCCGATACGAGCATCTTTATAGCATCTAACATTTAAAGAAGATTCCTTGTTAGTGTTGAAGGACTTTAGTGCACTTTCTTTCATGCAGGAGTGCCTGACATTTATTGATTAAAGTAACGTAAGCTGTAACTTCTCTTACCACCTTACTTTGCATACCATAACCAAGCACCTTCGGTTATAGGTAGTAATAGGCTGTTTTCACATAACATTAAGCCTAGAGTAGACGCACATTTATTGAGAGTTTGATAGCCTATTATTGCATATAGAACTCTGTAGAGTATTTGTGTTCTTTGTTCACTGGGAATATACATCAGAGGTTGGAGCTAGCGCTTTCCGTTGTAACATTTATGCCATTACTAGTCCAATGAATAAGAGCCCTGATATATTTGAACCCCAGTCGTAACAATAAGAAGAGCGACGTCAGTTTTATGGAGCACGCACGGGACTTAACAGATGCATGTAATAACTGGTTTCGGTCCGAGCACGCAGAGTCGGCTGAGGAAATTAAGCAACTTTTCTATCTGGAACAGTTTTACAAATGTACTGGAACCGATCTAACGCTGAACATTAAGGAAAAATGTCCCAAGACAGTAGAGGAGGCTGCCAAGATGGCAGACCTCAGATTATCATTGATTCGTGGTTGCGGTGCCGCTCAGAGGGCTGAGTTAGGGCAGAAGGGGCGCTATTCCCCACCCACCAGAGTTTTCGATAATAACAAATCCTATGACACACATAACCACACTAAAAGCATTGCACCTAATAACACCTACAAACACAAGCCTCTCCCGTTTACTAAAGGTCAGGCCCCTTCTTCGCCCGCACAAGGGAAGAAGCCCATTGGGGATGTGAAATGTTACAAATGTCAGAAGCTAGGCCATTATTCACGTGAGTGCCCTAGTAACACTCCCGCTAAGCCGGTGTCATTGGTTCACAGTATCGGTGTGTCTCTGAAGGCTGCAGCAACTGCCCGGGGTAGGTTGTCAGCAGCTGAGGCACACGCGGTAAAGAAGCGTACGGAAGGCTCGACACCTGTCCGGGACGCTTTCTGTAGCCATCGGGGACACAGGTTTGTGAGCTGGGGGAGTGAACTACGGAGGGTTGACTTGCTGAGGGATACGGGGGCTTCGCAAACTTTGTTGAGGAACTTCACAGGGAAACCGATAAATGCGGCCAGAGTTGTTGTGGTGCAGGGTATAAATGCTACGAGGTCATACCCACTTGTGAGGTTGGAGTTGAGAGTGGGAGAGGTGTGCAGGGAGATGGATGTAGGGATCGTTGAGTGTTTGCCAGTTGAGGGCGTCGACCTTCTTCTCGGCAAGGACTTTGCGTTGCCCACTTTCGGGACTCCACCCTTAGTCGTTGCCGAGAGGGCGGCCGACGTGGATGGTGAGAATCGGGAATTGGTTGGGAGGTGCCAACAGGATGAGATGGCCTGTGTGGTAACCCGATCTCGCTCTGCGGCTCCTGCACAGCCTAGCACTCAACCTCGGGGACAGTGGAGGAAGGATCAGGAGAAGGTTGCTAAGGGCAGGAAAAGGGACATTGATTCTGCTGCACTTCTCGGTGATTCGGTACTTGGACCTATAATAAACACGGGAGTTGACTCTGGCCCAGATATGGTGTGTAACAAGGCAGAGTTGGGTAAGACTTCGCGTGAGGCAAGAGCTGTAGCGAGAGCCACTAAGGCAGTAGAGCCTACTAGCTGGGGTAATGTCTTATTACAAAACCATCTTGATGCATTGACGCCCGGGGACATTAGTGAGCAGCAGCTGCAAGACGCTAGCCTAGCTCGTTATAGCAATGGTGCCATAGAGTTGGAGGAAGATGGGGATGCGAAGCCGGGAGATTTCTTTAGGCTCAACAGGATATTGTACCGGAGATTTCTAGAGCCCAAATCGAAGTGGGAGGGCGGTGCGAGGGTAGTAGACCAGGTGGTTGTTCCAAATAAGTATAGAGAGTCCTTATTGTGTCTGGCGCGTGATGTGCCGGTGGCGGGTCATTTGGGGGTAACAAAAACATTGGCGGCATTGGGCAGGTTTTTCTGGTGGCCTGGGGTCAAGGCTGATGTCTGTGCATGGGTGGCTGGGTGTGCGACCTGCCAGACAACGGGGAAGCCTAACCAGGCAATCCCGAAGGCACCTTTGTTTCCCATACCTGTCACCGGGCCTCCGTTCAGCAAAGTTGTAGTAGATTTGGTTGGCCCTTTCCCGCCTACTAGTAGTGGCAATAAATTCCTGTTGACAATCATGGATGTGGCTACGAGATACCCGGACGCATACCCCATGAGAAACGGCTCGGCAAAGGCAGTTGTTAAAAACTTATTATTGTTCTGTTCCCGTTATGGATTTCCACGTGAGGTGCAGTCAGACCAGGGGAGCAATTTTACATCCAAATTGTTCAAGCAAACCCTTCAGTTGCACGGTATATGCTCTGTAGTGTCGTCAGCCTACCATCCCGAGAGTCAGGGAGTCTTGGAGCGGTGGCACTCGACCCTGAAGAGTATGCTACGCTGTTACTGTGCAGAACATGACACTGATTGGGATTTGGGTCTGCCGTATGTTCTGTTCGCTGCACGTGAAGTCCCAGGAGAGAGCCTGGGGTTCAGTCCAAATCAACTAGTCTTTGGCCATAATGTGAGAAGACATTTAAGTATGGTGAAAGAGATCTGGGAGGGCGAAGAGAAGCCGGGGTCTGTACTTAAATATGTCCTTGAGAGCCGGGAGAGACTTATAGGTTGCATGGCAGCGGCAGGTAATAACTTTGTTAATGCACAGGCGGTCATGAAGCACCAGTATGACGCCAAGGTGAAGCTTCGGGAGTTTTCGGTGGGTCAGGAGGTAATGTTGCTTTTACCTTTGCCTGGACACCCCCTTTCTGCCAAGTTCATTGGGCCGTATGTGGTGGCTAAGAAAATGTCCGACCTTGATTATCTCGTTGCAACACCTGACCGTAGGAAAAAACATCAGTTATGTCATGTTAACCTCATGAAAGAGTATGTGAGACGCCCCTCAGAGCCTCTCACTGTCCCTGTGCTGGCCTGCAGCGGCCAGGGTGGAGAAGGAGGTGGGGACAGTCATGCTGCTGAGGAGGATAGCTGGGACTGTGTCATTTCCGCGGAACAGTGGGCGGGGAATACTGAACAAGAGGCTAGGCAAGCTGTAAGTCACCTGCCTGAGCACCAGGGTGCTGCTGTCCTAGGCCTGTTCAGGTCATACCCCTCTGTTTTCGCCGAACACCCAGGTCTCACTACTCAGGTAACGCACGACGTGGACGTCGGTGATAATGTGCCCTTCAAGTCAGTGCCCTACCGTGTGCCCCCGGTAAAGTTGCCAGCTTTACGGGAGGAGTTAAAGTTCATGGTTGAGAGAGGGATGATCACTGAAGGTTATGTGAAGTGGACATCACCCGTCACGTTGCAGCCAAAACCTGACGGCAAGGTGCGGTTCTGCATAGATTTTCGTAGGCTAAATGGCTTGACTACTACCAACCTTTACCCTTTGCCTCGAGTTGACGACAGCGTGGACAAGATAGGGAATGCAAAGTACCTTACTAAAATTGATCTTGTAAAAGGCTACTGGCAAGTACCCCTGTCGGACCGAGCTAAGCAAGTTTGTGGTTTTGTGGTAGATGGCAAGACCTACCAATGCAACGTAATGCCTTATGGGCTTAAGAACGCACCTGCCACGTTTCAGAACCTGATGAACGATATTTGTGACGAAATCCCTAACTGCACGGTCTACCTTGATGACGTGATAGTGTATGATGACGATTTTGAAAATCACCTAAGGCACTTAGAGACCCTGTTTGGGAAGTTGCACGATGCTGGGCTGGTGGTGAACCTGAGGAAGTGCGAGTTTGTAAAGGCTACTGTGCAGTATCTTGGCTTTGCGGTCGGGTTAGGCCGGGTGTGCCCCCCCCTGAGCAAGATACAGGCTATCAATATGTTTCCCAGGCCCACCACTAAGCGCCAGGTCATGCAGTTCCTAGGTATGATAGGCTATTATAGGCGCTTCATCCGGGGATACTCTACTGTCTTAGCACCGTTAACTGATCTACTGTCGAAGTCAGTGAAGTTCTGTTGGGCTGCGGAGTGTCAGAGGGCTTTCGACCTAGTCAAGCACCTGCTGTGTACACATCCAATTTTGAGGGCCCCAGACTTCTCCAGGAGTTTTCAGCTGGCGACTGATGCCAGCGGTGTGGGTGCCGGGGCAGTGTTACTGCAGACTGATTCCGAGGGCTTGGAACACCCAGTGAGCTTCTTTTCTCGCAATTTAATTCGGCACAAAGGAATTACTCGACTATAGAGAAGGAGCTTCTGGCTATCGTTTTGTCGCTCAAACATTTCGAAGTTTATGTTCCAGCCTACGGCCCGGTAGTGACGATTTATACGGACCATCATCCCTTGAAATTCCTAAATCAGTTTCACAATCGGAATATGCGGTTGACCAGGTGGTCCCTAATGCTCCAAGAGTATAATCTCAACATTCAGCATATTGCCGGGAGTGAGAACGTGATAGCAGATTGTCTATCAAGGGTTGATGATCCAAGATAGTCGTGCACAGTGTGTGGGTTGAGCAGGAGTAAAATTAGGCTATCATAACGCCGTCCAAAAAGATTATAAAACAATAAAATAAACGAGAAAACTCTTTCTTTTTTTTTAGTTTTGAAAGTCTTTATTGTTGTAGCATGATGCATGCGATATTGTGTTTTATGTATAATTCACACTTCAGTTGTTGTGCACCTTTTGCAATTAGTGGCAGCTAAGGGTAGCAGGTCGGTTGGTTGCCTGTCAGATTTTGATAATGCTTCTAAGGTCGATTATCTAAAATCTTGGGGGGGCTGTGACGCACCCCAGTGCTTTGCAACGCAACCTGATTGTACTCCTTGGTACTCGACTGTACCGCCCGTGATCTGGCTACCGTCAGCCGCAATGTATATTGAGTGTGACAACTTATAACTATGTTCTTTGTATCTCTGCAAAGGTCTCATCATGTGCTAACCAGTGGTGGGTTTTGTTTTAAGCCATGTCGAGACCTTCCATTTAATATGTAGTATCAATAGAGAAGTTGATAGATAAGACAATGGGAGTTCTGAGAGAGAGAGTGAGTTAGGCTTCAGAGCAAGAGGGTAGCAACACGCCACGCTGCCGGCCGGGTGGGTTGCCAGACGTATGGACTGGTTGGCAGCCCTGCGCTTATAGCTAGGCGCGACAGGGTTGGTAGTCCATTGTTGCCTGCCTACGCTGCCTGGGCTGGGCCCATGTTGTCGTACAGCACACTGCCTGGAGGCTGGCTGCGTGTTCCATGACCAGGTTGCCTAGAACCTTTGAGATTCTAACATCCCTTGCCCTCTCTCCCAACTTCTCACTGTTGCACTCTTTCTCTCTGACGACATTACTCTCATTTCATTCTTCTCTCTATTTAAATGCATAACCTTCCCTTGAGGTCCTAAAGGAGTTTCAGCACTCACCTCTCGTATTACTCTTAGGACAAGCATATATTTACATGTATTAGATTTAAGGGGTTAATGTGAACAGCGATCTTCTTGATGAGGATATTTGGTGAACGTTCTACATGTTCACGAGTTATATGCCCCGCTCATCATCCCATTTGTGACTAGACTGGTGCCATGTGTAAGAGCCCGACCATGCCCAGGAGTTGTCTGTAGAGGGACGAGGACTTAGCCTTGATTTGCATACCGAGCCAGGAGCGAGTGTAGTACCCGAGACTACAGCTCGCTCGTAGTGCCAGTATAGTAGAGTAACGTAATTTATCTGTCCTTGTGTTCTCTACAGTCTTCTCCTGGGTTCTCGCTTTCGGTGCTGGGACTCGTTGTTCCTGTGACTTGGCCTGCTAGCTAGAACACATGGGGATGATGAGTGGGATATATCTTTATTTTACTATGCATTGCAGCTCTCTTTAAGTATATGTATGTAACCCTTTACAATACACATTACTCACACACAAGACAACACTATTAATACTTTCATGTATCAATTAACTGCACTGTCGTTTTGCTGCTGTGTCCGGAGTTCTGTTGCGTAGGGCGCATACGAACTCGGAGGGGAGACAGAGTGAGAGAAGCGAAGTAGCCTATGCGGTAGTAGGCTACCGGCGCAGTACTGTTGCCTGCAACCTTTTAGTTATTCCAAGTATAGATTCATTATTATAATAAGTGACTACTATTTATGTTCCTCCCATGTGTATTATTAGGTATCTACTGGATCATGAACATCTTGTATGCTACATGCTAGTGCATGTTAGTAGGGGACAGTTATTGTAGTGCACGCGCTTTCAAGTAGGCGTGTACATTTGTCATTTAGCATTTCACTGTCATACCTTTAGCCTGCTTCTATTCTACATTATTAGAGGCTTAATATTAACGTAGTTTCTTGAGTATTGCATTTCTTTAGTAATAACGTAACCTATAAATGTCTGAGGGAGTTTAGCCTCATAGCCTACCCCTGTTGTACACTTTCGCCGAGTTAAGGTACCTCGTTACCGTAGACGATAACTCTGTAGGGCGTTGGTGCTTTTGTTGTCTGGAGCATATAGTATTTGGGACTGGAATCGAGCGTGTCGTTGTCACTTAAGCCATTTCTGTCCTACGATCAAGAATCCCGAATATGTATTGCCGATCCAGCCGTAACAATGTATATATATGTGTTTATAAATACAGTATATGCTCCCTGTTTGACCACTCAACCTAGACCTTGGTACTATAGGTAGGCCTAATGATTTCTTGCTCTTAACTACGATTCAAGTTATGTTCACTTATTTTACTAGAGTTGTCTCATCATGTTGTAATCGACGGAATGTGTGTGTTTTTGCGATTAATATAGTGTATTTGTCTTGAATTTTGGCATCAGATATTCAGATTGCAACTTTATTACGTGTTAGTGGCTTTCATTGACATTTCATGTACTCTGTGATATGTTTTATAAGTTGCATGTCCAACACCGATAACGCTCCCTAAAGTGTTGGGGATTGCACTGAGAGGTAATTATAGACCAACCTTTTAAAAATATTGGAATAGTTTTATGCAATACGTTATTATTATTTGAGATAGGGAAGAAAAGCGCCTAGGAAACAAACCACAGAGATGAGGCCCTGCACGCACCAACAACCACTGCCATCGCGACACCAAGACAAGAGGGCACAAGCGAGTCCTCACCATGCTTTGCTCGGGTCACCTGCATCACTCAGGCACTTCCCCCGACCCCAGGAAAGAACATACCTGTGAGGACGACACCTACTGATGCTATACCGTACCTAACAAAGATAATCCCTCACGACGTCGTAATTAACAAACCGTGCATAAAGATCAACACACCACGCGCCCTTCTTGCTCAAAGGAGCACCACCGCCGTGACGCGGATTCCCAGAAGGGCTACCGCAGCCGGCCCAGACCCCCCTCCAGGCACAGCCGCCCCTCTAGCCCTGAAATGCCCCACCGAGGAGAACGACGAAAGTGGCAAGACCATCTCAGCCTACCTCATCATCAGTAAAGTTGAACAGATACTATTACCACACCGGTAGGGATAGTATCAGAAGACTTGGTACTATTAACTGAGAAATTGCCTTGAGGGAGTAAGACACTGGTGGAACTACTCGACTCATTTCTCAAAGGTACCTTGGATTTGCTAGTATTCTTGTTGGACCACACTGGTGACCACCCAACATCTTTACATTGCCTTGGTACAGGATTCACTGTAATTAGAGTATGCAATACCGACAAGCGCTCTAGTTCTAGTAAACCTACAAAAATAGTAAGGGTGGTTGGAAGAGCGCAAGACACTGGTGAAACGGCTTCCTTCTCAGTCAAGACTCATAGTGGAGGGTGTGACGACACTGGTGAAACAACTCCCTACTTAAGTCCTGCAATACGAGAGCATAAGACACTGGTGAAACGGCTCATACTCGTATAACCACAACATCTAACATCAAAGTTCTTTCAGAAATTCCTGTAGGAAGTCAAGGTCAAGGAATCGTAGTGGAGGGCATAAGACACTGGTGAAACGACTCCCTACTCAAGTCATACGATACGAGAGTGTACTACACTGGTGAAATGGCTCGTATTCGTAAAAGAGCTCAACCCCGTAGATCTTCAGAAGACCCTAAGGAAGTCTTCGCCAACTCTGCAACCGTCACACGGCAGGACCACCACCACGGAGCAGGTCGTCATCAGGAATATAACGCAGCCGCATCTCCAAAGACTGTCGGAACCTGCCAAAGATATTCCCCTTGAGACGCCTAGTGGATCCTCGATCATGCTGTTATATTATTACCTATCCATGCCTGATGTAACATTACACTTATAATCATATGTTACTGTGAAATAAGAATAATCAATGTTTGTACTCGGCGTTATATTATCCTCTATTGTCTTTGTGCTTGTATTTGTGTTGGTCTCCTTTTCTCCAGTCAAGTAAGAATCTATCTAATTACTCAATACAACCCCAGTAAAAACCTGGTATAGACCTAACATTAGTATTATTATTATTATTATTAAGGTAGTAGTAGTAGTAGTAGTAGTAGTAGTAGTAGTAGTAGTAGTAAACATACGTTTTAGTGTTTTTACGTTGATATTAGTTTAAGCCAAATAAATTGCAATTTTTAACAAATATGATCAATACCTAAAAACGAGAGAAAACACGAGACTCAGGATATAGTAGCGACCAGAGCAAGAAAAAAAGAAAATGGAAAGACCAACAAGAATGGGAAGATGCCAGTAGGAAAGAAGGAAGGACAGAAAGACAGAAAATGGGAGATCCACAAGAACGAGAAGCAAAACTAGAGCCCCGAGAAATCAAAACCAATGCCATCAGGGAAGTCAACCAAAGCCCTTTAAAATTGACACCTTAACCCCATACCCCTATTACTCGCAGATACCTCGCCTTGGACTACGTTGCTGAATGTATGACATGCCAGGTGAAACCAGCAGAGGGCAGACAGGGTGAAGTCAGAGTAGCTGCCGATTCCTAGGTGCAACGTGATCTGCCCGTACGCTGGTCAGTGCAGTCAAACATCATCTAGCCCTATCCAATCTCCTGGTCTAATTCCAATTGCCTGTACATTGGTCAGTGCAAGAACATACATAGACTTGGAGCTTCCTAAAGTGTCCCACTTGCCTAAAGATAGTAAAGGAGGAATTGTATAATAACGACGAGTTGTTAGTACACTTGTCTGTACGACTCTAGTTATTGTGCAGATCCTGGGTAATGACTTACTGCCAGTATACTGGTCCGAGTAGTCTGTCGAGCCCGGTTATTGAGCTTTAGATTGCTACCAGTCTACTGGTCCATGTAGCCTGCTATAACTCAGTCCCTGGGTAGTCATCCAAACCCTACCGAGAAATTGTTAGGTGGACAGTACACTGGTCCGAGCCGCCTAATAGATTCTCTGGCCATATCCAACTTGGGTATCGATAGTTGTCCAGGCCATAATAACTTCTCCCTTACTCGAGAAATTGCGTGGTGGACAGTAGGCTACACTGGTCCGCGCTGCCTAGTAAGTTCTCTAACCCTCCAAGCTTAGTATCACCAGTACACTGGTCCGTATGTAGCCTGAGACTTGAGTGTAGGAGTTGCTATATATAGATTACCAGTACACTGATCCGTGTTCCCTAGTAATTTCTCTGATCCCTCTCCCTTACCTCTCAACACACTGGATGGTAAGGAGCCAACTCACAGCCGTGTCAAGACCTGTTAGAGGACGTTGTTAGAGGACCACCCACCACCAACCCTGACGTTGAAGCCACTACAAGGACGAGCACGAGGAAGATCCGTAGATGTTAGACCACGGCACCAGAACGAAGAACTTAGCTTGCTGAAGGCTGTATAAGTGTATAACAGACCTCCCTTATCACTTGTTACGCCTCTATAGACGAGGATACAAACCACACATATTTATCGTTATAAAGTAGAATATTTTGTACCTGAACTCTTTGTGAGATCACATATGGTAATATTTCACTTTATAGCTGCACACACCCATACAGTGATACACATAAAATCAACCCCAGTGACACTATCTTTCCATGCCTGTGACCAAATGACTTGTGATTATTTCATCGTGTTTATACTTTCATTTCATGCTAAATTCATTCAAGAAATGCTTCCGTGACTTGTCTAAATCTATGTGCGAAGACTCCTAAGTGCTCTTTTTAGGATACCAATTTATCCGTGATAAACTGTGATGTGAGAGAAACTCAGTGAATTATTTATATATATTTTGTAGATGGATTGGGTGGAGGAAAAACACAGGAAAGAGATATGATTCTTTATTCTCTAATCTTTCCAGCTATGTATTACCCATGGTATAAAGACTAATATTAGTCTTTATACCATGGTATTACCCATCTTCAGAGAGACTGAGAAGTCTCTCTGAAGATGGGTAATACATAGCCCAAAATGTTAGCGAATAAAGAAGCAGAGCTCTTCCCTGGGTTTTTCCTCCACCCAATCCATCTACCTGTCAATATGAATCATTCACATATATTTTGTGTGTAATTTCTATTGCTAATTCAAAGGAGCAGTAAACCTCCAGTCTTAATACTTGCAATTCATCTTAGCTCCGGTGTATATCATATCCTATTCCTTATCCATGATTTTGTGTATGTTATTTTATGCCATTACATGTGTGAACCATTAGCCAAGTAAGCCATCATATGTTGTTATCTATATTGAATATAATAACTATATACAGTATGTACTCCTGTGTTGTCCTTACACCTCTGCATTATGTGTGTGTGTCTGTGTGTGAATTCCTTCTCTGCCACACCAGTTAAGTTAGGATCCACCCTTTATCCAGTAAACCCAGCAAAAAGCGTGGTATAACAAAACCCAAATGATGAAATATAGGCTACCTGTGTTTATTAATATTTACGTATATACAGTACAAGTTCTACCATTTAGGAGTAATGAATACAGGGAAATGCTTGCAAATATATACTGTACTATACTGTAGCCTATACTCAAGCAAAACAATAGTCTATAATTATGAATGTATATATATATATATATGTTAGTAAAGCCAGGTAATAAATTTTCTATAATACATACGAGGTTGAAAGAAATGGCAATTTCTGCGTTGGAAATTTTATTATTCAAAGTTTCCAGGTCTCTGATGGGTTTTCGCTGGGTGGCAGGAAGTAGATGAATGAGATGAGCAAAATTCATGGTGGTACAGGGTTACATAAATGTACATGATGATACAGGATATACGACGCGTTTCACTGGACAACCAGCATTATCAAGTAAGGGTAGAATGATAAAAAGGTAAACAGGAAGGGTATATATAGAGGGTGGAGGATCAGAGGAGGCGAAAATCAGGGGGCAAAAATCTCCTATTGGTGGAGGGGTATTCTAGGAGTGCAAAAGGGGGAACCGCTTCATGCAGGCGCACTGGATGCGGGATGGTGTTGGTCGGGTGGCGGGGTCAAAGCTGATTGGCTGCGTGTCGAGGGGCGTGGCCTAAGTTGTATGGTCCGTGTGGCGCCGGCAGAAGACGAAGCTGAAGGAGGTAGCGCGGGGGGCTGCGTCAAGGGCACCGGGGGGCGAGGAGGGGCGTTAGGTCCTGTAGGGTAGTGCCTTTTGGCAGAAGGAAGGATCTGAAGGTCTAGAATTTGGTTGTTGATGTTAGGATGTAAGGCTTGGATATATAACGCTTCGAGTATAGGTAATCTCCTTGGGTAATTTTCTTTATCAAGTATGGTGGTGTGTTTCTCTAACTCGTTGCATGTGAGGTGGGGGTGGAGACGCCCCCCGAGACGCCCCCCGGAACAACAACCACACAATCGCCTTCCTCGACGTAGAAAGCCTGTTCAGCAACGTGCTAGTGGATAGGACCATTGACATGATTCTACGTCGAATTTACCATTGCCCTGATACACCAACACTGGACATCCCGGAGAAGGCCCTGAAAACACTACTGGAGCTGTATACCAAGGAGGCCCCTTCCTTTGCCCCCGGGGCCACATGTACAAGCAGATAGACGGTGTGGCGATGGGCAGCCCCCAAGGAGTTCTTTATGCAAATTTGTTTATGAGTACCATCGAGGAAGAGCTCCTAGCTGCCCAACGGCCCGCCGTCTACTGTAGATACGTGGATGACATCTTCGTGCAAATCAAGGACCTCCACGAACTACAGGAACTCCAGCGTCGCTTCATGACCTCCTCCGGACTTAACTTCACCTTTGAAAAATCTAACAATGGACAACTCCCCTTCCTCCACATCCTCGTAGCTCTGAACGACCATGGGTTCAAAACCACCGTCTACACTAAACCAACTAACACAGGACAATGCCTCAACGGCGATAGTGAATGCCCCCGCCGTTATCTTCTATCCTCCATCTCCGCCTATGTAAGGAGAGCCCTCACGCACTGCTCTACCTGAGCCGACACCCACCAGGAACTAGAAAGACAATCCCAAGTTTTAGTGAATAATGGATACTCCAACTCAGACATCTCCAGCACCATCAACCACCATCTTGAAAAATGGTACCCCCAAAGCCCTCCCAACATTGACCCCCCCAATGAAATTAAGATCTTCTACCGCAATTACATGTCCTCTGAACACAAAAATGACGAGGCCGTCTTAAAAGAAATAATCTCCAAGCATGTCCACCCAACCAACCCGGAAAACAAAATCAAATTAATAATTTATTACAAATCCCCCAAGACCTCCAACCTCGTTCTCTGCAACAAACCAGCTTCCACCAAGATAAAGAGCCCGATGACCGACGATCACGTCATTTACCAACATACCTGTAATTATGAGGACTGTGGACCTCATTCCTATATTGGCATGGCGCAGACTCGTCTTTCACGTCGGTTAACTCTTCACCTTCAGGCTGGAGCCATCAAAGACCACTATCTCACCCCCAACCACCCCTACCTCACATGCAACGAGTTAGAGGAACACACCACCATACTCGATAAAGAAAGTGACCCAAGGAGATTACCTATACTCGAAGCGTTATATATCCAAGCCTTACATCCTAACATCAACAACCAAACTCTAGACCTTCAGATCCTTCCATCTGCCAAAAGGCACTACCCTACAGGACCTAACGCCCCTCCTCGCCCCCCGGTGCCCTTGACGCAGCCCCCCGCGCTACCTCCTTCAGCTTCGTCTTCTGCCGGCGCCACACGGACCATACAACATAGGCCACGCCCCTCGACACGCAGCCAATCAGCTTTGACACCGCCACCCGACCAACACCATCCCGCATCCAGTGCGCCTGCGTGAAGCGGTTCCCCCTTTTGCACTCCTAGAATACCCCTCCACCAATAGGAGACTTTTGCCCCCTGATTTTCGCCTCCTCTGATCCTCCACCCTCTATATATACCCTTCCTGTTTACCTTTTTATCATTCTACCCTTACTTGATAATGCTGGTTGTCCAGTGAAATGCGACGTATATCCTGTATCATCATGTACATTTATGTAACCCTGTACCACCATAAATTTTGCTCATCTCATTCATCTACTTCCTGCCACCCAGCGAAAACTCATCAGAGACCTGGAAACTTTGAATAATAAAATTTCCAACGCAGAAATTGCCATTTCTTTCAACCTCGTATGTATTAAAGAGAATATATATATATGTATATATATATATATATATATATATATATATATATATATATATATATATATATATTATATGTACTCATATTAACTATAAATCTAGTACATTCTATATTGCACATGTTCCGTCTCTCTCTGAGATTGTATTTATGACAGAAACAATAGTATTGTTGAATTAGGAGTTCCTTGTTATGCAGTAGTTAATTCACCTTCTTATGAAACTGTTAAGATACTACACTCAAATTTCAATTATACTATTTTGTCTTCCATAAATACAATCTCAGAGATAAACGGAACTTGAGCAGGGAACTGTAGCCTACAATGTAAGGAGACCGCGAATGTTTCGGTGTCTGTACTATAAATACTTGTATGTCAATATACAGTAGTTACAGGTATATTTTATATTTGTTTTGAGTGGCATGGAAACTATATAGGCCACTGTACATTATGTAATGTTGTATTGAACACATAAATGGTACTTATAACCGTATTAAACATTATATATAAATTTAACTTTGCGCGGAAATTAATATTCCGAATTATTTGGATAATGCGGAAATTCGGAATACAATTTCCGCACTTCGTCTTCCCACACTTTAAATTCCGCGTTTGGTGACGTATTTCCGCATTCTGGCAGCCCTGATTTTAATTTATTAATTTTTAGTTGGTCGCAATGGTCGGTGGGCCGGTGGCTCGAAGTGGTCCAAACTCCCATAATCCTTCCTTACATCCTGTTGTATTAATCAATTAAGGCACGTAGATACACCCAGGTATACCTGGATCAGCTCAGTTTTCCCGAGTCCCTGTACCTAGGTGTACCTGGGTCGACCCAGTCCCAGTGGATGTTTTCGCGTGCCAGAGATGTCATCTGGGACTGGGTATACCTGGGTAAAGTCAGCCCTGGGGGCCGAGTTGGGCTGGGTTGGAGTGGGTTTACCTGGGCGATGCTAACGTCATTTATGACAACAAACAAGATGGCGGAAAATGTCGGGTACGGTGAAGAGCTCGTCCCCAGTGATGTGAGTGCTTGGCTTTTTTCACAAGATCTTGGATTTTTTGCCCAGTAGGCCTACATGCGATCTTAGAAGTTTTAGTGGGGATCTAGGATTTATTTAGGGGAGTTAATATTGTTTTTGAGGGAATAGGCTATACCTTGTCCTTGTCTAACACATAGATATGTTGTTGATTTATCTCATATTGCATGTATTTTAATATTTTTTCGCATGCCAATATTAAAATTCAGAATAGAGAAAAACAAAGGTAGAAAATCCTCTATCAGTGCCTCTTTATTGGAGCAGCCATATTGAAATATCTTGGCCAATCAGAGGGCCGTATTCCAGCCTCGGTAAAGTCAGCTAAATTTTCTCGTTCTTTAGGTCAGACCAGTCTCAAAATCGCGATAACAGAAACAGGCCTGGGTCATCCTGGGTACACCCAGGTCGACCCAGGCCCATAAAAAGCTCGCGAAAACGCGCTTAGTCAACTATATTAATGCTCTCTCTCTCTCTCTCTCGTAAATTATCCTTGTAGTTCCATCTCTTCCTCTCACGCAATTTGTAGCGCAAACTATCTCTCCCATCTCCTCCCCTTCCTCACCTATACACAACACAATTTCTCCCCTCCCCCTTCCTTCTCACTCCCTTCGCTTACTCTCGCCCATACACAAGCAATCCCTCTTCACTACCCCCCACCACCACTGCACCCCCTTTTTTCTACGACTCCTCCTCTTTTTTTCTCCCACCCTTCTTACTTTTTCTCCCACCCCTCTCCTCCTTTTTCTCCCACCCCCTCCTCCTGCTGCAGTTGACGAACTATCTAAGCTGGCCCCTGCTAATACAATGTACGTCATCCACATTGGATCCAACGATGTACAGCGAACCCGGTCGGAAGATTTGCTTTTAAAGTACCAGCAGCTGATCCAGTCGTTTAAGGAGAAGTCATCAAGGATCATCGTCTCAGGAATCGTCCCCCGGCTTGGTGTAGAGAGATGATTTTACAACATAGCCACCAGCACAAATCGTTGTCTAGCAAACCTCTGCAGGAAGGCAAACGTGGGATTCGTCGACACCTGGGACAATTTCTACTACGATGACTATTTGTTTTCGGACGATGGAGTTCATCTGAACCAGGTGGGAGCAGCACGTTTTGGGCGTCTTCTCAACAATGCGGTGAAGGATTTTCGGAGAAGAAATCGACTCAGCACAGGACAACCAGGAAGGTGGACCGAAGACAGCGAGGGCGGCAACCTGCGAAGGAATTAAATGCTAATCTGTCAAGAACTGCAAATTTGGATAAAGCTCCACCAACACGACCCAAATTCATTACCACCAGGGATAACGACTGAGGACCGATGTCAGCCATGAATGTAAATATAGATCCGACCAGAACCAAAAATTTGATTAAAGAACGTTCTGTGAGTTCTAAAACCGCAACTTTAAAGGTTTTCTATGCAAACGCTCTTAGCATACGCAATAAATGTTCAGATTTAGAGGAACTAGTGTTTTCTGAAAATTATGATGTGATTGGTATAACAGAATCTTGGCTCAATACAGTAGATAGAGACTTTTTAGCATAGTATTCACTTCCCGGTTATGTAATGTTTGAGAAAAGCCGAATAAATAAAAATGGAGGTGGCGTTTTATTTTATATCAAAGAAAGTCTTAACCCGACCCTCGTGTCAAAACCTCAAATTGTGAACGTCGACACATCTTTTGTGCTAATAAAGAATAATAAAGGTACAAAAATAATACTTGCATTAATATACAGACCTCCAGCTCAATCAGTGCATACTGACAGAAAAATTTATGAACAAATTGCAGATGTAAGTAACTCACAAGATACCGTATTTTTTGGCGACTTTAATTTACCTGTGACCAAGTGGGGCGATACTCTTACTTCACACTCCGGACATGACTTGTATACGAACTTGCAAGAGAGTTCGCTTTATCAATTTGTTCGAACACCGACCCGTGGTAATAACGTTCTTGACATTGTACTTGCAACAAAAGAAGAATTAATAGAGAATTTGAATGTTGGTGATGAATTCAGTAACAGCGACCATCGTACGATAACTTTCACTTTAAACTTTACTAGTAACGAACCAAATAGTAGCATCGAAAAAGTCCCTAATTTCAAGAAAGCAAACTTTCATAAACTTAGAGCTATGTTTAAAGAAACTGACTGGAGCTTTTTAATGAACAATAACGACATAAATACATCTTGGAAGTTATTCGAATCCACTTACCTAAAAGCAGTGCAAGACTGCATACCATCGAAAATACGGCGTCCAGGCCATAATAATAAGCCCAAATGGTGGAATAGAGATATTTCAAACTGCCTGCTTGCTAAAAAATTTGCTAATGATAGATTAAAATCCTCACAAAATGACGAAGAACGGGTGAAATTTGTAGAGCTACGACGCAAAGCCAAAAAGTTAATTAAGCAAAGTAAAAAGACCCTAGAGTTACATATTGCGAATCAAAGTAAAACAAACCCGAAAGAATTCTATAGTTATATCAGAAAGAAAAAAGTAGTTACTTCAACTGTTGGACCGTTAGTCGATGAAAATGGAGAATACACCAAAGACGAAGTACAAATGTGTAATGCCCTCAATACCTTCTTTGCATCAGTTTTTACAACAGAAGACCTCAGTGATATCCCTACACCATCGCCGATTCAGATTGGTAATTCAGATGTTCTAAGCAATATCACCGTTACAGAGAGAGAAGTATTGAATTGTTTAGATAAACTCAAGGTAAATAAAACGCCTGGACCTGATACAATCTCGCCTAGAGTTCTAAAGGAAGCTAAGGATGAGCTCTCCAAACCACTGACATTACTATTCAATAAATCCTTGCAGTCTGGAACTATGCCTGATCAGTAGAAGATAGCCAAGGTAATACTGATATTCAAAAAAGGCAGCAAATCCCTACCCAGTAACTATCGTCCAATTAGCTTAACCTCAGTTGTATGTAAAATGCTAGAAACGGTCATAAGAGACAGACTCGTAAATCACTTAGAGGAAAATAACATACTTAAAGATACTCAACACGGCTTTCGTAAAAAACGTTCCTGTTTAACAAACCTCTTAGACTTCTTCCACGATATCCTCAACCTCTACGATGAGAGTAAAGCTGTAGATATTATATACCTTGATTTTCAAAAGGCCTTTGACAAAGTTCCCCACAAACGTTTACTGCTAAAACTAAAAGCGCATGGAATACAAGACGGTGTGTTGAAATGGATAGAAAATTGGCTCAGCGACAGAAAGCAAAGAGTAGTCATAAACGGTAAGGCATCTAAATGGACCAATGTAAGTAGCGGGGTACCCCAGGGATCGGTACTAGGACCAATTCTCTTTCTAATTTACATAAACGACATAGATGAGGGTCTCACCTGTACAATCTCAAAATTTGCTGACGATACAAAAATTGCAAATAGCGTACTCTCAAAAGATCAAGTTGACGATATGCAACACAATCTAGATAAATTGTCACATCGGGCCCAAATTTGGCAAATGAGTTTCAATGCGGATAAATGTAAAGTACTACATATCGGATACCTAAATGAGAAAGCAAACTATTCGATGAATGGCACTCAGCTTAAGAATGTAAACAGAGAAACCGATCTGGGAGTAACAATATCGAGTAACCTAAAACCGAGTCAATGTTCAGAAGTTGTTAAGAAGGCAAACAAATAATTGGCTTTATAGGCAGGTCATTTGAGCATAAATCCAAAGACGTTATCCTAACCCTTTATAATTCCTTAGTCCGCCCTCTTCTGGAATACTGCGTTCAATGCTGGTGCCCTTATTACCAAAAAGACATAAACAAGCTAGAACGAGTTCAACGTAGAGTTACCAAAATGATACCTAGCCTAAAGAACAAACCATACGAAGAGCGTCTTAGAGAATTAAATCTATTTCCTTTAGCCCAGCGCAGATTAAGAGGTGACTTAATTCAAGTGTTCAAAATCATCAAAGGCATCGACAATATGAACTGTAGTAAGTACTTCACTATCAACCAATCTAATTACACGCGGGGAAACGGTTGCAAAATTATTGGTAAATCTTTTAACTCACACGAATCTAAGAATTTCTTCTTCAATCGAGTTGTCAACTTGTGGAATGGGCTTCTCCGAGACGTTATAGACTGCAGCACCGTTGATTCATTTAAACTCCGCCTAGACAAATATCTCGCATCAAACCCGCGACTGACTGCGTTTGTAAATGAATAACTTTATTTTATCCTCCCCTCAGTTACTAACCCATATGTCCCCTACTAACTTCCTAGTCCTGCCACGGACATTAGTTCCAGGGCAGTAGTTCCCTTTCCAATGTTCCCTTACCCACTCTAAACCACTGTTTGGACACTTGATCCTCAGTGTTTTGGAGGACAAGCAGTCTAGAAGGGTCATTAGAACTGTTGTTGCTTGATTTCCTTTGTACTCCTTTGTACTCCTATTTATCTCACCCCTCTCCTCACTCCCCTATTCTGGCCTACTACAGCTACCATATCCCCCTTTCACCCCTACCTCCCACTAGCCTCGTAACGGATCGAAATACTAATTTTGCTTCTCATCTCCGATTATATTGTGACCCTCCCAATCTATTATATCCTAACCTAAACCAACTTAACGTTATTCAACCTCATTAATTAAGCCTAACATAACGCTGCTACTCAATAATACAAAAATACTCAATAGAATCTAACCTATACGCTTCTAGTTAATGTAATCTAACCCAACCTAGCCTATAACCACTCATACCAACACCATATCATATACTTTTATATAAACCACTCCATATAGAGCAGTCATAATTTTAATTGTACACATATTTTACTTTTGTGATTTGCTCTTGTCTAAGTGTCGAAGGCGAAATATAATGAGTGATTGAACTTGTGATTGTTGTTGTTTGCTTCTATGGAAGCATCAGAGGTGAGATGTAAATATGATAACTAATTTTGTTTTCGCCGTATTTGTTGATATATTGAGCTGAACCTTGTTATAGATAGATACGACCCACCCAAGGTACACTCACGCGTACTAAAGGCTGCTCAGGGGAGAGGCCTTCCTTCCTCTCATCCACCCTTGACAGGTGGAAGGGGGGAGTCGTGTCCAAGTCTACCCCACTTTCCACCCTCAAACTATCCCCAACTCCCCCACCTTCCTCCTCTGGCTGCTAGTTAGTGATTAGCAACGCATGTTCTTATGTCTTGTAAATTATAGCTAAACCATCATTGCACACCCTTAAAATGGCCAACATTTAACATTGTATTAGGAATTTAATATAACAAAACAAACGAACAGCCTCGGATGCGGACGGACCGTCCCTATGTTGACGAACTACGACCGACTAAGGACATTCCTTCGGACATTCTGAGAGTGGCTACATGGAATGTTAGATGGCACAAAAGAGAGAGAGGTTCTGGAAGTGCTAGTGAATGCCAGGCTGGATGTACATGTGGAATGACAGAGACCAAATGGAAAGGTTCAGATGTGAGAAAATGGAAGTCTGGAATGGGAGTGTGGAATGGGGGTGTGTGCTGGAGTAAGTGAAGGAGCAGCGAGAGAAGGTGCGTGTTTGTTTGTAAGTAACAAATGTAAGGAATGTGTAAGAGAGTATGGGTCTGTGGGTTCAAGGATTGTGTGGGTGAGAATGAAAGTAGGAATACAAACGTGGGTGATTGTGTGTGTGTATGACCCGACAGAGGATAAACTTGAAAGAGAGAAAGAGGAGTTCTGGATGAATGTGGAGGCGTGCCTGAATAAGTTTGACAAGAATGAAAGAATATTTCTGATTGGGGATATGAATGGTAAGGTGATAGTAAAGTTGAGGGAGTGGTGGGGGTTACCATCAGAGGTGAATGGGAATGGTAGTGCACTTGTGGACGTATGTGTGGGGATGAGGCTGCGGATAGCCAACACCTTCTTCCGACACAGAATGATCCACAGGTGCACGTGGAACCAGGTGTGGATGATGAAGGATAAGACAGTAGTGGAACGAGAGTCATTGATTGATTTTGTATGTGTGGATGAACGAATGAAGAAATCTGTGATGGATGCTAGGGTGTATAGGGGTATTGGAGGGGGTCTGTCTGATCATTATGTAGTAGTAGCTAAGGTTAGGATACAAAAGAAGTGGGTGAGGAGAGCTGCAGGGAGGCGAGAGGAAGGTGGAATGGTGATTAGAGTGGAGAGGTTACAGGAGGAGGATATCAGGGATGAGTACAGGAGAGCAGTAGAAAGACGACTAGGTGGGTTCGAGTTGGAAGTTATGGAGGAAGTGGAGGAGATGAGCAAGGTGTTTAAGGAAGAGATCTGTGCAGCATGTGAGGAGGTGTGTGGAGTGACAAGGAGAAGGAGGGGAGTGAAAGGTACAGCATGGTGGACAGAAGAGGTGAAAATAGCTGTGGAAGAAAAGAAAGCATATAGAGAGTGGTTGGGTAGTAGAGGGAATGAAGATTTCGAGAGACAGAAACGAGCGAGGTACGTGGAGAGAAAGAGGGTGGTGAAGAGAGTAGTGAAGGAAAGTAAGAGAAGAGAAGATGAGGAATTTGGAAGGAATCTGGGTGTAAAATGGAGGGAGAGTAAGAAACTGTTCTGGAAAGAAGTCAAGAAAGTTAGGGAAGGTAGCAAGGGAGACAGTAAGGGTGTGAAAGATAAGAATGGGAGAATGCTAGCCGAGAAGCAAGAGAGAGTCGAAAGATGGAGGGAGTACTTCAATGAGTTGCTAAATGTAAGGAATGAAGAGCCAGAAAAACATTGTTGGATATGGTATTGGAGGGAGAAGAAGAGAAGTAGTGGAGGAGGAGGTGGAGATCAGGGGGTCAGAAGTGTGAGAAGCCATGACAAGAGTGAAGTTGGGAAAAGCACCAGGAACAGATGGAGTGTGTGGGGAAATGTTGAGGTATGGTGGTGATATAGTGATCGAATGGGTATGGATAATGTGCAAACTAGCATGGGAGAAGGGGAGTGCACCTGATGACTGGATGACTGGCATAATAGTCCCCCTATATATGGGCAAAGGGGAAAGAGGAGTGTGTGGTAATCACCGATGAATATGTCTTCTAAGCGTAGTAGTGAAGGTATACAGTAGGGTAGTGATTGAGAGAGTGAGAGTGAGAACGGAGAAATGGATAGGCGACGAGCAGGGAGGTTTTAGGAAGGGAAGAGGATGTGTAGATCAGATATTTACCCTGAATTGTGTTGTGGAGAAATATCTGGAGAAGAAACAAAAGGTGTATGTTGCCTTTATGGACTTGGAGAAGGCCTATGACAGAGTGGATAGAGAAGGTTTGTGGAAAGTACTTAGAATATACGGAGTAGATGGCAAGTTGCTGAAAGCCGTGAAGAGCATGTATGAGGCTGCAAAGGCAGCAGTACGTGTGGAGAGTGAGCAGAGCGAGTTCTTTGACCTGAATGTTGGTTTGAAACAGGGGTGTGTGATGTCCCCGTGGTTGTTTACTGTATATATGGATGGAGTCATGAAAGAAATACTATCAAGAGCAGTGGATGTTGGTGTATCGCTGAAAAGGGAGGGAAATGAGTGGAAGCTACCTATACTGCTGTTTACGGATGATACAGTTCTGATGAGTGATAATGAATGGGAGTAGCAGGGTCTGGTAAATGAGTTTGGAACAGTGTGCGAAAAACGGAATTTAAAGGTAAATGCGGGGAAGAGCAAGGTTATGGTCTTCGAAAGGGGTGAAGTCACATAGTGTGAGGTGAAGCTGAACAGTCAGGCTATGGAGATCGTCAACTCTTTTAAGTATCTGGGCAGTGTGTTGAGTAACGATGGGACTATGGATGAAGAAGTGTGGGAGAGGGTACAACAGGGGAAGAGGGTTGTAGGAATGCTGAAAGCAGTAACAAGAAATAGGGTGGTCAGTATGGAAGTGAAGAAGTCCTTACATGACAGTGTGGTAATCCCGACACTGACTTACGGAAGCGAAGCATGGACGTTTGAGAAGAGACTCAGATCAAGAGTGGGAGCAGTGGAAATGAATTACTTAAGAAGTGCGTGCGGAGTTACATGGAGGGATAGACAGACTAATGAAGAAGTAAGAAGGAGGTGTGGTGTGGAGGTAGATGTGCTGGAAAGTGTGAAAAGGACTAACTTGAGATGGTTCGGCCATATGGAACGTATGGAAAGCGAGAGAATAACTATGAGGGTGTACGAGAGTGAGGAGGAGGGACAGAGAGGGAGAGGTGGAAGGATGGAGTGAGGAAGTAAATGAACGAGGGCGGTGCTGGTTAGGGGGAGGGGTGTTGACTGACTGGGGACTGAGGTGCATGGGGGCGGTTCGTTCGTGGCCACCCCTTCGGGGATCACGGCGTCAGGCGATAGATAGATAGATAGATAATATAATATGTAATTGTATTCGCCAAAATGAGTCAATGAGTCTCTATACATACCACATGAGTAACACCAATTTCGGCTGTAGGGGTCTCTCTCTCTTTCTCTCTCTCTCTCTTACTATTCTATTGATACGTTGAAGAAAAGACTGGACGATCATCTAATGAAGATTGGATTGATATGAATTAATCAGTAGGCATGTGTAATTTCCTTTTCAAACTTATTCTGTTCTATACTACTATATAAAAACTTTCTTTGTGGGCATTTCCTGACCCATAAGGTTACACTTCATCCTATTTTCCGGTATAGCTTTTTAGCCGGAGGGAGTGGAGGATGGGGATAGAGCCTTCTACTTTACTGTCTATTCTTTTCCTTTAAGCTGTCCCTGTTTAGTAGTATTAAGGCCGGAGCACCTAGTTGGAACCGCAAGTTATGTGTGGTCTGAGTATCTGTGTAACTCTGTGTAACTTTCTCCGACCAAAGTTTACTGTGATTTGAATATGATAATACCTTAACTAAATCCAATCTCATACAGTATTAAGGATAACATATTCACCGTCATTGTCATATACATCAGCGTGCCCTCTACCACCTAATCCTAGGTTCACAAATCAATTACGGCAGTCGAGTCTTTTTTATAAATAAGGCAAGGACTAAAGGCAAATATTGACTGGAATAGTGTTGCAACTATTGCTGATTGTTGTGTTTATAATGTCATTCAGATTGATCCATTTATGCAATACCATACATACTATAAACGGTCTATCTTTCATGCTATGTGACGTATACACTAATTTTTCAATCAATTAATTGTAGAACTCGATGTCAATTACAATCAAAGTCGATGTTAACTAATAGTAAGGTTTGAATATCGAGCCCCTGAGTAGCAGTGCTCGCCTTCTCACTTCCCCCTTCACTGTGTGTGGTCCCAACCTCTCATCTCTACAAGCCCCAACAGACAGTTTTACCATCAACTCTCCTCTATGTGTATCGAATGCAGGCAACATTCATCACACACACAAATTAAGGGATATATACCCCATTCAGACCTTTTCAATCTTGGTCGTAGAAAGTGTTGGTTATGAGAGACAATGAGAGTAAGTGTTACAAGGAGTTACAAGGTATAGTATATCAAAGACCTTGCAGTCCATTCCGGAGAGATACTCAAAGTAGGACAAACATTGCTTAGTGCACATTACAACGTGTGGAAAATACTATCTACTATTTTCTTGAACTGTTCTAATGAGGTTATATTTACATCTTCTGAGGGAATTTGGTTCCACTTAGAACAGTTATTATATGTGAACAAGCTTTCACAAATACTAGTGCTGAATCATTTCAATTTTAACTTTCAGCCATGGTTGTGTGATGTATTCATATTGACACTAAACATTTTGCTACAATCCACATTACACATTTTTAAAATGTCATTACCTCAAATCGTAGTAGGCCTAAAAGTGTTGAGAGAGAGAGAGAGAGAGAGAGAGAGAGAGAGAGAGAGAGAGAGAGCGAGAGAGAGAGAGAGAGAGAGAGCGAGAGCGAGAGAGAGAGAGAGAGCGAGAGAGAGAGAGAGACCCCTACAGCCGAAATTGGTGTACCGGTACCTCACGGTGCATGTATAGAGACGCATTTTGGAGACTACAATTACATAGTATATTCAATTCCTAATAAATTGTAAATGTTGGGCATTGTAAGAGTGTGCAATTATGGTGTAGCTATAATTTACATGACATGAGAACATGCATTGCTAATCACTAACTAGCAGCCAGAGGAGGAAGGTGGGGGAGTTGGGGATAGTTTGGGGGTAGAAGGTGGGGTAGACTTGGATAAGACTCCCTCCTTCCACCTGTCCAGGGTGGAGGAGGGGAGAGGCCCCCACCCCTGAGCAGCATTTAGTACGCGTGAGTGTACTAGGTCACTCTGGCACTAAAACACCATATAAAACCCTGTAAATCGACGAGTATTACTGAATTTTATGGTCACTAATTATTTTGCAATGGTTCCATATCATCTCAACCAGTAAACCATTTCAATCAGTAGCTCTCAACCAGTACCAAATCAACCAAGACCAACCAAACCAGTGCCAAAATATAGTACTGTACTAACCTAACCTAACCGTATTGGTTGATTTGGTACTGATTGAGAGCTACTGGTTGAAATGGTCTACTGGTTGAGCTGACCGGTTACCATTTTGCAATATTTGAAGACAAATATCTATCTATCTATCTATTGCCTGACGCCGTGATCCCCGAAGGGGTGGCCACGAACGAACCGCCCTCATGCACCTCTGTCCCCAGTCAGTCGACGCCCCTCCCCCCAACCAGCACCGCCTTCGTTCATGTACTTCCTCACTCCATCTTTCCACCTCTCCCTCTCTGTCCCTCCACCTCGCTCTCGTACACCCTCTTAGTCATTCTCTCGCTTTCCATACGTTCCATATGGCCGTACCATCTCAAGTTGTTCCTTTTCACACAATATATATTATGCTCTAAGCATCATATGAAAATGTGTTTTAACCCTCGGCGAAACCTAATAAAAATATATGGTAGTAAAATGTATTCTTTTGAAACATGGTTATCAATTTTTCCTATAGAGGGCACCGATTCGTATACTCGCCATTTTCACTTGTCTCCCGAGGTTTATATGAAAATGTGTTTTAACCCTCGGAAAAAAAAACTAATATAAAAGTATGCTACTAAAATGTAATTTTAGTAACAAGGTTGTCAATACGTACTTTCCTGTTATCAACGTACAATCAAAGCTGAAGATTGCAGAGTAAAACCATAGACTTCATCGTCTTTTCTTACGCCTTCGTAGTTTCGATAACCATTTTTTTTTTTTTTTTACCAAGGGATTACTACCAACCAGTAGGGGTGTGGGGGCGGCAGCCCCCACCCATAATACTAGGATATGTTAGCTAAGGTTGATAGGTTAGGCTAATGTCCTCAAATCATAGCCCTCCTCATTATCAGGGGAAGTGTTACAACATCGATCAAAAATGGGAAAAACGTTTTTTCCGAAGCTTGTAATTATTCCCAAACACTATATATTGATCAAAAATAACAGAACAATTAAATAATCCATGGGAAAATTAGTGATCATAAAAGTTAAATTTTCCAAATCGACTTTTGACTATACATGCACTAATTTAAATTTGTTGTCAATTGTGTTATAATAATATGCTGATTTTCGGTCACTATTTATGTTCCTGACTTAGTGATTGATGGAGTGTATGTGTGTAGCCCATATTATTTTATGAAAATGTGCCATAATATCCGTGACATACATGCCGACTATAACTAGGCTATATAAAGTATGTATGCATGTGTACGTGGGTCCGTGTGTGAGTGAAAAGTTCTCAGGTGTGTCCGTGTATTTATGAAGTGTGTTGTGTACACGTCTCAATGACTGTGTGTGTGTGTGTGTTGGTTGTTCAGTAGTTCTATTATATATACATATATATATCGGTATATATATATATATATATATATATATATAATAAAACTCGCAGGACAAATTAAGCATTGGTAGACGGTACCAAGCTTTCATCTATTATCTCAAAACATCTGCAGGGTAGTACCCTGAAGATGTCTTTGGAGAATAGATGAAAGTTTGGTATAGGTCTACCAATGCTTAATTTGTCCTGCGAGTTTTACTATGTATATACAGTATAATTATATATATATATATATATATTGTCAGGGATGTTTGTGACTCGTAATTCTTTAGTAAGTGTGAATATATTCGGATGAGTGGATCCATATTTGGGTATTAGTGAGATCCTAATTTTGTTTGAGGGTTTATTGTTTCAAGTACCGTAGCTTCGGTACGTGTGAGAGCAGTACGAGGGAGCACGAGAGGGAGTTTTCTTTCTGAGTGTTTGGTGCTACGAACTATGCTTATGAATTATCTTGTTATCCATAATGAGACAGTTGAAGCTTAATATTAACTTTCTTAATTTTGTTTGAACCCCCTGTTAGGTAGTCTCTCTACTGCACACGGCGAGTTCACAGCTCCTCCTTTACCTAGTGAGTGTTATAGTGTACAGTGGAGTACCGTGCAGTAAAGTGGTTTTTGTATTTACAAAGTTATTATGAAGTTATAGTGCTTATTAGATAATTTGTTCTAGACTATTACTCTACAGCGTTTCTTTCATTACTGTAGGCAGTGTGTGGTTGCTGCTGTGTGCTGGGTGGGCCTTACTAGGTCCCAGAGCTCCTTTCTTGTATAAGACAGCTAGTTCACGATATTCTGCACTTCGTCCGGTATGAGCTGTAGACTTGGCTACTCCCGACTACCCAGCGAGTGGAGTAATCTTCACCGACCTTTTGGCCTGGTTCCCCTACATGGTTGCTGGCTGACAACTCGAATGGTGATGTGGTAGTTGTGGTAGAGGGCCTGTGTAAGGGGCCTACCTGTATCACCACTGGTTGGGGGCCTGTGTGAAGGGCCTACATGTATCACCACTGGTTGGGGGCCTATGTGAAGGGCCTACCTGTATCACCACTGGTTGAGGGCCTGTGTGAAGGGCGTACCTGTATCACCACTGGTTGAGGGCCTGTGTGAGGGGCCTGCCTGTATCAAGAGTGTTATGTTTGGACGTGGTCTGGGAACGTGCCTGCTTAATGCTTTGACTGGTGTCGTGGTACTGGACTATAACTATTAGTGACTCCTAGCAGGACATTTTATAGCGGATGTCAAGATCATTTAACCCATACAATACAGCTCCTCTAGTGACCCATATTTGTCTTTTGCTTTTATGAGTGAATGTGTAGGTGTAGGTGACTGTGGTATGAAAAAGTGATTGGTGCATAAATAAGTTATGGAGTGAATTGATTATAATTATATATTTAAGAAATAATATGAATATAATAGTATAAAACTAGTATTATATTTTACTGATCCCACTATTGATTAAGAGGTGTAATATTATTAAGTAATTATTGAGGGCTTAGTCTTTAGTACTTACCTTACTTTAAAATCACAGTACCTATGTTAATTGAGGTGATTTCACTTACATATATATACATATACAGTACGGTATATTGTACCGGTATATATTATATATATATATATATATATATATATATATATATATATATATGTATATAAACATAATAACTTGGTTATCACATGTAGTGGTTTCAAATTAATCAATTTTGTTTCAGAAAAGAAATAGGCAAATATTGGTTTGGTAACAGAGTTGTAGATAGGTGGAATAGGCTACCGAGTGCTATAGTGGGACCAAGAAAGATAGAGAGCTTTAATATATAATTAGATAGACATATGGATGAGATGGGTTGGGTGTGAGGGGGATCTGCCGGGTGTGAGCCAATCAGCGTTCTGCAGACCCCCATTTTCTGACCTCTGACCGTTTTGGTGAGGTCGGTCCTCATGGTGTTAGTGAGCTGGGCCTATAATTAAGCCTAATAATTAGGGTTGAGTGTGAGAGAGATCTGCCTTGTGTGGACCAATCGGCTTTCTAGAGACTCATTTTCTTATGTGCATACATATATTATATATACTGTATATATAGCGTATTTTTTTTTTTGGGGGGGGGGGGGATATATATTTAGGTGACGTGTCTCATACATTTTTTTTTTTCTACATTGGTACCAAATTAATGACAAGATTCATGTAAGTTCGTAGATTAGTTTTTGAGCAATTATGTTACGGTTTAGACAATGCAACGATCACATTATCTGCAAGATTTGTCTGACAAAAAAATAAAAAAATGAAATAAAATATATATATATATATATATATATATATATACTGTATATATATACCTATATAACCAAATTAAAACAAAAAAACATAATACAATACAAAATAACGTGGTTCTCACCTGTAATGATACTGAGGAGCCACAGGACCAGGGGTACAGTCCCGCGAGGATAAACCCGTACAGACCTTGCGGTGGTTATATTGATGGTATTGGAAACAACTGATTTACCCATAATGGTTATCAACACTTAATTAATCTATTACAATAGTCATTAGTATTACACTTTTTAGTCTTTACCATCTCATATGTGTTACTTCTCTGTTATATATTTCCAGTTTGATGTTTTAATTCAGGACAGACGTTTTATTTAGTAGCTTGTGACTGTTTACGTGTTCAGGGTATATAAATTACCAATGTCCTACTTTAACTTTTGTTTAGGCTGATGAGTGATTGGTGCTTCTGAATGCTAGTGTGCTTGCTTTTTGTGGGCGAACCGTTATGTGTTCTTCTCTTGTCACCTCTTTTTCCTTTCTCGATTTTTTTGGCTGAGCCTCTCTACCCCATTTAGGACTGAACTTTTATTTGGTACTGTTGTTTTTAATAATTGGGCAGAAATCGTATTGCATACATTTATAATTAAATTAACAACCAGTAGTTAAAACACCGATACTTGTTTGTTTTCAATGATTGGCCAGTCCACATATCCAAGGACTTGTTTATGAATTTAATATTAAAGGTATTTTTCTCACAACATTCCTTGGATATAAATATTCGCCACTTCCAGTATATTAGGCAAAACAAAATCCAATGTGTTAATTACAGAGTTCAGGTTCACTATATGGATGATACACTATATATAATTTATACACAAACTCCAACACATTTACTTTTCTGTTTTAAGTAAATATTATCAATTACAATATTTTCGAAATATACAAAACACCAATTAACTAAATCAAAGGGGTGTTATTATCCGATAGATACGCACATTCACTCGTAAATTTGTTTTCAAAAGATTAACACTTATGAAAGATCCCCCCCCAAGACCTTTCCATAAAATCGGATATTGGAGGTGTGTTACAGTACACTCGAGTCACTCGCACTGATAGCTGAGGTGGCAGCACTCCTCTCTCACTGGCGGACCAAAGCTCACTGAGCTCGGCTGCCCTAGCCCCTAGGTTGGTGGCAATGGTTGGTGGGCCGGTGGCTCAAAGTGTTCCAGACTCCCACAATCCTGCCTTACTTCCTGTTGCAACACCAGCAATCGCCCTCAACCTGTCACACCTAACCCTCGTCTTCTCCTTGTGGGTGCTGGCAAGGCAGTATATATACGGGCGGGGCCTTATGCTCACTGAGGGGCACTCCTCACATTCAAAATGTCAAAGATGACAAAACACAGTTATTGGTCCCATATATACATTAGAGGGTGAATATCCCAATCACAAGACCCTCACTCGATAGATAGACACCGCCCACACAATCTATTTGACAAGGCATCCTCGGACAATGCGAGGTATTCATATAAGCACAGATAATATCACTTATCAAGTCTTGCAAACCCTCGACTTGATTATAAAGTTCTAACATCATATAATCTCATTTGCCCATCATAAAGTTTCTTAAATACATCATGCCACTTGTAAAATTACACTGATTGTAATCCTGGACACATTAATAGTCTATGGGCTGATATAAAAAAGATGATGCAACATTATGTAAGTACTCGTCACACTTAGAACCGTTAGTTGGGTCCTCTATAGGGAGACATTCCACACTCCTTGTCTTTTACAGTAGTAGTGTCCCTATATAAATTTAACTGTTTTTCAACATTTAAAAGCACATAGATGATATACTGCTCACACAAGTGATGTCCTGGCGGTGGCCAAGGGCCGGTATACCTTACAATATATATATATATATATATATATATATATATAATTATACAGTATATATATATATATATTATACATTATATTATTATAATTATTATTATTTTGAAATATATTTTTCCTAATATCTTAGCCCCTCAAAATACGGTAATTGACGATCTATCTTGATGTCGATACCAATAGAGCAATATGTCCCGAACTAATATTGATGTTGGGGGAGAGAGAAAGGTGGTACATAGCAAAAGAGTGGATGGTTTGGAGAGGAGGGGAAGCGAAGGCTGATAACAGTTAAGGAGAGAGAGAGAGAGAGAGAGGTGGTAGATAACATAATTATGCAAAAGTGGATGGTTTGGAGAGGAGGGGAGGCGTTAGACCAGTCAAAGTAGGGCTGGACTTAGAACAAATTGCAATAGAAGGTTTTTTGGCTTTAACTTGTTTATTAGGTCCCTCTGATGAACATATAAAAAGTCTCCAACTTTTGGACACCGGGAAAGTGGTTAATTTGCATAAATTCAAGATGGCCGCCGTCCAAAGCTTCAATTTACAGATAACTTTTTTCTGGTTGCTCCTAGACCCTATAAATGTATTACAAACAACGTTTTTTGGCTTTAACTTGTTTATTAGGTCCCTCTGATGAACATATAAAAAGTCTCCAACTTTTGGACACCTGGAAAGTGGTTAATTTACAGCCAAAAAAACCTTACAGCCAAAAAACCTTCTATTGCAATTTGTTCTAGGTCAAGCCCTACCTTTACTGCACATTATTGTCTATTACATTTTGCCTAGGCCTATACTAATCCCATCATCTTGTTTCTTGTTTCAACAGATTGGTGCGACATCTACCGAAGCCATGGAAGAAGAGGTGGTGCATAATCCCTGCGGCATTTGCTCAGTAAAGACGTTTTCAACAGAATTTCTGAAAAACTTAAAGCTGAGAAGAGCTCCTTAGCAGAGCATAAGATGGGAAAGCTATGGATTCAATACATGGACATGATTGACCTGCTGCGTCGCTTCCTGAGGGCACTGAGAATGGGCGATTTCCTACTGTACCTCGGAACACTCCAGGAGATGTTGCCATACTTTGCAGCGTGTGGTCATAACAATTATGCCAAGTCAGCCCATGTGTACATTCAAGACATGATTGAACTTGAGCAGCTCAACCCAGACATGTTCTGTCAATTGAACTCCGGTCTATTTGTGATCCGCCGAAGTGATCGGCTGTGGGCAGGACTGCCAAGCGACTTGGTTATAGAGCAGGTTTTGATGCGCTCTTTGAAAACGAATGGTGGATTGACACGTGGTAGGGGCATGGAGGAAACGCAACGCCTGCACTGGTTACTTGCTATGCCAGCCTGCGCTGAGGTGAGTGAAGTTATGCAAGAACTGACAGGGAAGCATTTCCACACCTCTGAGCAGCACAAAGAAATGACTGAAGCAAGGCGTGAACGAGATAGGAAGGACACAGAGAAGGTTCTCGCATTCTTCAAGGATTATGATCCATTTCAAGAATCAAATGAACTCAGGAATATTGCCAACGGTGTGACAGGACCAGCCTCGGCCAATCCTCATTTACTGTATGAGGTTGGTATGAACATTGTGCAGAAGATGGAAGGTAGCAATGCTTTTGACTTTTCATTTAGGAAGAAAGATCAAGTTGAGTCGTTGGGTGCAAAGGTTACAATCAGTGCTGAAAAAGTACCAATCGACCCACAGCTCCTTTTCCAGAGGCTCCTCATCTTTGCTAATAACAGGGACTTAGGTGTTGAAGAGGTCTTTGCGTATGAGTTGTCTAGCTACCCTACTGCTCTGTTCGATAAGTGGGGGAGGCTCAGGGAAGCCAATAAACCACAGCTAGGAGATGAGATAGCTGCTGTTGTTCCCAAGTCGTCATTGGAATCATTTGAGGAAGAAAGGACTGTGACCCATGTTCTGGATGGTGGTTCCTTATTGCAAAGGATTCCATGGAAGAAGGGTGACACATTTGAGGACATTGCAAGCATGTACATGAAGCATGTTTCCAAAAACTTTCTCAACCCGGTGGTTGTATTCGACGGTTATAAATCAGGACCTACTACCAAGGACATGACACACAATCGACGATCAAAAGGAGTCTTTGGTCAAAAGGTGATGTTCACTCCAACCATGCCCCTTCGGTCAAAAAAGGAAAACTTCTTGTCAAACTCGGACAATAAGCAAAACTTCATTGACTTATTGTGTGAAACATTCAAGGCAAATGGAATTGACTGTGTCAATGCGCCAGCAGATGCAGATGTCATGATTGCGAAGAAGGGAATTGAGCATGCAAGGGAAACCGTGACATATGTGATAGGTGAGGACACAGACTTGTTGGTGCTGTTGTGTCATTATGCGGAACGAGGGATGAATGATTTGTACTTCAAGTCGAGCAAGGAAGGTGGGAAATGTTGGCATATTAACTCAGTAGCAGAAGCTCTCGGTGAAAGCATCTGTCGTGTCCTGCCAGTTGTCCATGCACTCTGTGGATGTGACACAACCTCACGACTGTATGGTATTGGTAAAGGGGCTGCCTTGAGGAAAGTGAGGGAAGACAACGGTTTCTTGAAATGTATAGAAGCATTCTGTTGCCAAAGTGGAAGTAAAGACGCGATATCATCAGCTGGTGAAAAGGCCTTGGTTTATTTGTACGGGGGAAAAGGAAATGACACCCTTGACGGACTGCGAAAGACAAAGTTTTGCAACAAGGTGGCAAAAAGTTCAACTACCGTTGAAGTTCACAGCCTTCCCCCAACAACCGATGCAGCCAAATACCACTCGTTCCGAGTTTATTGTCAGGTCCAGGAATGGATGGGGAACTGTGTGGACCCCGAGAAATGGGGCTGGTGTCTGCGGAAGGGACAGCTTGAACCGAAGACGATGGATTCGCCAGTGGCTCCTGATTCACTACTGAAATTGGTCAGATGTCAGTGTAAGGGCAACTGTGACACTCAACGCTGTAGTTGCAAACGGAATGAGCTTGAATGTTCCAGTGCATGTGGTCAATGTAAAGGACTCTGTCAAAATAGCAACTTTGATGCAAGCACCGATGATCCAAGTGAATACGAACTCCTATCATGAATTACATAATTGGCTCTGAATGACGTCATACTACGTCATGGTTTTTTTTTTTTTTTTTTTATAAAAAAGAGGGACAACAGGTCAAAAAACCCATACAAGCACAAAGTGCCTGTGTCACCCCTTGTGAAAGAGACAGTTCAGCCTGTCTGTAAGGTTTTTCGGCTGTAAATTAACCACTTTCCAGGTGTCCAAAAGTTGGAGACTTTTTATATGTTCATCAGAGGGACCTAATAAACAAGTTAAAGCCAAAAAACGTTGTTTGTAATACATTTATAGGGTCTAGGAGCAACCAGAAAAAAGTTATCTGTAAATTGAAGCTTTGGACGGCGGCCATCTTGAATTTATGCAAATTAACCACTTTCCCGGTGTCCAAAAGTTGGAGACTTTTTATATGTTCATCAGAGGGACCTAATAAACAAGTTAAAGCCAAAAAACCTTCTATTGCAATTTGTTCTAAGTCCAGCCCTACTTTGACTGGTCTATATGTACATCACCTCTTACACCCTCACTTACACCACCATGAACGACCACACTGGTACGTACATCACCACTTACACCCTCACTTACACTGGTACAGAGTTACAGTCTAGGTTAGCTATAATGTTTTATTTCTCCATTATATAACACCTCATATACCCTTACACAATGGTGTATGTAATAACAGTTAACCTCTTGCGTGCGCAGTTTTTTTTTTTACACAACAGTCCTGTGCGCCCGTATGATGATTTTGGGACCCATTGCCAATTTCGATAAAAAGTAGATCAGCGTGTAGGGAATGTTTGCGTGCATCGGCCCATATATATTTGACCCCCAAAAAAATGTCTGGGGGGGGGTGGGGGAACGGTCCGTAGTTGAAAAACTTGGAGCGAATGGCACCGCGCGGCTAGATTGTCATCGAGCGGCGAGATTTCCCGGCCGAATTTTCACGCGCCCAGGGGATAGAACCTGAGGGAGGAGGGGGTGGGTTACCGCGTAATATCACGTATATCTCCTTTTTTGATCCATTTTAGGCTATGTAGAGTACGTATATGTGTGTAGGTCACCCATATAACAATGAATATGCCTCATAGTGACCAAAAATTGCAATATATAAGGGAATTATCAATGAATTTTTAGGCGGGAATGAAGACGTGTTGGAGGTTTGGCGGGAATTTATGAGATGAGAGTGTGTTTTGCGCTATAATATCACGTATATCTCGTACTTAGAGCACTGTCATGCTATAATACAGACGTGTACGTATGTAGGCGTCCCATATAACAATATATATACCGCATATAGCCAATTCATGCGATATTTACGCACATTATCAATGAGTTTCTATGTGTGAACCAAGGTGTGATCGAGTTGTGCTGGGAATGGAAGGGGGAGAGGGTGTGTTGCGCCATAAATATCATGTATATCTCGTACTTAGAGCACTGTCATGCTATAATACAGACTTGTATGTATGTAGGCGTCCCATATAACAATATATATACCGCATATAGACCAATTCATGCGATATTTACGCACATTATCAATGAGTTTCTAGCAGATGGAAGACTAAAAGGGGGGATGGGGGTGGGTGGGTGGGAGGGAGGCAGGGAGTGAGTCGTGGAGAGAGGGAGATCTCTATCAAGAAAGATACGCAGCTGTGTGATAATTGTGGAGGCGCCCGAGGCGTATGGATGTCTTGGGATTTTGAACCTTATGTCTAGTAGGTGTCTGGGGTTTGTTGCCACCCAGAGGTCTACAATAACATGAGTCAGGAATGGAGAGAGAGAGAGAAAGTGAGAAATGTTTATGTCGTACGTATAAATGGCTTACAGAATTACATTTTTATGCAAGCAGACATTGCATTTTAGACACATGTGAAGTACCACAGAAATATGTAGGCCATTGACTGTAAATAAAGTACTATATTATAGACCAGGAACGAGGGTGGTCAGTAAACATAGGCAGATAACCTTTTTTGATAGAGAGCTACATAATTATAGACTGGTGTTGCCTGACACTTGCGAAAGGGTAGATTGCCTCCAGAAAACTTATATTTATTTATTTGCAAGTAATATGCAATCTAAATGTATATTCGAGACCTACTGCAAGTATTTGTATGACAGTCATGACTATGTATAATCCAATATACGCGCGTAAGGGCGTAGGCGAGATATAAGAAAGATGGGTGAGCAATTTTCGACACCCACACAGTTATTATTCATTTTTATTTACAATATTATACAATACAAATGTATTTGTGAAGAGTATTTTATGCATTATTGTATTTATACAATTTTGTTCCCAGACAAATCTGCTGTGGCTGGAGGGAGAGGGAAGGGTCACCCAGTGACCGCTTGACCGTGTGATAATGACTGGAGTCACACTGAGAGGGGCAATGTTGCTGAGTGTTTGGGCAATTTTTGACAAAATAAAGTTATATAATTACTAATTTTTGACAGAGACAAACTTTTATAAACCTTTGCATGATATAATTGATAATCCCATCAATTTACAAACGTAAATTGGTGGGATAATTCATTTTTTTTTTTTATATTGTCATTTCGATTGTAGACACAAAGTTTTGAGTGACATTTGGTATGAGCTCCTGTGGCATGGTTGGTAAGGTCGCGGACTGGAAAACTCAAAGTGTGGTAGGGTAGTGGGATCGAATCCAAGAGGAAGGTTTTATAATGTTTAGATCAATTTTGATAAAAACAATTGTTTACAAGATCATGCCATTGTATTCAAACAATATGAAATATTCATAGAATATATCATATTGTAAGAATACAATGACATGACCTTGTATTTTTTTTTATTTATTATCTTAGTAGGTTTGACAGGATTTATTGAAACATAATTATTTTAGTACAATTCATTTGAGGTAAGAAAATATATACACATTACTTTGGCTATAACAAACATAGATATTGATATACTAAAAAAAAGGCATATTACACGGAAATCTTTGAAACTTATAAACTTAATAATGAAAGATACAATTATATAATGTAAAAAGCTATATCACAGGGACATCTTTGGAACTTATACATTATATAATATACAGTATATGTAACATTATGAGGTAGCATGATCAATTTGGTCAGGTCAGGTAAGGTAGGGCGCGAGTCCAGGGCAGGGCAGGGGGCGAGTCCAGGGCAGGGCAGGGGGCGAGTCCAGGGCAGGGCAGGGCAGGGGGCGGCACGCAGTAGTTTTTGTACATGTTTTTGTCCCTGAAGCAGTCACCCAAGCAGAGTGCAACTTTGCATTCGGCGCACATTGAGGTGACTCTTTTGGGTACGTGGGGTTTCCTGACACTGGTGCTGCAGACATGGCACTGCACCTGCCTGTGACGAGTGCCAACCAGCTCGGTGTTGGTTAGGTAGTGTCTTTCGACCCCCAGCTGGATGCGGTCAGGGACGTGATCCCCACGCCATGCCGTACGTCTGCGAGTGGTGGTGCCATACTTCTCCAGGAGTTGATATGCAACGTTGTACACAAACTCCCGGAATTTTAGTTTCTGGTTTGGGGCCATCTCTCTCTTCACCAACCACAAGTTGTAGGCGTTGAGCATTGTGATGTCAACTAGGTGGAGGAAGAGCTTGTGATACCACTTCACAGTCTTCCTCAGACACTCAACGCCTGACAGTTGACAGTCAGACTTGTCCACCAGGCGCATGTTCTTGGTGTAGTCCACTACCAAGTCGGGCTTATAGATGGTCTTCTTGGTTCGGTAGTTGGAATTTACCAGAGTCCACCTGGGCACCTGTGTGGACTGTGGAAAGCAGGTGAACGTCTCTTTTGTCCTTCCACTTCAGGGCTACCATTTTCCCGGACTTTTCCAGTTGCTTGTACTTCTGCCCCCTTCGTCGCCTTCTTCGGACATGCCTCTCGCGGTGTTCCTGGGCCAGTTCGTCGTCAGAATGTGTGTCACTGGAGGAGGCATCTGACAGAGGAATGACATCACCTGTGAACTTGGGCATAAACTTTCTTGTCTTTCTGACAGTCCCACATGACCCCGTTTGGTTGTCATGAAGAAACTGGCAGAGAGCAGGAGAAGTATACCAATTGTCAGTGTAGATGATGTGGCCTTTGCCCAGGTAAGGTGCCAACATTTTCCTGATGATGGCATCTGACATGCCCATGGGGTCACCGGCAGCGGCTTTTGGTACGTCAATGTCAGTTCCTGTATATACGATCAGGTCAAGCACTATTCCAGTTTTACAGTCGCACAACATGAAGAGCTTGATTCCGAACCTATGCCTTTTCAAGGGGATATACTGCTTGAAACAAGACGTCCTTTGAAGAGCACGAGCGACTCATCAATCACCAAATTGAGGAAGGGGTAAAAGTATTTCCTATACTTCTCCAACAACATGGTGAACACATCCCGAACTTTCCATATCCTGTCAATCCTGTTAGGATTTTCGTTGTCTGCAAAGTGCATAAATCTTAGCAGCAACAAAAATCTGTCACGAGTCATGAACTTATTGAAAGTTGGGGTGGCGATGAGAGGGTCGTGCTTCCACTAGTGTTGCACCACATGCTTCTTGCAAAGAGGCATGAGGAACAACAAGGCAAAAAACGTCATGAATTCTTCAACAGTCGTATCCACCCAGCCTCGTATTCTCGCTTTTGGAGAAATGACGTCCAATCTGCCAAACACCCACCTGTAGTAGGTGTTTGTTTGGGCAACGATGTAAGTCATTACCTCCATGTCGAAAAAAGCGAGGAAGAACTCGCTTTCGTTTGAGTTTTCGTCACAGGGCCAGTCATCAGTTATACCTGACATACCAGGATTGAACTGAGGCACGTCAGGCACAAAACTGGCCCCGTCAGACCACTCAAACGAAGTCATGCCAGGGATCGGAATGTCGTCTCGGTCTGCTTCAGCGTCTGAAATATCGTTGCCATGATCGCGATACAACACATCATCATCACGCTCCTCTTCACTAGACAGATGCCCTTCTTCATTTTCATCACCGACGTCTGACTCACTTCCACTATCCACTCCCAAATCCCCCCACCCTTGGTCCCGTGCTTGGGCGTCGTCGTCGAAACCCGCAGGGCTGCCAATGCCCTGCGAATCACCACCAAACAGCAGGGCGGCGTACTTAGATGGTGTCAGAGTTTTTCTGCGAGCTCTAGCACGTAGGGGTGTCTTATGGGCAGGGGCAGGGGCAGAAGGGCCGGCAGGGTCGGCGTCGGCAGGGTCGGCGTCGGCAGGGGCGGCAGTGGTGGGTGGTGCAGTGGGCCTGGAGGCAGGCAAGATGATGGTGGTGCCTGTCGCCCTTTTCCCTTTTTTCCTTGGGCAGGGGCGGCAGTGGCGGCAGGGGCAGCAGGGCCGGCAGGGACAGCAGGGCCGGCAGGGCCAGCAGTTGCTTTCCCTCTCCCTTTCCCCTTCCCCTTCCCCTTCCCTTATCCTTGGGCAGGGGCAGCAGGGGCGGCAGGGGCAGCAGGGGCGGTAGGGGCAGGGGCAGCCTGGCCAGGGGCGGCTGGTGGTGGTGGTGGCAGGGTCACTGTGGCAGGTGTACGGGTTCTCTTCCCTACGCCCGTGCTTTTGATTCTGCCTGCCCCCGCAGGTTCTGCAGCCCTAGGGCGGCCTCCTGCATCGCTGGTACTGGTGGCAGCGGTGCCAATGGTGGTGGTAGTGGTTGTTGCAGTGGCCTGGGTCATGGTGGCAGTGTCCCCAAAGGCCAATGACCTCCGTGCATACACCCTGCTTGCACGTGTTTTACGTACTTTTGGTGCTGATGCTTCGTCTTCCGAGCTGTAGGGTGTGTCGTACTGGTAGCTAGGGTTTCGGGTTGCCACCCTCTGCCTTCCACGGCGGCTGACACCACCAGAAGGAGGGCTGGTTGTGTCATCAGGGCGCGAGCGTGAGGGACGTGTGGGCTCCATGTGGTGCTTGTGTACTGGCGTGTACTGCTTGTACGCGCTCGGCCCGAGCGTACGGGGTGGTGGTATCGAGAGTTGCCAAGTAGTACTACACCCACACCAATTTGTAGCCGCCTGCCTATAAACCCGCGGTTTTGGTACGTGTTCAAAAGCCTTACTCTTAAGAGTCTTCCCGCAGTCCGCCGGGGGAACTCTTAAGAGTCTCCCGGCAGTTCCCGGGTTAAGGAGAGTGAGAGAGAGAGAGGGAGATGGAGGGAGGGTACGTTATCATACGAGAAAGAGAACATTCAAACATTTTCAATCTGTTACCGGTAACGTATGAAAGTCGGGAGTCGGTTTCCCACAATCAAAATTGACCAGGCTGGTAGGTAGAGTTAAACTGAGCCTTTCAGTATGATGGTGTCATTTGCAGTACATTCAGGCTAACATAATTATAACCTCTTTGTTTGTTTAGGAAGAAACTGTTGGAAACATACAATATCAACAAGTGCACTCAGTAGATCTGCCATCGGTACCTCTCCTATCCATACGACCAACAGCAATCGACATGAACATGTGTCCTGTTTGCTGGTTTGTGACCGCTTTGGTATACGTTCGATTTGGTCTATGGCTGAGATGAGTAGATCTGGGGGTTGAAATCATCCGATCAGTCTTGGCCGAGTGACCACTTGGGTCCGTGGCCGTTTTGGTATTTGGCCGATTTGGTCCATAGGCAGTATGGGCACCGCCAAGTGTACTCACCTAATTGTAGTATACAGGATTTGAGTTTTTAGGCTTGTATTGTCCCACTTCCCATGATTCTGTTATCTAATTTGGCTTTAAAAATTTGGATGTTCCCCGCACCCACCACTTCATCATCCAACTGATTCCACATATTAATATTTCTATATGGAAAGCTGAATTTCCTCACATCTCCTTTACATCTGCCTTTTTTTTAACTTGCAACTATGTCCTCTAGTCCTCCCTTTATCTCCCTCGATAAAGTCCTCCTTGTCTATCCTTTCCAATCCCCTAACACATTTATACATCATAATCATATCCCCTCATTCTCTTCTTTCACTTAGAGTTGGCAAGTTCAATCTCTCTAATCTCTCTTCATATGCCAGTTCTCTTAGTTCTGGAATCATCCATCCTCGTTGCAACTTTCTTTACTTTCTCCAACTTAATTATATGTTTTTTTAAGATGGGGTGACCACACCACTGACGCATACTCCAATTTAGGTCTCTCCATTGATTTTATTATATTTACTAGCATCTCTTCATTCAAATAGTTGAATGCTATTTTTACTTTATTCAACAGCCCATAAGCTTATCCCACTAATTTGTTAATATGGCTCTTGGGTGAAAGATCTCCCTGTATTATAATGCCCAAGTCCTTTTCTTTCTCTGAGGGGTTAGTCATGCATTCTCCTAGTTTATATTCCCAATGAGGTCTTCTTTTACTCACACCCCCTTCCATCACATGACATTTATTTTTGTTAAAATACAATTTCCACATCTTGCTCCATTGGTCTATCTTATCCAGATCACTCTGTAGCTCTCTACAACTGTTTTCGTCCACTATATGTTTCATAATTTTTGCATCGTCAGCAAACATATTCATGTATGCATTTATTTCCTCTGGCATGTCATTTATATAGACCAGAAACATAATTGGGGCCAACACTGATCCCTGTGGAACTCCGCTTGTAACATCCCTCCATGTTGATAAGCTGTCTCTTATCATGGTTCTCATCTGTCTGCCCGAGAGATAGTCCTCCATCCACTTCAACAAATTACCCTGAACCCCTCCAAACTTCTTCAACTTCCATTTAACCCTCTCCGACATATGACGCAATTTTGAGCCTATTAGGGATACTTTAAAGCCTTTATTACCATCAGGGTTTTTTACAAACCTTTATTTTAGTTACTTCAACCTCTGCAGTTGTCTTTGAGTTAGATGTGGGCAGAAAACTAATTTTGGAGAGGTAATTATAAGAGTGAGAGAACTCTATTTCTTATTGCTAATCTGGCAACCTCTGCGTCATATATATCTGAAGGGGTTAAGTCTACTATGAGGAACTCTGTCGAAGGCCTTCTTTATATCAAGATACACACAGTCCGTCCATCCTTCTCTCTCTTGTAGTATATCCATCATCCTATCATAAAAGCTCAGCAGATTAGTAACACATAATTTTCCCTCTCTGAATCCAAATTATCTTACAGTAAGTCAATGATTTTCTTCCTTCCAAGTACTTTATCCATCTTTTCTTAATAATTTTCTCACACATTTTACAAACAATACTTGTCAGTGCCACTGGTCTTTAGTTTAGCGGCTGCTCCCTACTCCCACCTTTGTAGATTGGTACTACATTAGCTCTTCTCCAGTCTAGTGGTAATTTTCCAACTTCAATAGAGTACTTAATTATTTCATATAATGGTTTTACCAATTCCTCAGAACATTATTTTATAATCCATCCTGCTATATTGTCTGGGCCCATAGATTTTCTCACATCTAGTCCCTGCATAAGTTCTAGTAGTTCCTCTAGTTGGAAGATAATATCCCCCAATTTTTCATCATTTTGGTATATAATCTCTGGTTCTAAAAATTGTCCATCCATAGCATAAACTGAATGTAATGTATTATTCATAACTTCAAATATCTTCTCATCATCCTCATAAATATTGTCTCCCTCCCTCAACTTCATTATTTTGTCCTTAACCTTCATTTTGCTATTTGCATACCTGTAGAACAATTTGGGATCACTTACACATTTTTCCACAATGTTTTTGTTCATAATTTCTTGCTTCCTGTTTCCTAATTCTGACATACTCGCTCCTTAGCTTCCTATATGTATTCCAGGTCTGTTCATTTCTCCTTCTTCTGGCTATGTTCCATGCCTTATTTCTCTTATCCCTAGCTATTCAACATTTATCAATAAACCAGTCTTTTATCTTTTCAGTCTTATTTCCTTGTCTTGGCACATACCTGTTTACAATATAATCATGAATGTTTTTAAACACACGGTATTTCTCATTAACATTGTTTTTCTGTTCAATTTCACTCCAGTCTGCATCCTTGAAGCAACTTTTGAATAGCTTAAAATCTGCTGTCCCATAGTTCAATCTCCTTTCTTTATGTTCTTCTCTCTCTAGTATTGTTGGATAACCCATCAGGATTTCCATTTCAATTACCCCATGATCACTATTTCCCAGCGGAGGTATGTATTTAGTATTTGTAATCATATCTGGATCTCTTGTACACAAGTCTAATCTAGACGATTCATCTTTACCCCTTCTTCTTGTGTTTTCCTTAATATTCTGAATTATCAGGTTTTCTGTAACCAAGTCTAGTAGTACATTCCCCCAAGAACTCATATTACTATCTGCATCTTCCTCCTCCTAATTAACCTCTCTACAATTAAAATCCCCTACCAATATTAATTTGTTGTTTCTGTGAAATAAGTGTTCCATAGTTTTGATCATCTCCTTTTTTATTCCTTGGTATTCTTCCTCTTCCCAGGCCCTCGTATATGGTGGCATATATGCTACCGCAATATAAGTATTTTCATTATTTTTATTAATTACCTCCACTGCTATAATTTCTGCTTTATTGTTTTGTAAATATATAATTTTAACTTTTAATTTATTGTGTGCAATGATTAGTACTCCTCCACCCATATTGCCCTTCCTATCTCTTCTCCACAAATATATAGGAACATACACCGAGTGTTAATCCCAACCTCACTATGTTAGTCAAATGGTGGTACTTAAACACTTAGATATAGTATATGAAAGCCATGCCAATTAACACGACATTATAATGATATTAAATAATGTGTTAATTGGCATTGCTTTCACATATATATATATATATATATATATATATATATATATATATATATATTATACAGTATATACTGTATATAATTAGCCTATATATTTTTGGGGGGGAGGGTGTGGGGGGGTGGGGGGGGAGTGGAGGTAGAAATATAGTTGATGTGTTTCGTAAAAAGTCATACTTTTCTACTCTGTTATCAAATTAATGACAAGATTCATGCAAGTTCGTCGATTAGAGTTTTAGCAATTATGTTACTGTTTACAGACAGAATGCGACGATCACAATGTCTGCAAGATTTGTCTGAAAACAAAAAATATATAATATATATATATATAAGTATATATATATATATATATATATATATGTTTTTTTTTCTTTCAGGCAGGTGAGATTAAAATAATAGGCACAGTTTGCATTATTGAGTTTTTTATTTATACTCTCAATTTTTTGTACAGTTTTTCTAGTATTTTCAGAAAGTTGGTAAAGGAGGTTTGCAAAGGGTTACAACGTTTCAATGGGCGCAGCCATCATTATCAAGGAGAAGTGAAGTTAGAAGGTGATAAGTCGAGAATATATAGGCGATACAAGATCAAGAGAGGGTTTATTGTGCGCTAGCTGCACGCTGGTTGGCTAACCTCAGGCTAGCTCTGGTTGGTTGGCTGGATGGTGCGTATGGGGTAGGCGCAGGAGTGGGCGGGGCCTCTGCGTCGATCGTCTGCGTGTGTGGAGGGGGCATTCCTGGGGGCATCATGGGGGGCCTCGCTGTGGAAGGGCGTGCCGAGGGTAGGATCTGGCTGTATTCTGCTTGTGTGTTTAAAGTAGGTTGGTATGTTTGTATATATATAGCTTCAAGAATGAATAGGCGGCGTGAGTCAATTTCTTTATCAAGAATAGAGGTGAATTTATCTAAGTCGGGTCTGGTGAGTTCCTGATGGTGTGGGGATGTGTGGTAGTGGTCCTTGATAGCTCCGGCTTGAAGGTGGAGGGTAAGGCGACGTGACAGACGAGTTCTTGTCAAACCGACATAAGTACAAAGGAAATCAATCAACAACAGATCTAGTGACCCTTCTAGGCTGCTTGTCCTCCAAAACACTGAGGATCAAGAGTCCAAACAGTGGTTTAGAGTGGGTAAGGGAACATTGGAAACGGAACTACTGCCCTGCCACTAACGTGGCTGGACTAGGAAGTTAGTAGGGGACATATGGGTTAGTAACTGTGGGGAGGATAAAATAAAGTTATTCATTTACAAACGCAGTCAGTCGCGGGTTTGATGCGAGATATTTGTCTAGGCGGAATTTAAATGAATCAACGGTGCTGCAGTCTATAACGTCTCGGGGAAGCCCATTCCACAAGTTGACAACTCGATTGAAGAAGAAATTCTTAGATTCGTGTGAGTTAAAAGATTTACCAATAATTTTGCAACCGTTTCCCCGCGTGTAATTAGATTGGTCGATAGTGAAGTACTTACTACAGTTCATATTGTCGATGCCTTTGATGATTTTGAACACTTGAATTAAGTCACCTCTTAATCTGCGCTGGGTTAAAGGAAATAGATTTAATTCTCTAAGACGCTCTTCGTATGGTTTGTTCTTTAGGCTAGGTATCATTTTGGTAACTCTACGTTGAACTCGTTCTAGCTTGTTTATGTCTTTTTGGTAATAAGGGCACCAGCATTGAACGCAGTATTCCAGAAGAGGGCGGACTAAGGAATTGTAAAGGGTTAGGATTACGTCTTGGATTTATGCTCAAATGATCTGCCTATAAAGCCAATTATTTTGTTTGCCTTCTTAACAACTTCTGAACATTGTTGACTCGGTTTTAGGTTACTCGATATTGTTACTCCCAGATCGGTTTCTCTGTTTACATTCTTAAGCTGAGTGCCATTCATCGAATAGTTTGCTTTCTCATTTAGGTATCCGATATGTAGTACTTTACATTTATCCGCATTGAAACTCATTTGCCAAATTTGGGCCCAATGTGACAATTTATCTAGATTGTGTTGCATATCGTCAACTTGATCTTTTGAGAGTACGCTATTTGCAATTTTTGTATCGTCAGCAAATTTTGAGATTGTACAGGTGAGACCCTCATCTATGTCGTTGATGTAAATTAGAAAGAGAATTGGTCCTAGTACCGATCCCTGGGGTACCCCGCTACTTACATTGGTCCATTTAGATGCCTTACCGTTTATGACTACTCTTTGCTTTCTGTCGCTGAGCCAATTTTCTATCCATTTCAACACACCGTCTTGTATTCCATGCGCTTTTAGTTTTAGCAGTAAACGTTTGTGGGGAACTTTGTCAAAGGCCTTTTGAAAATCAAGGTATATAATATCTACACCTTTACTCTCATCGTAGAGGTTGAGGATATCGTGGAAGAAGTCTAAGAGGTTTGTTAAACAGGAACGTTTTTTACGAAAGCCGTGTTGAGTATCTTTAAGTATGTTATTTTCCTCTAAGTGATTTACGAGTCTGTCTCTTATGACCGTTTCTAGCATTTTACATACAACTGAGGTTAAGCTAATTGGACGATAGTTACTGGGTAGGGATTTGCTGCCTTTTTTGAATATCGGTGTTACGTTGGCTATCTTCCACTGATCAGGCATAGTTCCAGACTGCAAGGATTTATTGAATAGTAATGTCAGTGGTTTGGAGAGCTCATCCTTAGCTTCCTTTAGAACTCTAGGCGAGATTGTATCAGGTCCAGGCGTTTTATTTACCTTGAGTTTATCTAAACAATTCAATACTTCTCTCTCTGTAACGGTGATATTGCTTAGAACATCTGAATTATCAATCTGAATCGGCGATGGTGTAGGGATATCACTGAGGTCTTCTGTTGTAAAAACTGATGCAAAGAAGGTATTGAGGGCATTACTCATTTGTACTTCGTCTTTGGTGTATTCTCCATTTTCATCGACTAACGGTCCAACAGTTGAAGTAACTACTTTTTTTCTTTCTGATATAACTATAGAATTCTTTCGGGTTTGTTTTACTTTGATTCGCAATATGTAACTCTAGGGTCTTTTTACTTTGCTTAATTAACTTTTTGGCTTTGCGTCGTAGCTCTACAAATTTCACCCGTTCTTCGTCATTTTGTGAGGATTTTAATCTATCACTAGCAAATTTTTTAGCAAGCAGGCAGTTTGAAATATCTTTATTCCACCATTTGGGCTTATTATTATGGCCTGGACGCCGTATTTTCGATGGTATGCAGTCTTGCACTGCTTTTAGGTAAGTGGTTTCGAATAACTTCCAAGATGTATTTATGTCGTCATTGTTAATTAAAAAGCTCCAGTCAGTTTCTTTAAACAAAGCTCTAAGTTTATGAAAGTTTGCTTTCTTGAAATTAGGGACTTTTTCGATGCTACTATTTGGTTCGTTAGTAGTAAAGTTTAAAGTGAAAGTTATCGTACGATGGTCGCTGTTACTGAATTCATCACCAACATTCAAATTCTCTATTAATTCTTCTTTTGTTGCAAGTACAATGTCAAGAACGTTATTACCACGGGTCGGTGTTCGAACAAATTGATAAAGCGAACTCTCTTGCAAGTTCGTATACAAGTCATGTCCGGAGTGTGAAGTAAGAGTATCGCCCCACTTGGTCACAGGTAAATTAAAGTCGCCAAAAAATACGGTATCTTGTGAGTTACTTACATCTGAAATTTGTTCATAAATTTCTCGGTCAGTTTGCACTGATTGAGCTGGAGGTCTGTATATTAATGCAAGTATTATTTTTGTACCTTTATTATTCTTTATTAGCACAAAAGATGTGTCGACGTTCACAATTTGAGGTTTTGACAAGAGGGTCGGGTTAAGACTTTCTTTGATATAAAATAAAACGCCACCTCCATTTTTATTTATTCGGCTTTTCTCAAACATTACATAACCGGGAAGTGAATACTCTGCTAAAAAGTCTCTATCTACTGTATTGAGCCAAGATTCTGTTATACCAATCACATCATAATTTTCAGTAAACACTAGTTCCTCTAAATCTGAAAATTTATTGCGTATGCTACGAGCGTTTGCATAGAAAACCTTTAAAGTTGTGGTTTTAGAACTCACAGAACGTTCTTTAATCAAATTTTTGGTTCTCATCGGATCTACATTTACATTCATGGCTGACATCGGTCCTCGGTCGTTATCCCTGTCTGTTTTTAATTTGGGTCGTGTTGGTGGAGCTTTATCCAAATTCGCGGTTCTTGACAGATTAGCATTTAATTCCTTCGCAGGTTGCCGCCCTCGCTGTCTTCGGTCCTGTGTGAGGTCCACAGTCCTCACTGTTACAGGTGTGTCGGTATAGGACATGGTCCTCTTGTGACGGTTTCTTAGCAGTAGCCGGGCTGTTGCAAAGGACTAGTTGTGAGGTTTTCCTCGATATGTAGTATATGGTATGTTTAAGGTGTTGGTCAGGGTTCGTAGTTTTAACGTTGTTGCTGATAATGTCTCTCATTATGTTTTCGTCTGTCTTGTGATCTGAGGACATGTGGTTTTTATAGTAAATTTGTATGTATTCAGTGTTTGTATTAGTAGGCATGTCTTTATTGTACCATGTTTCAAGGTGTTTGTTGATGGTGTGGGCGATGTCCGAGTTACTGAACCCATTGTTTACAAGCACCTTACAAGCACCTGGGTGAGCCTCTCGAGTTCCTTGTGTGTGTCTCGCCAGGAGGTGCAGTGTGATAGGGCTCTCCTGACGTAGGCGGCGATGGTGGACCGTAAATATCGCTGGGGGCATTCACTTTCGCCGTTGAGACATAATCCGTTGTTGGTGGGTTTGGTGTAGACAGTGGTGGTAAAGCCTGAGGTGTTGTTGTTGTTTACGAGGACATCAAGGAAGGGGAGAAGACCGTTAGAGGACTCCTCGAAGGTGAAATTTAGACTGGAAGAGGCGATGAATCGTTGTTGAAGGTCATGTGGCTCCCACCGAGGAAATAAAGCGGAAAACAAACACCACCATCACCGCCATCAACGCGAAGACAGGAGGGATCCACCTTAAAAAACTCATCGGTGACTTCTCCCCCGGGTACGCTTACGGCACAGTCAAAACCCACAAACCCGGTAACCCCCTTTGCCCCATCATCTCCCAGATCCCTACCGTCACCTACCAAATTGCCAAGACTTTGAACAAACTTCTGACCCCCTACACCCCCAGCCAGTACAGTCTTTCCTCGTCAGCTGACTTCCTGGAGATTTTGAGACGACCATATCATCGCCTCCCTAGATGTAGAGAGTCTCTTCACCAACGTGCCTGTGGACCGCACCATTGAGCTCATCCTACATCGAGTCTACCACTGCCCAGACAACACACCCTTAGACCTCCCAGAAACAGCCCTGAAGACGTTGCTGGAAATATGCACCAAAGAGGCGCCCTTCACCTGCCCGCGAGGTGACATGTACCAGCAGATCGACGGTGTGGCAATGGGCAGTCCCCTAGGAGTCCTCTTTGCCAATTTTTACATGGGCACCATCGAAGAAGAGCTCCTGACTACCAACCTTGGTAGTAACTCTTACTAACTCTTGGTCATCCTCCTTTCGGGACTTCGGTGAGACTTTTTCTATTGCACTAGACATATCGAAAGCCTTCGATAGAGTCTGGCATAAATCTTTAATTTCTAAACTACCCTCCTTCGGTTTCTATCCCTCCATCTGTGCCTTTGTCTCTAATTTCCTTTCCGGCCGTTCCATAGCCGCGGTTGTGGACGGCCATTGTTCACTTCCTCACTCTATAAACTCCGGTGTTCCTCAGGGCTCTGTCCTATCTCCTATTCTCTTTCTAATTTTTATAAATGATCTCCTTAACTGTACCTTAATTCCCAGCCATTCATACGCAGACGACTCAACCTTGCACTACTCCATTAGTTTTTCAGAACGCCCCAGCCAGCAATCCCTCAACGACAAACGTAATGAAGCCATAGAACTCTTAAATTCTGATCTAAATACTATTTCCAATTGGGGCAGAGAAAACCTTGTTAACTTTAATGCTTCCAAAACCCAATTTCTCCATCTATCTACCCGTCAGGATCTCCCAGCGGACTATCCCTTATTCTTCAACAATACAAAAATCAACCCTTCATCTTCTCTCAATATTCTTGGTGTCTCTTTTTCTTCTGCTCTCATTTGGAAGGACCATATTACCAGTCTTGCTAAAGCAGCATCCCAGAAGCTGGGTGTGCTCAACCGCCTTAGGGGGTTCTTTTCCCCTGCACAGCTTCTTGCTCTGTACAGGGGCATAGTGCGCCCTTGTATTGAGTATTGTTCACATGTGTGGGGAGGTTCCTCTCACACTGCTCTCCTAGACAAAGTTGAAAGGAAGGCCTTTCGTATCATTAACTCCCGTCCACTCACCAACTCTCTGCAATCTCTCTCTCTCTCCGCCGCAATGTTGCATCTCTCTCGCTATTCTATCGCTACTATAATAATCAGTGTTCCTCAGAGCTATCCCAGTGCATACCACCTCCTTTACGTAGGGCATGTGGTACCCGTTTTGCAACTCAATCCCACCCCTACTCTGTGCAACTCTCCAACCCAAGAGTGAAACGTTACTCTCAAACTTTCTTCTACTCAACAGCTGAGCTCTGGAACTCTCTCCCAGAATCAGTCTTTCCCTCTTCCTGTGACTTAAATTGCTTCAAACTCCGTGTGTCCAGGCATTTTGGCTCGAACGTCCCTTGATTTTGGCCCTGTCACTCTTTCAACTATGGGGGAGGCACTCGCTATAGGCAGTTATGCCTTTTGCCTCCCTCAATCACATAGAAAAAAAAAAAAAAAAAAAACGCCCCTCCATCTACTGCAGATACGTGGACGACATCTTCGTGTGTGTGAGGGACCCACAGGAGCTACGTGACCTTCAACAACGATTCATCGCCTCTTCCAGTCTAAACTTCACCTTCGAGGAGTCCTCTAACGGTCATCTTCCCTTCCTTGATGTCCTCGTAAACAACAACAACACCTCAGGCTGTACCACCACTGTCTACACCAAACCCACCAACAACGGATTATGTCTCAACGGCGAAAGTGAATGCCCCCAGCGATATTTACGGTCCACCATCGCCGCCTACGTCAGGAGAGCCCTATCACACTGCACCTCCTGGTGAGACACACACAAGGAACTCGAGAGGCTCACCCAGGTGCTTGTAAACAATGGGTACAGTAACTCAGACATCGCCCACACCATCAACAAACACCTTGAAACATGGTACAATAATGACATGCCTACTAATACCAACACTGAATACATAAAAATTTACTATAAAAACCACATGTCCTCAGATCACAAGACAGACAAAAAAATAATGAGAGACATTATCAGCAACAACGTTAAAACTACGAACCCTGACCAACACCTTAAACTTACCATATACTACAAATCGAAGAAAACCTCACAACTAGTCCTTCGCAACAGCCCGGCTACCGCTAAGAAACCGTCACAAGAGGACCATGTCATATACCGACACACCTGTAACAGTGAGGACTGTGGACCTCACACTTACGTCGGTTTGACAAGGACTCATCTGTCACATCGCCTTACCCTCCACCTTCAAGCTGGAGCTATCAAGGACCACTACCACACATCCCCACACCATCAGGAACTCACCAGACCCGACTTAGATAAACACACCTCTATTCTTGATAAAGAAATAGACTCACGCTGCCTATTCATTCTTGAAGCTATATACTGTATATACAAACATACCAACCTATTTAAACACACAAGCGGAATACAGCCAGATCCTACCCTCGGCACGCCCTTCCACAGCGAGGCCCCATGATGCCCCCAGGAATGCCCCCTCCACACACGCAGACGAACAACGCAGAGGCCCCGCCCACTCCTGCGCCTACCCCATACGCACCATCCAGCCAACAAACCAGAGCTAGCCTGAGGTTAGCCAACCAGCGTGCAGCTAGCGCACAATAAACCCTCTCTTGACCTTGTATCGCCTATATATTCTCGACTTATCACCTTCTAACTTAACTTCTCATTGATAATGATGGCTGCGCCCATTGAAATGTTGTAATAATTGTGTGTGAAATGTTGTAACCCTTTGCAAACCTCCTTTACCAACTTCCTGAAAATACTAGAAAAACTGTACGAAAAATTGAGAGTATCAATAAAAAACTCAATAATGCAAACTGTGCCTATTATTTTAATCTCACCTGCCTGAAAGAAAATATCCTCCCTGGCTACACTAATATATATATATAATATATATAATTATATGTATATACTATATATAGATATATGTATAGATATATATATATATATATATATATATATATATATATATATATATATATATATATATATATATATAATTATATGTATATACTATATATATATATATATCAGCAATACTCTTGTCCTTAGGAAAGTGTAAGCGAATAATGAGCAGCAAAACCAACGCTGTGACGAACATCTTTATTGTAAATGTAAACCTTATGTATTAATAGTTTGTTTTTACTTCATTTTAGGCTTGGAAATTACTCTCTGTATGGGGTCGAAACGTTGCCCAATAAATATGTTCGGCACAGCGTTGGTTATGCTGCTTATGTATTATATATATATACTGTACGACCCCTGAAGACCCCTGTAAAGACTCTGGACCATGGCCTGTCACTCTTACTATCAACCTCTGCAATATTCGCGGCCTTTCCTCTAATTTTCACTCTATCGAACACGATCTCTCCTCCTCCAAACCTGATCTTCTTTTCCTCACCGAAACTCAGGTGTCTGAAGCAACTGCCCGCAGCCCCTTCTCTGTATCCTTCTACTTTATCTATCCTAGTTTTAAAGCCAAAGGCGGATGTTGTGCATACGTGCACAACAAACTCAATTGCTCTCGTGTTCCCGATTTCGACTCCTCTGAATTCTCAACTTTATGGCTCAAACTATCCTGCCATTCTCATACTAAATATTTCTGTGCTGTCTATCATTCCCCTAACTCTACCGACTTTCACAAATTCTTCAACTATCTAAACTCTAAAGTGGAACACATTCTATATATCTCTCCCTTCTCTGAAATCTCCATCTTAGGAGATTTCAACGTTCACCACCGCCAATGGCTCTCCTCTCACTCTACTGACCCACCTGGTGAACAAGCCTACGTCTTTTCTATCATAAATGACCTAGAGCAGCTGGTCCAGCAACCCACCCGTATCCCGGATCGCTTCGGAGATCAGCCCAACATTCTTGACTTATTTCTGACTTCTAACATTTCTTCTTATACTGTCAATCTTTTCTCTCCTTTGAGCTCCTCCGACCATAAACTTATCTCCGTCACCTGTCCTATCTCTTCAGTAAGGCCATCCGATCCTCCCAGCCGGCGGTGCTTGTGGCAATTTGGCGCTGCCGACTGGGAGGGTCTCTGGCAGTACTTCTTTGATTTCCCATGGAATGACTTCTGCTTCCGTGGCCGAGGACCCTCGGAGAGTGCTGAACACATTACCTAGGTAATCCTTTCGGGCATGGAAGCGTACATTTCATTTTCCTTCTCTCAGTTTAATGCAAAAAAATCTTGGTTTACTCACGCTTGTTCTACTGCTGTCCGCAACAAGGAGGAAGCATTCAAATCGGACCGACGCCTTAATACTCAAGAATCTCATTCTTCTTATGTTTCTGCCCGGAATCAAGCCAAATCTGTTCTTCAACTTGCCAAGCACTCTTTCATCAATAATAAATGCACTGAACTATCCAACTCTAGCTCTTCCCAAGCTTTCTGGCATCTAGCCAAAAACCTCTCCACCAACTTTTCGTCCTCGTCTTTTCCTCCCATTTTCCACTCTGATGGCACAACCATCACTTCTTCCTCTGACAAAGCTGAACTCTTTGCTCAAACTTTTGCCAGAAACTCTACCTTGGATGATTCCGGTGCTATTCCTCCCTCTCCACCCCCCTCTCTCCTACATATGCCTAATATCGTAATATCTTCAAAAGACGTACTTTCTACCCTCTCTGGGCTTAATACTAAGAAGGCGTACGGTCCGGACGGAGTTTCTCCTGTTGTACTTAAAAACTGTGCTTCCGTGCTGACACCTTGCCTAGGCAAACTCTTTCGCCTCTGTCTCTCCTCTAACGTCTTTCCTTCTTGCTGGAAGTTTGCTCTCATTCAACCTGTCCCAAAGAAGGGTGACCGCTCTCAACCCTCCAACTATCGTCCAATTTCTCTCATCTCTTTATCTCTAAAGGTTTTGAAACTATTATTGCTTCCAAATTTCTTACACATTCCTCTTCTCATAATTTGCTCTCAGATCGCCAGTATGGCTTCCTTAAGGGTCACTCTACTGGTGATCTTCTTTCATATCTTACTAACTGTTGGTCATCCAACTTTCGGGACTTCGGTGAGACTTTTTCTGTTGCACTAGACATATCGAAGGCCTTCGATAGAGTCTGGCACAAATCTTTAATTTCCAAACTGCCCTCCTTCGGTATCTGTCCCTCCAGCTGTGCCTTTGTCTCTAATTTCCTTTCCGGCCGTTCCATAGCTGCGGTTGTGGACGGCCATCGCTCACTTCCTCATCCTATCAACTCCGGTGATCCTCAGGGTTCTGTCCTATCTCCTATTCTCTTTCTAAATTTCATAAATGATCTTCTCAACTGTACATCCAGTCCCATCCATTCATACGCAGACGACTCTACTTTACACCACTCAATTAGTTTTCCAGAATGCCCCAGCCAGCAATCCCTCAAAAATAAACGTAATGAAGCCATACAATGCTTATCTTCTAATCTAGCTACTATTTCCAATTGGGGTAGAGAAAACCTTGTTGCATTTAATGCTTCCAAAACTCAATTTATCCATCTTACTACCCGTCAGGAACCTCCAGAGGACTATCCCTTATTCTTCAACAATACAAAAATCAACCTTTCATCTTCCCTCAATGTTCTTGGTGTCACTTTTTCTTCTGTTCTCACTTGGAAAGACCATATTACCAGTCTCGCTAAGGCAGCCGCCCAGAAGGTGGTTGTGCTCAACTGCCTCAAGGGGTTCTTTACCCCTGTGCAGCTTCTTGTTCTGTACAGGGGCACAGTGCGTCCTTGTATTGAGTATTGTTCACATGTGTGGGGAGCATCCTCTCACACCGCACTCCTAGATAAAGTTGAAAGGAAAGCCTTTCGTATCATTAACTCCCGTCCACTCACCAACTCTCTGCAATCTCTCTCTCTTCGCCGCAATGTTGCATCTCTCTCGCTATTCTATCGCTATTACAATAATCAGTGTTCCTCGGAGCTTTCCCAGTGTATACCACCTCCTCTACGTAGGGTACATAGTACCCGCCTTGCAACACAATCCCACCCCTACTCTGTGCAACTCTCCAACCCAAGAATGAAACGTTATTCTCAGACTTTCTTCTATTCAACTGCTGAGCTCTGGAACTCGCTCCCAGAATCAGTTTTTCCCTCTTCCTACCGGTATGACTTAAATTGTTTCAAACTCTGTGTGTCCAGGCATTTTAGCTCAAACGTCCCTTGATTTCGGCCCTGTCACTCTTTGAAATATGGGGAAGGCACTCGCGGGAGGCAGTTCTGCCTTTTGTCTCCCTCATTCACATACAAAAAAAATACTGTATATATTTGCCTATAGCCTACCTCAGTGTTCAGCCTTTCGTTCTTCTTTCTCTCTCTCTCCGCCTAAGATAGGGCACGACAAGTTAGGCTGGGAGATGAGGAACGTGACTTCAAAACGCTCACCAATATTAGGCTCTTATACATTATTAATAAAGACATGTTGCGCCGTTGTTTAATCGTCTTGCCATAATTGGGGAACTGCTTAGGAAACACCCATTAGTCTAGCAATGTTTGGAAATTTAATCCAGCGTCATTCTTTAGGCTCATTACTAATAAGAGATGAAGGTTAGTGGGATCTACCTAAGGATTTGGACAGACAAGGCACAGGAGATGAAACATGAAACAATTGTAGTGTCAGTAGTTTGGATTAGTTTGTTTTGGTTGCAGACTAGGCGTTAACATGTGAGCACCAACCCTCACCTAATCGACCGACTCCTGACCGGATTTGAACCTTCGCCAAGGGCTGACCTTCGCTTGGACAATATTAAAGGCCGACCATCGCCGGGCCAATGTTCAAAGCAGGATAACCAATCGGCCACTGACACATTAAAGTTCATCACGCGCTCATTGCCATCTCTGGTATTATTACGATCATGCACTCGTCACGAATCATCACTTCAACACCCAGTATCTGAACTCATAACAACTTTTCACTGCTCACTTCTTATCAACAATATCTTCCTATATTCTATTCCTATCACTCAATCCCCCATCTCATTACTCACACATCATCTCCTCTTTGGTTTAATAGTAGCTTTGAACTCACTTCACCTCAACCTAGATCATACTGGTATTTCATCACTTGTTCTCTGTTCTCCTGCCATATGATCCCAGCCCATCACATACTCATCAGCCATTTCCACAAATCATCCCAAGTCATGACTCACAAGTAACCATAACCAATAATGATGGGCACCATAATTGCCAGCCGTAACCCCGGTAATGTAGGTAATTACAGCTGACACTTGGTGATAATAACTTTACAACAATGGAGTACAATAATTGTTCAGGGCTTATCTTGGGATTATGTTGCTTGGTCACATATATTTGCTGTTTACTTGATTGTAACTATGACTACAAGTTAATTGTGAGATTTGTTCGCAGTAAATTGTTTTCGTCAAACCTACAATCAAACATGGGTCGATAGATTATATAATTTATAGACAATACTGGATAATACGAGGTCGCTCTGCAGTACGTAATAATCATTATAATTATGTATACTGTATATATAATATTAGCTTTTGTTATATTTAATTAGCCCCTCAGTGCAGTATATACTTATAGTATTTAAAATGTTGACAACTAATTTGTGTGTACAATTGCAGTATCATAAACTGGTAATTTGTATTATTTACAGACACTACACATAGTTTAAACACACTATAATTTTGTAAAATAATTAGTACTTTAAACTATCACCTTAGTTAACCCTCGTACGTGGCACTAGTGACACTCTAGTAGGTTCCTGACATATGGTAGTTATCAGCCAAATGACCTAAGAGCCACCCGAGGTTAAAGTTTAAATGCTGTAGTTTACCGAGCAAACAGTCAAGGCACCAACACAAAAAATGGAAACACTTGTAAGAACAGTATACTGCTTGTGAATAGATAGTTGAGGTACAGTCACAATCCAGGACACCGAGAGACTCATATGCAAACTACAATTGAACCAGTAATTCTGATGGTGAATAATTTATATGTGGTGTTAATGTAACATTTTATATACAGTATATACATATATATATATATATATATACTGTATATATATATATATATATATAAACCATAAAATTATCTCTCTAATCTGTCCTATCTCTCCAGGCGGCGCTTGTGACACTTCCGCGCTGCCGACTGAGAGGCTCTCCGGCAGAACTTCTTTGATTTCCCAATGAATGATTTTTCCTTCCGTGGCCAGGGACCCTCTGAGAGTGCTGAAAGCATTACCGAGGTAATCCTATCGGGCATGGAGGGATACATTCCATTTTCTTTCTCTCAAACTAATGCCAAAAAATTGTGGTTTACTCGCGCTTCTTCTACTGCTGTCCGGAACAAGGAGGAAGCATTCAAACGGTACTGACCCCTTCAAACTCATGGATCTCATTTTTCCTATGTTTCTGCCCGGATTAAAGCAGAATCTGTTTTTCGACTCGCCAAACACTCTTGCATCAATAAGAAATGCATTGAGCTATCCAACTCTAGCTCATCCCAAGCTTTCTTGCATCTAGCCAAAAACCTCTCCAACAATTTGTCTTTCTCATCTTTCCCTCCCATTTTCCACTCTGATGGCACAACTATCACTTCTTCCTCTGACAAAGCTAAAGTCTTTGCTCAAACTCTTGCTAGAAACTCAACCTTGGATGATTCCGGTGCTATTCCTCCCTCTCCACCCCCCTCTCTCTTACATATGCCTAACATCATAATCTCTTCCAAGGATGTACTTTTCACCCTGTCTGGGCTTAATACTAAGAATGCTTCCAGACCAGACGGTGTTTCTCCTATTGTACTAAAAAACTGTGCTTCCGTGCTGACTCCCTGTCTTCGCAAACTCTTTCGTCTCTGTTTGTCCTCTAATGTCTTTCATTCTTGCCGGAAGTATGCTCTCATTCAACCTGTCCCAAAGAAGGGTGAACCTCAACCCTCCAACTATCGTCCAATTGCTCTCATCTCTTGTATATCTAAAGTTTTTAAAACTATTCTTGCCTCAAAGTTTCCTTAACCATTTATCTGCCCATAACCTACTTTCAGACCGCCAGTATGGCTTCCTTAACACCTTACGAGCGGCCTATGCGGTTTATTTATGTGTACCGCACAGCGGGGTGTTTTTAGCCAAAATAGGGCTGTTTACGTGATCATTTTCATGCCTAAATAAGACCCAGAACGTAAAACAAGTACCTATCCCTGAAAGGGCATAAACAGAGCTTTCGAATGACACCATAACGATCCTTGTATGATGGATAGTTTTCTTGCAATAACCGTGCAACGCGAGTGCAAAAAGCAGGTAATTCGGTACTTTCAGTACATAATTGAGTATGTAGCGAGTGAGAGAGGGAGGAGGGAGCTGAGATTTGTGTCAGTAGGTTCGCCGCGGTGGTCTGGAGCAGTCATACGCTCGCTAGTCTCCTGCCACCACTTGTCTCTCTCTCTCAGCCACATTACGTGCTGAAATTGCCACTCGAGTTATGTCGAGCGCCGCCACATAGTCCAGCTTTATTTAACTCGACTTATGTTGCTCGCCGCGAAATAAGGGTTAAAGGCCGGTCTACTGGTGATCTTCTTTCTTATCATACTAACTCTTGGCGATCTTCCATTCGGGACTTCGGTGAGACTTTTCCTGTTGCACTAGACATATCGAAGGCCTTCGATAGAGTCTGGCACAAATCCCTTATTTCCTAACTACCCTCCTACATTTCCTATCCCTCTATCTGTGCCTTTGTCTCTAATTTCCTTGCTGGCCGTTTCATAGCTGCGGTTTTGGATGGCCACCGTTTACTGCCTCAATCTATCAACTCCGGCGTTCCTCAGTGTTCTGTCCTATCTCCAATTCTCTTCCTATTATCCATTAACGACCTTCTCAACCACACCTGCTCCAGTCCCATTCATTCATATGCTGACGACTCTACATTACACTATTCAACTAGCCTTCTGCAAAATTATTTGTAGAAGGAACTCCAAAACTCACGGAAGGAGGCCATAAAGCACCTATCTTCTGATCTCTCAACTATCTATAATTGGGGCAGAGAAAACCTGATTACTTTCAATGCTTCCAAAACTCAATTTCTCTATCTGTCTACTCGTCGCCCCTTTCCACAAAACTATGTCCTACTCTTCAACAACATATAAATTCACCCTTCATCTTCGCTTAATGTTCTTGGTGTCTATTTTACTTCTGATCTCTCTTTGAAATATCATATTACCACTCTAGCTAAAACAGCTTCCCAGAAGCAGGGTGCCCTCAATCGCCTCCAGGGGTTCTTTACCACTGCGCAGCTTCTTGCTCTATACAGGGGCACAGTGCGTCCATGTATTGAATATTGTTCACACGTGTGGGGAGGATCCTCTCACACAGCACTTCTAGACAAAGTAGAAAAGAAAGCCTTCCATCTCATCAACTCACATCCACTCACCAATGCTCTGCAGTATTTCTCTCTTCGCCGCAATGTTGCATCTCTCTCACTATTCTACCGCTATTACAATACTCAGTGTTCCTCAGAGCTCTCTCAGTGTGTACCACCTCCTCTTCATAGAGCACATAGCACCCGTCTTGCAACACAATCCCACCTCTACTCTGTGCAACTCTCCAACCCAAGAGTGAAATGTTATTCTCAGTCTTTCAACAGCTGAGCTCTAGAACTCTCCCATAATCAGTTTTTCCCTCTTCATATGACTTAAATTGCTTCAAACTCTGTGTGTCTTGATTTTGGCCCTGTCACTCTTTCAACTCTGGGAGAGGCACTCGCTACAGGCAGTTCTACCTTTTGTCTCCCTCACTATCATAGAAACATAGAAAAAAAAAATATGGTTAGGCTATGTCGGTTAATGTTGGTTCAGCAAAAGGCACTATATGAACTAAAAATTTGAGTTTGGTGCTTGTTGGTGGATTGTTCTGGAACGAACTAGAGTGAACTGGCCGTATATACAGATAACCCAGACCGTCAGAAGGTAATGTGGCCGAAGTGGTGATGGTGAAACAGTCGTAGTGTTTGACCAATAGTTCTATGGACTGTGTGAGTGATAACCCTTTTGGTAGTGGGGGCAAGTATTGGCTTGTATACAGTATATGGGTTGGTTGTGGTTTTCGTTTCTATTGTTGTTTGTTTAGTATTTGTGTGTGTATATAGTGTTGTGGTGTGTGGTGTTATATGTTGGTTGGTGTTGCTTGATGGTGTTTGGTGTATTCTATGGAGTGTATTGTTTTTTTTTTTTGTTTTTTTTTTTTTTTCAGAGTGGCGTTCTTTATTGCGATGTCGTGTAATGTATTATGCTGTGTGTGTAATGCTAGTATCTTGAACGTATTTGTTATAATATTGTGCCTAATTTAGTGTTATAATACTATAGCTTAGTCACTTAACAGGAGAGAGAGAGAGAGAGAGAGAGAGAGAGAGAGAGAGAGAGAGAGAGAGAGAGAGAGAGAGAGAGAGAGAGAGAGAGAAAGAGAGAGAGAGACTAGGAGTACTGTCACAGTCTATGTCCAGCTGTTATACAAGGACTGTAACATGTATTCCTATTTTGTAACATACATTAAAATGAATCGTACTTAAAATTTGTAAAACATACTCAAGTCATCTTGAGGGTGCTGGGCCTGTGGGGGTTTTGACAGCAACGGTGGGGGCTGCTTGGAGTGCGAGTGGCGAGCCTGCTGTCCTCATAGGCTGAGAGACCTGCGAAGTTGCAAAGAGGGTTAACAAAAATTCCCCCCCAAAATATGGCCATTTTCAAACATTCGGGAAGGTAACTAAATATCCCTGGATTCACACCAAATTCAAGACAATGGTTCCCACATGATCTTATTATGATACCAAAGTGTAATAATCAAGATTGGAGTATTATTAATATTACCAATACATTTTCATATGGAGGTAACTAAAAACATGCACAATAATGTAAGGAAAACTGAGGAAACAAATTCGTTGTGCACTTATTTATCTATAAATGTTGCTGATTCTCACTACAGTTGTACTTTAGGGCCTTACAAACAAGATATAACCGGCAAAAAGGTGGTAACCTGAATATAGGATCGCCCAGGAGCCCATCTACCGACGGCGCTCCAGCTCTGGGTTTGTCTCGCAATCCCGAGAATTCACACCTAGCCCTTTAAAAATGTCTGGAAGCCTTAAATACTAATGGATTGCAACAACAACTGAAATGGATGTTCCTGTATAATTGCTTTCTGCCTATTCTTATTGAAAAATAAATCTGAGTATAATAATTGCCACAAATCTGATGTTAATTAATGACTTTGCTGAATTTTACCTGTAAAAGTTTAGGAAATAAATTCATAAATTTCTCAAAATGCGTTTTATATTACCTATTTTAATTGAGCTTGTACTAAGGAACCTCATAATCAACATAAAAAATATGGCAGGGTTTTCACTTCTACACATTGCAGCTGTGCAAGATTGTCGTGTAGTGGCTGTGGCAGATTGGCTTGCGGCAGGCGCCACACGCCACCCTGGTCCTCCCAGTCACTGCGGTGAAGAATTATTTACAACTTCGGAGGGAAGTTTGTTCCAGGTAGAACAGATCTTATATGTGAAAAAGTTTCCACAGATACTAGTGCTGAACCTTTTCAATTCTAATTTCCAGCCATGGTTGCATGTTGTATTCATATTGAGGCTAAACATTTTGGTATAAGCCTAATCCACATTGTCAAACCCATTAAGTATTTTAAAAACTTCAATGAGCTGACCTCGTAGTCTGCGAGCCTCTAACGGGTAGAGATCAAGAGCTCTCAACTGGTCCTCAAAGCTCATTCTTCTAAGCGATGGAATAAGTTTTGTAGCCCTAGCTTGCACTCTTTCCAGTCTCTCTATATCTTTCCTGAATGCTGGAGACCAGAACTGAACAGCATACTCCAGAAGAAGCCGTATTAGAGCATTGTAAAGTGTGAGGACTATTTCCTTATTGCTATACTTAAATTGCCTCTTAGTATAGCCCAATAATTTCTGAGGTTTCTTCTGTACTTCAATGCACTGCTTGGAAAACTTTAGGTCACTGCTAATCAGAACACCCATATCCTTTTCCAAGTCAGTCACTTCCAGAGGCATTCCCAATAGTAAATAGCCTGAATTGGAGTTTTCTTGGCCGATATGCATCACCTTTCACTTTTCCATGTTTAGAGGCTTCTGCCATTTCTCCGACCATTCATCTGGTCTGTTGAGGTCCATCCTGAGCTGCTCAACCCCTTTGGGGTCTTTCACATTCATTCCAAGCTTTATGTCATCTGCAAACTTGGTGATCACACTCAACAGACCAATATCGATATCATTGACATAAATGATCAACAGAAGTGGGCTAAGGACAGATCCCTGTGGAACTCCAGGAGTGACTGAAGTCCACTCAGAAGAAACACCATTGATTACCACTTGTTGTTGTCTACCTGTTAGCCAAATTTCTATCCAATTTGTGACCTCTGTATTGATACCTAGCACACTCACTTTTGACATTAGCCTGTAATGAAGCACTTTGTCAACAGTTTTTTGAAAATCTAAGTAAAGGATGTCTATGGCCCTACTTTTGTCATACTCACTCAGCATTTAATGGAAAAATTCCATCAAATTGGTAAGACATGTTCGGTGTCGCTTGAATCCATGTTGGGAATCTATAATTAACTTGTGGGTTTCTAGGTAGTCAACTATGTTGTCTACTAGTATCCCTTCTAAGAGTTTTACTATGATAGAAGTCAAGCTAATTGGCCGATAATTCTTGAGACACTCGTGATCCCCTTTCTTGAAGATTGGTGTCACATTGGCCAGTTTCCTGCCTTCAGGGATTTCTCCATTTTCTAGTGATTTATTGAAGATGTCTGCTAAGAAAGGTACAATTTCATCTCGCACTTCACATACAACTCGAGGAAGAAAGCCATCTGGGCCGGGTGACTTGAACCTATATAACTTATCTATTCTGTTTGCTACATCCTCTGGGGTACATCTGATTTTGCTAAGAACTTTACCCTCATGCACTAATCCTGGACTTGGCATGTCACTGGTATTTTCCCTTGTGAATACTGAGGCAAAATAGTTGTTTAGGGATATAGCTATACCAGTGGCAGAAGTTTGAAGTTGGCCTGTTGGATCCTTTAGAGGTCCAACACTACTGTTGAATGGCTTCCTGCTGTTCAGATAGCTGAAGAACTCTTTAGGCCTCTCTTTTCAGAGGGATGCAACATCTAGCTCTTCATTCTGCTTTGCTTCCTTTATAAGCGATTCCACTCTTCTACACATATTTTTTAAAGAATCTAAATCACTTTGGTCTTGATTTCTTTTGGCCTTTCTGTATGCAGCTTTTCTATTTCTAATTGCTGAAGGTATGTCTCTTGTGAACCATTTTGGTTGGGTTGAGCCTGATTTGATAAGTTTAGTAGGAACAAATGCAGCTTGTCGATTCATAAACTGCTGTTTGAATGGGCACCAAATCGCATTAATATTCTCACCCTCAAGTCTGATCTGGGATAAGCTTCCCCGAAGGCCTTAAAAAATGTTACGATGGAAATCTAGTTTTGCACTGAGGATTGGTGGGTCTGCTGCTAAAGCTGCGAAGAGAGAACCTAACTAGATTGTGATCACTACCTCCAAGTGATTCCCCAACAGATAAGCTGGTCACACTTTTTTTTTTTTTTTTTTTTTTAAGAGACAATGAACGGAGGAAGGAAAAACACAGATAAAACAAAAAGGTCCATGTGCCTAAAGGCATCCTCCATTCATAAAATGTTTGTAACAACTGGATTTAAACATTTGTAGATTGTAAGTTTGTGGAAAGCAATTCGAGGGAAGTGAATTCCAAAGAGTAGTAGCTCTGGGGATAAATGAATTCTGATAAGCAGAAGTTCTGCATTGTGGAGGAGAAAGTGTAAATTCATGGGCGCTCTCAGCTGCCCTAGTTCTACGGGGAAAGATGTGGAGAGGCGGCACAATTGAAGCAAGTTCCTCGGAACAATTGCTGTGAAAATATCTGTAGAATAATGCAAGGGATGCAACGTTTCTTCGTATGGCTAATGTAGGAAGGTCCTGTGTGATTGCAGGGTTATTGATTAATCTAATAGCTTTATTTTGAATTTTGTCCAACTGCCTCAATGCAACCACTCCACTTCCACCCCACAGAGGTGAACAGTAATCCATCTGAGAGCGCACATGACTTTTATATATTACGGCCAACTGCTCGTCAGTGAAGAATTCTCGAACTCTGTACAGGAGTCCCAGTTTTTTAGAGGCATTCTTAGCAATGCTTCTAACATAATGTGTCCAGCTCAAGTTAGTAGTTAATGTTACACCGAGAATGTCAATACTAGGGGAAGTGGGAATATTTACATCATTAAAAAATATATGGGAGTCAGTGAGATTCTGTCGGTTAGAAAATTGAATGTACTTGGTTTTCTGTGCATTAAAGGAAACTAGATTCTCTTGTCCCCATTCATTAATTCTAGAAAGGTCCTGGTTCAGAGAAATTGCAGTGTTTATTTTTGAATTTATAAGATCGGGTTGGGTGAAAGAATTGGTAAATGTGAAGGAACTGTGGAGTGTTGAGTCATCTGCGTAGGAATGTATTGGATTATGAGTGGTAGATATGAGATCATTGATATGAATGAGGAACAGAGTTGGGGCCAAAACTGATCCCTGGGGAACACCAGCATTTATTGAGTGAAATTGAGAATAAAGGCCATCTACCATTACACGTATTTTTCTGTTATGAAGATAAGAAGAAATTAGTGGAACTAATGATGCAAGGCCGTAGTGTGACATCTTCGACAATAAGGATTGATGCCAGACTCTATCAAATGCCTTTGATATATCCAGTGCTATTGTATGTTGTTTCACCATGTTGGTCTGTAGCTTGGTTGATTTGATGCGTAAGAAGGCAAAGAATGTCTGCAGTTGATCGACATCGTCTAAAACCATATTGCCTATCACTGATTAATTTATTATTCTCCAGATGCTTAATTATGTGATTTAATATAATTTCAAAAACTTTGCCAAGAGTGGAAGTTATAGCTATTGGTCTGTAGTTTGATGGATCTGAAGAGGCACCTTTTTTAGGAAACTGGATGGATGTTTGCTTCTTTCCAGGGTACTGGGAAGCATGAGGTATGAGTACACAGACGGAAAAATTTTTGCCAATACAGGAGCGAGCACCAAGGAGCAATTCTTAAGTACTATTGGAGGAATTTCATCTGGACCAGGAGCCTTATCTACGGAGAGATTCTGCAAAATAGTTTTGACATGTCTGGTGTGGATCTTAAGTGAGGAAATTTCAGGTGAATTAAAATTAAGTACAGGGACATCTTGATTTATTTCATCTAAGGTTGAGTTGGTGGAGAAAATATCTGCAAGAAGGTTAGCTTTACCTCGTGGGTCACTTACAAGATTGCCAGTCGGAGATTTTAATGGTGGAATGGATGAAGCAGTAGTGAAGTTGGATTTGAATGAGTTAAGAGTAGACCAAAATATTTTGTTATCATTTGGATTATTTAGAAGTTTATTTGCCTGCTTATGGAGAAAGTTTGATTTAGTTAGGTTTAATACAGTTTTGGCATGATTTCTGATGTTTCTAAAGTAATTAAAGGCTTCATGTGTTTTTGATCTTGTGTATGCATTGTAGGCTATTGCTTTTTGTTCAGTTACTCTAGCACAATTATGGTCAAACCATTTAGGTGAATTAGATCTTTTACTGTACTTTTGATGAGGAATAAAAGTTTCCATTCCAATTTTTACAAAATCTTGTATGTGGCTCAAGGTGGAGTGTGCATCATTAGAAAAGAAAGAGGTCCAGGGAATATCAATAAAGAAACCTTGAAGACCCTCCCAGTCTGCCCTATCGTAATGCCATTTAGTCACCAAAACAGGTTCAGAGTGGGAAGGTGTGGTAGGTGATAGACAGGTGGCCTGTATCAGACAGTGATCAGAAGATCCAAGTGGGGACCTCACTGTAACATCATAATTTTCTGAATTGGTTGTTAAAAATAAGTCCAGTAGGTGGGAATTATGATTAGGATTATCTGGTACACGGGTGGGTTGGTTGACTAGTTGAATGAGATTAAATGAGTCTGCAAATAGCTCACATTCAAGACCAGCATCATCAGTCCTGGCTGAATGAGTGAGCCATTCAACATTATGGACATTAAAATCACCCAACACAGTGATTTCAGAAGAAGCATTTAAGTTGAGGACACTGAGTTGTGAGGACAGAGAATCAAAAAGACTTTGCTCTGGAGGAGTATTTGGGGAACGGTAGATGCAACATATGTATTTAAATTTACCAGCAGAAATTAATTTGTATATAGAATAATCAAAATAGGGACAATTGAAACTAGTAACCTCCTCCAGGGCAATTTCAGATTTTGCGAAGCAACATACACCACCTTTAGGTCTGAAATTTTGGAGCAGTTGATAACCTGGAAAATTAAATCTAGATGTGTCAGATGTGGATGTTACTTGAGTCTCTGTCAAAAAAAGGAGAGTAGGGGATTCTGCTTGAAGAAATTGGTGTACAGAATTGATGTTAGAGTGAAGTCCCCTTATATTACTAAAGAAATAGCTGTACTGACAAGCAGCTTTGGGACGTTGCAATGCTCTTGACACAGTCGCATGATGACGACCGGGAGGGCCCTGTGTCAATAACCCAACCCTGCCGGGGGTGGATATCCGAGGGACCACCAGGTTTGCTCTTAACAATTGTACTGCCATATTTATAAGGTAAGTGTATGGTGTTACATGTATGATATGTAGTGGGAAGAGTAGTATTTTATGGATAGAGGATAGCGATGTAGGGCAATGTCGTGAAGTTGGATGTGTATGTTATATAAAGAGGGTTTTCCTGATACCCCTGATGTGTGAGGCAGAAAGATATGTATCCAGCTACCAAGGCCTGGGAGAGAAAATGGAATTCAGGCTATTCCCTGAGTCTCCCGAAACCTTGGCGGTAGTACTTCCCTGGGCGGGGCTGCCTACCCCTACTACCTACCAAATCTTCATCTTCAGTGGTGAACACAAGATCTAGTTATGTAGTATGTTGTTCCCTCCAGTTGGCTCGTTCACCCACTGGGTCAAAAAGTTATCGTTAGTAAAGTCCACAAGACGCCTACCTTCAGCATCGGCAGTTCTTGCTTCCCAGTTTACTAGGCAATTGAAGTCACCTAAGATCACACTGGTTTTACCCTCGATAACAGCACTCAGTCTTGTGTACAAAAGTTCATCCTTTTCAAAATTGTGATGTGGAGTCCTGTACACCAGAACAATCCTATAGATAGAGTTAACTAGATTGAGGTCTACTCCAAGCAGTTCATGTTCTGACCTGATCTTGTAGTCAGTTAGGTTTAGAAAATCTCTGATGTACGAAAGAATTCCGCCCCCTTCCTGCATGGTTCAGTCTTTGTGGAACATTGTATATCCAGGTATTTCAAATTCCCCAACATAATCTCTGGTATCACTGTGAATCCCGTATTCAGTGGTAGCCACTACATCGAAGCATTCTGTAGACAAAAATGCCCGCAGTTCGGAGAATTTATTCCTAATTGACCTGGCATTAAATAATACTACCTTACCTTAAGGGTAGTCTCGTTTTTCTTTGAATCCCCTAGCTTACCCTGTTTCTCGAAGAGAAAGGGGTCTCTGGGGCTAGTGCATTTGCTTGTACACTATTTTTCTGTAAACTAACAAAAGTGTTGCAATTCCCTATGTTTGGTGAATCCTCACCTGAGGTAGAAGAACCACTAGCTAGTGGTTCAGAAACTGGCAACTGAGGTGTAGAGTCTAGTATAGAGGGAGTTGCGAGGCTTATATCAATATATTGGGAAACTCTGCCATTTGTTGATATATATTCTTGCTCTCAGAGGGACGAACTCCTTCTTTTGTGGGACCTCTTTTTGGAAGTTTGAGGGCAGCTGCTGGTGAGGATTTGCTCTTTTCCTGCTCGGGGATGCTTTCTACATGTTTGCTTGCCCTCAGCAAGCTGTAAAGATGGTGATTTAGGAAATCACCAATCTTGATTCTACCGCTAGTGCGTAAATGCACAACGTCACTGAGGTAGAGGTTGCGCTTCACATAGAACTCATCAAATGGGTCCACAAATCTCAGCACTTTCTGGGTACACAGGTCAACTAACCTACCATTTAAGCCTATTGATTTGCTGGTAGCACAATCCCCTTCATACATCCTGGGCAAAATACCAAGTATCATGCCTCTGTCTGTCTTGAGTCGGAGTTCATCAGCCAGAGTCATGACCTCTCCTATTATTGACTCTGTGGCACCGACTTTATTTCTTTTGAGAAACAGGTCTTTACCACTGACCTGGGCTATTATTGCCGTCCCCTTAGTCTTGGACTTGAATTTTTCCACTTCCTTTGTGAGAATTCCCAATCAAAATTGTTTTCGTTTTCGAGAGAGAGAGAGAGAGTGGGGGTAAGTGAAAGTTAATGCAGATATGTTTCGGAAATGTATACAGTCGATAAATATAAATATTGTAGTATTGAAAGCAAAGGAAGAGAGAGAGAGAGAGAGAGTGTGTGTGTATAATGGTAAGAGCGAGCTGAGAGCCAGGAAGTACGAACATCTGTGTGACCTACCATCAGTTAACGAACCCAAGAGTTAGTTAGCATAATGGACAAGAGTGTTGAGATAAGGTGGTGGAGAGGCTGATGATGAGGTCCCAGGGCAGGAGGAAGACGAGTACGAGTGTGAGTAAAAGAAGGAGAACAACAAGTAGTGGACCAGAATGATGTGGTGGTGGAGGACAGGGAATGCTGTTATATGAAAGGCAAAGACAAAAGGTATATGGGGAGAGGAAGAAAGGGATTGAGGAGAGGAGGAGGAGAACACAATTGACGAACACAAGTGGAAAAGAAGGAGAACAGAGAAAAAGTAGAGTTAAAGGAAAAGAGGAGGGCTAGAAGGAGTAGATTATTATCCCAAGAAGGAGCTTAGGCTAATGATAGTGATTACGATAATTACTTTAGTGATGAAAGAGGAGGATAATGGTAATGTCATGGTAAGGAGTAGGAAGAGGAGATGATGGAAGATGAGAAGGAAGGAGGTGGAGGCGAAGGCGTAGAAAAAAAGGAGATGGACGAGCAGGAAGAAACAGAAGGAAAGGTGAGAGAGAGAGAGAGTACTAGAAAGACGAAGACGAGGTAGCAGAGGGTGCAGTACTTGAAGGGGAAGATTATGAGAACCAAGTTACACTTGTCATATTTCTAAACGGTTTACATCAGATATGTAGCTGTTTATCCTGCCTGTGTAGTTATGTAATACTACTGTTTGGCTGATGAATATATTAACTAAAGTGTGTGTGTGCTCTTCCAGGCTGACTTGACAGTGAACCTCCACAGTTCAGAAGATGACAAGAAATCAACAAAAGACGAGCATCAGCTGTTTTGACAGTATCCCCTACCCCACCGTTCTGCTCTTATTTCTGTCTAGCCGGTATTTTCTTTCGTTTCCACTTAATCTCTCCCTCTACCTCTTCTTCCTGTCTACTTCTTCTCCTATCCAACATGACCTCTAGCTACATATATTCTATTTGTGTTTTATCCTCATTTACTTCTTCTCTTCGCCTGCTTTCTCTTTCTGTAATTTTCCTGTTCTTATTTAATACATTTATCATCCCTGTGTCTATAAAGTTGTCCTTCTATCACCCCCCCCCCCCCCCTCTCTCTCATGTTACCAGTCCAGTTCGTTTCATTCTTACCACAATAGCATGTTTGTTCATGATATATGGGCATCTCTCATCCTCCCCCATTGTTATTTAACTATCACAACTACAAATACTTTCAGCCCCACCATCTTGATTGATTTGTCTGTGTTACGTATTTGTTAGACATTTCTATTGTTTTTCACTTTTTGTTTGTTATGCATTGTTTTGTTTTAACAAGTGTATTAGTGTAAGTCCTTTCATTTACATCCTGTATTAATAAACACACATGTTAACACTGCTTTCTCTTAGTGCCCAATATCACCACTTGTTGTCTCTCTTCCATGTTCATACCATTTGTCACACATTATTATGCCCGGCAAGAGGCCTATGTCAGGAAGCAGTGTAACGTATTTAGTCCTGTCCTTGTGTATGTGTATGTCTAAGGTAATTAACGAAACACGGATCACTACTTTAAATCAATAGCCACACTTTCCTTTATGACCTGAATATATATTCAATATTTTAATACACCCCCCCCCCCCCCTTCCCCCTCGTGTGCAAAATATATTTTTGAGAACGGCTTTAAAGATGAGAGGTTAAAATAATACCGAATAACAAAAAGGAAGCCTTGTTATTTTGTTAAACTCTCTCTCTCTCTCTCTTGCTCACACACACACACACACACTTCCTGGTAGGGGAAATGAAGAGGGAGGTAGGGGGAATAAAATGGTCTCCTTTGGTATAAGCTTTCTGTCGTTCTGTGTAGATGAACTGGGGACCTCACGCAGGTTTTTCAGCCTATCTTTTGGGATTAGATTTATCAACTGATTCATAGCAACATGTTTATTTCAAAGTGTTTGCTTTGTTATACGGGTATTACAGTTTCATATATGAATGCCATTATTCTTACGATAGATCCTTCAATATTAATCCTGAAATTTCATACTGGTTAGTAAAATACTAATTGTATTATTTTGTTATCAATTAAGTTGTTTTCTGGTTTGGTCGTAGCCTACAGAGCAAAACTCAAGCATCGTATACACCGGCATTTGATGTATTTATGTTGTAGCATCAGTTAAATAATACCAGTACCCGTATTTGTTTGGTTCTAGGAAACAATTCGGTAACCCACAACATATTATTGTTAATGATATTGTGTATTTGTTTAAGTTAATTTATAAATAGGTCGATTGCGGCCAAATACACATGGTTTACACGGAAAGTTGCCAAGAGTGCGAAATGCTTTACCAAAAGGGCTATTTTTTACTAAGAATTCAAAAATATAACTTTGACTGTATATTAATAGGCCAAATCAATAACAATGTTCCGACAATTTTCGGTCTGCTAATATATTCTGGAAGTGTATCATTTGAAGGGTGTTTTGGTTCGGTAATGAAGACAGATTACCATAAGTTGATCAGATATTAGAATGATTCAATTATGAAACTACTGAACCAGAATGCCCGAAAAAATTATTGCTATGAAAGTGAGTGATTCCCCTTTCCTGTGTATCCCTACAGTGTTCCTTATTAGTTACTAGCAGGGGTACCCGGCGTTGCCCGGATAATCACCATAATCACCATCACTACTACCACCACTACTACTACCATAATCACCATCATCAATCACTACTACCACAATCATCACAATACTACTACTACCATAATCACCGGCCTCGACCTCCCTGTGCCTCATTAAACGGCGACCTAGATTTCGGCCGCTAAATGACCTCCGATTTAGGATCTGACCTCATCCGTACCCCCATTTTGGGGGCCTGCGAACAACTTTGTTCCATACACCTTTTCGATCGGAGGCCTCCTTCTGCCCCAAACGGCAATTTTTTTTCGCATTTTTTCGCTCCCGTATACTACATAAGTTCTGCCGAAAATTTTATTAAACAAAAGTGTCTCTGATTTCCACTAAACTCGCCTATGACCATCTCCAAAGCCTGGGCTTTCCTACGGTGCCCCACACTCCCACCTGGCACCAAAACTGTGGGAGGAGTTTAGTAACAAAGGTCGGTTAACTGATCGGGTAGCCTAACTGACAAACATTGACCTTTATTTATTAAGATTACACCATCGTCTGGTCTCTATCCAACTCTTTCTTGCTCTCTCTCCCTCTTTCTTTCACTCTGCAATATTAAAAACTCCCCAAGACATATTATGTTCCAGTAAGTCCGAGGAGGCGGGAGCCCCAGGATCATTGCCACTGCCTCGCACTACACTCCCAACAACACTGCGGCCGTTAGAATTATCGCAGGAGGCTGAGGTTGCCACCAACGGTTTTATCGTATGGTAACTTATCGGACTTACTGAGCTCATATGACGCAAAATTGCGTCATAAACTTATTGGAGAGGTATAGAGATAAGTCCATATGACGCGATCGCGTCATATGAGTTTTTGGTGGACTTATTCATATGACGCGATCGCGTCATATATGTCGCAAGGAGTTAAAGTCGCTCTCATCTCATTATCTTCATATTTTTTCCTCTCACTTAAACATTAGGCTACCATAGTGTGGTGGGAATATGAACATGATTAGATTAATATCCAGTATTCGAGAATGGATAATAAGTCGTAGGCGTTTGCATAAACTTTTAACTGTCTTGGTGGTGTAATGGTTAAGGTGTCTACAAAATATGTGTGTGATAACCCAGGTTCGAATCACGGTGGATCACATATATGCTTTCATTAATTTCATTGGAGGTGTTTGGTGTTCTGATGAAATTAATAAAACATAAATATATAGGGTTTGTTAAAGAAAATAATTATGTAATTGTAACAAAATCGAAAAAGGCAGTAGGATGGCAACACTTTGTTTTTATATGCTAGTTAGCTTCTCACAGATGATATAGAAGGAGTATTTAAGCCACCGTGTTCCGTTGTTTTCTTGTATTACCCTGAAGATGTCTTTTGAGAGAATAGACGAAAGCTTGGTGTTCCATTGTTCATTCGAGTTTTACTATTATACATATATATAGTTACGGTTTGGGGTTAAATCCATAACACTAAAGGAAATACTCTCTATAATTATGGTTCACTTGTCTTTAAACTATTAACTCTTAAAGTTAATTATGAAGTATAAATTAAATTATATTCTATCTATCTATCTATCTATATGCTCATGCCCAATCCCCATTTTGGGGGTAGCCGACTCAAGACAGAGCAAGAACAGGGAAAACACAAAAACATAAAACAACGAATAAACACAGAAAAAAAGCACAAACTCCCACACATCCAGGTCACCCAGGAGAAGACCCAGAGACCAGGGTCACCAAGGTCGCTCCAGCACTCCCCCGGCCCCCGACCACCCGGAGAGATTCCGATCTCGGCAGGCAGACATGCAGCGGAGCCAAAGCCACACGCCCTCCAACCACACTTCCAGGCGCACCCTTCATATTAATCGTCTCCCAGGGCCAGGCGCCTGATGGACTATTATCTAGTCCCACTTGCGCCCGACCCCTTACTCCAAATGACCACGTGTTCACTCAACTATTCACAAGCATTCTCCATTCACTCCTGTCGACCACCACTTCCCCTGCCTGATCTATAGTCATTCCTCTATCATCCAAAGCTTTTCTTACACAGTTTATCCATCTCAATGGGGGTCTTCCTGCCCTTCTATCTCCCCTTGTACCTGACTCACATATTCTCTTTGTAAGCCTTTCATCTCCCATTCGTTCAACATGACCATACCAGCTCAGCAACCTTCTGTCCACTCTGGCTGACAAATGTTCCTGCTGCCCCACTCTCCTACGTATCTCGTTATTCCTCAATCTGTCTCTACGAGTAACTCCACACATACTCCTCAAGCAGCTCATCTCCATCACATCCAGCCCTTTTTTCTCCTTTTTCTTCAGAGCCCATGTCTCAGCCCCATACATCACTGTTGGCACAACAATCCTTGATACAGTGTACTTTTTACTTTCACTCCGAGATTTCTCGTCTTCCACATACTTCCCATTGCTCCAAAAACCTTCCTTCCTTCACACACTCTCTGTTTTACCTCCATTTCCATACCTCCACTCCTGCTTATCGTTCCTCCTAGATATTTAAAACACTCGGCTTGTTCCAATATTTCCCCATCCAGCCTCACATCTAGATTCACCCTATGCTCTCCCCTATTACACACCATTACTTTACTTTTATTGACGTTCACCTTCAGTTTCCTCCTTCCACAAACCACTCCAAACTCTTTGACTACCCGCTGCAGTTTCTCATCAGAATCCGCCACCAATGCTGTTTCATGAGCAAACAGCAACTGATTCAACTCCCAATCTCTACCATTCTTTCCTACTAAACCCAATCCTCTTCCCATAGTTCTCCTTTTCACCTCCCTCACCACACCATCCATAAACATATTAAACAGCCATGGTGACATTACACAACCCTGTCGCAAACCTACCTTTACCTCAAACCATTCACTCAACTCACCATTTCCTACTCTCACACATGCTCTGCTCCCTTCATAAAAACTCTTAACTGCTTCTAACAAATTTCCTCCTATTTCATAAATCCTTAACACCTTCCACATTGCTTCACGGTCCACACGATCATACGCTTTTTCCAAGTCCATAAAAGCCCAAAATATCTCCTTATGCTTCTCTAAATACTTCTCGCATAACTGTCTTACTGCAAACATCTGATCCACGCACCCTCTTCCCCTCCTAAAACCGCACTGTTCTTCTCCTATTGCAACTTCCGTACGCTTTATTATCCTCTCTATCAACACCCTGCCATACAGCTTTCCCACCACTGACAATAAACTAATACCTCTATAACTTGAACAATCCTGCCGATCTCCCTTCCCCTTGTACAACGGCACAATACATGCACTCTTCCAGTCTATTGGTACCATTGACACAGCAAAGCACACATTGAAAAGTCTCACCAACCAATCTATTATCACATCTCCACCCTTCTTTATACACTCCACAGCAATACCATCCAAACCTTCTGTTTTTCCCGCTCTCATTTGTTTCACTGCTTCTTTCACCTCATTTTCCTCAATCCTTTCATTCATTCCCTGCCACCTGGGTGGCCTGGGTAACCTATCTCCATCCACCTCTGCTTCAATCACTGCTTCTCTTCCATCTCTTGTATTTAACAAAGATTCAAAATACTCGGCATATCTTTTCCTCACTTCAACTGGTTCCACTAGTAATTCTCCATTTGCATCTTTCACTGACTCTTATATAATATATTATAATTATAAATAAAGTATAACTGATAAAGTAATAATTCAAATATCATATATCCAAGGTTCCATATTTCTAATTAGTAAACACCACTCATGAATCAGTCACTGGTTTGTATAGTATAGCCAAGTATTTATGTTTTCAAGTAAATTATGATATTCATAGTCTTTATTATTTTTTTATGAAGGGGAGTAGCTGTTTTAATTTACACAATAAATATATAATGGTAAAGTTAAACGTCTGTACAATTACAGTATATGAACATTTATTTACACTATAAACACAAACAACAATTAATGTGAGGTAACATAATTTAGATAATATGGTACTTATTAGCGAAACTACAACTAATGATTTCTCAATATTTGAAGGCTATTATAGAATAAGGATGTTGCAAAGATCTTAGTAAAATTTGTTTCAACCTCCGGAGATACATTTTATGTGCACTATATAAAGCACTGTAAACCAAACAAAAGCTCCCTATAATTCTCCTTATTGACAGTAGTGAAACTCTTATTAACCCTCCGGATCCGGGGGCCTTCATATGAGGCGATCGTCGTGTCTGGGGGTATTCCTGAAAAATGGCTATCTTCATAATTCGATATCTACTGATTGAGACCACCTAGAGCAGTCAACTAAATTGCATAGTGTAGAACCAACCATCGTCTGTAGACTGGCGTTGAGTTGACATCGCTACGACAAGTGGTTGCTGAGATATGATGATGGGAATGGAGGTAATTTCCCGCATATTATCGCCTATGTCCGAACGCTTCGCCGAGGCCCTGGCTAGCACGCACTAAGTCACTCGTTGCTTCGGTGACTTTGGTACCGGTAGACGATATTATGCTTCTATGGTGATAATGTCATAGTTATTGTGTCATTTATTTCTTTTACAACCATTATTGAGTTATGTGAAACTTTTTATAACATATTTTTGGCACTTTCACTGTTATTGGATATTATTGTGTCAATTTCACTCGTATTACTCTTCTTGTTATGAATTATTGTCACTCACTGTTATTATTGAGTTATTATTACTTGTTATAAATTTGTGTGTCACTTTCACTTACTAGGCTAGGCTAGGCGAGCGTACGGTACCGCATCTTCACTAACCACTTCTTCATCGTCAAAGTCACTCCCAAGTTCACTCAGTTCACTATATTCACGAGCACCGCATTCACCATCGTCATTATCGGTCTCATCGGTACTAATAAAGCCCAGAAACTCTAATCCACCCTCATCTTCACTAACCACTTGTTCTTCGTCAAAGTCACTCACAAGTTCACTCAGTTCACTATATTCACTCAGTTCACTGTATTCGCTTAGTTCTTCCAGAGTGTGTGCAACACCATCGGGACTAAGCACTGTTTTCTTGGTCGTTTCAGCCTTGCTTTTGTTAGGCGTACGGTACGCGGCGGCGGGCGTCGATTCGGACACAGCGATTATTTTTGGATTAGCTCCATCCATGTTGGATGCGTGACGAGAACTGATGCTGCATGTTAATTTGTGCTTGGTGGCGCTGCGGTAGCCCACGCATAAACAAAAATCCGCCTGCACAATTTAAACCCTTTGATTTTGATTTTGCCTCATATGAGACCTCCCGGACTTCTAACCAAAATAAATTTTGCCTCATATTAGGCCTCCCGGATTCCATGGGTTAAGCCCCTTACTGTTAAAATAGATGCTGATTTCAATAAGTCATTGGGGGGGGGGGGCCTCAACCCATCCTGTATCCAAAGGTAAACCAAATCATTTATATTTACTCTGAAAATTACTTACATATAAGTGTTTTAAGATCGTTGGATATTGGGAGAAAACACATTTTCCAGGGATTGTAACTAATTTCAACTACTGTATACTGATGAAACCTACCTAAAACCACAAAGAAAATCCGTGGGAAAATGTGTGGTAGTTTCGGTAATATTTTCCGATAATATGATCTGATATGTTCGACCCAAAAATAGTTAATACAAATAATTAATCAACATCTATAAATACTAGTTCTGAACAGAAATAGTGAGGGCAAATAAAACCGATCCATCTTTACACTGTTGGCATATAAGACAAATCTAACAAACACACATAATTCCGAATAACAAAAGACAGGCACAATATCAACATAAAACACACTGTAGATAACAACTGACGACCCTTCCAAAATCCAGGTACACTCGGCCGCAATTCCGCGTGGGCCACCTAGTCGTAGGGTTTGGGTAAATCCGTATTGTAGTTTGTTCGCTCTGAATATAGTAAGATCTCACACTCCCCTCCCTGAATCAATCGAAGATTTTGCCCCATAGATGGCGCAGCTTGATGGGAAGGGAGGGAGCTTGTGTAGTGTTAAATGGGTAGGACACAATGGGAGGAGGTGACGTTTTATAACATACAGTGACGAATGTTAAACTTATTTACTTTTACTTGTTCATACAATAATGTTGTTCCCGAAACTAATTCGTAATGAACAGTAGATTCCCTCTTTCAGTAAATGAAACGTCACTCTCTCTCTCACTTTCTCTCTCTCTCTCTCTCTCTCTCTCTCTCTCTCTCCACACACTTTATTAGTATGAATAAAATAATAGTACAGGTCATATATACTATATAATATATAACATGCACCTTTTGTTAGCAAACTACAAACTAGCGACAAATTAGATTAACAGAAGTAGTAAACTATTATTATTTAGATGAGTTACCTTTGTAGTGTCAAAATATGCCGATCTGTGGATGACTTACCTCAAGCATGAGAGTCACAGTTAATACTGAGTCGGTGGGATATTGATTACATTGATCAGGATTCATTAAGATTGGTAATATCATTATCAAGATTCTAAATTACCTGTGGCCAGAAAGAAAACATTGCATATGATCACATTGATACATTAAGCCAAATGGTAGAGGTATGACATGTCTGATTTATATATTTAACAATTAATTTACATCGAGGCAAATTTGTTGATAAAACATTTCCCTCAGGAATATCAGTATATTTAGAGTAGCTGGCAACAGTGTTTAAACTTAGATACAAAATTCCTCTCTGTTTATGGCGATTTAAAGTCGATTTTCCTGTGCATCAAGGTAAACTACCCCTTCCCTCCTCCAAATGGATAGTTTGAGTCTCGCTTCACCTTTATTGCTCTCTGACATTAGGTTGCAATTAGTATGGTTCTTCATAAAGAGCTCCTTACCAAAACTTCTGCTGAAAATACACACTTCCTACTCGACAGGCTTATCAACATTTATCAGGGTAAATTCTATGGCCTTAACTATTCAGCTATAATATACCAATCTAATTCTTTCTGATTAACTTGCTCTATAGACGAATGCTAATAAATGATGTGTGCTAACCTAGAAACAATACATAAAATAATTACTAAAGTATATGAAAAATCTCTTGGTATCACGGAAGAGCCAAGTCTGGTTTCTCAGAGAGAGAGAGAGAGAGAGAGAGAGAGAGAGTGAAGTTGCACTGTGTTCATCGATTTATGTAGTACATATGGTATTGTTTGTGCATTACCTTGGTAACAGTGAGACTATGAGTAACTACATGTAAACTCAGGTTATTAGATATCACAAATAGACCAGGGTATACACAGATAATATTATTCCACACATATAGGTATTTATACTGATATGTTATACTCTTTGCATGTGGTTTGTTACATATTGCCAAGTCTGATAATATAAGATAATGTGATACAGGGGGAAATATTTACCTAGAGTAAATTACCCTCGAGAATTGCAATCCATTTTTTCCCCAACACATTATTTCCTTGATCTATTTACTTTACTATGACTGTCTAATAAATATCAATGAAATAAATATAATTACTGAAGTGAATTGAGTATACCTTTATCAATTGTTCATATTACCGCAAACATAATGTTTATCAACAGGACAATTAATATTTGTCATTGTTATATTGCATTGCGCAATAATCTTGTATGATCAAGCTACACATTTATTTTGAAATTAATTGAAAAAAAGCTTCGGCATATAGAAGCTTATGAAGGTGATACTTTCACGTCCACCTCCTCTCGGGAGATAAGGTTGTCTGGCAATAGATGGATATATAGATAGATAGATAGATAGATAAATCAGATTAGCGAGTTCACGAAATATGATATGACATCAAGATTTGTGTGCAATGATTAAGCGAAGTTGTAAGAGGAAGCATAAACAAGCGAACAGGGGATCGTCCAAAGGGTTCCTAATGCATCATTCATATAAACATAACTATATTTAAGCCAATTAGTGAAATATGCTGAAAATGTGTGCAAAACTAATACAAAGTAAAGAGTAAGTAAGGCCATTATAAAAAGAGATACAATATTACAGTACATAAATCAATTTAGCTTTATAATTTTCCACCCGTCCACGAACACAAAACCTCTATGCATTCGTGTCCCGATCGCCCTTTAAGCACACACACACACACACACACACACACTGAAATATCCTAAATTTAGTTATCATCCACCAGTCTAAACAATCCCACCACAACTCCTCCACCTCCACCCACCTTGTTAGTCACCTCGCCACCCTTACGTCCCTCCATCCCTTAGTGACAACTATACTCTATTTTTTTTCCAGCTGATCGTAAATTGAATCTCTTATTAGCAGAGTTCTCGATACTTAATGGAAATATATGAAATTACTATGGCTGTGTGTCATATTAATGCCAAGTTTTCAGAATAAACATAATCTTTTGCTACAAAATCTACCTTATAGCCGAGTAACAAAGATAGAAACATGACAATTTACCCTCAGCTGGGAAAAAATAGACTAGAGGATAGAAAAAGTCCGAGCTGGGAGAGGGAGAGGAAGGTGGATAATTATACATGGCCGCGTCAGTATAATGTTACTTCGTGGTGCTACTTCAAAATATATTCTTCTCAAGTTCTCATCATATTGCTGAATAAATTTCATAATGTGATTCATTAAAGGTGTAAATGGATATATATAATAGTGTTACTTTCAACATTCTGTATACCTCTTATAACCTAGAGAGAGAGAGAGACACGTTTCAGTTACTGAAAGAGGGAATCTACTGTTCATTACGAATTAGTTTCGGGAACATTATTGTATGAACAAGTAAAAGTAAATAAGTTTAACATTCGTCACTGTATGTTATAGAACGACACCTCCTCCCATTGTGTCCTACCCTTTTAACACTACGACAAGCTCCCTCCCTTCCCATCAAGCTGCGCCATCTATGGGGCAAAATCTTCGATTGATTCAGGGAGGGGAGTGTGAGATCTTACTATATTCAGAGGGAACAAACTACACAGCGGATTTACCCAAACCCTATGACTAGGTGGCCCACGCGGAATTGCGGCCGAGTGTACCTTGTCACCTTGTAATTATTAAAAAAAAACATACAAACACATACACTGGGTCGGTCAACAGTCATACAAGAAGGAAAGGAAACTCACACAACCAGAAAGGAAACACACCACGAACTTCAATGAACCACTAGGAACAAAACCATGAATGAGATAACAAAACTTACTGAACCAGCTCTAGTGTGTTCAACTATGTTCATGAATATATACATTAAACAAACCAATGAATCCGAACACAATGCACATGGGTGAGATTCACAAAATGTAATACAAATATTTCCAGTAATATGTACAGTTGGACCCCAAAATACCAGAATATAAAGCATGACACCATACACCTACATATTTTTACAACCATTTGTTTACGACGGTGGGGTTTGAGTACTTCGAATTTGCATGAACAATGTATATATCCCTTGACGATCATAGGCTTTTGCTGACAAAATGAAAATGTAAAGTGTCAGGTAGAATACAAGACACCAGGTATCAGTTTGCGTCACAAGGGTCCAAATAAATGGTTCTGGCCGGAAAACCTGGTATTGCACATTACGACTGTGGAGAGAGAGAATGTGAGATCAAATCAATTACACTGTACCAGTATGTATAGATGTAACATACTTTTCACATCTATCTATCAATCTATTGACCGACGCTGTGATCCCAAAAGGGGTGGCCACGAACGAACCGTCCCCATGCACCTCTGTCCCCAGTCAGTCGACGCCCCTCCTCCCAATCAGCACCTTCCACTTCGCTCTCGTACACCCTCTTAGTCATTCTCTCGCTTTCCATACGTTCCATATAGCCGAACCATCTCTGTTGTTCATTTTCACACTTTCCAGCACATCTACCTCCACACCACACCTCCTTCTTACTTCCTCATTCGTCTGTCTATCCCTCCATGTAACTCCGCACGCACTTCTTAAGTAACTCATTTCCACCGCTCTCACTCTTGGTCTGAGTCTCTCAACCAATGTCCTTGCTTCGCTTCCGTAAGTCAGTTTCGGAATTACCACACTGTCATGCAAGGACTTCTTCACTTCCATACTGACCACCCTATTTCTTGTTACTGCTTTCAGCGTTCCTACAACCCTTTTCCCCTGCTGTACCCCCTCCCACACTTCTTCATCCATAGTCCCATCTTTACTCAACACACTGCTAAATTCAGTAATTATTATAGAATTAATTATTACAACTCTCATAATTATAATTTCAAGGGGGCTTACTTGCATTGAATTGTATATTTATGCGGGTGACTGTACATCCATGAGGGTATTCATTGTAAATTCCTGGTTCTTTTTGTCTTCTAGTTTTTACCATGTCTTCTTTTTACCATTTTCTTCAAGTTGCCCTCTGACCCCTGACCTGTGCGGACGTCCCCAGTGACCGCTAGTGAACCGGTTTACCCTTAGTGAGGTCCTAGTGAACTTTCTTAGTGATGGCTGTTGTTGATGAGTCTGCTGTCTCCTCCCATACTCTCCAGCTTTGTCTTGCTTTGCAAGAAAGACTGGAGAGTGTGGAGCAGGAGATTCAGTGTCTCAAAGATGAAAATTTGGCCTTGAGACTAGCTATGGCGGAAAAGAAGTGTGAGGCTACCGGAAGTGTTCCCAGGGATCGTGAAGCCCCTTGGAAAGTGGTGTCAACCAGTGCAACGGCCTGCAAGCTGAAAAGGCAGCCACTCAAGACCCACAACAACTTCAGCACCTTGGCTGATGAGAGTGATGGCGAGGAAGTGGCGATCATCGAGGCAGTGAGAGGGGAGGGGGGGAAGTCTGCTGCTGTTGCTGCTACAACTCCTGCTACAGGCCGGCAACAGAAAACAGCTAAGTCTATTTTAATTGTAGGGGATTCAATGATTAAATACCTTGGTAGGGCTACTAACACACATGTTGGTAAAGTTGTCTGTCTGCCTGGTGCCGGAGTCGAGAAGGTGGCAGAAAAGCTAGATGGTGTCATGGAAGCGAGTGGAGAGGACCCCATCATCTTCCTCAATGCAGGGAGCAACGACATTTGGAAATGCAGGACTGAGGAGTTGCTCACCACGTACCAGGAAATGTTGGAGAGGATCAAGGAGAAGGGTGGAGTTCCTGTGGTACACAGTATCCTACCAAGAAGAGGGGTAAGGAAGGAATGGTCCTCCAGAGCTATTGGTGTAAATAGCCGGCTGGAGAAGTATTGCAAGGCAAATACTATTCCATTCCTGGAAAACTGGACCCTCTTCTACGGTAAGGATGAACTGTATGCCCAGGATGGAGTACATCTCTCTCGACTAGGAGTTTCGACCTTAGCCAGCTCACTCGACAAGTTTGTTGCGGGGTTTTGTTAATAAACCATAGGTGTGTAAGTAAAATAGAATCCCAGCCACATCAAATTGATAGTAATAACGAACATTAAGAGAAGGGTTAAGAGAAGCCCTGTTAGCGGACCCTATGGTCAAAAAATTAAGTCGATCCAGGTGTCCAAATGAGTGTATCCTTTCTCAGGCACCTGTCACTTAAGTCAGGAGGAGACGTCAAACTTGGTAGATACATACGATAATTTTATCAAGTCAGTATTCAATGCGCAAAATAAATATATCCCCAAAAGAAAATTTAGATCAACACAGAACCAACCCAAATGGATGAATAATAGACTATTAGATCTTCTAGGAAAAAAGAGAGGAATATATAGAAAAATTAAAAAAGGCGAAATTCACCTACTTGCTTACTATCAGAATCTATCACAACAGGTAAAAAAGGATATTAGTAAAGAAAAAAGAAATTATGAAATTAAGGTTGCCAATGATTCAAAAAATAATCCTAAAGCTTTTTACCAACTATATAAATCCAAGGTTAGAGATGTAATTGGTCCCCTTAAAACTTCGATAGGAAAATTGACAGAAAGTGATTTAGAAATGTGCAGTACATTAAATAGTCAATTTCTTTCCGTTTTCACTAATGAAAATTTGGCACAGTTTCCAGAAGTCCGTAAGGTATACAGCGATAGTATAGAAAATAGGTTAAGTACGGTTACTATAAGTAGAAATGATGTGGTTAAGGAAATTGACAGACTGAAACCTCATAAATCGCCTGGTCCTGATGAGGTATATGCTAGAGTATTAAAAGAATGCAGAGATGAGTTAAGTTATCCATTAACATTTCTATTTAACAAGTCATTAGAAACAGGTATAGTTCCAGAAGCTTGGAAGCTTGCAAATGTAGTTCCGATCTTCAAAAAAGGTGATAAATCAATAGCATCCAATTACCGTCCCATTAGTCTCACTTCAATCATAGGAAAACTACTAGAGTCAATTATTGCTAGGAAAATGAGAAACCACTTAGAAACATTTAACTTAATCAATTCTTCTCAGCATGGATTCACTCAGGGACGGTCTTGCCTTACTAATTTGCTTAGTTTTTTCTCAGAGGTATATGAAGCAGTAGATAATGACAAGTCATATGATATTATATATTTAGATTTCAGTAAAGCTTTCGACAGAGTCCCTCATGAGAGATTGATGAGAAAGGTTGAGGCACATGGAATAGGTGGGGCGTTGTTAGGATGGATTAGGTCATGGCTAATTGGTAGGAACCAGAGAGTCAGCATAAATGGTACCAAGTCAGAATGGGGAGCAGTCAAAAGTGGTGTCCCCCAGGGATCGGTATTAGGTCCCCTGTTGTTTCTTATATACATAAATGACCTAGATTTAGGTATAACTAGTAGGATAAGTAAATTCGCAGACGATACTAAAATAGGGAGATCAATTGATTCAGATAGCGATATAGAGTGCCTCCAAAGGGATCTAGATACCTTACATGAATGGTCAGTAAATTGGCAGATGAAGTTTAACATTGACAAATGCAAGGTATTAAAGATAGGGAAGATGCAAACAAATGTTAAATATAAACTAGCTAATTTAGAATTAGAAAATTCAGACTGCGAGAAAGATCTAGGTGTGTTTGTTAGCAATGATTTGAAGCCTAGAAAACAGTGTATAAGCGTTCGTAATAAGGCAAACAGGATTCTCGGGTTCATCTCTAGGAGTGTGAGTAACAGAACTGCTGATGTTATCTTAAAACTTTACTTGTCATTAGTGAGACCCCATATGGATTATGCTGTCCAATTTTGGTGTCCTTATTACAGAATGGACATAGATTCATTGGAGAGAGTACAGCGTAGAATGACAAAAATGATCCATAATATTAGAAATCTTTCGTATGAAGAAAGGTTGAAGAAATTAGGTTTACATTCGTTAGAGAGACGCAGAGTTAGAGGGGATATGATAGAGGTGTTCAAGTGGGTTAGTGGGATTAACAAAGGGGACATGGCAAATGTACTAAAGCTCAGTGATAGCGAAAGAACTCGTACCAATGGTTTCAAATTAGATAAATTTCGTTTCAGAAAAGATATAGGCAAGTATTGGTTTGGTAACAGAGTTGTAGACGGGTGGAATGGACTACCAAGTGCTATAGTGGGATCTAAAACTGTAGGGAGCTTTAAGATAAAATTGGATAAGCATATGGACGAGAAGGGTTGGGTGTGAAGGGGGATCAGCCGGGTTGGGCCAATCAGCGCTCTGCAGACCTCCATAATCCTGCGTTAATCTCTAACCGTTTTGGTAAGATGATCCTCAGGGTATTAGAGTGTGAAGCCTATAATTGGGCTTTGTAATGAATTGGGGTTGTGTGGGACAGGGATCTGCCTTGCTTAGGCCAATCGGCTTTCTGCAGACTCCCATTTTCTTATGTTCTTATGTTCTTATGTCAGATTCTTTCCCACGCACTTTTAAGTTCACCTCGCACTTTTGATCCTCACCAGACTCTGTTCATGTGATCGGTAGTTAAGATCACATGTTAGGTGTGTGTGGGGGGAGGTAAGAGCAGAGGTAGGAGGGAAGGTTTGAGAGCACTTACTGTAGACACGAGCGATGGGGACGATCACAGCCCCCGAGATTTCCTCTCAACATAGGGAAATTCTCATTGTAATATTTAAATCTACATTTGTTTGAATGAACATCGTGGCTGGATTCAACTATTTCCTTTACCTAAACAAGAGAGTAGAGGATGGTGGCGGCATATCTATCACATCTATTATATTATCTACCTATCTACGAGAGAATCTACCAGTACTTCAATCAACTTACTAAACTACATTAAACCAAATCTATAAACCTATAAAGGAGACTCACAAACGTCTTCCTAACTTGGTGTTAACCCCTTCCTAACATTGGCATAAACGTTTTTGTTACATAACTGTCTTACTGCAAAAATCTGATCCACGCACCCTCTCCCCCTCCTAAAACCGCACTCTTCTTCTACTATTGCAACTTCCGTACACTTTATTGTCCTCTCTATCAACACCCTACCATACAGCTTTCCAACAACTGATAATAAACTAATACCACTATAACTTGAACACTCCTGCCGATCTCCCTTCCCCTTGTACAACGGCACAATACATGCACTCTTCCAGTCTATTGGTACCATTGACACAACAACGCACACATTGAAGAGTCTCACCAACCAATCTATTATCACATCTCCACTCTTCTTTATACACTCCACAGTAATACCATCCAAACCTTCTGCTTTTCCCGCTCTCATTTGTTTCACTGCTTCTTTCACCTCATTTTCCTCAATCCTGCCATTCATTCTCTGCCACCTGGGTGGCCTGCGTAACCTATATCCATCAACCACTGCTTCTCTTGGATATTGTATGATAAACGAAGTGAATGCCTGGTGATAGTGAAATATTTCACTGTAATATATGAGGGAACACTCCCTCTACTGTGAACAGACCTACACTAAAGTTGTGAGAGTAAATCTCTATCCATTCATATGCCACTCTGGAATAAAAAAAAAATAAATAAAAACAAAAAATCATCATATGATTCTTCCTATGTTTAAAGGTTACTACTTTGTATTTCTATTTTTGTTTTCAAGGCAATAACAGGCCAAACATATTGATAATAGGCTTGGCTACAAATGGCTTGAGCTATATAGGTGGAACTGTTCTATTTTTAAGCACATGGGGAGGATGTTGCCTCTTTCATACTTTACGAATTCTGGAAAACTGAGTGTTAAATTAAATGTCACTCACAAATATTGATATGTTTCGCTAATTCTATACTGGTCATATATGGCAGAATATAGTGTGTATACTATCCAACTCTAGCTCTTCCCAAGCTTTCTGGCATCTAGCCAAAAACGTCTCCTACATTTTCTTCTTCCTCGTCTTTCCCTCCCCTTTTCCACTCTGATGGCACAACCATCACTTCTTCCCCTGACAAAGCTGAACTCTTCGCTCAAACTTTTGCTAGTAACTCCACCTTGGATGATTCCGGTGATATTCCTCCCTCTCCAGCCCCCTCTCTTCTACTAATGCCTAATACCCTAATCTCTTCTAAAGATGTATTTTCTACCCTCTCTGGGCTTAATACTAAGAAAGCGTACATTCCGGACGCTGTTCCTCCTGTTGTACTAAACAACTGTGCTTCCGTACTGACTCCCTGCCTAGGCCAACTCTTTCGTCTCTGTCTCTCCTCTAACGTCTTCCCTTCTTGTTGGAAGTGTGCTCTTATTCAACCTGTCCCAAAGAAAGATGACCGCTCTCAACCCTCCAACTATCGTCCAATTGCTCTCATCTCTTGCATCTCTAAAGTTTTGTAAACTATTCTTGTTTTCAAATTGCTTAAGCATTTCTCTTATCATAATTTACTCTCAGATCGCCAGTATGGCTTCCTTAAAGGTCGCTCTACTGGTGATCTTCTTTCATATCTTACTAACTCTTGATCATCCTCCTTTATGGACTTCGGTGATACCTTTTCTATTGCACTAGACATATCAAAGGATTTCGATAGAGTCTGGCACATATCTCTAATTTCTAAACTACCCTCCTTCGGTTTCTATCCCTCCATCTGTGCCTTTGTCTCTAATTTCCTTTCCGGCCCTTCCATATCTGTGGTTGTGGATGGCCATCGCTCACTTCCTCAATCTATCAACTCCGGTGTTCCTCAGGGCTCTGTCATATCTCCCATTCTCTTTCTAATTTTCATAAATGATCTTCTCAACCGTACCTCCAGTCTCATCCATTCATATGCAGACGACTCTACATTACACTACTCAATTAGATTTCCTGAACGCCCCAGCCAGCAATCCCTCAAAGACAAACATAATGAAGCCATGCAGCATACTAAAATAATTCATTCTTCCAGCTCTTAAAAGGTATAAGGTGGTTTATGACAGTTGAAAGTGCTTATACTAACGACGACAAGTGAAGGGATCGGTGGTAAGGTTGTGTAATCTTTGACAGGGGTTGTTGTTTGTTTGTAATGGTGAACATTGGTGAAGTATGGAGGGCAGAGGCCAGACGTGGAAACATTGCCAAACAAAATCTCAGCATTGCAATACAAGATAAATATTAATTCAGTTTTATTAATTTCACTCCAACACCAAACACCTCCCAATTAAAATAATGCAAGCAAGCATATGATCCACCGGGATTCAAACCTGGGTTACCACATACAGATTTTAAACACTCTAAAAATTACACCTTCAAGGCAGTAAGACTGGTGGGCATAACTACATTAAGCAGGGTGTCTGACGGTGCTTTGTAAAGTATAATGAGGTTATTTACTATCAAACACCAGGGCTTTACCAAGCCCATATTAAGTACAAGTAACTGAATGTTGAATGTGAAATGGGACTTAAAATCACTGTTTCTTAATGATAAACATTTTTGGCCGTTAAATTCGGATTTGTAGAGATTATCCAATTACCTTTATTCTGACTGCAGGTAAAAGACTGTTTGTTTAATGAACAATGGTGCATGTTGAGGACTCGTGAAAGTTCAATGTTAATGTTTGACAAAGGACGCTGATGATTGATGACTTAAGGACAGTTGAATGTGTAGGTACAAGGCTAAATGAAGGGCATATATTTACAAGAGTATTAACAGAGAAAATGTTGATCAAGTGGTTAAACATAATTATTGGTCAGTAGAATATAAAAGCTTTGACTAAGGGAGCCATATAGTGAAGTGTTAATATAGGAAATATTTTTGATGAGTGTGTTGAAAAGGAAAGTGTGGCACAGGCGAATTTGTTATTATGAAAGTGATTGATAGTGCAGGGTATAAAAGAAGACAGTGGGAGAACATAAACTTACTGGTGATTTTATGAAGTGAATGATGGAAGATGTGATTAATACTGGTGAAGGGCTGATTGAATATATGTTAGTGTTTTGAGGACATGTAGTGGATAGAATTATGTAGAATTATGATATTAGTAAGGATTATGTGAGCCATTGGTTGAAAACTATTATTAGATGATGATGAGCTACCGATGAAATGATGATAGATTACCCATTGGTAAGAGAGAGAGAGAGAGAGAGAGAGAGAGAGAGAGAGAGAGAGAGAGAGAGAGAGAGAGAGAGAGAGAGAGAGAGAGAGAGAGACTGAGACTCTAATAGAATTACCAATCATCATATACCCACAACTACCAACCTATAAACCTCACTCATTGACCCACCAATCCATATTTCAGCACTGCATTCCATACATCCACACATATTCAGTCCTACCCACCTACACAACCTTTACATCTCTGACATTCTACACACCCTATTCCCACATATCGACACACCCACTCAGTTTCTCTAGATTAACACATATACACCCACCTACATCCCTAATGCATACACACTCTATACTTATAGACTCCATACCCAAACATCCACTTAATCCCATCCAACCAAACATTCCCATCTAAGCACTCATTAACATATTGTTGTTCCACACCTACAGCTACTATAATACTCCAGTCATCCACACCCATAACCCACGCACACTTCACACACCCATCCACATTCCACGCCCTTACACCCACCTAAATTCTTCATGCCAACCAACCAGGGTCATGGAAGATTAATCTTCAACCTTACCTACTTCGATTCCACTGAGGTCATACCACAGTACTAGCTAGACATATCATTGTAGTTACCTTTAGTTGTGTAGTCACCTCATTATACTATCTACTGTAGGATTGATAATAATGTTGGAGGCAGAGAGGGGAAGTTAATAAATGACCAGAATACCAAACTGCTCCCATCATCTTTGTTTACTTTACTGACATAATATGTTGGTCCGTTATGCACTGTAGCTTCACAACAGAACTGACCACTACATAACTACAACTACAGTTCCGATGTTCATACTCTTCCCATACCTTACGACCCATTACGTGTGAAATGTACATTACTGTAATTTATGTGAGAAGTGTTTGGGGTTAGGAGTGAAATTAATAAATTAGATTATTCCTATAGGTTCAGGAATATTTCATAGCGAAGTCGGTCCTTAGAGATTTGTGCCCCAATTAAATGTCCGTTCCTTTCACTTAAGCATTAGGCTATTCAGTGTGCAGTTGGGTTTGAGTAAATGTTTAGATTGATATCCCGAATTCGATAAATGAATATAAAATCGTAGTCATATACTCAACATTAAACTGTCTTGATGGTGTAATGCTAAGTGTGTGTAAGGACTGTACGTGGTAACCCAGGTTCGAATCCCAGTAGGATCACATGCTTTCATTAATTCAATTGGGAAATGTTTGGTGTTGGGAGTGAAATTGATACATTAGATTATATAATAGAATAATACTCATATGACCCTATATATTAGATTAAAAGTATTATGTAATATTATATTCATATGTTTTGCTTCTAGAATATGCGGATATATAGGCTACTAATAACGATATGTTAGATTAATTGTACCCTAGTATGGTAATATAAAATGTCAGCTTGCTATGTGTGTGTATACAGTATATTGTGTTTTCCAAAATTATGAAAAATGCCATAAACATAGGACCTGTAATAATATAATTATATAAATATATCTAATTAATATGAAAAATAGTTCACAAAAGCCTGTGAGTTTCATGAATATATTTATTTACTCTCACCGAAATTCAAACCACGGACAGTCAGGGCAAGAGTCCATGAGTTATCGACTCCACCACGGCGTGATAAAGTTTCGGCAAACGGCACATTTATTTGAGTTCCTTCATTCCTTCACGTAGTTAATCATAATGTATGCATACATCGGGGAATGATTTGTAATCTAGTTAGCTTATCTGTCTATAATTTGTTGTTTATTGTCGTATTTATTGTACCTGTCCTTGTAATGGTTAGTGCGCGGAATTTTGGCGTGAGTATCCTAGGTTCGAATACTTGGAGTACTACATGCATTCATTAGTTTTATTGATTTCATAAATTAGGTTTATTTGTAAGTTATTTGGAGGGTTGGCGATAATATAAGTTCAGGGGTAATTCCTAGAGAGGTCTTCCCTTGTGGTTAAGGCCCCATCAACTACCCCTTCCATTTGTGTAATCATTAGGTTATCATAGTGCAGTTGGGTACTTATATATACTGTATATGCTTAGAATAATATACAGTATTCGATAATGGATAATATGTTGTGATCTTGTGCATAAACTTATAACTGTCTTGATAGTGTAAGGGTTAGTGCGCATCATTTATGTGTAAGTATTCTAGGTTCGAATCCTTGGAGTACCACTGGTATTTATTAGTTGCATTGATTATATTAATTAGGTTTATTTGTAAGTTAATTGGTGGGTTTGTGATAATATGAATACCTATGTCACTCCCTATCTTTATGTATATACTAGCAGGGGTACCCGGCATTGCCCGGGTAATCACCATCACTACTACCACCACTACTACTACCATAATCACCATCATCAATCACTACTACCACAATCATCACAATACTACTAGTACCATAATCACCGGCCTCGACCTCCCTGTGCCTCATTGAACGGCGACCTCGATTTCGGGCGCTAAATGACCTCCGATTTTGGATCTGACCTTATCCGTACCCTCATTTTGGGGGGCTGCGAACAACTTTCGTTTCATACACCTTTTCGATCGGAGGCCTCCTTCTGCCTCAAACGGCCCTTTTTGCGCTTTCGCGCCCATTTTCTCCGTCCCTTTCACCCTGGGGAATTCTATTTTTTCACAAAAACCTGCCTAGGGACCCCCTTACTATCCATACCAAGTATGAACGCTCTAGTTTAAAAACTGCGGCCGCCTATAAAGAACAGACACACACACAGACACACAGACAATCGAAAATATTATATTGATATATAAGATTATATAATTATTATAAGATATATACAGTATATATATATATATATATATATATATATATATATATATATATACCGGTATAACTATATGTCTTTATCTGTCTATTGTCCCTTACATTTTGTGTTATTACCCAGTACTACAAATAATTACCAGGAACTCGTTTTGGAGTATGTAGTGATATTTATTTTGTCTTCATTCGACAGCCTTTAAATTTACCTTTCATTATGTTCCTTTCCTGCTCACCATTCTTCCGCCTCACGTTACTTCTTGTTTCTCATATTCCACCTCTCTCTCTCTCTCTCTTACATTACCAGTGTAGCCACAGGAAGGCTGGACACGACCCTCCACCACGCGAGGGGTACACTCAACGTATTGTTGGTATACCTTGTAAGGGAAAGGGGGCCGTGATATGATGGAAGCAACGATAAAGAAATACCAGATATGAATACATGAAGATATATCATGTGGATAGAATGAGGGGGAGGAGAAATAATAATGAATAGAAGAGTTGCTGGTAATGGTGGAAACAAGTGGAAGAAAAACATACAACTAACCGCACAGAAATAACAATATTGACGAAACCCGGATGACAAGTTGAAGAAAACCTCTTACACAAGAGTGAAGGAGGGGAAGAGGAATATTGTCAACACTGTATGTAGTAATGGAACCATGATAAAACACCGACGGCCGGCTACCACACCGGGCTACATCAAGGTATTTTGGTCTACCTGGAGAAAGATAATTTATGATGACAAAAAAAGTGAAGAACATAATGTAGTGCTGGTGTTGTTGTATAAAGTATTGGATACATGAGACAGGTATTACACATAAAACAAGCACAAATACGTGAGGTTTTAATGCTATTTGGACAACCTGGAAATTATATTAGTGTTGAAAGCAAAAATTAAGAAGGCCAAATATATGAACAGCTAAAATAGTGTTGGACAAAAATGAGGAAGATGAAAAAGGATAAAGGATGGAAAAGCTGCCGGTAAGAGAGAGAGAGAGAGAGTAGTGATGAGTGAGTTAAAAGGAGTGGGTGGAGATTAAGATAAGTCAATTAAAAAGAGAGGTTGTGGAGGATCTTGAATTGGTGGATGGACGAGCACAAAGATAATTAAGACCATGAGAAGTGGGAGCAGAATAATGAGACTATGAAATGGAATGGGTAGAACGTAAGAAATAATGGAAGATTAATAGCGTATAAGGAAAGAAGAGTGCGTGTGTGTGTGAGAGAGAGAGAGCTGTGTTCATATATTAATATGTTGTGTCATGCCCCAGAGAGGATTCGAACCCAGGCCAGTAGTGCAGCACTCCAGCACCCAACCAACGATGTTAGGATGTTTGCGATTCTTGCTTTATTATTGTGAGATAACCTAAGGTTAAATTATAGAGATTGGAAGCGATTTGATTTAACTGCACGACTGTACAGTACCATTAAAACAAAATTAGCCTGTAGAAGATGCCAACCAATCCCAGACGTGTTTACTAGTCTCCTACTGTTACACCAATCAATAACTGGATCACTTACACACCCAGAACTCCACAGACCATTCAGGGCCTTTGCTTACCTATTTTGTTATCCCTCTGACTACACCAATTAAAGGTCCAGTTACTTTAATGACTTCATAATACAATGAAAACATATATCAAATTATTCTAGTTAGCTACACACATCACAAGTGCACAAAACAGTATGTCATATGCTCAGTCGACTACAATACATGAAACTTGACCTTTATATCTGATACATGGTGAAAATAGGTACAAGATTTGAGAACAGAATGTCTTTCATATATATTTTTGTTTTCATCGTACACCAATAAAACTGGAGATCGTGGTGTTAAACGACAGACTCACAACAGAGTCCTTTCGTTTTAGCATTTCGGGTCATCAGTTCACCTCCTCTTACCTATTCCCTACACTATCTCTCTCTACACCCTGCAATGTTGAATTTGTCTCACCCTTCTACCGCTATTACATATAATACATGTTCTTAAGAGATTTATCAGTGTATACATACTCCTTTACAGAGAGTGGGTGGCACCCGACTTTCAACACATTCCCATCCCATTATGTCCTACTCTCTAACCCAAGGGTGAACCGAATGTGTTTTTCTTCTACACAATAAGTAGCCTACACTGTGGAACTCTCTCCTTCAATATGTATTTCCCTGATCTTATTACTTACAATGCTTCTAGTTCCGTGTGTCTATACATTTTGACTGTAAAGTAGCTTTAATTTGACTTTCTTTCATATTTTAAACTTTGAGGTTAGGAGGGGGGCGGGGGGTATACTTGGTGAAGCCAACTTTGCCTTTTGTCTCCTTCATAAACATAGACAAGGCAGTTATTATTATTAGATATACAACACTTAAATTATGATTTATTGTTCATAAAATATCTTAAAAGGGAAAAAATTGTCATAACAATACCATTTCATGTCAGATTTACGGAACAACCCTTCATCTCATTCTAGTCTTAAAACCAAATTGTCTGGGTTTAACAGCCAGCTGTAGATTTATAGTTATAGATATAATAGCTATATGCATCAGTACACAGAATATACGTGTTTGTACCTAATGGATATAAGGGGTTGAAAGTAGTCCACAATGAAGCTATATTCTCAATATACAGTATACAATAACATACAGTAAACATATAAACACCAGACCAGATGGCTAGAGTAAAGTCTGTTACGATCCAGGTTCTCAAAGACACAGGGCTCTTCAACATTGGACTAGATAATGGCAAAACGCAACAACGGTAACACTAGATCCAACCCCTGCCTTAAACACTGGAAAACAAAACACCATTACCGCCCTGAGTCGTGTCTGGACAACGAGGTATCCTATGACTCGGTAACTGGTGCACACACACTAGGCTGACGCTCAATGAAACAGCCTATTCTCAAACAGTAAAAGATTACTCGATTATGTTACACAAAGAAAAGATAGTTAACGTGATTAATTAACGTTACGGTAGATACTCAAATAACTGGCACTCCTGTATTAAAGAAAGTGCAATGCTAGTCCTGCAACACCAACTGGAAACTTCTGAAATAAGTCTGATGCTGGGAAGATGTTCGTAAAGAATCTTGAACAATTATAATGCAGAATACGGGCACAATAAATGCTAGGACATATAGTAATAATAGGCAGGCGAATAATAAAGACTGCGCAAAGGTAGTAATGCTCGACAACTAAAGAAATGCTTCGTGACACAACGCAACAGCCTACTAGGGTTGTGCAACTCAACAACAACCTAGGCTCAAAAGTGCAGTGAATAATAATGTTGCATACATATAATAATGGGGGCTTATCTCTAACCAGTGTCTGCTCAGTTAATAAAGTCTAGCTGGGGTATCAAGGCAGGGCAACAATGGGTGAGCATGCGGCTCGTAGCCTAACGTTGTCCGAAGGTGGTATAATGAAGATTACGTTATATGACGGGGATGCTCTCTTGATAAATCTAGGTCTCTAGTACCTAGCTCTATCCTGGCGATCCCTCAGAAGTCAACACAAAGAGGCAGCACTATGTTGTGAGGGATAGGCTATGGCCCTCTCACACCACAGCGCTGTGCTCGCAAAGTAAACCCACCCGAAGACAACTTAGGCTCCCACAGTACCTGTCGATGTCGTGCAGGGCTTAGCTAACACTGCACACATCGGAGACAACGACACAGTAACCTTACCCCTAGTCTAGCTTTAGATAACCAAGCAGAATCACTCAACACCTTGCCAGGGAGACATACACCGGTCTACAACCTTCCCGAGAGAGGACACATACGGAAAAGTCCGTCTCTCTAACCTCAATAAAGCATAATACCTCCTTAACCTAATACATGGAAATATCTGAGAGCTTCGCGTACAATACGACTGGTCGACGGTGAACGTCTATGCTGAAACCAGAAGGGATGTTGAGTTTAATAAAGATTAGAGAATGAGAAAGGAGAAGTCGAGAAAGAGAAATAGTATGCAAAGTGGCGAGTATGGGGGACAGAATTGCAAAGGATGTAGGCGATACGCGTGTCAGGCAAGCTCTGAGCTGGTAAAGAACACAAGGCCGCGATGGGAAGGGACTAGTTCACCACCCGGCCGCCAACGCCGTCAGCGCCCAAGCGAGCCGCGTCATAGCTCACCCCGCTGCCAGGTGTACTCCCTCACCCTCTCTCGCTCGCCTCCCACACAAGCAACATTTATATTATAGCGAATATAAAATATAAGGCGCGGTCACAGACCAAAACAAAGACCATTTCTAGACTGTCTGTGGCAACACGACACTAATTAAATAAAGCAGATCATTCTAGGACAACTGTAGCCCATCCCCCCATCCTGGCGAGCGCTAGCGAGCTGCAATGCCCCACGCAACCATTCTGCTTACGCCGGGAGGCGTCACACCCCCCCCCAAGATATGGGACACTCAACCATGAGCCCATATCTGAACAGGCAGAATGTCGCTAGAATCTGCCACTCCTAACCACTCTGCCACTCATGGAATGCAAGCTCAGTCTCCTCAAAAAAATACAACAACATTTATATATAAAAAAAATCTTATCACCCTTCCCAAATATAATACATTAATTCATAACATTGTGCTCCCAGAGCGAGCTTTAAGAAGCACAGCCTACTGAGGGAAAATCATCTGCACTCAGTACTCAGCTACAATATTATCTTAAAATTAATTATCAAAAAGAAAGAGTTTTTATTTAATTTTTCATATTTTATTTTAATGTTGTTTTTGGCGGCTACTATAGATGTAACCTAATTTTCTTCTAATCAAAGCCAACAACTCCTGCCCTGCGACCCTACGCTGATGCTACACACGCGAGCCAACAAGCACCAGCGCAAAAATACACCGCGAGCCAAGACAGGAGGCTATACCAACATACTGTGGTAGCCTACCCCGGATCCTCCACCCGCGACAAACAGTCCGCAATCACATTCTCACAACTGGCAATATGGCGAATGTCTAAGTTGTACTCTTGCAACATGAGCGACCATCTGGTCAGCCTCATATTCCGATTGTGGAATTGATTGAGGAATTTAAGCGGGTGGTGGTCGGTATACACTACCACGACTGGCCCATAGGCAGGAACATAGACCTCAAAGTGTCTGAGCGCTAACACGATTGCCAGCAGTTCCTTTTCAACAACCGAATAGTTTTTTCTGTGCTGAATTAAATTTCTTTGAAAAGAAACTGACTGGATGCTCAAGACCTTCCTCGTCTGTCTGCAAAAGTACGGCACCAGCCCCTACTACGCTGGCATCAGTCGCCAACTGAAATGGTCGTTCAAAGTCCGGGGCCCTGAGGATAGGGTGAGTGCATAAAAGGTGTTTAACTACTCGAAACGCCTGCTCACACTCAGGTGCCCAGCGGAACTTTTTATCTTTAGCTAGTAGATCTGTCAAAGGAGCTAACACAGTAGAATAACCTCTAATAAAGCGGCGGTAATACCCAATCATGCCCAAAAATCTCATGATCTGCCGCTTGGTGGTCGGCCTGGGGAACAAGTCGATAGCCTGTATCTTCTGTTGGGGCGGGCTCACCTGCCCTAACCCAACCACAAACCCCAGATACTGCACCGTGGCTTGCACAAAGTCACACTTGCCCAGATTAACCACCAAGCCTGCTTTACTAAGTTGACTAAATAAGGCTTCTATGTGCTCACAGTGACTTTGGAAATCGTTGTCATAAATGATCACGTCATCAAGGTAGACAGTACAGTTTGGGATGTCTGCTACGATGTCGTTCATTAAGCTCTGGAAAGTGGCCGGTGCATTTTTCAGACCATATGGCATCACGTTGCAACGGTAAGTACTGCCATCCACCACAAACCCGCACACCTCTTTAGCCCGCTCAGACAGTGGTACTTGCCAGTAGCCTTTGACGAGGTCTACCTTGGTCAAGTACCTTGCTTTCCCGATCTTATCCACACTGTCATCCACCCGGGGAAGAGGATATGCATTGGTGGGGGTCAACCCGTTCAACCGCCTAAAGTCAATGCAGAACCGAACTTTACCATAAGGTTTGGGCTGCAGAGTGACAGGAGAAGTCCACCGTACTGCCCCCTTCTCGATCAAGCCTCTCGCCAGCATATACTTTAGCTCATCCCTGAGCGCTGGGAGTTTAATGGGTGGCATCCGATAAGGTATCGACTTGAAGGGGGGGTGCTCTCCAACATCGACGTCATGCACCGCTTGAGTAGTGAGGCCTGGGTGCTCGGCAAATACAGTGGGGTATGAATCGAACAGGCGCTGCACTGCCACCTGCTGTTCCTCCGGCAGGTGCGCCAGAGCATCATGCGCACATTGGCTCAAATTCCCCGCCCACTGATCAGCCGAGACATGACAATCCCAGTTATCATCCACCTGGTCATTGCTGCCCCCCTCTCCTTCTCCACCATGACCGCAGCAGGTCAACACAGGGACAGCTAGTGACTCAGGTGGGCGCCTCACATACTCCTTCAACAAATTAATGTGGCATAGTTGGTTACGCTTCTTCCGGTCTGGAGTGGCAACGAGGTAATCTAGATCGGAGATCTTTGACACCACCCGATAAGGCCCAGCGTACTTGGCAGCCAGAGGATGACCTGACAAAGGCAACAGGACCAACACCTCTTGACCTACCTGAAACTCCCGGAGTTTCGCCTTAGTATCGTACCTGTCCTTCATACGGGCCTGCGAAATCACCAAATTACGCCCGGCCAGCTCCAGACTTCTAAGCATTCTCTCTCTGCTCTCGAGGACGTATCTCAACATAGAACATGGCTTAGCGGTACCCTCCCAAAACTCCTTCACCATGTGGAGAGGGCCCCTCACCTGATGCCCGAAAACAAGCTCATTCGGACTGAAACCGAGACTCTCTCCAGGTACTTCTCTTGCCGCGAACAAAACATACGGCAGATCAAGGTCCCAATCCTTTCCGTTCTCTGCGCAATAACATCGAAGCATGCTTTTCAGCGTGGCGTGCCACCTCTCCAACACCCCTTGACTCTACGGGTGATACGCAGAAGAGACGACAGTGCTGATGCCATGCTGAATCATAGTTTGTTTGAACAGATTAGATGTAAACTTAGAACCTTGGTCCGATTGCACCTCTTGCGGGTAACCATACCGCGAGCAATACAAGAGCAGGTTCCGGACAACAGTTTTCGCTGTGCCATTTCTCATTGGATATGCATCAGGATAACGAGTGGCCACATCCATGATAGTTAATAGAAATTTATTACCGGCACTAGTAGGGGGTAGGGGTCCGACCAATGATGACCTTACTGAAGGGCGGTCCACTGACAGGAATGGGGTGCAACGGGGCTCTCGGAATTGTTTGGTTAGGTTTTCCAACCCTCTGGCACGTATGACACCTTGCTATCCAGGTTACCACCTGCCCCTTCAACCCCGGCCACCAAAACAATTTTTCTAAAGCCGCCACCGTTTTTCTCACCCCTAGATGTCCTGCCAGTGGTATGTCATGCGCCAACCTCAGTAGGCTATCCCTGCACTCCCGTGGCACCACCAACTGGTCCACTACTCCGGACCCCTCTTGCCAACTACGTTTAGGGTCTTGAAAACACCTATAGAGGATGCCTTCTAAATAAAGCAAATCTCCTGGCTGTGCATCGCCGTCCTCGTCGAGCTCTACAGCTCCATTAGCACAGGTTTGGAGCTCAGGGTCCTCTAGTTGCAACCGACGTATATCTGAGGGTGCCAAGCGATCTAACTGCTCCCGGAGCAATGCATGACCTTCCCCGATACTGGGCTGCTCCCTCTGTCTCTCTCGATGCACATAACGTTGCTGTCGTGGAGACTCGTCATGCCCAGCCTCGTCACTCTCGATGACAGGCCCAGGGGCTACTCCAGAATTAAGTAATGGTGCCAATACTGAATCACCCAGGAGAGCCGCCGAGTCAAAACTCTTAAAACCAACTCCCGCTTTAGCCTCCTCCTGTTGATCGTTCCTCTGCTGGTCTGAAGACGGAGGACTAGGCTGTGACACTTTAGCTGCTCGAGCTCGGGTGACAACACACGCCAAGGGTTGTGTCTGGCACCGCTCGACCCACTCTTGCTCTTCCCTACTCACGTCGGCCGGCCTCTCGGCAACGACTAAGGGTAGAACCTCAGAAGCGGGCATTGCAAAGTCGTTGCCGAGAAGAAGGTCGACGCCCTCCACTGGCAGTTTCTCCACAATCCCGACATCCAATTCATGTGCCACACCATCCACCTCCAACTCCAACCGCACCAGCGGGTATGACCGAGTTGCATTAATACCCTGCACCACCACCACCCGAGCCGCGTTTATAGGGTAGCCAGTCAAGTTTTTCATCAGAGTCTGGGAAGCACCTGTATCACGCAAGACCTCTACTCCATGCTTGCGCCCCGCCCACATCACGCAACCCCGCCCTCTATGGTCGCAAAAAACATCCTGAGCAGGGTTCGAGCCTCCCAGGTGCTTCTGCATTGGCTGTGCCTCAGCGTCTGACGAACTGCCCCGGGCAAACTCAGATGACTTCGAAGACACACCAATATTGCAGGCCAAAGACACAGCTGCTGTAGGTGGTTTGCTAGGACAGACTCTTGCAAAGTGCCCCTTTTTATGACAATGATAACACTCCAACTCCCCTTTGGGCTTCCCTTGGTACTGGGAAGGGCCCGGCCCCTTCTTAAATGGGACGGTGCTAGTCTTGTGGTCAGTCTTGGTATCATGGCTCTTGTACTTGTTTGCATAAGGTGTATCACTAACTCGGGGGGGTGGGGCGTCACACCCCTTGTTACCTGCCTCACTACGCTGGGCAGACCCGCACCCACGAATTAGTGATAGCCGGAGGTCAGCCATCTCAGCTGCCTCCTGTAGAGTTTTTGGTTGCTTTTCTTTAAGGTTTAACGTCAGGTCGCCGCCCGTGCATTTGAAAAACTGCTCTAAAAGCACCAACTGTTTAATGTCGTCAAACGTAGTAGCTTTCTCCGACCTCAGCCAATTCCCAAAAGCATCGGACAGCTCCCGGGCATGCTCCAAAAAGGTGCTCTCCCGACCCTTGGTAACACCCCGGAACTTCAACCTGTACGTCTCTGGTTGTAGTTCGTATGCTCTCAGGACAGCCTCGTTGAGTTCCTCATAGATAATACAAGACTCTATAGGCAACGCATCGTAGGCTTTAAGACCCTTGCCTATTAATCTAGAGGATACAAGTGCTGCCCATTTATTCTCTGGCCACTGGTGTTCCTGGCACTTCTTCTCAAAGCGTGTGAAAAATTCTGTTACACCACTCTCATCAAACACCGGAACCAGTTTCAATAAGTGCAAGAGAGACTGCTCATGAACACGGTTACCAGCCCCAAGTCGCTGTCCCGTTGTCTCTACTCGCGACTTCTCTACGTCCATGTCGGCACAGTAGCTAGTCGACTCTAAATCAGCTTAGATTTTTGCTAGCTTGGCTCTCTCTTCTATCTTGGCTAATTCTATTTGCTGCTCACCTGCCCTGATAGCCTTTCTCTCTTCGATCTTAGCTAATTCAAGCTGAAGCAATAATTCTGGAGATAACCCTTGAGGAGGTGAAGGTGCTACAATGTTTGAAATTACCGGTGGTCCCCCCAGGGGCAACCCACCCTGCCAGTCACCACCCACCTGTGGAAGTGTACCCGGGGTCGTCAAACCACTGGGATGGCTGGGAGTCGAGTGTAGGGGAAGCATGGCCGAAGGGCTCTGAGCACTCAACCCATCTCGCTCACCAGTCACCCTGCCCAGTACACACGTTATCAAGTTATCCTTTGTCATGCTGCTAGTAACCACATGACCGATAGCTGTGGCCAGGCATTGAAGACCGTACCGATCCATACCCTTCAACCGCTCGGCAGTAACAGGCCATTGCAAAAATATCCTAGCATCCTCCTCACAGTTCACCCGATTAACCTTTTCATCATACTGTTGTTCCTCAGTCTCGACATTACGTACTGTGTCTCCATTCTCCTTTGACCCGGTATAAGACATGATGCTCACAAAAAATTCTCACCACAATATTCAGAAAAGAAGTACCCCAAACTCTTATGTAGCACTATTCACTTGCCAAAAATGTCTGAAGACTCTCAAGTGCTATACTACTTTTGCCAAAAAAAAATTAACGTGCCCACTATATTCCTCAATAAAACAAATGACCACAACAATCCTGCAATTATCTCTTAGTTCACAAGATCCTGAGCTAGGTCGCCATTTGTTACGATCCAGGTTCTCAAAGACACAGGGCTCTTCAACATTGGACTAGATAATGGCAAAACGCAACAACGGTAACACTAGGTCCAACCCCTGCCTTAAACACTGGAAAACAAAACACCATTACCGCCCTGAGTCGTGCCTGGACAACGAGGTGTCCTATGACTCGGTAACTGGTGCACACACACTAGGCTGACGCTCAATGAAACAGCCTATTCTCAAACAGTAAAAGATTACTCGATTATGTTACACAAAGAAAAGATAGTTAACGTGATTAATTAACGTTACGGTAGATACTCAAATAACTGGCACTCCTGTATTAAAGAAAGTGCAATGCTAGTCCTGCAACACCAACTGGAAACTTCTGAAATAAGTCTGATGCTGGGAAGATGTTCGTAAAGAATCTTGAACAATTATAATGCAGAATACGGGTCACAATAAATGCTAGGACATATAGTAATAATAGGCAGGCGAATAATAAAGACTGCGCAAAGGTAGTAATGCTCGACAACTAAAGAAATGCTTCGTGACACACGCAACAGCCTACTAGGGTTGTGCAACTCAACAACAACCTCGGCTCAAAAGTGCAGTGAATAATAATGTTGCATACATATAATAATGGGGGCTTATCTCTAACCAGTGTCTGATCAGTTAATAAAGTCTAGCTGGGGTATCAAGGCAGGGCAACAATGGGTGAGCATGCAGCTCGTAGCCTAACGTTGTCCGAAGGTGGTATAATGAAGATTACGTTATATGACGGGGATGCTCTCTTGATAAATCTAGGTCTCTAGTACCTAGCTCTATCCTGGCGATCCCTCAGAAGTCAACACAAAGAGGCAGCACTATGTTGTGAGGGATAGGCTATGGCCCTCTCACACCACAGCGCTGTGCTCGCAAAGTAAACCCACCCGAAGACAACTTAGGCTCCCACAGTACCTGTCGATGTCGTGCAGGGCTTAGCTAACACTGCACACATCGGAGACAACGACACAGTAACCTTACCCCTAGTCTAGCTTAAATAACCAAGCAGAATCACTCAACACCTTGCCAGGGAGACATATACCGGTCTACAACCTTCCCGAGAGAGGACACATACGGAAAAGTCCGTCTCTCTAACCTCAATAAAGCATAATACCTCCTTAACCTAATATATGGAAATATCTGAGAGCTTCGCGTACAATACGACTGGTCGACGGTGAACGTCTATGCTGAAACCAGAAGGGATGTTGAGTTTAATAAAGATTAGAGAATGAGAAAGGAGAAGTCGAGAGAGAGAAATAGTATGCAAAGTGGCGAGTATGGGGGACAGAATTGCAAAGGATGTAGGCGATACGCGTGTCAGGCAAGCTCTGAGCTGGTAAAGAACACGAGGCCGCGATGGGAAGGGACCAGTTGACCACCCGGCCGCCAACGCCGTCAGCGCCCAAGCGAGCCGCGTCATAGCTCACCCCGCTGCCAGGTGTACTCCCTCACCCTCTCTCGCTCGCCTCCCACACAAGCAACATTTATATTATAGCGAATATGAAATATAAGGCGCGGTCACAGACCAAAACAAAGACCATTTCTAGACTGTCTGTGGCAACACGACACTAATTAAATAAAGTAGATAATTCTAGGACAACTGTAGCCCATCCCCCCATCCTGGCGAGCGCTAGCGAGCTGCAATGCCCCACGCAACCATTCTGCTAACGCCGGGAGGCGTCACAAGTCGGAAAGAAGAGTAATTGGACAGAGGAAGAACAAGCTGAGAAGTGAGAAGTACAGTAGGAGACTGAAAGTTCTCCGGCTCAACCAAGTTGCTTCATAAACACTACAGAATAACTGTCCAATTATATATATGTACTGAGATGATACATTTATTGATAACCAATTGTATATATAATAAATGTCCTTGATAACAAAAAACGATATATGAATATATCTATATAATATTTTCGATTGTCTGTGTGTGTGTGTGTGTGTGTTCTTAATAGGCGGCCGCAGTTTTGGACCTGGGGAGTTGAAACTTTGCATGTGGGTGTCAATTGACCTGGGTCAGGTCATAGAGGGGGCGAGGCCACGATCGGAGGTCGTTTCGAGGCCGAAATTGAAAAATAAATGAAAACAATTGAACAAAATGGCCGTTTGGGGCAGAAGGAGGCCTCCGATCGAAAAGGTGTATGGAACGAAAGTTGTTCGCAGCCCCCAAAATGGGGGTACAGATGAGGTCAGATCCAAAATCGGAGGTCGTTTAGCGGCCGTTAATCGAGGTCGCTGTTTAATGAGGCGCAGGGAGGTCGAGGCCGGTGATTATGGTAGTAGTAGTATTGTGATGATTGTGGTAGTAGTGATTGATGATGGTGATTATGGTAGTATAATTTAAACCCGGTCAACGCCGGGTACCCCTGCTAGTTATTTTATATACATCACAAATGCATTTTGATGGTGGCTAACTCCCCTTTTCCCGCCTTCTCTTGACAGATGCAACATCCATCAGTAGTTGACAGTTATTCACATCCCCTTCATCTGTGAGCTCATTATATCTGTGATTCTAGGCTTCAGGGTCAAGCCTTCTGTCACTTAGTTTAATTAAATATCAATCAAAATTTGTCACTAAGGGTTGTCTATGTAGCTATAACATTAACTCACTGAAGGTTATAATGTCTAGTCAATTGTTCAGTTTCAATCTTAAATTAATCAGACATTCAATTAATAATTTCGTTAGTCTATTTCGTGTATGTATGATGTTATATATTCAAGAACAAATTCGTCGAGTACGCAAATATAGTTATTTCTAATTTATCAAAATTTGAGTGTATACATAGCGTATGCACGGCATTATTAAGCAGGGAATTATTATAAAGTTTTAATATATATATAAAATGCGCTAATGCTAGCTAGACAAAAGTGGCCGTGCAATAAATTGGCCAATTATTACTTTATCAATACACGCGTACATAATCCTTGTGTGTGTGTGTGTGTTATTGTATCTATGATATATATGAATAAAACTATAATGCTCAAATACAGACTGCAGCTTTCCAACTGATAAGATAAGCCTAATACAAACCACCCGGGATTCGAACCTTGGACCTTGTGATCAACAGGCACTCGTGCTAACCACTACACCACACTGGCCACCATAGAGGTCATGCAACCTGGCAACAGCTGTTACCCATGATCTGTCTAGGTACACATACATCCACCCATAGACATTTTCACACAAGATACCCCATACCAGTGAAGTATAGAGGCAGCTCCCAGTCCGTAGGATTTCATATAATCTTTGAATCAAGTAATGCCACTTGATACTCATACAAACCACCCGGGATTCGAACCCTGGACCTTGTGATCTACAGGCCCTCGTGCTAACCACTAAACAACACTGGCCACCAAAGAGGTATTGCAACCTGGCAACAACTATTACCCAGGCTCTGTCTACTGTATATTCCTATCTATCTAACATTAGGTCGTCTATATATGTCTATCTATGTGTGCATATATTTATATGTATATCTGACTGTATGTTTGTAGTGTTCGATATATCTGTCTATTTATCAGTTTCTTGTATCACTCTCTATAGTCCTCGAAACTTTTAATTACAGCCCCCCTCTACTATTATAATAAACTAGCGGTGAACTTAACACGTATATTATGGAGGATTTAAGGAAGATAAGTTTACTCTAGGCTACCTAAAACTGAAAAGGTCCGCTCATATGAAATATAAATTAATAATAATACCGGGAGTGTAACTCACTATTAAAATCACCATAGAATATTGCAGTTAGGCAAGGTGGAAATGCTGATGGAGGTGCTGATGGATGGTAGGCAAATGGCTACTATTCGAACACCATTGGATGTTTACCTTAAGGTGACCGCATGAGTGCACCTGAACTAATAATGAATAAATAAGTAAGGTTAAAGAAAGTTAAATCATGAGAATAAGGCTTAGCTGTCTGTCGGATGAAGTGGAGTTTAAGTTAATGATGAGAGCTGGATGACACCGGAACCAGGATCGCGGCGAACTAAAGGAGTGGAGTTGTTGCTAGGACGATGTATAAAAGTGCTCTGACGCGGTGCGCCACAATCCGAAACATCATCGTCTTACGCTACGTATCTAGCGGCTAATGCTAAGTTAGTAGCGGATATCTAGCAGTAAATATCGCACCGCTTTCATAATATTACGGCATGATTTATATGATAAATCATATATGCATTCCTAGAGACACTTAAATACTATACTTTCGTTAATAGGCCTTATTTAACTTATTAAGCTTACATACTGTACAAACTGTATCTAGGGTATGATACATAGATGTAGGTTATACCACTGACTATCGTGAATCCACGATACACTCCCCCCAAAAAAACAAAATACCTGAACCCCACCTTATATCTAGAGTTGCCCAGAAGCAATATTGTGTCGCCACATATCAACGGTGCCACGAGCTGCGCGTCTGGTTGTGGTGGATCAGCGAAGTCAGCCTCCTCGGATCCAGCATCATCAGGTGGAGCTTCTTCTTGTGTAGAAGAGCCAAGCTCCATAGCGTACAGTCGTGCAACCGGACGAATTGTAGTCCCAGTAGCTGTCTTGAGCAGCGCCACTCGCCCTACTGAGCCCTCGCCCTCGTACACCTCCACTACGCGGCCCAACTTCCAATATAATCTAGGACTATCATCATGGATGAACACTATCTCGCCTACAGAGGGTGCTGACGGTTAACCAGCAGTCTTAGTTGCCCTCTCACGTAGTGCCAATAAGTAGTCATTCACCCATCTCTTTTTAAAATCACCTATAACCCTAGAAATATACTGGTACCGTTGTGACACCGCAGCCTCGGTGAAAATCGAAGGGTCCTCTAACTCTGCCTGTGACTGCAAATCAGTCGGAAATGCAGTTAACGGCTTGCCATAGAGCAAATTCGCTGGTGTTAGTGGCAGTGGTTCTTGCAGGTTGGTATATACGTAAGGAGAGGACTATCATTAACAACCGCCTCAACTTCAGTGAGCACAGTTACTAGTTCGCTCCTTTTTAACAAGGCGCGTCCTGCAACCGCCCGTAAGCCAAACTTCACGATGCCTACACACCGTTCCCACATTCCACCAAACCATGGCGCTTTGACTGTTATAAACTTCCACTCGCACCTTCGCTCTCCCAAGTAAGCAACAACTGTTGGATCGTCGCTCATATCTATCAAGGAAGCTTGAAGAAAAGTGGGAGCATTGTCGCTAAGAATCAAATGAGGGAAGCAACGACGTGCACAAAATCTCCTGAATGCCAGCATAAACTCTTCACACGACATATTGTCACAGAGTTCTAAATGTATTGTACGTGAAGTGGCACAAGTAAATAGCAACACATAAACCTTGTCCAGTTCCCTAGTTCTCAGTGCGCCTATATAGTCTAGTCCTGTAACTCTGAAGGGTTCTAGATGATTAACGCGACACTCTGGCAAGGGTGGAGCAGGTCCAGTCATAAATGGTCTTCCTTTTAGTCTACGGCACACCACACCCTTTGACTACCTGTCGAACTCTGGGTATCCACCAGTTGAGACACAATTTAGAAATAACGTGGTTGACCCCGTAGTGCATTACTTCCTCATGTGTGCGTTGTACGAGTAGATCGGTGACATGGTGTGTTGCAGGCATCAGGATAGGATTATTGGCACAGTCATCTACACCTGACCACTTTAGACGCCCCTCACATCTAATTATGTCATTCTTCAGGTGTAGCCTTAGTTGACGCACAATGTTAGGCATTTTATTTTTACCAGAACTTCTCATGGACTCTAATTCCTGACTGAAGGATTCCCTTTGAAACCATCTAATTAGTGTTACCTCAGCTGCTTTTATTTCTACTGCATTTAAGCTTTGACCCAGATTGCATAGTCGTCCTTGTAGCCTGGCCTTTATGTTGGTGATATAACGCAACACCCAAGCTACGACCCTGACTAATTTATTGTACCTACCGATCCTTACCCACTCTAACATAGGACTCGGTGTTGATGTCGGTTGAATGACAGCTGTCACCATTTCTAAAGGCAAAGCTAACTCAACCTCGGCATTCCATACAGTCCAATCCCCTTCGTGGAGCAGCCAATTTGGGCCTTGCCACCACAGGTCGGACTTAATCAATTTGGACGCCGTTACTCCCCTACTTATTAGGTCACTGGGGTTGTCCTTGGTTGGTACATAATGATAGAAGGCGTTTGGTAGTAGGGATCGCATTTCATCCATCCTATTGCGCACATAGACGGGCAATGTCCTTTGACTATGCACCCAGCTTAGTGCAATTTGGCTATCGCACCATACGTGTACCGCCCTTACTTGCAGTTCCTTATCGTATGAAGTGCGTACATGGTTAACCAAACGTCCCAATAGCAGCATGGCAGTTAGTTCCAATTTGGGAATTGTGACCCCTTTACCGGTGCAACCTTAGCCCGGGCGGTGAGTAAATGAATCCCAAACGAGGTAACACAATAAATAGCTACTCCATACGCTGTGGCACTCGCATCACAGAATGCATGTAAAGACATGGGTCCAAATGCGGCTACTTGGCGCGGTAACTCTAATGTACATAGGGTGTTATAATCTTCTGGTAAGGACCTACCCTGTTCAATAAGATCATCGGGTAATTTTTCGTCCCACCCCACTTTGCGTCTCCATATTTCCTGTATTAGAATCCTAGCTCTGATGGTAACTGGTAATGCTAAACCTAAAGGATAACAAAATTGCGCAACTTTACTTAGCAGACTACGTTTTGTGTGCGTCCCTGTCTGTTTAGTATAATGTCTGTTCCGGTACATCAGTATGTCTTTCCCTGGTTGCCATATCATCCCCAAGATTCTGGCATATTCTTGGTTATCAGAAGCTACCCCATCTATTATGAGACCATCCCGAAGCAACACAGAGGAGGAACAGATGAGCCTCAGTGAACAACCTACTAGCCTGCCTATAGCTTGCGAATAATTCCTTTTCACTATCACTAGACCCCTGTAAATTGTCTATATATAATCCGCGAGCGAGTTCAGTCGTATCTTCTTCAGAATCCTCAAGATGTTTTTTAATGGTCGCGTTTAATAGAAATTGCGAACATGTTGCGCCAAACATGACTACCGATAGGTTAGTATGGGACTCTCGGGGTCGTCGATGTTTTCGAACCAGAGGAACCGGGTGACGTCTCTATCCCCCTTCTGCAGTTTCACCATCAAGAAGGCCTTTTCTATATCGCTGGTGAATGCGTATCGTCCCAGTCTAAATCGCAGTAATTGCTGAGATAGATCCGACACCATTGAAGGGCCGGTCAACAGACAGTCATTTAGACTGGGACTATGGCCTAGGTGGGCTGAGCAGTCATATACTACACGGATGGGAGTGGTAACACTATCCTTCTTTACCCCATTATGTGCGAGGTAATGGACCTTCCCGGCACTCCCTGGTTCATCCACATCGACGACCTTGATAAACCCTCGGTCGAGATAATTTTTAAAAACCTCGTCATAAGCCTTGTAGGTGCTAGGTTCTTGGATTAGTTTCCGCTGCAATGCGCGTATCCTACCCAACGCTAAACCATAATTAGTAGGTAAACTGATATTATCATGTTTCCAGGGTAGACAAACTTCGTATTGTTTTTCAGTGGTCAAGTAACACACAGATTCTGTGAACTTCTCTATCGCGAATTTTGATTCCTGGTCATTCTCCACAGGTTTAATTCCTATGTGGTCTAGTTTCCACAGTCTTTCTAGATTGAACTCGGCAGCTAACTTTGGGTCCTCAATGTGAGTATCATCTTCGGTGAACTCTTCTGCCGTGGTCGTGCTCATCCTCAACACGGATACCGTGTCAACCAGAACATTTGACTGGGTAGTTTGGACTGTACCGCTCATGCAGTAGCCAAACTTAGTGGGGATCAAGATCACTCCACTCTCTCTTTTAAAACCCGGGTGTACTACATCATAATAATAATCTGCTCCTAACAGTATGTGCACCTCCTTCAAGTCACCTACGGGATCAGACAGGTAAATACCTTTCCTACGAAGTGCATGCTCTACTTTGCTAATTCCTACAGATTGATAGTCTGGGAGTTCATCTACCACTACACACTGTAAGAAGTGTTTCTTCTTACGACGGTGGATGTAAGCAACTTCAACAACTTCGTAGTCTCTACTGTCGGTCACTTCTGTAAAACCTTGCAACCTAAGGGTCTCACTACCTACTACACAGTGTTTTAGACCGTCCAGCATCGATCTCTTTATAAAGGATCGTTGTGAGCCCTGGTCCAGGAGCAGCCGACAGACTTGTGTCCTGCCATAACCTTCTATGGGTATCTTGATTGTGGGTAAAATGGTGGTGTCCTTCCTACTGCCTAGCATTAGTGTTGCAGTACCCCCTACTTTTTCATCCTTGACTAGACTACCTGTGTGGCATAACTTGTCAAAGTGATGATCCTCACAGTTGTGACAGGGCCTCAAATAGGAAGCAGTAAATTTACCCTGCATACCATGGTCCTTACTCAGACAACCCTTGCACAATTTTAGCTTCCATGCTTGAGCTAATTTGGCTTCATTGGTTTGATATTTGGTACAGCTTAGCCATTTATGCTTGGGATTGTTGCATAGCCTACGTGATATTTGTGGTTTCTTTCGTGATTCTTCAACTTTTCCTTTAGAACCTACCATCATATTAATTGAACCCCTTGGTGTTGTCCCTTCTGACCCACCCACCGTCCTACCATTGTTCAATTGTATGTTGCTAATTGCTGTACTAAATGCCTCCTTTAACTCCTCCAAGTTAAAGGTACGAACCTTATCTAGAATAGCTAGAGGTAATTTCTGTCTTAAAATTATGACTAGCATTTCTTGTGAGGTTACCCCCAATGCATCTAATGATCTTGTGTGACACTCCATATCTGCCCTGAACTTTGTCAGTTCATCGACCCTGTACCTAGGCTGTGCTAGGTTCAACAGGGCGTTCACGTGGGCTACCTTGAGCTGGTCAGTATCTCCATACGTCGCCTGTAATAACCCCACAACACTCATAATTTTCATCTACGATGGAAAAACCTTCTACCAAATGTAAAGCTTCATCCTCGAGTTGGCCTTTAAGATAATGGAACTTCCGTACATCGTCAAATTTTTATTCATGCACTGTTGATTTAACCCTTAAAGAGCGGCGCCCGGCTATAGCCGGGCACCAATTTGCAGCAAGTTAGGAGCATTATTATGGCTTTTAAAGGGTTAAAATCGAGTGCAAATGGCCGGGAGTGCAGCGGGCCACACGTCCGACTCCCAGGGCATACCGCCGCTCACTGACTCACCCTCCCTTCACCGTTCTTGACATTGTACTTGTAATGCCCTCGAAAATGTCCCGCACCCACAATAATACTAACCCGAGTTGACGTCAGGTATAGCGTAAAATAGTCGGAGATGGTAAGTCCAATAAACTCATCACGTGATAACACCACGAGACTATCACCTGGTTCTTAACACCTTACGAGCGGCCTATGCGGTTTATTTATGTGTACCGCACAGCGGGGTGTTTTTAGCCAAAATAGGGCTGTTTACGTGATCATTTTCATGCCTAAATAAGACCCAGAACGTAAAACAAGTACCTATCCCTGAAAGGGCATAAACAGAGCTTTCGAATGACACCATAACGATCCTTGTATGATGGATAGTTTTCTTGCAATAACCGTGCAACGCGAGTGCAAAAAGCAGGTATTCGGTACTTCATACATAATTGAGTATGTAGCGGTGAGAGGGGGAGGGAGCTGGATTTGTGTCAGTAGGTTCGCCGCGGTGGTCTGAGCAGTCATACCCTCGCTAGTCTCCTGCCACCACTTGTCTCTCTCTCTCAGCCACATTACGTGCTGAAATTGCCACTCGAGTTATGTCGAGCGCCGCCACATAGTCCAGCTTTTTTTAACTCGACTTATGTTGCTCGCCGCTAATTAAGGGTTAAAA
>CM064523.1:46235551-46614191 GCA_032716605.1 Paralithodes platypus | reverse complement strand
ACTGGCCGCGTGGTTTGCCCCCTGGTGGATCACTGGGTGGGGTCTCCAATTGGTGTGTCCTACCTCCTCTCCAGGTTTAACTCCAGAGATGATCTTCCAGTGTCTCGAGAAAGATGGCTAAACTTAACCAGCAGGGAACCACACTGAGCAACGAAGGCATGAGGCTGAGCTCGAGCAACGGCAGCGAGAGGCTGAGCGCGAGGAGAGAAAGGCCATACGTGAGCGAAGGTTGAGGCTACGAAGTACTGTGCAGACAGAGATCTTGAGAAGTCTCGGGTGGAGTCGACAGGGCAGCATCTCGGTTCTGGGAATCGAGGTCTTGATAAGTCTTTATCGCACCTTCTTAAGTTAGTCCCTGCATTTGACGAGTCGGGTGTCACCGAGTTTTTCCTGCGTTTTGAGAAGAAGTGCCGGGAGCACCAATGGCCCAAGGATAAGTGGGCAGCCCTTGTTTCCTCTAGGTTGGTTGGCAAAGGACTCAAGGCATATGATGCGTTGCCCTTGGAGTCTTGCATCGATTATGAGGTACAGAAGGAAGATGTTCTGCGGGCGTACGAGTTACAACCAGAGACATATAGGTTGAAGTTCCGGGGTGTTACGAAGGGTCGTTAGTGCACTTTTCTAGAACATGCCCGGGAACTGTCTGATGCATTGAGAAATTGGCTGAGGTCAGAGAAGGTGACAACGTTCGAGGAGATTGAGCAGTTATTCCTTCTAGAGCAATTTTTCAAGTGCACAGGCGGCGACCTGACTTTGAACCTCAAAGTGAAACGTCCTAAAACTCTACAAGAGGCAGCTGAGATGGCTGACCTGAGATTATCACTGATCCGTGGGTGCGGGTCTGCACAACGGACCGATGCAGTTAACAAGGGGCGCAACACTCCACCCCCCCCGAGTCAGTGATACCACATTTAATAACAAGAGTAAGAGCAATGATACTAATTTTGATCACAAACCTAAAACCGTCCCGTTTAAGAAAGGTCAGGGCTCTTCCCCACCTCAGGGGAAGTCCAAGGGTGAAGTAGAGTGTTTTATGTGTCATAAAAAGGGGCACTTTGCACGTTCCTGCCCTAGTAACCAATCTGCAGCAGTTGTGTCTTTGGCTAGCAACGTTGGGGTGTCTCTGAGGTCTTCTGCGTTTACCCGGGGTGACATGTCATATGCGGGGGCATAGCCCATGAAGGAGTGTCCGGAAGGCTCGAAACCTGTCCGCGATGCTTTTTGCGACCATAGAGGGCGTGGCTGCGTGAGTTGGGCTGGTTGCAAGCATGGGTTGGAGTTGTTGCGTGATACAGGTGCATCCCAGACTCTGATGAAAAACTTTACAGACAAACCTATAAACGCAGCACGGGTAGTTGTGGTGCAGGGTATTAATGCTACACGGTCATACCCATTGGTTCGAGTAGAGCTGGAGGTTGAAGGTGTGGCACGAGAGTTGGATGTTGGAATCGTGGAGAAACTGCCAGTAGAGGGCGTCGACTTTCTTCTCGGCAACGACTTTGCGGTGCCTACTTCTGAGGTTCCACCCTTAGTCGTTGCCGAGAGGGCGGCCGACGTGAGTAGGGAGGGGCAGGAGTTGGTCAGAGGTGTCAACTACAGCAGATGGCGTGTGTTGTCACCCGTTCTTGTGCATCTAAAGTGTCACAGCCTATTCCTCAGTCTCTAGACCAGCGGCGGAACGGTCTAAAGAAGAAGGCTAAAGTTGGGAAAAGTTTTGAGAGTTTTGATCTAGCGGCTCTCCTTGGCGACTCAGTATTAGCACCTATGTTAAGTTCTAGAGTGGCCCCAGAACCTGTCACATTTGTTGAGGAGGAAGGGCGTGTGAAAACTCGAGACAGCACCGTTACTCGCAAAAGCAGGATAGGATCGAACAGTCCAGTACCGGGGGAGGCCATAAGTTGCTCCGGGAGCATCTCGATAAATTGTATCTGTCGGCTGCAGTTGGGTGATACTGAGCTTCAGAAGTGTAGTAACGGTGCAATCGAACTTGAGGAGGACGGGGATGTAAAGCCGGGGGACTTCTTTCGTGTGGGGGGGTATTTTGTACAGGCGTTTTCTAGATCCCAGACGGAGTTGGGAGGGTGGGTCGAGAGTGGTTGACCAGTTGGTAGTGCCTAGTGTGTGCCGTGATAGCCTACTGAGGTTGGCGCATGATATACCGTTGGCAGGGCATTTGGGTGTACGTAAGACGGTAGCAGCATTGGCGAAATTGTTTTGGTGGCCAGGGATGAAGGCACATGTTGTGTCATGGGTGGCAATGTGCAGTACCTGCCAGACAGTAGGTAAACCAAACCAGTGTATTCCCAAGGCTCCATTACACCCTATTCCTGTTATCGGGCCACCATTCAGTAAGGTTATAATCGACATGGTTGGCCCTCTATCCCCTACTAGTGCAGGCAACAAGTACCTCCTCACCATTATGGATGTTGCCACTCGTTATCCGGATGCATACCCCATGCGAAATGGTACTTCTAAGACTGTTGTTCATAACTTGCTATTGTACTGTTCTAGGTACAGGTACCCGCAGGAATTGCAGTCAGACCAAGGATCCAACTTTACCTCTAACCTTTTCAAACAGACCATGCAGCAGCACGGTATCAGTACAGTTGTCTCTTCAGCCTATCACTCAGAGAGTCAAGGGGTGTTGGAGAGGTTGTACTCGACTCTGAAGAGCATGTTGCGTTGTTATAGTGTTGAAAATGGCAAGGATTGGGATCTTGGGTTGCCCTATGTATTATTCGCTGCTCGGGAGGTACCTGGTGAAAGCCTAGGGTTCAGTCCCAATGAGTTAGTTTTTGGACATCAGGTCAGAGGCCTCCTCAACATGGTTAGAGAAATTTGGGAGGGCACAACAAAACCATGTTCCATGTTAAAGTATGTCCTCGAGAGCAGAGAGAAAATGCTGAGAAGCCTAGAGTTGGCAGGTAGGAATTTGGTAGGGTCGCAAGCACTTATGAAGGACAGGTACGATGAGAAGACGAAACTCCGGGAGTTTAAGGTGGAGCAAGAGGTGTTGATTCTGTTACCTCTGCCAGGTCATCCTTTGTCTGCCAAGTACGCTGGTCCTTATAAGGTGGTGAAAAAGATCTCTGACCTAGACTATCTTGTGGCTACTCCAGATAGGCATAAAAAGAACCAGCTGTGCCATGTGAACCTGGTGAAAGAGTTTGTGAGGCGCCCTCCTGAGCCTCTCGCTGTCCCTGTGTTGACCTGCAGCGGTCATGGAGGAGAAGGAGTGAGGGACAGTGAAGCTCAGGTGGAAGATAACTGGGAGTGTCATGTCTCTGCTGACCAGTGGGCGGGGAACTCCAGACAGGTGGCTGACGATGCTCTAGTGCACCTGGCTGAGCAACAGCGTGTAGCCGTGCAGTGCCTGTTTGCTTCATACCCCACTGTGTTCGCAGAGCACCCAGGCCTCACAACTCGAGTGGTGCATGACGTTGACGTGGGAGATCACCCCCCCCCCTTTAAATCAGTACCCTACATAATTCCACCCATTAAACTCCCAGCCCTCAGAGCGGAGTTAGAGTATATGTTAGAACGAGGGTTGATTGAGAAGGGGGCAGTTAGGTGGACATCTCCTGTCACTCTGCAGCCCAAGCCTGACAGGAAGGTTCGCTTCTGCATTGACTTTCGGAGATTGAACGAGTTGACTCCCACCAATGCTACACGATAGTGTAGACAAGATTGGTAAGGCACACTTTCTAACTAAGGTAGACCTAGTGAAAGGCTACTGGCAGGTGCCCTTGTCTGAGCGGGCGAAGGGGGTATGCTGGTTCGTGGTTGATGGGAACACCTACCGTTGCAATGTGATGCCGTATGGCCTTAAAAATGCCCCAGCAACCTTCCAGAGTCTTATGAATGAGTTAGTAGCTGACATCCCTAACTGCACTGTCTACCTAGATGACGTTATAATATACGATGACAACTTTGAGAGTCACTGTGAGCACATAGAAGCCTTGTTTCGGAAGCTTAGTGAGGCCAGCTTGGTGTTAATCTGGGCAAGTGCGACTTTGTCCGGGCAACTGTGCAATATCTTGGGTTTGTGGTCGGGTTAGGCCAGGTGTGCCCCCCCCCCCCCCCCCCAAACAAGATACAGGCTATTAACCCGGGAACTGCGGGGAGACTCTTAAGAGTTCCCCCGGCGGACTGCGGGAGCTCTAAGTGAGTGAAAACAAAAATAAACTTTTGACATCGAATTTTTTATTGTTATTTTATTTTTTTTTTGGCCCCTGGGCCATGCAAAATCTCAGTCCTCTATTGACTTTCCTCCTCTCCTTCAGTTATCACCTATTTTCCCTGGTATTCCCTATTCTGAGGTATATTTTGTGCTAACAGTATCCGGTTGGAGGTGTGGTCATCACAAGCAAGCGAATGCAAGAGAGAGAGAGAGAGTATCGATCGACTGTCTCAGTGGCCTTGGGGGAAATTGGCGGGAAAGCAGCTTGCCTCACCCATACATTATACAACTCGCGGGCTATATCTCCGATTTTGACCATCCAAACGCTTTTTTTTTTTCACTCGTTTTTATGTTGTTTCAGGTTAATACCTTTCATCAACCTAATAGGCATATGGATAAGTATTAATGCTATTAATGGTACAATGAATATTTTAGTGACGGAAACACCTCAAATACGTCAGCACAGGGGGACGTTTCCAATTACCCCCATGCGCACTTGTTAGGTTAACCAGTTCCCCAGGCCGTCCACTAAGCGGCAGATCATGAGATTTTTGGGCATGATCGGTTACTATCGCCGCTTCATTTGGGGTTATTCTACTGTGTTAGCTCCTCTGACAGATATACTAGCAAAAGAGAAAAAGTTCAAGTGGGCACCTGAGTGTGAAAGGGCTTTTTCGCTGGTCAAGCACCTACTATGCACTCACCCAATCCTCAGGGCCCCTGACTTTGAAAGACCATTCCAGCTGGCAACAGATGCCAGCGGTGTAGGGGCTGGTGCCGTTTTAATGCAGACAGACGAGGAATGTTTGGAGCATCCAGTCAGTTTCTTTTCCAAGAAGTTTTATTCCGCTCAGAAAAACTACTCTGTGGTAGAGAAAGAACTGCTGGCAATAGTGTTGGCACTCAGGCACTTTGAAGTATATGTTCCTGCCTACGGGCCAGTCGTGGTGATTTACACCGACCACCACCCTCTTAAATTTTTGAGCCAATTCCACAACCGGAATATGAGGCTGACACGTTGGTCACTCATGTTGCAAGAATACAATCTAGACATTCGCCATATTGCCGGTTGTGAGAATGTGATTGCAGACTGTTTGTCGAGGGTGGAGGATCCGGCGTAGATCACCACAGGTGTGTGGGTTTGAGTGGAGAAAAATCAGGCTTGCCCTGTAGAGCAGCCGTCAAAAACAACATTAAAATTAAATAAAAAAAAATAAAAAAATCACGTAAAAATTCTTTCTTTTTTATAGTTAATTGTAAGTTGCCAATGGTATAGCTAAAGTCCTAAGTTGAACCTGTCTTTCACTTAGTAGGCTGGGCTCTGTGAAGCTCGCTCTGGGAGCATAGCAGGCTAAAATTATACTATTAAGTTTGGGAGGGGTTATAAGATTTTCTTTATGCTAAAATGTTGTTTTATTTAAGATTGAGCTTTGCATTTCATTTCTGGTGGAGTGGCTGGTTGTGGCGGGTCTTGTCGGTATTCTGCCTTGTCAGATATGGTGCTCGCCTAATGTTGAGCGTCCCATATCTTGGGCGGGGTGTGACGTCTACCAGCGTTGGCAGAATCACCTCTCGTTAGCCACTAGCGCTTGCCAGGGCAGTGAAATGGGCTACAGTTATCAGAGAATGTTGTTCTTTCTTTCATAGTACTCGCATTGTCACAGACAGTCCAGTGGTGGTCTGTATTTTCGTCTGTGACAAAGGGAAGTATTTTATATCATTAGTAGAATATATGATGCATTGTGTAGAGTTAAGGAGAGAGAGAGAGAGACGAGAGCGTGGTGGTAATATGTGCGTGTGTATGTATGTGCTACCTCGCTCGGAGGAGTTTTCCCGCTCGCGCGGGCTTTCCCTCGCCTTTGATTGGCTGGTGGCTCCGGGCGCGGCCTAGGGACCTGCTGCCTTGTGACGTCTCGGCCCGTGATTGGCCGACCATCGCGCCCTTCCGAGCTCCTGTGTAACTAACCTCCTGCGTGAGCGTCCAGAGGAGCTACCCTTCTCAGGACAGGCTTGGCGTGCATGCTTCTAACATCCCTTGCATACTCTCTCCCGATCACCCCCTTTACCACTGTCTCTCTCTCTGACCTTCTTCTTTTCCATTGCTCCTCACCTTTATTCAATTACTTATCCCCTTGGGTTCTGCATACGGTTTCCATAGCCGGCCCATTGTATTGCATGCGCCGTCCTCTGATATTTTTACATGTACTTAGAATAGGATTGAGGGTTCTTAGTTAGTAGAGGTTAAGAACTCTGTATGTGTCTCCATTATTGATTTAGTGTTTCTGCTCTTTTATTTAATGCTAGACTGGGATAAGGTTACTGTAGTCATTGTCTCCGATGCGTGTATGGTTTGGTTATACCTACACGACTTCGACCGGTCCTGTAGTAGCCTAAGTTGTCTTTTCGGCTGCGTCTTTTGCGAGTGCAGCATTGTGTTGACTGAGGGCTTTGGCCTGTTCCAGTTCCACACTTTGCTGCCTCTTTGCTTGTCTTTTGAGGGTCGCCAGGATAGAACCAGATACTTGTGATCTGGATCTATCAAGAGAGCACCCCAGTCAATTAACGTAACTTAAAGGATGCAGTCTTAAGGACATCGCTAGGCTACGAGCCTGTCTTGCTCAACCCCAGTTCCTTACCTAGAGTATCCCAGCTAGACATTATTAATTGAGTAGACACTTGTTAGTATTTAGTATAAGCTCTTTGATATGTACGCTTTATTATTCACAGCATTTATTAGTCTAGGTTGTTGCTGAGCCGCACAACCATAGTAGACTGTTTCGTTGATGAGGAAGTACTTCTTTTAGTGTCGAGCATTACTACCGTTGCATATTTATAGTATTCTCGTATCAGTTAACATTATAATTATGTCCTATATTTTGGTGTATTCAGTCTACACGTGTGGTGTCCTGCCTCCTGCCTTTATATGATTTAAAATACGAGCATCTTCTTAGCATCAGACTTTCTTCAGAAGTTTCCAGGTCTATGCTGTAGGACTATACTTCACTTTCTTTCAGATAGGAGTGAAGAGTTTATTGTTGTTTAGAGTAACTGTATTGAAGCATCTTTTTATTGTATTAAATCTTGCAGTGATTTAATTGATCTTTCCATAGCTTCCCTTTTATGCATTTTAACGTAACTTGCATCTTGTTTGTTATCAGGCTATACCAGTGTGGGTTAGCCTGAAGTAGAGTACATTTATGGCCTGTTAAGGATACCCGGTTATCGCAGATTAACTCTGGAGGGTATAGGTGTTTTTGTTCGCCAGCATATAAGTTCGAGGGTTTGGATCTAGCGTACCGTTGTTGCATAGTGCCCTATTACTAGTCCAATCATTAAGTGCCCTTGTTTTATTCGTAGCCCCGGTCGTAACATATCCGAGCAAATAACGCAACGACGAGGTGGGGAACAGCTCGGAACCCGGCTAGTGTCGGCGGAACAGAGACGGGTGAAGCGTAAATATTCACATTTTGGCTCTTCATTTCAAATATTCATAGCGCAAAAAGTATTTGTCGTAGGAACTTCTAGTTTTGTTATACTCATCAGCATTATTTGCCATATTCATACAGCCTAAAAAATGTAAAACCATACACTTCACAACGAAATAAATCGAAAATGTTATAAACCATATCAATCAAAATCATAGTTTTTGTTTTTCGGTCACTGCTTGAGAACTATTGAAGATAAATAATTTCTGTTTTCAGATTTGGAAAGAGGAGAAAAAATATTATTATTTGAGCAAAAATATATATATGGTCGTCACTCAAAATTTAGAGATAGGACGGTGTGAAGACAATTGCATGGGAAATAATTGTATTCGGGACTCATTTACACTTTCATATTTCGATTTATTTACATTGTTTTTTGTTTTATCATGTACTATAAATATTCCTCTTTGCATTGACATATGATACATCACAATAAACAGCATTCTGGTGGATGAAAATACAGAAAAACACAAGGCTTCGAAAACTCGCCCAGCCTGGTATTTCATGGAAAATTAGAGAATGTCTTACCATAAGTTTTATAATTAAGTTGCCGGAGGTGGGAGGGTTAACTCTCTATAAAGGATATAATCTTTAACTCACATTTTCCTTACAACACCGTACGCGTAGTCCGTTACACATGAACATAAAAGCTTTGTTAATACAATAGTACACCTGAATACAACACTAGCCCGTAGGCCGTTTAACTCTCTATCAGAGATATAATCTTTAACTCTTAGTTCCCTTACAACACCGAACGCATAGTCCGTTACACATGAACATAAACTCTTTGTTAATACAATATTACACCGGAATACAACATTGGCTCGTAGGCCGTTTAACTCTCTATAAAGGATATAATCTTTAACTCTTAGTTCTCTTACAACATCGAACGCGTAGTCCGTTACACATGAACATAAACTCTTTGTTAATACAATATTACACCGGAATACAACATTGCTCCCCGGACAATATTTCTGGTAGCTTCAAGAGCCGGATACACCCTTACGTTACTTTCTATTTCAAGGTCACTCAACCGAGCTAGGAGGTAGGAAGACTAATCATGAAGTTCCTTTATCGATGATAAGTTACCTTAAACATATTCGGACTAGATTCCCTTCAATATAATTCGGACGGGTGTCCTTGCAATATAATTTCGGACGTGTGTCCTTACAATATAATCCGGACGTGTGTTCTTACAATATAATTCCTATAACCCTAGCTGAAGCTCATCTCTAAAACAACTATTCACTATTTTCCCCTGAACCCAATGTTGTTATTTAATCTCTGTCCCTCTTACGTTAATTAAAGAACTTCTTATAAGATCCTAAATACTTGGTGGCTAATGGCTTAGAGCCCTTTCTATCAATAAACACTAGTTACACATAACACATCATCCGTTTATTCTATTTCTTAGTCAAGTCAATTTCTCTTTTCGTTTTGTTCTATAAGAACACATATTTTTATTGAAGATCCCCCGAATTATTCAAATTCCCCTCTCTCTTTTTCTTGGTTCCTCTGCGGGCCCAATAAGGTTGTCACTCTTAACCATCTCCTGTCATCCTGGATGAAGTTGCTGGCTGCGGGTGTGCAGGCATGCAATATGGCGACAGGCCCAGGGATACTGATGGTGTATCCTCCGGGTTGGTGAGAGTGATACAGGACTCGAGTGCTCTGCTACTGGAACTGTTGTGTGGGCTGGTAGGCTACTGTGGTGATCGCCTTGGTTCCTGGTGTGCCCGCAGGATAGGGGGAGGCTGGGAGGAGAGGTGTTGCTTCCTCGAGGCGTGGTGCCCGTCTGACCCCGAGCGGAGGAGGGAATATAGGAAAGATGAGACAAGTAATCAAATTTACCCAAGGATACGACCTTGCCAAGGCCGTTTTTACACTCCAGGTACCCAGTTTTACGTATGGGTGGGACGAGGCGAACACGAGAGAAGGCCAGCCCAATGACCACTGAGCAATCCTGGTGGCTAGCCAAGTTCTCATTCTCGTGTGTTTGATTGATTGCAGGAAGCCACCAATCAGGTCCCTGGATTCATTTGAGCCACAACGATTCCAGGTACTCATTTTCGTCTGAGTGAGACGGAACTACACAGGAATTGGAGTATGTTCAACATTCCTGGGCTACTTGGACTCTGGTGGCAAGCCAAGGAAATTTCACCCATCCCATGCATGTGTGACAACCATCTGATCAATGTCGGTCCCGGGTGCAATCACCCATCCAGCTACACCGTGCTGGTGCAGGGCCACCCGGAATGAATGAATGAATGAATATAGAAAAGGTGGGTGAGGGTGAAAGAAGGGAAGTTTTTATTGGTTAAGTAGGAGAGACAGTGATAATAGTGGGAGAAATAGGGTGTCGGGGCTTGACCCAACGTGCGTGAGTTGGATAATTGAGCTGGGGTTGAGTTGATTTAGTTGGAGAAGTTACTTAAATGAGATTCAGGATGGCTTGCCAAGAAGGGGGCAAGGGATGGGGAGCAAGTACATTTTGGGTGGTAAAAAATCGAAAGTGATTGCTATTGGGCTTTGGATGTTTTATGGTTGTATTTTTGGATGGTAGTAATTTGAAAATGGTATAAAAGGGGGAGATAATTTTGGGTGGCATTGAGTCAAAAGGGGGTACTGCTGGGGAAGACTGTCAGTGGCAGAACCTGTAAGAAAGCTGTACTGGTATTATGTTTTGAAGTTACGTTAAAAGGTTGTTGTCTTGTTATTTGTCTGTGAAGTTATATATTTTAATTGGAAGTGAATCTAGGAATCTAGGTCAAGAGTGGTAGGGAGGTTGGACTGTGGACGAGCCGGCATGACCCACCGCCTCTACCAATCTTGATCTTAAGTGAATTTTGAAATGGGTGCATCTCTGTTGTTGGGGTGAAGGAGGTTTGACAAGGGGCGGGGGGGATATAAAATTTTGTTGAAAATTTGGATGAAGTTATCATGAAAGGTATCAAGTTTTATCATTTGTTTTTCTGCTAATTGCTGCCAATAAGTATTTAGAGGGGGGATGTGGGCTAGATTGTGAAGATGTTGTGCCGTCTGGAACTCATACCACTGAGTCCCGAACATCCACCTCAGTGCTTTATTTTGTATTCTTTGGTATTTTCGTTGGTTGGTAGGGGCCGAAAGTGAAATGCTGAGTGGGACGTAGCACAAAAGAGGTCTTATAAGTGCTTTGTATAAGTGAAGCTTGGTTTTTATTGAGGCATTTCTGAATCGAAAGATGGTTTGTAGGGATTTAGATGCGATGGCAATGGAAGTTTTTGCTTGTTGATGAAATCGGATGTTTTTGTCGAATGTGAGGCCGAGTACTTTGTTAGTGGGAGAGACATTTATTTGTGTGCGGTTAGGGACAGGTGCTCGGGAGTTCTGGAATAAGGCCTTGGGCAGGGATGTCCTTTGGCAAAGTATGTGACGTGTGATTTTTGAGGATGAGCCTGAATCCGCCATTTTTGCTCCCATTGTGCTACTTTGTCACGTTCTCTTTGAGCTCTGTTTGTCAATGCGTCTATTGTGTCTGCTCTTATTATTTGTGTCACGTCGTCTGCGTACATTACTGTGAGAGAGTCATTGTGAGTGGGGTTGGGAAAATCATTTGTGTATAGGATGTAGAGGGTAGGAGCGAGCACTGACCCTTGAGTACCTCAAGGCTCGCATTTAGTGCAAGTGAATCTGAATAAAGATTAGAAAACTTAATTTTGGCTGTTCTATTATCCAAAGAGTAATTAATGGGAAGTTGAAATTTTCGCAGATTTTGTACTTCAAGCCTTCGTGCCACACTGTGTCAATAGATCGTTTTATGTCCTTGGTAATTAAGGCTGTCTTGTTTTTTCGTCTGGACTGTTTGTTTATGTGAAGGTAGTTTGTGATAATGTTTAGTGCTTCTTGTGTCGATCTGTGTTGTCTAAAACCAAATTGCATGTTCGTGAGGAGTCCTTCGTCTTCGAGAAATAGTCTGAGTCGGTGGTTTATGATACGTTCTAGAGTCTTCCCAAGAGTCTCAAGTAGACTAATGGGTCTGTAGTTTAGTGGGTTAGTCTTGTCTTGGTTTTTCTTGGGAATGAGGATAATGGTCGCTGTCTTGAAGCAGACGGGAAAGTAGCCTGATGCCAGGATGGCATTGTAGAGACGAGTGAGTGCTGTTATGAAAGTGTTAGGTAGGTGCTTTACAAGGTGGTGATTAATACCCGTGGCACCAGGCGCCTTTCTCCGTGTTTTAGACAGGATGAACTTGACTTTGTCTGGCACAATGGGAGCAGTGAGTATGTTTTGAGGGTCAAGTGTGTTTAGGTTAATGTGTGTGTCATGGGAGATGTTGTCGGGGATGGTAGTGAGATGTTCTATATTGCGGATGTGTTGTTCGGCAGGCCTTTCAATGGGGTGTGGGTGGTATACTTGTTGCCATGTCTGTTTAAATGTATTTGTGATAGCCCTAGGATCAGTAATTGTGTTGCCATTAACAGTGAGGGAGGATGTTCTGGGAGTGTTATTACCTTGTAAACGTGTTATGTGTTGCCAGAATTCCCAGGGCTTAGTTTGTCTGTGTTGTTCTGCTGAATGTACTAGGTGAGTCCAGTGAGAGTCATGATCAGATTGCAGGCTGTTAAGGATGTGAGTTCTGAGGTTGGAGAGGTCGTAGCATACTCGGCCTGGTATGTGGTTGTGTTTGTTCTGTTCGAATCGACGACGATAGCACACTAGGAGTCGTTGTGTTCTGATGGAGGGTCTGAAAGTGTGTTTGATTTTGTATGTAGTTTTTGGGATGGTTGTGTTGGCTGCATTTATGATTTTGTTCTGTAGGTTCTCAATTTGTTGGTCTATGTGTGTGTAGTGTTGTCCCTCATAGTCGTGTATGTAGTTGTCTTCTGATAAAATGTTTTTGAATTCTTCCTAGTTTGCTTGTGAGTAGTTAAAATGATATTGACATGGGACTTGAATTGGGTTTGAAGAAATTGACATGAAAACTGGGAAGTGATCTGATCCTGAAAGTGGCCCTGGGGAAATATCATGATGGAATATATTAAAAGCTTGGTTTGAAAAAATTAAGTCAGGTTTACCATTACCGTTTGGTGTGAAAACTGTGTTGAAGTCTGGGCCTTGAAAAGTTAATCTTTTGTGGTTGTGTAGTGCTAATAGTTGAATTCCATGTTGATTAATGGTATTGTGTTGGAAAGCTTGGTGTCTAGCGTTAAAGTATGCAAGTATAAGTGTAGGTGCATTGTTATTGAATAAGGTATTTAAGTCTGTGTAAGGGATGTAGGTATTTGGTCTGACATATGTGGTGGCAACTATGAGGGGTCCAAGTGTTGTGTGTGTTTTAACTGCAAGGAAATATTTGTATGTCCAGTCTGTGATGAATTCGTGTTGAATGGTGCTTTTTATCATGATTGCAACTCCATCGTTGGCATCGCCATCGGTCTGTCGTGTTGTGTAACCAAAGAATCTAATTTTATGTGTGTTGTACGTACAGGTGCTGTTAATTAGTATTATGTCCGGGTCATTATCTAAAATTAATTGTGTGAGTAGGTGTCTGCTAGTGTAGTAGTGTCTTATGTTGAATTGGATGACTCTTAACATGATGGGGTATCGTGAAGTGAGCTATGTGTGGGGGAGTGGGGGGATGGTGGGGCCCGGGCTGGAGAGGGAGAGGATGAGGAGCGGCCTCCTCCAAAAGATAGAGATTTGGAGGTAGAGTTGGCGTTTTTTCTTGGGGTTTCGACTTTACGTGACTTTGACCGAGAACGGTTTAATTCAGGGTAGGGTAACTCAGCTGGGCTGGTGGGTTTTTGTTTTAGAGGAGATTGGGGAGGAATGGTGGGTGTTGTTGGTGTAGGAGGGGGTGGGGGAGGCATGAAGGATGTTGGGGTAGTAAGGTCAGGAAGGTCAGGGTCAGATGCATTGAGAGTTGGGTCAGTGACAGTTGTGAGGGGAGGGGGGGGGGGGGGAGGTAGGGGGATCTTGAGGTTCATTTTCAGTGGTGGGAGCGATTGACATTTCAGGGATTTCGTTGGCGCTTGGGGGTTGAGGAATAGGGGTAGTGGAGGATGAGTTGGAGGTAGTGGTTGAGGGTAGTGGAGGATGGGTTGGAGGTAGAGGTTGAGGATAGTGGTAGCAGGGTGGAGGAATAGGAAGAGGAGTGGCTGAGAGAGATGGAATGTGAGAGTTCTTGCTATGCTGGAACCAAGACTCAGGGATCATGATGGCAGGGAGATTGTGGGCAGTCAGGCCATCATTTAGGAGCTTGTTAAACTGTGGGGTGACTTTTTGGTTAGTGAGGTGGAGTGCAACATTAACAAGGAATGAAGTTTGGGCGAATATTTCGCGGTTGAACAATGGGGTGGGAGGATTGATGTTGGGTGGGGTAGGGGGGAGGATTGAGGGATGTGTGAGGTGGCCACTGAAGCATATGATGTGGCAGTGGCTGGGTGGGATGAGAATAAAGTACGTGTTTGGATGGAGTGGCCTTTGTAGTTTTTTTCTAGTCTCTTTTAAGACATTGAGACGGAAGGGACATTCGGCACTGATTGCAATGTGAGGGCCATTGCAGTTTGAGCATTTCAGGGAGATTGATGAGCAGGTGGTAAATGAGTGCCCTGACTCAGCACAACGAGAGCAAGTTACTGTTTTCTTACATTGGGCTGTGGGATGTCCGTAAGCATAGCAGTTATAGCACTGCTTGAGATTGATCCAGGACTCAGGGGTCAGAAAATCAGGCGGCAAAATCACATGAAATGCCTTGAGACCTGTTTTTAGAACCTTACTGGCCTCCTGAGGGGAGGCACAACGAATTTTGAGGGCTTGACGTTGGGTTTTAAATACTTCACAGACAGTGATGGAGTTTTTCTTGGAAATTTCCCTGGCAATCTCATCTTCGTCTTTGTTGAAGATGCTCTTGTCAGGGTGCAGCATTTTGACTGTACAGGCAGCTTTAAGTTCTGGGGAGAGGACTAGTTCATAACCAGCAGATTGGAGTTTCTTTAGAGTGGCAGGGTTGAGATATGCATCAAGATCTTTTTGTGAAGCAAGTCTTATCTTGATAACATTGAGATTTTTGAAAACCCTGACTATTTGGGTTTGAGTGATACTAAATATGTGAGAGCCTGGGTCATCAGGGGGATCGTTAATGCATTTGAATTTGACATAGAGTGCCATACTGAATCATTGGGAGAAACAAGTTTCAGTGCTAACTATAAGTAAAGTGAAAGTGAATGGGGAATATAACAAGTCTGAGGTTAGGGAGGTAGAGTTAATTGAAATTTTTTGATGGAAAATTCTAAAACTGTACCCAGGGGACACCCGTATGGGATGTCCCCAGAAAAACTTAACTCCTACCTATGTCCTTGGACTGTAGGCAAGCCTATGTCACAGAACCCTAATCTACTTGAAGTATAAACCCTACCCACTTGCCTCCTATAACCAGGGGCTACCCCCCCCCCTCCCCTTTCATGGCAATGCCTTCAGGGTTCGGCGTCGTACTACAAGTGGGCTTCTAATGGGCGGTAGTGGGTAATATTTAATAATTTGGAAAAAGAAAAGCAATGAGAAAGGTTTGGGGAAAAGATAAGAGTATAGGAAAGTAATGAGAATGGAGAAGGATGATGATGAGATATGAGGTGAGATGCAGGGAGCTGATTGGCCGGGCGAGCGTCCATCGAGGTGTTGATTGGAGGAGAGAGAACTGATGGAGGAAGCTAGGGGGCTAGGTTTGGCTGGTCCTCAAGCCGTCCATCTTCTATCTGCTGCTGCTTGAAGATTTTCTTTCTTCTTTCTTCTGCTGCTTGAAGATGGGGGGGGCTACAGGCCTGTAGGAGAGACCAGAGCATCACCAAGTACCACCTCGCCACCCGGCTCTCGTCCCCTTCCCTTTATATGGGGGCCCGGCGCGCTGATTGGCTGCCCCGCTTCGCGCTGCCAATTGTGCTTTAGCAAGCGTGGCTTGCAGTTTAGACTCAGTCCTCTCTCGCTCTCCTTCTCCAAAGTAAGTGCCAAGAAGTTGATTACCTTTGTCATTTAGTGGCTTACGGGAGTCAGATGCTGGCACTAAGTTGTCTGACAAAAGGCAAGTAGAAGATCCGGTGCAAGGAGCAAATGAGGTAGATGTAGGAGGGTCACAGGTGGTCATGCCGGGAATTTGGACGTTTGTGGCCCAAAAAGTTCGACACAAAGGAGCGCCCTGATTGGTCGGACGCTTTCCTACTTTAGCTATTACTAGATAATTTTAGTATGCTCATGAGAAACCTTTCGTGATCAAATGGTTAAATGTATTGTTGTCCCCTATTGATTGTAGGGTTCATCTGGTCCATTACTACAATACGCTTTATGGCCTCCATGGGGAAATTATGGTGTACTGTCTGTTTCTGTCTGTGTGTTGTGGTTGTGTGTGTGAATGCACGCGTTTTAGCTAAAATTTGTTACTGTAAGTGGATATTTTGTCACTGTGTGACTGTGTAAGTATGTGACTGTCTGTGCGTGTGCATATGTGGCTGTGACTGTATATGAGGGGAGAGTGGAACAGACAGTAATGAATCTCCAGTAGTACCCTTTTCCGTCTACGAACACATCTGATTATTTGTTGGTTAACATTAGATAGTTCCGCCCATCAACCTGGTACAAACACCCACGAACAGGGTCAACATTTTTGTTCACCCTATTCGAACAACTGAATACATTCTGGTTACGTGGGTTCTACTGAGCTACCATACCAGTGTTTCCACCTGGCAGGATTAGCATCGTCCTGGGATGTGTTTTAATTTTATGCATGCATTATACAACGAATTTTGTCCGAATTATCTTTGAATTTATCTTCTTCAGTTCCACTCAACGACGTTTAATGCCCACCATTCACAAATATAAATTACATATCCCCCCGCCTCTCTCTATCTATTCACACTAAAACCCATAAACTCTCTCTCTCTCTCTCTACACACACACACACACTCTCTCTCTCTCTCTCATTGTCCAGCCTTAACGTTAACGAGCGGTATTATTTGATATCAGCAGCAACAATTTAACGACATGGTCCCGGTAATCTGCAATCTGCTATAATGCTTCCGTGATATATACTGTATGTTTGGAAGTATGACTAATGATTTGTCTATTCTGGTCTGTAGGTCGTGGATGTTGTTATTCCGTTCGTGGTTATACACAAAATGTTTTTAGGACTATATATTGTTTTGTAAGGTGCTCGGGGCTGTAAGTATTGGATTACCCTACTAGTCCAACTTACTTCGCCTAAACGTGTTTGTAATTTGTTCCACATTTGTTTACAATCACCCACAGCTCAAGTGGATTAGGTTGTGGTAAGATAAAATATGTTAACATATGTTTGGGGTAACATGATCACTAAATTATAAGTTTTGCTCGTTTTGTTTAGGTTCTGTTGTGATTGGTTTGGTTAGGATAAGTGTAACACAATAGAGCAACAGATGTTAAATAATAGCGACGGTAATGAAAAGAGCGACGGGTGTAAGAGATAGAACAACCAAAGAACATCAGCTGTAAACATGGAACAAACGTATTAAAACAGCAATAGTTGCAAGAAAACACGCAACGGTTGTGAGGAAAATAACAACAGGTGTAAGGTAAAAGTAGCAGTTGTAAGGAAAATAACAACAGATGTAAGAACAAAATATCAGTTCTAAGGAAAATATCAACAGATTTAAATATAAGGCAACAATTGTATGGAAATAAAGCAACATGTCTAAAACTAGAACTGTGTAGGAAATAGGGCAAAATGTGTATGAAAGTTGGTGTAACAAAAAGAGCAGTATGTATCAAAAGAACAAATGTCGAAGACATAGTATCAGGTGTAAACTATAGAGTAACAGGGGACAACTATATTATCATATATTATACGGTATGTTATGGAAACTGAACCTGCATTTTATGTATAGTTTTCTTAATTTATCTTATTCAATTCCATTATATTTACATTTAACCTGATTTGTTCATATTTTTTACCCTAATTTATATACAGTATGTACGATTTTAGAATTCTCCAGTTTTATTCCTTCTAACTCCAGCCTGTCCAGCCTTCCTTCATCCCAACCTGCTGTCCTTCTTCCTTCGTTTTCTTCCCACTCCTTCCACTCCTTTTCTTCTGTATCCATCTCTTCCTTCTTCCATACTTCCCTCCCTCTTTTCCTTCCTTCCTCCAATATGTTCTTCCTGCCATCCTTCATTCCTTCCTCCTCCTCCTTCTTTTAGTCTCGACCCAGTAAAGTGAGCATGGCATGAGAAACTATACAGAAAAATACTCGAAAAGAACCCGAGAGCTCTGAGATTAATGTCTTAAAGTAAATTTATGTTGAGTACAAAGGAGTACAAAATAAGTCAAGCAACAACAGGTCTAGCGACCCCTCGAGGTTGGTTGCCCTGTAAATCACTGCTGTTCAGAGTGTCCAACAGTGGTTCGGAGTAGGTAAGGGACAATTGGAAAGAGAAGCACTGCCTTAAGACCAATGTCCTAGGCAGGGTTAGGAGATGTTAGTAGGGAATAATTTGGGTTAATAATATAACAGGATGTATCTGAGAAAACGGTAATTAATTTAAAAATGCAATCAGTCGTGGGTTTAAGGCGAGGTGCTTGTCTAGGCGATGTTTAAAGGAATCAACGGTGCTGCAGTCTATAACATCTCGAGGAAGTCCATTCCACAAGTTCACAACTCCATTGAAGAAGAAATTCTTAGACTTGTGCGAGTTAAAAGATTTACCAATAATTTTGCAACCATTTCCCTGTGTGTAGTTTGATTGGTCACTCGTAAAGTAATTATTACAGTTCATATTGTTGATGCCTTTGATGATTTTGAAGACTTATGGTTTGTTTCTTAGATTAGGTATCATTTTGTTAACTCTACGTTGAACTCCTTCAAGTTTATTGATATAATTTTGGTATTAAGGGCACCAGGGTTGAATGCAATATTCCAGAAGAGGATGGACTAGGGAATTGTAAAGTGTAAGAATTACATCTTTGGATTTATGCTTGAATGACCTGCCTATAAAGCCAATTATTTCTTAACAACTTCTGAATATTGTTGACTGGGCTTTAGGTTACTCGATATGTTTACTCTCAAATCAGTTTCTTTGTCTACACTCTTAAGCTGAGTGCAATTCATTGCATAGTTTGCTTTCTCATTTTGGGTCCCGATATGGAGTACTTTACATGTATCCACATTAAAACTCATTTGCCAAATTGGCGCCCAATTTGATAGCTTATCTATGTTATTTTGCATATCTTCTACATGTTCGTTTGAGAGTACAGTATTTGAAATTTTTGTATCGTCTGCAAACTTTGAGATTGTACAGGTGCGGCACTCATCTATGTCATTTATATAAACTAGGAAGATAACTGGCCCTAGAACCGATCCCTGGTGTATCCCACTAGTTACATTGGCCCATTTCGATGCTTTACCGTATATGACTACCCTTTGCTCTCTTTCACCGAGCCAATTTTCCATCCATCTCATCACTCCCTCTTATATTCCATGCACTTTTAATTTTATCATTAAACGTTAGTGGGGTTCTTTGTTAAAGGCCTTTTGAAAATGAAGGTATATAATATCTACAACTTTACTCTCGTCATATAGGTTGAAGATATCGTGGAAAAAGTCTAAGAATTTCATGAAGCAGGAACGTTTGTTACGGAAGCCATGCGGAGTATCTTTGAGTAAGTTATTTTCCTCTATGTGACTTACGAGTCTGTCTCTTATGATTGCTTCTAGCATTTTACAGACAATTGAGGTTAAGCTAATTGGACGATAGGTACTAGGTAAAGATTTGCTGCCTTTTTTTATATCGGTGTTACGTTATAGAGCTTCCACTCATCAGGCATAGTCCCGGACTGTAAGGATTTATTAAAAAGCAATGTCCCTGGTTTGGAGAGCTCACATTTAGCTTCTTTTTTAACTCTAGGTGATATTGTGTCGGGTCCAGGTGATTTGTTTGACATTTCAGTACTTCTCTCTCTGTAATGTTGACATTGCTTAGAGCATCAGAATTGTCTAACTGAACTGGCGGTGCTGTAGGGATATCACTAAGGTCTTCTGTTGTAAAAACTGATGAGAGAGAGAGAGAGTGTGTGTGTGTGTGTGAGAGAGAGAGGCTTAAGAAGGAACCAATTTTGTGAGATAAAACCTTTTGGTCGGTCCATTTCCTGTTGGCAAGAGAGACCTTAGACCTACACAACCCACGAAATGTATATAGATAACAAAGGCTATAGATAATAGATGCATATGATAATAGATAAATCAGTAAACAGAGATAAGGGATACATTGATACAGGGAAATCGATATTAGTTCTGTACGTTGTGTCCTAGGTTAGAATCCCGGAAGGATCACATGCTTTCATTAATTTCCTTTGGCTAGTAATTGGTGTGAAGAACAATATTACTTAAATTATATATATATATGTTTCTAATCTCTCAGTGGGAATCGAACCGTCGACCATCAGGACGATAGCTGACGCTTTAATCAACTACACCACGGCACCACTGCCGTGGTGTTGTTGATTAAAGCGTTGGCTATCGACGGTCGACGGTTCGATCCCCACTGAGAGATTAGAAACATTTAGTGGCTCACGTGTATTTGTGATATATTCTCAATATATATATATATATATATATATATATATATATATAAAAGTAAGAATCCAGTCAGCCAATCAACACGCTCCATTAGACCATCTCTTTAAACCAGCTATGTTTGACATTCCTGACATTTCCCACAACTTTGCCACACCCTCCCTCTCAGCCAATCACGGGCCCCTGTTGTCGGAGCAAGCAAACGCTAGGCCAGCCGCGGACACATATCCACCTTTCACATCGCTCTCGCTCCCTCCACAGGCCGTTTCTCCTAGTTGCAATAGGTCTATGACATCAGTGCAATCCTTATACTCCTGTAAGCCACTACAAGACATTTACAACCATCTTTCAGGGACATATTACGAAGAGGTAAACCCGGAGAAGAGAGAAAGAACTGTTCAAGTTAAGCGGCTAGAGGAAGCACTGCCCGGGCAGCCGGCTCGACCAATATCACAGCGTGGAAAATCGTGAGGCGGGGCTATATAGGGAGGGGGGTGGGGCCGCAGATTTCAGGGGGCAACCCTGCCTGCACGCTTGCAACCCTGATAATAGATCAGAAGGTTAAGCAACGTAGGGTCTGGTCAGTAGTTAGATGGGTGACCGCGCCAGGTACCAGCACAGCAGTTGCTGGGTTGGTTTGGCATGTTGTCCTGCTCCAGCAAAGGCAGTAGCTGGTTGGGTGATTGCACCCGGTACCGACATTGACCAGATGTTGCCCTAGGGGTGGGTGAAATTTCCCTGGCTTGCCACCAGGGTTCAAGTAGCCCAGGAGTGTTGAACAAACTCCATTCCCTGTCAGTTCCGTCTCACTCAGACGAAAATGAGTACCTGGATTCATGGTGGCTAAAATGAATTCAGGGGCCTGATCGGTGGCTTCCTACAACCAATCAACACACGAAACTGAGAACTTGGTTAGCCACCAGGATTGCTCAGTGGCCATTGGGCAGGCCTTCTCTCGTGTTCGCCTCGTCCCACCCATACGTTAAACTGGGTACCTGGAGTGTAAAATCGGCCTTGGCGTAGGTCGTATCACTAGGGTAAATTTGATTACTTGCCTCACCTTTACTATATACTTCCCGCAGATTTCACTCCCGTCACGGAATCCACTGGGCTCACCTGCCAGCAACTCTCTACCTTTCCCTCACCAAAACAGTGATGGGAACTTGGCCAAATCTGCTCCAGCCTACCAGCTTGCCTACCACCAGCCAATAAAGTCCACCGCTGGCCTAATGCAGCTTTCGTCTGCTGACCAGATACACCACAAGTATCCTGGTGCTTGTCGTCACATTGCTAGCTTACACACTTATAGCCAAGCAATTCAAGAGGGGCAACAAGTAGTAGATGGGACTGAAGACTTCCAGAAGACATATTGGCCGGCCATGAGGTGGTGAAGATTGTTCCAGAGATACCCAAGACTTTTTACAGGACCCTTATGGGCCCGAAATAGATTCACTCAAAAGATAAAACAATGCCTGACAAACCCAGTGATTCTAACCATTAAATAACTGGATGTGTTCTTATAGAACAAAATAAAGAGAAATAGATTAGACTAATGAATTAAATAAAAAGATGAAGTATTGAAAGAATATAACTGTTATTGATAGAAAAGGCTTCATGCCACTTACTGTAGCTATAAATAGTATAGGATCTTCTAGGTTAGTAGATAAATGTAAACAATACAGATAAGTGGAAGACGTCAATAAGATATTAAAGCTAGAGGCAGCTATAGGACTGACGTGGGGATAAATAATAGTTGCAGATAGATTAGATCTAGCTTGAGAAATAGTGAGGACGGACACTAGTCCATATGAACCACAAATACTTTTTGATATAAAGGAAACATTGTCATTTGTAGCATTTAAGAAGAAGAATCCGCCGGTATAGTAATAAGATTTGTGATCATGATATAAGTAACAAGTCGAGTTGACTGTTGTGAGGAAATATTGTACTCCTGAGATAAGTAATTAGTGAGTTGATAAATATAGTATCAATCAGATTAAACATTGAGAATAATAATGTAATCATGATAGGCCTATATATAAAGTAATTAGGTGTTGAATATTGTAATGGTAATATTGGTGTTTATGAAATATTGATTACTGTATCGGACCATGTATTGAGATAGTTTATTTGAATAAGTGGTGTCAATATTATTGAGTTTATTTATTTGTTAAATAGGAAGCCAGAGTGGAGACACTCCAGAATAGAGTTTTATTAACGTAAGTGCCTACGGGTACAGATCTACTTGTTATCAAAGATAAGTTATATATGTATATATGTAAATGTGTTAAGTATAGGGAAATGGAGATCAAGTTTATTAAAGCCTTGGTCTTATGATTAGACGTATTGAGGCCCAGTAAAGTGTGACATATTATTTTGGAGACTAGTGATGTGCCTTTGGATCGAAGTCGGAGTGAGGCAATGCCTGAATAGCGGGTATCCAAATAGATGGTAACGGGAACTTAAAAGTTCCAACGTGCAATCTATTGTGGGTCGACGATAATATTCAATCTGTGTGTTGAACTCATTTAGGCCCGAACAGAGAATCAATTGCTAAGGGAACATAAGCTACTATTGAGTTTGTTAAATAAAGATACGAACTTCTGAACAACAGTCGAATTATGCCCACCTTAGTAGTATACTTAGAATTATAAAATAAGTACTACATTTTGGTGGCAATCGGTGGGATTCGACTAATTGTTTAGATTGAGTATATTTATCTAACGAACCAGACATAATGCCGACATTACTACCTTTTAGATTATGGGAAGAAGGGAAAGAAGAAATCGAGCTATGGATTGAACAATTAGAATGTCAATTCACTCTACTTGATGTGGGAGAGGATGAAAAGAAGATTAGCCTATGGAAAGGCACACTTAAGCAAGGGCCTGAACGATGTAAGGGTACGTCTAGACTCTAGAGGGACTAGTGTCATGGGTAGAAGTTAGGAAGGCCCTGATAGAGGAATTTGGCCGAGAAACCTCCACCAGGAAGGCCAGAGACAAACTACAGAGTATGAAATTAGATGGACAACATGTGAGAACCCTGAGAAGGGAAATCACGAAACATTTCAAAACTGCTTATCCTCACATGGACCAGGAGAGCCAGGACACCCAGATAAGCGAAATTATGATTCAGACCTGTCCTGTGGAAGTTAGAAAGCATTGTATTATACATGAAGTGACTACCACAAAAGAACTCATGGATGTAATCAAGAAGGTGATGGAAGCCAGAGAGCTAAAGGAGGAGAAAAAGAAAGGGGAAGAGGAGAACCCAAACAAAGAGTATCAGAGAACAATGATCCGATGCTTTATACGCAGACAAACCGGACACCTAGTTAGGAACTGTTCGAACCGGTTCCATGTCATCTCAACCAGTAGACCATTTCAACCAGTAGCTCTCAACCAGTGCCAAATCAACCAAGACCAACCAAATCAGTGCCAAAATATTGTATTAACCTAACCTAACCTAACCTAACCATATTGGTTGATTTGGTACTGGTTGAGAACTACTGGTTGAAATGGTCTGCTGGTTGAGTTGACCGGTCACCGTTCGAACCGTCTCCAAACTCCGACACACAGATTTAACTCGAGACCAACACCTCCAGACGATCGACCCCTTCCAATGGTGACAAATCCAAACCAGAGGGGAATGCTCCCAGTAGAGTACAGAGAAACAGAGACCCAAACAAAAATCACGATGCCAGAAGAAAGAGAATGCTTTTCCCTATACCTCTCATAGAAGGGCGATATGGCGAGGGTAATATATTAGAGAGACAAACGCCTTGCGAAACAATAGTGATCAATGGGAAAGCCACAAACATGTTAATAGATACAGGGGCCAATAGAAGTTGTCTTTTGGAGAATTTTGTGAAAAATAGTCAGAAAGAAATAGGACCACTAAACCAAACTAGTATTCAGTTGGCAGGAGCCGGAGGTCAACCATTGACGATTTTAGGGAGAACTGACACCTTGGAGGTACAATGGAAAGGAATTAAATTCACCACATATTTTTGTGTTCTATTGGGAAAATCCAACAGCGGAGTTGATGAATATCTGGGAATAGATCTAATGAGTCAATTGGGGGTAACCATACAGTGTGGTCCGAAAGACACTACGACCACAATACGACCCCAAAAAGTAGCTACCACGGGAAACATTTGTATTTCCCCTAGAATATGGAGAATGATGGAAATTCCAAGATACCAAAAAATGACTACCGGGATTTTTGAACTAGATGCACAAAATGAGGCTCGAACATCTCCCACCTTTATCACTACCGATCAGAGGAAATTAGTTCTTGCTAACTTTGGAGAGAATACGATTAATTACCAAAAGGGAAGACTGTTAGGACGTGTTACACACGCGCAACCCACTGTTGAGACTAACGGACCGACTAACTTACCTGAGATCCCATAACAATAGACGTCAGACCAAGCTGCTACTTTACATGAATTACTGTGGGCTTTCAGAGACGTATTCGCCCAAGATGAAGAGGACCACGAATCGGCCCGAACACGACACAAACACGAAATACATACCCAAGGACCCCCTATTAGACAACCCTATAAACGACAAAATCCCATTATGAGACAGAAAAATAAGGAGCAGGTGGATGACATGCTTAAACAAGGGATAGTAGCGGAATCCTACAGTCCGTGGTCATCTCTGGTAGTCCTAGTAAACAAAAAGATAGGTCCATACGGTTCTGTGTGGATTACAGGAAACTGAATGATGTTACTATCAAAGATGCTCAACCCTTACCTCGTATTGATGACTTGCTAGAATCACTAAATGGGTCAACGTGGTTTTCTACCCTAGATCTACAAAGTGGGTATTGGCAAGTACCAGTTAGGTCAGAGGACCAGGAGAAAACTGCGTTTGCCACGAGCGAAGGTAAACTCTACCAGTTCACGGTTTTACCCTTCGGAGTTTGTAATGGACCAGCCAGTTCTACTAGAGTCATGGATGAAGTACTGAAGGGATTAACGTGGAGGACTTGCCTAGCTTACCTGGATGATATCATAATCTTTTCGAACAATTGGGAGGAACATACTAACTGACTACGAGAAGTATTAGAGAGAATTAGGAGGGCAGGACTCGAATTAAAATCTTCCAAGTGCCAATTAGGGGCCCACGAAGTAGCATACTTAGGACATGTGGTTTCAAAGAAAGGTATCCAACCTGACCCCCTTAAAGTAAAATCTATCGCAGAGATTTCACCCCCCACTACTGTCAAAGGAATCAGGGCGTTTCTGGGAATGGCTTCCCTATTATCGGAGGTGTATACCAAATTTTTCGAAAATTGCTCGACTTATGACTAAGAGACTTGAAAAAGGGAGGACATTTGACTGGGATCAGAACTGTCAAATGGCTTTTGATCACCTGAAACAAAAGCTAACCTCTAACCCCATTGTTTGTTATCCTGATTTTACCAAGCCGTTCCAATTGTATGAGCCAGCCGGACCCTTAATAAGGGCGAAATTAATTATAGCGTTACTAAGAAAGAATGTCTAGCTTTAGTCTGGGCTGTACAATATTTCCGTTCTTACTTAGCAGGAGATCATTTCGAAGTAATCAGGGACCACCATATGTATGCATCTACATTAATATTTATTTCCATGCAATCAACTCACGCACGCACGCACACACACACACACACACACACACACACACACACGTACACTTTCGGTCTCTTTCGTGGCTCATCTCCTTTTCTTCCTTCACTCATTCATTTATTCCTTACCATTGCTAGTTTTCTCCCTCCTATCCCTTCCTCCTCTCCATATCCTACTCCCTGTCCTCCATTTCTTCCAGTCCTCCTCCACCTTCACCTCCCTTATCCTCCCTCTACCTTCCCTATTTCCTCTTCTCCTTTATCCTCTTTTCCTACCTCTCTCTCCTCTTTCACTTTCCCCTCTTCAAACCTTCACTTGTCCACGTTTGATCTCTCCATCTCCCTTCTCCCCTTCCCCTTCCCTGCCTCTTGATTTGCCTGCCTAATTACCTGGAAAACCGGAAAACCAAATTACTGAGGACACGAGGAGTAAGAGGAGGAGGAGGTTTGGGAGAAGAAAAAAGAAGATACAGGGAACAGAAAGGGACATAATGTACAGACAACATTGTGTACCAGTAGTTATATTCCTATTAAACAAACAACACAAAATAACTTGACCTATGAAGATTAGAGAGAGTGAGAGAGAGAGAGACAGAGAGAGAGAGAGACAGAGAGAGAGATTCAACATACTTCATTCCCCTTTCTCCCGTGTCCATCCCAATTTATTTTGTTCCTCACATTTTCTTTTCTTCCAAAGTTTCAATTTCACTCATGTTTCTATTTGTATCCACTTGTCCGCTCTCATTCCTCACTGAATTATACAGCATTCATCGCCTATTCCTGTTTGCTTATATCATTGTTTTCCTGCTTTAGACTTGTCTAAGTCCTTGTAATTGTAGGCCTGATGGCAGCCTGTAAAATATGTTTAGGTACGGTACTGATTATAGGGTGAGAGGAGAAGGTGACGTTTGTATAAGCAATAACAGTTAGCCAACTATGATAACAATGTGAAACATCGTGTGGGAGTCCAAACAATGATTGACATATCTTCTGCACCAACTAGGATCATATCACGAGGTGATTACTTGATTTTCCTTAAGTTACAAACCCGGACACAAAGGAGAAATAGGTATACATAGATAGATACGTTGATATTATATATATATATATATATACAGGGTGTCCCAGGAGGAAAGGGCATAACTTTGGGAAATGATAGAACAACGCATTCTAAGCATAAAATGTTCAATAACAAAAAGTCCAAATTTCAACCGTTATAAAGATAATGAAGGTTTAAGTTAGTGTCCTCCCCTGCATCACTGTAATGGACTCTCCCATGTCAAATAATTTCTAACTGGTCCAAAGTGAGCTAATATGTCTATAATCATTTTGCACCTTACAGAATTATAGTATCTTTATAGTAACATGGTAAAATAAGTGCAGAAAGATGGAGGTGTGGTAGGTACTAGGACAGCTAGGCCAGCCTTATGGGAAAATACTGAAGAAAATACAATTTTCAACATGCAATATCTCGATACCGGTCGAGATTTGGAATATTTCTTATAGAAGATTTTATGCTTAGAATATTTTGTTCTATGATTTCTCAAAGTTATGCCCTTTCCTCTTGGGACACCCTGTATATAAATATAGGGATAGAATCATTATAAGATGGATGGGGAGGTAAGATGATGCAGTGAAATATATGAAAGACCACAGAGTGAAGTATGGCATAACAGTGTCAGTCTAATGTGGAAACAGTATCGAAATGTATTATCCTAAGGGGGTAGTGCTTTATGGGCTATGTTTTATGGTCTATATATTTATTATCCCTTCAAGGGGGTAGTGCTTTATGGGCTATGTTTTATGGTCTATATATTTATTATCCTAAGGGGGTAGTGCTTTATGGGCTATGTTTTATGGTCTATATATTATCCTAAGGGGGTAGTGCTTTATGGGCTATGTTTTATGGTCTATATATTATCCTAAGGGGGTAGTGCTTTATGGGCTATGTTTTATGGTCTATATATTTATTATCCTAAGGGGGTAGTGCTTTATGGGCTATGTTTTATGGTCTATATATTTATTATCCCTTCAAGGGGGTAGTGCTTTATGGGCTATGTTTTATGGTCTATATATTTATTATCCTAAGGGGGTAGTGCTTTATGGGCTATGTTTTATGGTCTATATATGTATTATCCTAAGGGGGTAGTGCTTTATGGGCTATGTTTTATGGTCTATATATTTATTATCCTAAGGGGGTAGTGCTTTATGGGCTATGTTTTATGGTCTATATATTTATTTATTTATTTATTTTTGAGTGTCCTTGCTAGATCTCCGTCAGGCTTCAAATAACACCCCCTAGACCCCATTTCAAGATAAATGTTTACATGTTTCGGTAGAAAAATGTCTAGAATTACAGGCTCGGTATCGCTCGCCTGGAACAAATCGACACCTGAATGGCACGAAAGGACTTAATATTGACAAAGAAAGGGGGCGAATGGTCTTAACATAGACAAACTAATGGAACGGACGTCTTAAATTCTCAAAACAAATATGATAAACATGAGAGAGAAGGGAGTCCAGAAAAAGCAACCACTTCCCCCTTAAACTAAAAGTTACCCGGAACCAGTAATTTACCTTGAACATTATGATATTTGGATCGTAAATAGTTGATAGTATATTTAGATAGTTAAATTTATGATGGTTATATTACGGTATTACCGGTATGTTGACAATAGTGTTACCAGTCCCACCGTAGGTTTAATGGTTACCATTCTAACAGTGGGTTTGGCTTTACTTGAATTAAATCTCTGTTAAAAATGCATCTTACTTCACGCCATTCACTGAATAGCGAGTCTATTATATTATGTAACGTTCAGTTCGTATAGTTCACAAACAGTATGTGATTTACTATCCTTCTAACACACATAATTATTATCCCAGCAGTAACTGCCGAATATCTTAAATGAGCCCAGCACTGTTTTTTTCATCCAGCTATAGCCGAATATACAGCATAGTGGAAGGTCGTCAAAGTTAGTCTAGTGTTCAGTACAAATTACTACCGTACAGGTTACTACTGGTAAATTATCGACACTTTGTATTAATAGTGCAAAACTAACTAAACAATTATTTGCCAGAACAAAGTATTGACTGGTTTACTAAAGAGTGTTTTCTGTCTCTCTTCCATTATATCAGTCAAACAAGTAACTAACCCAAAACAATCAGCCAATTAAATATATTGACTTTGTCTGAGGAATGAATATTGTGTGAGCACCATACATTAAGGTCAGGCAAGGTAATGTAAAACGTTGTTAAACGACCACCAGACCACCACCGAGGGACACAGAAAGCACAAACGACCACCAGACCACCACCGAGGGACACAGAAAGCACAAACGACCACCAGACCACCACCGAGGGACACAGAAAGCACAAACGACCACCAGATCACCACCGAGGGACACAGAAAGCACAAACGACCACCAGACCACCACCGAGGGAGACAGAAAGCACAAACGACCACCAGACCACCACCGAGGGACACAGAAAGCACAAACGACCACCAGACCACCACCGAGGGACACAGAAAGCACAAACGACCACCAGACCACCACCGAGGGAGACAGAAAGCACAAACGACCACCAGACCACCACCGAGGGACAAAGAAAGCACAAACGACCACCAGACCACCACCGAGGGACACAGAAAGCACAAACTGAAATAGTTGAGGACAACAAATCAGATATGTGAAAAGAGAGAGAGAGAGAGAGAGAGAGAGAGAGAGAGAGAGAGAGAGAGAGAGAGAGAGAGAGAGAGAGAGAGATGAAGGGGAGGTATGTTTTAGTAATGGGTCATCAAGTTGACAAAATATATTAACCCCTTTAGCACGATGACGCATTTTTCATCTTATTCTGGTCACTATTAGACGATTTTTTAAAGCATATAATTGAACTCTCTGACTTATGTATATATATGATCTCAATAAAAACCTCTGAAGCTGTAGGTCTTTCTTAAGATGCATAACTTCATCTAACTTTACCCATAATAAAAGGTAATATGGCATCATCATGTTGAAGGTGTTAAAATACAAATACCAGTTTGTTACGGTAATTACAAATATTTAGTACAATAATATTTTATAACGTGTTGTTTAATGTTAATATAAGAACACAAGAATATCAATACATCTTGCTATAGTATAATATTGGTGTATACAATAATTATAACAACGATAATCATAATAGTTATATTTATAACAAAATATGTTTTTCTCTTGTTTAAGATTAATTAAAAATATGTAAGTGGTCATACCTTGAATAATGTCTTCCATATAGTTTACATTATCTGGATAAATACAAAAACAATGGAATAACAGATTAATATAATACAAGATTCGTCTCTATATTTATATAACTATTGTGGAACAGAACGATGGGAAGTAGGAGAAGGAAGAGAGACAGAAGGATGAGAAAGAAAGAAAGACAGAAAGAAGAAAGTATAAGGGAAGATGATGATGTGAGAAAACGAATTAGAACCAGAAGACCTGAATAAATATAGTAAGAGACTGAAAGGAAACAAGTTACCTCGATTAGGAGGATGAAGGGAAACAAGGAGCATGAGGAAGACGAAGGAGGCAGAGGATAAGAGAAGGATGGTCCAAATTACAACGGTCCCCAGAACAAAATGGCCAAGTTTCCTGTAATTAGACTGTAGTGAAAGGAAACTGGAGGAGAGGGAAATGACGAGAGACGATTTTTAGTTTTATCTTTCTTAAACGTTGAAAGAGAGAGAGAGAGAGAGAGAGAGAGAGAGAGAGAGAGAGAGAGAGAGAGAGAGAGAGAGAGAGATAGTAAACAAAGGACAATAACCTAATATATGGCAGTATGAGTTTAAGGTCAGTGTAAAATTTAATATAGAAAAAAGGGAACTAGGGAGGAAGATAAAGGGATCAAGAGTGTGAGTGAGTTTATTCGGAAGGGAGGCGGAGTTAATGGGAAGGTGTGGCACATTTTTTTTTTTTTAAGAGACAATGAACGGAGGAAGGAAAAACACAGATAAAACAAAAAAGGTTCATGTGCCTAACGGCATCCTCCATTCATAAAATGTTTGTAACAACTGGATTTAAACTTTTGTAGATTGTAAGTTTGTGGAAAGCAACTCGAGGGAAGTGAATTCCAAAGAGTAGTAGTTCTAGGGATAAATGAATTTGATAAGCAGAAGTTCTGCATTGTGGAGGAGAAAGTGTAAATTCATGGGTGCTCTCAGCTGCCCTAGTTCTACAGGGAAAGATGTGGAAAGTCGGCACAATTGAAGCAAGTTCCTCGGAACAATTGCTGTGAAAATATCTGTAGCATAATGCAAGGGATGCAACGTTTCTTCGTATGGATAATGTAGGAAGGTCCTGTGTGATTGCAGGGTTATTGATTAATCTAATAGCTTTATTTTGAATTTTGTCCAACTGCCTCAATGCAACCACTCCACTTCCACTCCACGAGGTGAACAGTAATCCATCTGAGAACGCACATGACTTTTATATATTACGGCCAACTGCTCGTCAGTGAAGAATTCTCGAACTCTGTACAGGAGTCCCAGTTTTTTAGAGGCATTCTTAGCAATACTTCTAACATAATGTGTCCAGCTCAAGTTAGTAGTTAATGTTACACCGAGAATGTCAATACTAGGGGAAGTGGGAATATTTACACCATTAAAACATATATGGGAGTCAGTGAGATTCTGTCGGTTAGAAAATTGAATGTACTTGGTTTTCTGTGCATTAAAGGAAACTAGATTCTTTTGTCCCCATTCATTAATTCTAGAAAGGTCCTGGTTCAGAGAAATTGCAGTGTTTATTTTTGAATTTATAAGATTGGGTTGGGTGAAAGAATTGGTAAATGTGAAGGAACTGTGGAGTGTTGAGTCATCTGCGTAAGAATGTATTGGATTATAAGTGGTAGATATGAGATCATTGATATGAATGAGGAACAGAGTTGGGGCCAAAACTGATCCCTGGGAAACACCACCATTTATTGAGTGAAATTGAGAATAAAGGCCATCTACCATTACACATATTTTTCTGTTATGAAGATAAGAAGAAATTAGCGAACTAATGATGCAAGGCCGTAGTGTGACATCTTCGACAATAAGGATTGATGCCAGACTCTATCAAATGCCTTTGATATATCCAGTGCTATTGTATGTGTTTCACCATGTTGGTCTGTAGCTTGGTTGATTTGATGCGTAAGAAGGCAAAGAATGTACGGAAAGGGATATCATTTATCAGAAAGAGAACTGGAATGAGTAATAATGGAGCATAAAGAGGTAGGTGGGAGTTATAGAGCCTAGAAAGTGAAAATGAAAATGAAACCCAGTACCTGTAAAATGGACACACAAACACAATCACCATCCCTAGTTTACATCAACGACATAGATGAGGGTCTCACCTGTACAATCTCGAAGTTTCCTGACGATACAAAAATTGCAAATAGTGTACTCTCAAAAGAACAAGTTTAAGACATGCTACACAATCTAGATAAGTTGTCATGTTGGGATCACATTTGGCAAATGAGTTTCAATGCGGATAAATGTAAAGTACTACATATCGGAAACCGATATGAGAAAGCAAACTGTTTGATGAAAGGCACCCAACTTAAAGATGTAGACAGATAAACTTATTTGGGAGTAACACTACCGAGTAACCTAAAACCCAGTCAACAATGTACAGAAGTTGTTAAGAAGGAAAACAAACTAATTGGCTTTATAGGCAGGTCATTTAAGCATAAATCCAAAGATGTAATCCTAACTCTTTGAAATTCCGTAGTCCGCCCTCGTCAGGAATATTGCGTTCAATCCTGGTGCCCCTACTACCAAAAAGATACTATAGGCAACCTAGAACGAGTTCAACGTAGAGGTAATAACATGATACCTAGCCTAAATAACAAACCATACAAGGGCCGTCTCAGAGAATTAAATACATTTCCCTTAACACAGCGCAGATTAAGAGGCGATTTAATGCAAGTGTTCAAAATCACCAATGGCATCGACAATCTGAACTGTAGTAGTACTTCACTATCGACCAATCTAATTACACGCGAAGAAGCGGTTGAACAATTATTCCCACGAGTCTAAGACAGTCTTCTTCAATCGAGTTTTCAACTTGCGGAATGGGCTTCCCTGAGATGTTATAGACTGCAGCAAAGGTAATTTTTTTTAAACTTCGCATAGATAAACATCTTGCCTCAAATCCGCGACTGACTGCGTTTGTAAATTAATAACTATATTTTTTCCCCTCAGATCCATCAAGGATAATTGCGTTTATAAATTACTAAGATGTTACTCTTTTTTGTCCAGATACGCGAAAGATCACTTATATCTGTGTGATGTTACTAACCCAATTATCCCCTACTAACATATAATTTTGCCACGGACATTAGTTCCAGGGCAATAATTCCCTTTCCAATTTCCCTTACCAACTCTAAGCCACTCTTTGAACACTTGATCCTCTGTTTTGGAGGACAAGAAGCCTGGAGGGGTCACTAGATCTGTTGTTGCTCGATTTCCTTTGTACTACGCCTGTGTACCATCAGACTGGATTCCGTAAAGGAGACGGTTCGAATTGAGCGAGAGTAAATGAATGGAGAATATATCCACTCAAAACTGGGACCCGAACACTTGTGACGTGATGCTACCATGGGAGATGTGTTGATATTGAGAGAGAGAGAGAGAGAGAGAGAGAGAGAGAGAGAGAGAGAGAGAGAGAGAGAGAGAGATTAAATATGGTATAGAAGATGTCCCCATTCTTCAGTCTGGTTACAAATCATTCCATCGCCACCTTCTCAACCTCGTTTCCTCAAGTTTTCCATATCTTTAGGTGCCTTGTTTATGGTCGTACCCTGTCTCTCCTTCTCCCTCATGTTTCCTCTTCAAATGTATCCATGTTCCACATGTCCCCTCATTTTCCCAATCCCCCCCTTGTGTTCCCCATTATTTCCACTTGGTAATCACTATTTGTTTTTGTCTTCCAACTTACCTATTTATTCCACACTTGTTTTTACTTCCCATTTATATTTGTCACATTTCCCTTCTATGGACGTCGTCCCCACTTACCATTCTCTCTCGTCTTTTACCTCATTTTTTCCCCACGTTTACCCAAATCCTTGAACCTTCCTCACCCACATTTCCTTCCTTCTTAATGTCCACAATGTTGTATCCCATTTCCTCTGTACTAACCCTTACTTCTCCCTCCTGCCACCACCCACCAAATAGCCTATCAGTCCTATAGTAATTGTTGGACTGGTGACTGCTGGTAGGATGTTCACCTCTCCGTTCTCTTCATCCCCTCTTGTCCTCAAGTTCTCCCTCCTCTCACTGTCATTAACGTCTACAAGTCCACTACTCTCCTAAGTTCTTTCGTTAAATCCCCCCTCCCCCTCCTCTCTTTTTCTTACCTCTCTTTTATTATTTTGCCATAGTCTTCCATTTATTAGTTTATATAAGGTTAGTTTGGGGTAGGGTAGGAAATGCTAAGTTAAGTTAGCCTTATATTAGGTTAAGATAGGATAAGTACGTTAGCCAAGCATAGATACACTGGGCCAGAATCAGTCTCTTTATGATTGGTTTGGGTGAATCATCTGTGATTAGTGGTGAAGTGATTATGATGGCAGAGATAATGCACCGTGGTGGATGCCTGCATAAACATGTATATATATACAGTATGGTGGTGGGATATTCAGAAAAGCGAGGTGGCCTGTTGAAAGGTGTTAATAGTTGGATTTCTACTCCGCTTTGCCGTCACTCCATGCCCACTTCTCTTCAAACCAACATTCCCACTCTTCCGTCTCCTTTCCCAGGGTATCCCTCTTATTCCTCACATGTTATGTTTGTATCCAACGTTTCTAGTTTACTCCATTGTTTTTAACTTTTCCCAATTGCTCCCTCTCATTCTTCACTAATTGTATATTATTCCTTACCTATTATATTCCCCCTTGTTATCTCATGTGTTCCTCCTTTCCATGTATCTAAGTCCTAGTAAGTGTAGGACTGATGGCATCCTGTAAAACATTATTAGGTATGGTACATAGGAGAGGGTGAGGTGTTGTAAGATCTCTATAATTGTAGTTTAACCTTCTTTCCCCTCTCCTATTCACTCATATTCCCTACCTTTCTTAGTGTATCTTATTATTTAGTTATTACCCACTTTTCCCTTTGAATTGATAACATTGTCAATAACAAAGAAAGGCAGGAGGTGTGGCGGAGTGGTCTTGCCACTGGACTGGTAATCCAATGGATCCGGGTTCGAATCCCAATATGTCGATGGGAAGATATTATTGGGATGGAGTTTGTGCTGTACCTAGTATCAGTGCATTACCACAGCACACCGAAATGCCAAAAAAATACCCTTATTGTTCCCTGATTAGAATAGCACTGTATGAATATTCCCATATTCAAAAATATGCTACAGGGGGGCAATGCCTAGTGAGTTTATTGCTCAATAGGTGGCGTTCTGAGAGTGAGGGTCCGAGTGTGGGGGATGAGACTGTGAAGCGCAGGGGCGAGGCAGCTTCAGAGATGGAGTTGCTTCGAGCCGTGAAGCTTCGCATGTCTCACTCCCTAGACTGGAGCAAGACCTCACGGGCCTCACCGTGTTTAGCGGTAGAGTGTAAAGGCTATCACCCTATGCCCGAGAGGGAGTAGATGTAATATAGAAAGAAAAAAAAACGGAGGACGAAGTCAATCAACGGTGAGTAATAATTTGTTAAATACACTCAGGCTTCCTGACCAGAATGTCCGAATACGTTCCCATAAACTGTGATTGTGTGACTTTCCCTTTAAGTACGAACAATTCGTAATGATAACTGAGTATTAAAAGGGAGCATTCATGGTAATATATGAATGGCGTGGACATATAAATAGAAGTAAACTATGGTTTGGAGAGTGTGTTTATCGACTTCTTTTCTCCAGCACTTGTATTCTAGTTTTCCCCACATTCAATTTCTACTATTTTTCTCCCAATTTCCTTCACTTCTGCTCGTTTGTTCCCTTTTTTCCACAACCTTTTTTCTCTGTTATACCTCATATTTTTTCTTCCTCCTCCTTCCACAAAGTAGTGTTAAGCCAGTGGTGCCTGTCTGCCAAGTTATATAGGTGATGGATGGGGTGAGAGTGAAGTTGGTGTGTTGATAGTCTCAGTCCTGTGGGATGGATTAGGGAGAGTGAACAAGTCGGTGTGTGTGTGTGGATGTGTGTGTTTGAATAAGAATTGAAGAAGAGTTGAAAAGGGTTGACTGTAATGATTTATGATAATACAGATTCTATCAATAACATTGTTCGTATAGTTTTATCTTGCCAATGGTTTGTTAAGATAGTGAATATATGTAAAATGTAACCCAAATGGGATCAAATAATCTTGGCAGGTCACACTATCCTTCTCCTCACAGTAGTTCCTGATTTATGTTAGTTATTTCCATATTTTGAGCACGTAAACATTTTTCATAATTCAGTATCTCTTGGCCTCCCCAAACTCCCCTGCGCAAACATTTATGTTCACAGTCATACTCTTTGGGAGAATGGTTACTTGTCCATTTATTAAACACAGGCTAGGAACCAGTCGAACATTGATAATCCTCATAGCGACCAATATAAGCGGAACATTAATGAGCGAAGGCATGGACACACAGAAGGGAATGGAACAACACAGATAGGGTATGAAAAGCAGGTGTGATGAAAGAGAGAAAAGGGGAAAGGTGGGAAGAGATAAAACAAATTAGTAGGTGATTCACACAAGCTCTTTCTCTGTAATTTCCTATCAATTATATTCTGGCAACACTTCATGGCTCATTTACAATTATATTAGTAACTAAACAGACTCTGAATTGGTATAGGAAAGTAAATTTTTTGTATAAAGCTTTAGCCCAGGATCAGACATGCTGAAAACTTTCACAGAAACTGTAATTGTGTGACTTTTCCTTCAAATACGTACAATAAATGATACACAATTGAGTACTGAGTGGGAGAGGTAAGAGATACAATATAATTATGTGTATGATGTGAAGTTATGAATAAGACCAAGGAGAAGAGAAGCACATGAAGTTCAAGAAGTAAAACGATGACCAAAGAATGATAAAACCATGAAGAAGATGACAACGACAAGATATGATAACATAGATGTGAAGCACGAAGAACTAAGAGTCTTGAAAGAGGCGCTAGGAATCGATTAACGGAGTATCGACTACTTATGAAAGAGTATAGGGAAGGAATCATTGTCTTGCTGATGGTGGAGAGAGAGAGACGTTGACGTGTTTTACGTTTCCAAATTACATTACATTTCTGACTACGTATTAATATCAGTGATATGTGTGAGCTATTAAAGTAACCAGTATAAAAATGCACCTCATTAAAAGTATACAATAATGTACACTCATGGGCCTCTTGAATTTCGTTAGCTGATTCCAGTACTGGACTATCTTATACCAAACCAAGAGAGCAAGAGAGATTAACATATAATTAAATATAGAGCTGGGAATGGAGCCAAGCCACCATCAGGTATATAGAGGACGGGAAGGAAATCGATTAGATTTTAAAAGATCCTATAACTTATAGGCTCGGACAGACAGGCGTGGTAGAAAATGTAGGAGAACTACTATGGGTTTCAGAGGCCGTGTTACATCGTTTTTCGGGAATAACTTGTTAACAAACAATTGGATTAGTATGATATTTTGACACAGCTCTTTTCACACCGTGCCCTAATTGTTGTCAATATAGTGCATTACCAAAAGTGTATAATTAAGCCACATGCCCCTGTGTCATGAGGTTAAAGCCACACCTGAATGATAAGGAAACGGACAAGGCTACCGGGGAGTGCCTGTGTAACCACCAAACCATTATTGCTCCTCCATCAAACACGGTATTTATCAGCCACCATCCAACCCTACTATCGCCCTTACTTTCGGTTATCTGTCGCTATCAAATAGAAATATACAAAACTAATGTGTAGCAATAATGGTTTGGTGGTTTCACAGGTACATCACGGTAGCCTTGTCCATTTACTTATCATTCAGGTGTGACTTTAACCTAATGACACAGGGACAGGTGGCTTAATTATACACTTTTGGTAATGCACTATATTGACGAAAATTAGGGCACAGTGTGAACAAATCTGTGTCAAAATATCATACTAATCCAACAGTTTGTTAACAAGTTATTCCCGAAAAACGATGTAACACGGCCTCTGAAACCCATAGCAGAGGCTCTGGAAACAAAAACAAATTTAGACCGATAAGCCCCAGTAAATCTACTTGGGTGAAAAGGTGTGTCTGTGTGTGTGTGTAAGTGTGTTTGTGAAATTTGTTCATACATAGACGTACATATCTTTACTGGAAGCTCGCCGACAAGTCCTCAGAACACAAATGTTCGTTTGTGTTCGCGTTTTGTAGTTAACTTCATCTAAATTATCATAAACATAGCAAATATATATATATATATTTACATATACAGTATATATATATATATATATATATATATTATGTCAGTGGTAGGTACATTTCCAGGATATCTAATTGTGTAGATGAAGAGTAGGACAAGAGCCATGTCGAGTTATTTATTTGCAAATTTTCGGACGCATCACACATCCATCATCAGGCTATATTTCAACAAACGATCCTATAAAGAAAGTAACCTAGTGTAAACATATGTTAAGTACAAAGCTTGTGAGGATCTTTTAACTTTTTCCAAAAGTAACAATACAAATATACAAAAGAAGAACTTCATCCTTTTAACCAAGGATGTTATTAGTATATAGTTTGGGAGGATTTCTTTACTTATATCCAACTGTATAATACAAAATATTACTGCACACTTGACAGTGGCTACGACAAAATTATGCAAAAAATCACTTTAATGATTTTTGCGAAAATTATTAGACAAATCTTTTATCATTAAAAGTTAAATTATGTTTAAATTATTATGTTGACTAACACACCAATAAAGAAGAAAAATATTTATTAGATATATATAAAATTCAAAGGCAAGCCTTATAAGTTTATATTTTACACTTAACCAAACGAATAAGGACATTCAAAAAATGTATGTGAACAAAAAAGATTAATCTAACCTATCAATATAAATTTGAAAAGGTATATGAAATACATACACACATGTGTATTGTGAGACTATATATAAGGTTAATTCAATAAAAACTCTTAAACAAAGCATACAGTATTTGTTCAAACTATTTTATCTTAGATTTAGACTTCAAAACATTAGAAAAGTTCTTTCTTAAAATAATATTAATAATAATTATGGTTCAAATCTGTTTCACAAAATTGTAGTCTTTCCTTGCATCAAAATTCAGCAGTAGAGATATAGTTTATGATGTTCCTAAATTAAACAAATATATAAAACTGCCATGTTACGGTAAACCTAACTTTGAATTAAGAAAACAACTAAATAGTATTTTTCGCATTAATTTCCCTGCTCTAAATATTCGTATAATTTTCACAAATGAAGTAAAAATTAAATATTTTTTCAAGCGCAAGGATACTATTCCCGATTCTATATGTTCGAATATTGTATATCAATTTGATTGTCCTCACTGTCCTGTGAGGTATATCGGTTGCTCGTCTAGAGCTTTCCGATCCAGAATATTCGAGCATATGGGGAAGAGTATCAGAACTGGTAACTATATAAATAAGCAACAATGTTCTGCTATTAGAAATCATTCTCGTGACTCAGACCATAGATTCAGTGAACACAATTTTAAAATTATATCTAAATTTAGGAACAAGAATGATACCTTTATTGCTGAAAAGTACTATGTAAGTAAATTCAAACCAGAATTAAATACATAGCTTCATTTATAGGAAGCCTCAGTTTTTTGTTTTCCACTGTATTGTTTCTGTGAGTGTTTTTTGTTGAACTAAGTTTCTTGAGGTCTAGGTGTGTTTTTTCTTTTTGTTTAGTCTGTTCATTTCGGTAACTTTTGTAAATTAATAGTTGGCACCTCATATTTTGTGTGTATATAAACTAGGAGTTAACTATGTATTTTACGTCAGTCACCACCTACACAGCAGTTTCTCAACATCGTAGTAAGCTACATGTGTGTATGTACTTCATATACCTTTTCAAATTTATATTGATAGGTTAGATTAATCTTTTGTGTTCACATACATTTTTTGAATGTCCTTTTTCGTTTGGTTAAGTGTAAAATATAAACTTATAAGGCTTGCCTTTGAATTATATATATATCTAATATATATTTTTCTTCTTTGTTGGTGTGTTAGTCAACACAATAATTTAAACATAATTTAACTTTTAATGATAAAAGATTTGTCTAATAATTTTCGCAAAAATCATTATGTGTTTTTTGCATAATATTTTCCTAGCCACTGTCAAGTTTGCAGTAATATTCTTTATTGTACAGTTGGATATAAGTAAAGAGTCCTACAAGCACGGCTACGGATTTATCACCTTCAATAACACACAAAGGGATATATTCGTTCACAGAATCAACATAAACAGCCCAAACGCCCGCCAATCAATTTTTTCTCTCAATGACGGCGAGAGAGTAACATTCACCACCAAAACGGGGAAGAAAGGAGAAGAGGCTACCAACGTCACCGTACCATCGGGAGTCACTCTAAAAGACTCCAGACATGCCAGGGACAAGAGGACAGACAAAAGAACATCTGCAAAAATCCAAATCATTGTCACCACCGCTGTAACACTCGCTGATGGGGACCCAAATCTCCTCAATGAGCTGCTACCAAGACTCCTGACAGCTAATAATCTTCCCACAATCATCATCCCTCGTCTGGAGCCCAACAAGAAGACTCCACGAGCCAGCACACAGGTACCAAGACCCACACCACGCCCTCAACTCCCTCTGTCCCGCCCATTAAGCAGACAGAAATCTCCTCCTGACACAATATATACCGTCAAATCAACAACAGCAACCAGCAACTCCAACACCAAGCTCAAGGGAAAACTGAAGATGTCTCCATATATTAACATCTTCGAGCAAAACCTAGAAGAGGACGAGACTCCAACAACATCAAAGGAGACGGAGGAAGCCCTCTCACCACCACCAGCTCTCCCCTCCACCAAGCCTACACCATCCAGACCATCTGAAGAGACCCTCAGGACCACTCCTCCCCCTCCTGTTCGGACCCCACAAGTTGTGAAGAAGAAGAAGAAGAGGAATGTGAAACCTGCAGGAGATACAACACCCAAGTCACAGAAGATACAACCAGTACGTTTCTTCAACATAATGTGAATTCGTCGAAGACCTCGAACAACTTCCATCTGAAATATTGAAGCAAAAATACCCTTTAACAGATATAGATTTTGCATTAACTCCTAAACATTTCACAAGATATAAACAACTAGCTCAACTATGTATGACTATAGACCAAGAATAGACAAATACAAATAAAGTAATAAACATCCCTAACAATAGCAAGGTGGTCTGCCCACTAACTTTTCTCTCCCACTGTATTTCATCTTTCCTACTTCCTCTTCCCCCCACCCACTCTGTGGTGCCTCTCTCCCCCCCTTAAAAAGAGTCCTTCCCAGGCTTTATACTAATAACATATTAATTGGTTAAAAGGATGAAGTTCTTCTTTTGTATATTTGTATTGTTACTTTTGGAAGAAGTTAAAAGATCCTCACAAGCTTTGTACTTAACATATGTTTACACTAGGTTACTTTCTTTTTAGGGTCGTATGTTGAAATATAGCCTGATGATGGATGCGTGATACGTCCGAAAATGTGCAAATAAATAATTCTCAACATGTATACTGTTGTGCTCTTGTCCTACTCTTCATCTACAAAATTATATATATATATACTGTATATATATATATATATATATATATATATATATATATATATATATATATATATATACAGTATATTTTCAAAAGAAAAATGGTACCCAAAACAAGGAAGATCCCAATCTTCATATTTATTGCAATATGTCGGACTCTGCGTCCATCATCAGGGCAGTACACGATCCTATAAAATGAAATAACCGTACATAAAATTTCGTAAAAAGAAGGATCCATAAAATAGTTTAAATACAAAATAAATAAGGGTATAAAATACCTAGACGAAATGTATTCGTTAACCCTTCCAGCCCGGGTGTCATTTTAAAATGACACCAAAACAAAAGGGCCGGAACACGGGTGTCATTTTAAAATCCTTGTACTTGAAAGCGTGCTTCAAAATTTGCGCGGCCAATTTTGGCATGGTAGGAGCGACCGCAGCGCCACCAAGCCTCAACAACTAGTGTTATCAGTTCGTACGTGGCCGCCATAGCGAGTAATACTGAAAAAATCTTTTCCGACGTGTCCGATTCGTTGCAACCTCCCGCGGGCCCCAGTGCTACCCCACTCGCAACTTCAATGCCTGTTCCAACCGAGAAGAGAGCTCAACAAAAGAAAGTTAAGCGTTTGTTGAGTGATAGCGCTATACAGCGACAACTTTTTTAAAGTGATGAAGAGAGCAGTGGCGAAAGCTTGGTTGACAAGGCACAATTTATAAGTGAAAGTGAAGACGATTTCGTGGGCTTTGGAGACGACGATAATGTCGATTTATTTGAGGGGGGAGACAGTAGTGATGATCCTGATGTGGAAGTGTTTCAGGAAGGTGCCATTGAGCTTCCCAGTGTGCTAGAACCTAGGCCTACCCCCTCGCCATCTTTGCTAGGTCAGCCTAGGCCTAGCCCTAGCCCTACCCCAGGACCTTCCCCTTTGCCTGCCCGTACGCCCTTGAAAGTGGGCAAATATTTCTACAAACAATCATTGATCAAAAGTGCAGCTAAAAAAGCACGCAGGGCAGCCGCAGAAAAGCATAGGGAAGCTGAAGATAGCGATAATGACGCCGACCCTGGCCTAGCAACCACCCGCATTCCATTGTCCCGACGCCTTGACACGGGACGCCGCATGGGTCACCCACAGCCCTCGTCTTCATCTCTCGTTCAGGATGACCAAAGGGCCTCTTCAAGTGGTATTGGTGATGTGCCACAGGCCTCAACACACCGCAGAGCATTATTTCCTGCTGAAAAGCCCTCGGCTCGCCGCAAAAGGAGCCCAACTCCCGAGGCCTCGGCTCCCATTCTTGAAGCTCCCGCAGCCTCCCGCGCCCCACACCGCTGATGCCCGGTCACTTCTTCACCAGAATTGTCTCCTGAGGATGATGCTGACGACCCCAACATTGCCCCAGATGACCTGACGTCGCCTGAGGAGGAAGAGGAACAGGAACAGGAAGAGGAAGAGGATGTGCCGACAAATCGAGGGAGAGGGCGAGGTCGTGGACGTGGTCAGCCTGCCGACGCCGCTGCCCCTGGGCTTGGGCCTGGGCGTGGGCGTGCAGGACGTCCACGTGGCCAAGGACGTGTGCCAGGGCGTCCAGGGCGTGTGCCTGCTGCAGCACGACCTCGAGCATCAGCATCCGACCTGTTTGTGTGGACAGATGGAGCTGATTTTGAGCCAGATTGTCCTGCCTTTGACGAGGTACAGATGGGTTCTGGGGTGTCACCAGCATTTCCCTGTGGCCCAGATGCTACCCCCAGTGAACTTTTCTGTGGCTTCTATGACAATGAAGTCATGGAATACCTCGTCAAAGACACAAATCGCCACCATGCTATCTGTGCCAACTTTCTTGGGAGGAAGACCAGTGCCAAGATGGTGGCATGGAGAGCTCTCACTGTGGCAGAACTATATGTGTTCTTGGCACTCACAATGCTGATGACTCATATAAGGAAGCACGTTCTGGCTGACTACTGGATCACTGGCGACATCATAACGACTCCATCATTTGGCAAATACATGTCCAGGGACAGGTACTTCGACATCCTCTCCTATCTCCACCTGACAAACAACATGGCAGTCCACCTTCCCGACTCATTATGGAAGATCAGGAAGGTGTATGACATGATACGTCATCGGTTCACCACATACCTGATTCCTTTCCAGAAGATGTGCCTCGACGAGTCTCTGGTCCTGTTCCGTGGTAGGCTGCACTTCCGACAGTATATCCCATCCAAGAGACACCACTTTGGCATCAAGCTCTTCGTCCTCTGCGACTGCTTGACGGGGTATGTGCTGGACTTTATAGTCTACAGCGGCAAGGCTGGAGATGTTGTGACTGACCCTCTCATTGGTTTTGGTGGCACTGTAGTGAAGAAGATGATGGAGATGCACTTCAATAATAACCACATCCTCTACACAGATAATTATTACACGTCGCCTCTCCTGACCAAGTACCTCCATGACCGCAAGACCGGAACTGTCGGCACAGTCAAGGGCAAAAGGAAGGGCATGCCAGGCTACCCAACCAAGACGAAGAAGGCAGACATCTTCCACAAGAAGAGTGGCCCCATCCTCTCCATCCACTGGCATGACCAGCGCAAGGTCAACCTCCTCACCACATGCCACAAGGCCCAGATGGTCGCCACAGGGAAGGTGGACCGAACAACCAAGAACCCCGTCCAAAAACCAGCTGCTGTCCTGGATTATAACATCAACATGCGCCTCGTTGACAAGTCCGACATGCAGATGGGCTGCATCGACTGCCTGCGAACATCTTGCAGGTGGTACAAGAAGTTTATCCTGCATACGGTAGATATGTCGATCCTCAATGCCTACAACATCTACCGTCTGAGGACTCCAGGAGCCAAGAAGTACAAGTCCCTGCGGAAGTTCCACAAGCAGGTGCTACTTGAGCTCCTGGCTAAACATGCGGGTACACCAGGCAGGCCAATACAAGGACCAGGCCAGCTTGACAGAACGGGGTGTGCTGAATTCTTCAGGAAGCACCAGCTCAGCGCCCTTCCTTTCAAAGCACCAGGTAGTAACGTTAGGAGTCAGAAGAGGTGCCATGTGTGCAGCCACACAACTCGCAGACCCCGCAAACTCACAAAAACCTCTTGGGAATGCCTCGAGTGTCAAGTTGGACTGTGTGCTGGCACCTGCTTCAACGACTTCCACACTCTAACAAACTTTTGAAGTGGAAGTGACAACAGTGAAAGTGACACTCAAATGTAGGCTAAGAATAATAATATAACTAAGTATAAGTGAAAAGGACACATAAGTAATAATAAGTGCCTTCAATAACAATATGAACAAGTGAAAGTGACACTAAAATATATATTTCTAACAATAAATAAGTGAAAATGACACTCAATAAGCCTAGGCCAGTCAAAGTGACAGTATAATAATAATAAAACTAAGTATAAGTGAAAGAGACACACACAAGTAATAATAAGTACCTTCATAACAATATGAATAAGTGACAGTGACACTATATATATTATTAGCTTACCTAACAATACATAAAAGGGGAAATGACACTACCATTTATCAAAGTCCAGTGAAAGTGACACTAATAATCATAATAATAATAATAAAACGAAGTAATAAGTGACAGAGACACAAATAAGTTCATATAAATAACTTTATTGAGTGAAAATAACATAATAACTATAATAAATGACAGAATAACCAATAAAACACTATCAAATCGCTTCCCGGCATAATTGCGGGTGGAGCGACGAGTGCAACTGGGCGTCGTAGCCGGGGCCGCGGTTGAGTGTTCGGACGCGCCGAGGTAAATACGCGGAAAAAGTTACCTCCACTTCCATCACCATCACTCCGGAACCAGTTGAGCTAGAGAGCTCTACTTAACGCCATTCTACGCAGGAAGGTAAGGCGCTCATTTTTATATATGTTTGATTAATGTAGGTAATATATTAAGCGAGATTAGCCTTAGTTTACTTTTGTTGATATTCGACCAGATCGCCCGGATACGAGCTCCGTCATTAGGAGAGCCTGCCCGGGCCAGGAGGGTTAACAAACACCAGTACCACACGAATAAAAGGAAAACTAATGCTATATGAAGGACATATATACCTGTATATATATATATATATATATATATATATATATATACATACATATATATATATATATATATATATATATATATATATATATATATATATATATATATATACAGTATATATATATTATATATTTGTATATATAGTATATATACTGGTATATACAGTATATATATATATATATATATATATATATATATATATATATATATATATATATATATTTTTTTTTTTTTTTTTTTTTTTTTTTTTTTTTTTTCCCTTCTATATTCCAAGTACTCCTTCTCGGGCATAGGCTGATAGCCTATACACTCTACCGTTGAACACGGTGAGGCCCGTGATGTCTTGTTCTAATCTAGGGAGTGAAACATGCGAAGCACCCCGGCTCGAAGTAATCCCGTCTCTGAAGCTGCCTCACCTCTGCGCTTCACAGTCTCATCCCCCACATTTGGAGCCTCACTCTATGAACGCCACCTATTGAGCAATAAACTCACTAGGCATTGCCCCCTGTAGCATATTTTTTAATATGGAAATATTCATACAATGCTATTTTAATCAGGGAACAATGAGGGTATTTTTGGGGCATTTCGGTGTGCTGTGGTAATGCACTGATACTAGGTACAGCACAAATTCCATCCCAATTATATCTTCCCATTGACATACTGGGATTCGAACCCGGGCCCATGGGATTACCAGTCCAGTGGCAAGACCACTCCGCCATACCTCCCCCTATATGTATATATATATATATATATAATTATATATAAATATATAGTGTATATATGCAAAACAAAAAAATAATAATATATATATATATATAGGCTACTGTATATATATATATAATATATATATATATATATATATATATATATATATATATATATATATATATATATATATTTGCATATATACACTATATATTTGTATATAATATATACTGTATATATTATATACAGTATATATATATTCAACAATCTAAACACATCTCCTTATTTTTTCTGAAAACATGTGGAAACGTATATAAACTGAAATGAAATATGTAAATTCAAACTACTCGCTTGGTCATGGAAATGATTAGCCTCTGAATACATAATATATATATATATATGACGAGTTAGCTACAAGAGAAACACATAAATTATATTGTTGTTGGTAATTTGCAATTCAATGTTTTCCTTTAATCACAGCGGCCATATATAATACACTTCTACAGGGATAACACAAAAAGTGTAGGCAAAAGTTGGATATTTTTTAGGAGTTTGTTTACATTTTGGTCCCCTATTAATGTGTTCGTCCTTCATCATCTTCCTCATTAAATATTAGTGACATATTTTCCGTCTGTTAAAGATGATTCTTTTTTTCTTCTTCTTAATTGTCTTCATCTTTGTAATTTCCCTCTTTCTGTCTCTCTAGTTTACATATCTAAACATTGACGTAGGCAGTAATGTTTTCCTAGCCATTTGCGTCTTGGTCTGCACTCCCGCACGGTTTTAACTCATTCAGTACTGGTGACATCCTTTTGCTTATATTCTGGCAAATATTAGATGATTTAATTCAGCTTAGGTAGTACCTCTACCCATTAAAAGGCCACACATCTAACTTTTGGGAAGAATTTCTCAGACCTATCCCTTATACATCAACAATATACAAATCAACACTTCAACTTCTCCCAGTATTCTTGGTGTTTCTTTTTGTTTTGGCCTTTCTTGGAAAGATTATATTACAACTCTAGCTAAAATAGCTACCCATAAGTTAGGTGTGCTCAGCCGTCTCTGTTGGTGCTTAACCCTTGCAAATCTTCTTGCTCTGTATTGCGGCACAGTGCACCCATGTATCAAGTATTGTTCGCGTGTGTGGGGAGGTTCCCCCCATACCGCATTTCTTGAAAGGGTGGAGTCAAATGCATTTTGTTTCATCAACTCCCCTCCTCTCACTAATTCCCTACAATCTCTCTCAACAACGCCACAATGTTGCATCTATCTTACTCTTCTACTGCAATTACAATAATCGATGTTCTTCAGAGCTCGCTCACGGAGAGTGCGAGGCATCCGACTTTCAACACACTCCCACAACTATTCTGTCCAACTTTCAAACCCAAGATTGAACACATTTTCCCAGTCTTTCTGCTACTCAATAAGCAAGCTTTGGAACCTTCTCCCTCAATCCGTCTTTCCCTCAATCTATGGCCTGAACTGCTTCAAGCTACGTGTGTTCTGACATTTTGACTCTAACATACCTTGATTTAGGCTCTCTGTCACTCCTTCAACGTTTGGGGAGACATTTGTTACAGGAAGCTTTGCCTCATTCACATAGGAACAAAAATGCAACAATAGCAGAGGAGGTAGCAACAAGAATAGAAAAGTAAAATAGTTTAAGTCATCTGTCCCAGATAGCTTTTTTGCTCAAGTTGTAGGAGAAGCAAGAGATGAAATCACACCTTTCTTGGCAGTAATCTACGATAAATCAATAGAAACTGGAGAGGCCTCTGAAGACTGGAAACTGGCCAATGTGACCCCAATCTTTAGGAAAGGGGATCATGAGGGTCCCAAGCATTATCGGTCAACTAGCTTGAGTTCTATCATAGTAAAACTTGTAGAAGGGATACTAGTAGACAAGATAGTTGACTACCTGGAAGTCTACAAATTAATTACAGATTCCCAACATGGATTTTGGCAACACCGATCATGTCTTACTAAGTTGCTAGACATTTTCCATGAAATGCTGAGTGAGTATGACAACAATAGAGCCATACATCCTTTACTTAGATTTTATAAAAAAATTTTTGACAAAGTGCCTCATTGCAGGCTAATATCAGAAGTAATTGCGCTAGGTATCAATACAGAGGTCACACAATAGAAAGACATTTGGCTTACAGGTAGACAGGAGCAAGTGGTAATCAATGGTCTTTCTTCTGAGTAGACTCCAATCACTTCTGGAGTTCCACAGGAATCTGTCCTTGATCCACTTTTGTTTATCATATATGTCAATGACATCAATACTGGTTTATTGAGTGTGATCTCCAAGTTTGCAGATGACATAAAGTTTGGAGTGAATGTGAAGGAACCAAAAGGGGTTGAACAAATCAGGATGCATCCAGATTGGGTGAATGGTCTGAGACCTGACAAATACCACTAAACTTGAGACAGTGCAAGGTTATGCATATCGGCCAAGCAAACACCAAGTCAGGTTATTTGCTATTGGGAATGTCTCTGGAAGTGGTTGACTTGGAAAAGGACTTGGCTGTTCTGACCAGCAGTGACCTAAATTTGTCCAAGCAGTGCATTGAAGTAGAGACGAAACCTGAAAACCTATTGGGCTATAGAGGCAATTTAAGTATAGTAATAAGGAAATAGTCCTCACACTCTACAATGTGGATTATAGCAAAATGTTTAACCTCAATATAAGTACAGCACGCAACCATGGCTGGAAGTTAGCATTGAAAAGTTTTAGCACTAGCATTATTTTGTGGACACTTTTCACATACAAAAGCTGTTCTACCTGGAACAAACTACCCTCAGAATTTGTAAACAGTTCTTCAGTATAGCAGCTCAAGAAGAGAGTAGATAGTATTTTGCACACTGATCTGTAATGATTATAGTGCACTAAACAATCTCGCTCCTCCCACTTCGAATATCTCCCCGGAATGGACCGCAAGGTCTTTGATATACTATTCCCTTTAACTCTCTCTCTCTCTCTCTCTCTCTCTCTCTCTCTCTCTCTCACACACATACACACACGCACATACACACACACACACACACATCAAATAATAAGTATTAATCAAGTTGAGTAATTGACAATATCAGTAATTGCATGAGTAATTGAATATAACCTGTTACGATCGGGTCTCGTATAAATCAGTGGCTCTTATACATTGGACTAGACTGGCATAAATGCAACAACGGAAACGCTAGATCCAACCCCTGATATATAATCCCGTCGAACAAAGAACACATATACCCTCCAGAGTTATATCTGCGATAGCGGGGTATCTTAACTCTCAGTATCTATGTGCTTCTACTATAGGCTGATGTTCTCTGAAACAGCCTATTACCTATAACATATGGTTGCTTAGTTATGGTACACAAGGAAACGATAGTTAACTTAATTAAATCACAAGAGTGATCTAATGCAAACAAGAAGAAGGTTTACTTAACGTTACTTTAATCAATAATATCTGTCACTCCTTTATGAAAGAAAGTGTTGTAAAGTCCTCAAGCACCGAACAAGGAATCTTCTGAATAATGTCGGATGCTACTAAGAAGAACGTATCGGAAATGGAACCACAAAATAGCAGGAGGCAGGACAATGCACGTGTAGGCTAAATACACAAAACGGCTGGACATATAATGTTATTGGACACAAGAATATTATAAGCGGTGCAACTGTAATAATGCTCGCCACGAAAAAGTAGTACTCCCATTAACCTCTCCGCGGCGCACAGGGGGTTTTCTACAGGGTAAGACTGTGTGCACCTATGATGATTTTGGGACCTATTGCCAATTTCGATAAAAAGTACATCATCGTGTAGGGAATGTTTGCGTGCATCGGCCCATATATATTTGACCCCCCAAAAAATGTCTGGGGGGGGTAGGGGAACGGTCCGTAGTTGAAAAATGTGGAGCGAATGGCACCGCGCGGCTAGATTGTCATCGAGCGGCGAGATTTCCCTGCCGAATATTTACGCGCGCAGGGGATAGAAGGAGAGGGAGGAGGGGGTGGGTTACCGCGTATTATCACGTATATCTCCTTTTTCGAGCCCTTTTAGGCTATTTAGAGTATGTATACATGTGTAGGGCACCCATATAACAATGAATATGCCTCATAGTGACCAAAAATTGCAATATATAAGGGAATTATAAGAGAATATTTAGGCGGGAATGAAGATGTGTTGGAGGTTTGGCGGCAATTTATGAGCTGAGAGTGTGGTTTACGCCATACATATCACGTATATCTTGTACGTAGAGCACTGTCACGCTATAATACAGACTTGTACGTATGTATACGTGCCATATATCAAAATATATACCGCATATAAACCAATTCATGCGATATTTACGCACATTATCAATGAGTTTCTATGCGTGAACCAAGGTGTGAGTGAGTTGTGGTGGGAATGAAAGGGGGAGAGGGTGTGTTACGCCATAAATATCACGTCAATCTTGTATTTAGAGCACTCTCATGCTATAATAAAGACGTGTACATATGTAGGCGTCCCATATAACAAGGAATATACCGCATATAGCCCAATTGATGCGATATTTACGCAAATTGTGAATGTGTTTCTAGCAGACGGAAGCCTGAAAGGGGGGGTTGGGGGTGGGTGGGGGTGGGAGGGAGGCATGCAGGGGTGCAGTGAGTGAGTGAGTCGTGGAGAGATGGAAGTCAGGCAGATCTCTAGATAGATAACCAGCTTAGTGATAATTGTGGAGGCGCCCCAGGCGTATTGATGTTTGGTATTTTGACCCTTATGTCTACCAGATGGCTGGTGTTCGTTGCCATCAACAGGTCTACAATAACATGAGTCAGGAATGGAGAGTGAGAGAAACTGAGACATGCGTATGTCGTACATAAAATGGACTTATGCAAGCAGACATTGCATTTTAGACACATGTGAAGTACCACAGAAACATGTAGGCCATTGACTGTAAATAAAGTACTATATTTATAGACCACCAGCGACGGTGCTGAGTCAACACAGGTAATCCAATATACGCGCGTAGGCGAGACATAAGAAAGCTGGGAGCTTATTTACAATATTATACAATACAAATGTATTTGTGAAGAGTATTTTATCCATTATTGTATTTATACCAATTTTGTTCCCAGACAGAGCTGCTGTAGCTGGAGAATCAAGGAGCGGCAAGGGTCACCTCGTGACCGCCTGACCGTGTGAAAATGAGTGGAGTCACACTGAGAGGGGCAATTTTGCTGAGTGTTTGGGCAATTTTTGACAGAATAAAGTTATATAATTACTAATTCTTGACAGAGACAAACTATTATAAACCTTGGCATGATATAATTGATAATCCCATCAATTTACAAACGTAAATTGGTGGGATAACCTGTGGCATGGTTGGTAAGGTCGCGGACTTTTTTTTTTACAAGATCATGCCATTGTATTCAAACAATATGAAATATTCATAGAATATATCATATTGTAAGAATACAATGACATGACCTTGTTTTCTTTTTTTGTTTTTTTATTGTTTTATTTTATTATCATAGTAGGTTTGACATGATTTATTGAAACATATTTATTTTTGTACAATTCATTTGAGGTAAGAAAATAATTATATACACATTACTTAGGCTAATAACAAACATATTATTACATGTAAATCTTTGAAACTTATAAACTAAATAATGAAACATATACATTATAATATATATGTTACATTATGAGGTAGCGTGATCAATTAGGTCAGGTCAGGTAAGGTAGGGCGCGAGTCCAGGGCAGGGCAGGGCAGGAGGCGAGTCCAGGGCTAGTTCTTGAAGGTGTGGTAGTCCCTGAAGCAGTCACCCAGGCAGAGTGCAACTTTGCACTCGGCGCACATTGAGGTGACTCTTTTGGTCACATGGGGTTTCCTCACACTGGAGCTGCAGACGGTGCACTGCACCTGCCTGTGACGAGTGCCAATCAGCTCGGTGTTGGTTGTGTAGTGTCTTTCGACACCCAGCTGGATGCGGTCAGGAACGTGATCCCCACGCCATGCCGTACGTCTGTGAGTGGTGGTGGCATACTTCTCCAGGAGTTGGTAGGAGACGTTGTACACGAACTCCCGGAATTTCAGCTTCTGGTTTGGGGCCATATCCTTCTTCACCAACCACAAGTTGTAGGCGTTCAGCATCGTTATGTCAACTAGGTGGAGGAAGAGCTTGTGATACCACTTCACAGTCTTCCTCAGACACTCAACACCTGACAGCTGACAGTCAGACTTGTCCACCAGGCGCATGTTTTTGGTGTAGTCCACTACCATGTCGGGCTTGTAGATTGTCTTCCTGGTTCGGTAGTGGATTTTGCCAGAATCCACCTGGGCACCTGTGTGGACGGTGGAAAGCAGGTGGACGTCTCGCTTATCCTTCCACTTCAGGGCTATCAGTTTCCCACACTTCTCGAGCTGCTTGTATTTCTGCCCCTTTCGTCGCCTTCTTCGCACATGCCTCTCGCGGTGTTCCTGGGCCAGGTCGTCTTCTGAAGGTGTGTCACTGGAGGAGGCATCTGTGAGAGGAATGACATCACCTGTGAACTTTGGCATAAACTTTCTTGTCTTTCTGACAGTCCCACATGACCCCGTTTGGTTGTCATAAAGAAACTGGCAGAGAGCAGGAGAAGTATACCAGTTGTCAGTGTAGATGATGTGGCCTTTGCCCAGGTAAGGTGCCAACATTTTCCTGACGATGGCACCTGACATGCCCATGGGGTCATTGGCAGCGGCTTTCGGTATGTCAATGTCAGTGCCTGTATACACGATCATGTCAAGCACTATTCCAGTTACACAGTCGCACAACACGAAGAGCTTGATTCCGAACCTATGCCTCTTCAAGGGGATATACTGCTTGAAAACAAGACGTCCTTTGAAGAGCACGAGCGACTCATCAATCACCAAATTGAGGAAGGGGTAAAAGTATTTCCTATACCTCTCCAACAACATGGTGAACACCTCCCGAACTTTCCATATCCTGTCAATCCTGTTAGGATTTTCGTTGTCTGCAAAGTGCATAAATCTTAGCAGCAACAAAAATCTGTCACGAGTCATGAACTTATTGAAAGTTGGGTGGCGATGAGAGGGTCGTGCTTCCAGTAGTGTTGCAACACATGCTTCTTGATCAGAGGCATGAGGAACAACAAGGCAAAGAACGTCAGAAATTCTGCCACAGTCGTATCCACCCAGCCTCGTATTCTCGCTTTTGGAGAAAGGACGTCCAATCTGCCAAACACCCACCTGTAGTAGGCGTTTGTTTGGGCAACGATGTACGTCATTACCTCCATGTCGAAAAAAGCGAGGAAGAAGTCGCTTTCGTTCGCTTGATCATCACAGGGCCAGTTGTCAGTTGTTCCTGACGTCCCAGGATTGAACTGGGGCACGTCAGGTACAAAATTGACCCCGTCAGACCAATCGAACGAAGGCATGCCAGGGATCGGAATGTCGTCTGCGTCTTCTTCTGCGTCTGAAATATCGCTTCCATGGTCGCGATACAGCACTTCATCATCATTACCCTCCTCTTCACTCGACAGACGATGCCCTTCCTCGTTTTCGTCACCGACGTCGGACTCACTCCCACTGTCCACTCCCAAATCCCCCCACCCTTGGTCCCGTGCTAGGGCTTCGTCGTCGAAACCCGGGCTGCCAATGTCCTGCGAATCACCATCAAACAGCAGGGCGGCATACTTAGATGGTGTAAGATTTTTCCGGGTCACTTTGGCACGTGCGGGAGTCTTATGGACAGGGACAGCAGAGGTGGTGGCAGGGGCGGCGGCAGGGGCGGCGGCGGCGGCAGGGGCGGCGGCGGCAGGGGCAGCAGTGGTGCGTGGCCTTGATGGCAAGATGATGGTGGTGCCTGTCGCCCTTCTCTCTGTTCCTTGGGCAGGGGCGGCAGGGGCGGCAGGGGCAGCAGGGGCGGCAGGGGCGGCAGGGGCAGCAGGGCCGGCAGGGACACCAGGGCCAGCAGTCGCTTTCCCAGTCGCTTTCCCTCTCCCTTTCCCCTTCCCCTTCCCTGTCCCTTGGGCAGGGGCGGCAGGGGCGGCAGGGGCGGCAGGGGCAGCAGGGGCGGCAGGGGCAGCAGGGCCGGCAGGGACACCAGGGCCAGCAGTCGCTTTCCCAGTCACTTTCCCTCTCCCTTTCCCCTTCCCCTTCCCTGTTCCTTGGGCAGGGGCGGCAGGGGCGGCAGGGGCAGCAGGGGCGGCAGGGCCGGCAGGGGCGGCAGGGGCGGCAGGGGCAGCTGGGCCAGGGGCGGCTGGTGGTGGTGGTGGTGGTAGGGGCACTGTGGCTGGCGTACGGGTTCTCTTCCCTACGCCCGTGCCTTTCATTTTTCCTGCCCCCGCAGGTAATGCAGCCCTAGGGCGGCCTCCTGCGTCGCTGGTACCGGTGGCAGGGGTGGCAGGGGTGGCAGTGGTGGCAGTGGTGGTGGTAGTGGTTGTTGCAGTGGCCTGGGTCGTGGTGGCAGTGTCCCGAAAGACCAATGACCTCTGTGCCATTGCCCTGCTTGCACGTGTTTTACGTGCTTTTGGTGCTGGTGATTCGTCCTCTGAGCTGTAGGGCGTGTCGTACTGGTAGCTAGGGTCTTTGGCAGCCACCCTCTGCCTTCCACGGCGGCTAACACCACCAGAAGGAGGGCTGGTTGTGTCATCAGGGAGCGAGCGTGAGGGACGTGTAGGCTCCATGACTAGTGCGTGGTTACTGGCGCGGTGGTGCTTGCACGAGTGCGGGGCGAGCGTTTGGCGGGGTGGTATCGAGAGTTGACATGTAGTACAATACCCACACCAATTTTCAGCCGCCTGGCTATAAACGCGCGGTTTTGGTACGTGTTCAAAGTCTCTGCTCTTAAGAGTCTACCCGCAGTGCGCCGGGGGAACTCTTAAGAGTCTACCCGCAGCTCCCGGGTTAACAAAACCGGTCTATGCTGGTTGTGTCTCTCTACAGCAACCTAGACCTCAAAATGCTTGTGTAAAAATAATGGGTATGCATAAAAGAGTATATGATCTAATCCAGCTAATGTCTACCCGGGTTAATAAAGTCTAGCTGGGATGCGCAAAGGTACAGCATTCTGGTGGAGCAAGGCAGCTCCTAGCCTAGTGTGGACCTTGGGTCTGTGCGGACTGATTACGTTAATATGAAGGGGTGCTCTCTTGAGGATTCTCGATCACAAGTATCGAGTATCCTCCTGGCGACCCTCAAAAGTAAAAGCAAATAGAGTTAGAACAGTGTTGGGTGGATTAGGCAAGCAGCCGTCACGCACTACACAGTCTAAACTCCAAGGTACACAGACAAAAGATCCACCCAGGTAACCCTCAGAATCCGTAGTGTCGTGTAGCTCAAAAGTAGCCTACACACATTGAAAACACCAACAGCAAGGTACCTGATCCCTAGTCTAGCATTATTTAACCTTGTAGAAACATTAGTGATTGATGGAGACAGTCTGAGCAAATACAATCTCCCAAAAAGACAATGACTATCTTCAACCTTAATCTAGTACATAAGAAATGTGAGATCCAGCATATAATACAGTCTGGCCACCAATTCAAGGTGTGGATGCAGAGAACCAGAGGGGAATTATATAAAAGGTGAGGAAGTAGTGGAAATGATAGAGGCAGTAGGAGAGAAAGATTCTAAGACAAGAGTGTGGGACAGTTCAAGGGAGATGCTTAGAGTATGCTGTCTGGGAAGGATCTGACAAGGATATTCCCATGGACCTCCTGGCTGGAGTCCCAGTTCGCAAGAATGGCACGAGGGCGCACGACAGTCGCCCAGTAGGCAGCCGCGTAGTAGGCAGTGTTAGCCAGGAGGCAACGAATCCCGTGAGGCCTATGTAAGGGGGCCAGCCACGCGCCGCACTCACTACCAAGTCACACCACCTTGTCTCTCTCTCTCTCCCTCTCCCGCTCGCCTTCCCATCATTCAACTACTTAACACAATACTTTCAATTGACTAAATAAAATAGAAAGGATTGTGACATACGAAAATAAAGAACAGTTCTGAACTGTCTGCAACACAAGCTTTCTCGAGAAGGAAAGTACACAATGATAGGTAGACTGTAGCTATATTCTCTGCCCTGGCGAATCCTAGCGAGTAAGCCATGCGGTTCTGGGGGAAGCGGTGAGCGTCACAAACCTATCATTGCAAGAAGTAATGCAGCGGACTGAAGGGATATTTTTAACATTTTGAAATTAGTTTCAAAAGGTTAAAATATCCCTTCCTCGAGCTTTAAGGTTGAGCCCCACCAACACTCTCACACAGTATTGTGATCACTAACTTTGTATTAGGGAAACATATAGTAATAATAAATAATGAATATATATATAATCGGTATGATTATAGACTATAGGAGAGTGATATATTTTCGTTCAACACACAGCTACGAACAAAATCTATCTCACTTGATGCAATCACGTTTCACTCTCGCGACGATGTTGGCTTAATCTTCCGTAAGTAACATAAGTCGTGTATTATCGAGTGTGAGTAATGTGTCGGGAACCATTTGTGTGATGACTTGGTGGTGGTACTGGTGGTGATGGTGATGATTATGGAAGTATATTGAGTGTTAGTAATGTCTGGGGAACCAGTTGTGTAATGACTTAGTGGTGGTGATGGTGATGATCACGGTGATACTGTATATCGAGTGTGACGCACGTCAGCTCCCCAGCGACCACGAGGGGGTAGCGGTTACCTCCCCATCCTCTTCTCCCCTCTCCCCAGGCAGTGTTATGGGCTGTAGGTTATTGATTAAGTTCTAGTTTCTTACTAGTGCATCATAGTGTAACAGGTAGTTCAGAAATACTCTTTATTTTCACCTGTGACAATGCATTGTATTTTATTCCAGCTGTCATAGATTTAATGTATTAGATGACTCGTGGAAGTTGGAGAGTGTGAGTGAGTGAGAGAGAGAGAGAGAGAGAGAGAAATCAGAGCTTGGTGGTATCGGCGGATTGATATCATGCAACTTGATTAGTTACGTCATCTCTCGGGCGTCTGATTCGTCGCCGGGCTCCTCCCTCCTGCTCCGTCACCGCTTTCCCGCCGCGTCGGGAATGGGTGCGCCTACACGCACGCACTCCCTTGTGACTTCCACGGGCAGAGCTCCTCTTAGTGCTGTACCGCTAACATCCCCTTGCAATCTATCAGCCCACCTCACCCCCCTATTGCGAACTTTCTCTACCACTTGTTACCTTCTTCTCTCTGTATATCCTACTATTAATTAACTGCCCTTCCCCTTGACGTTGATTTCATATATCCGTCACTGTATTATACAGCGAGCTCTCAGAGACATTATATGTACGTAGTTAGGCATTTTGGATCAGAGGGTTATCCATTTTTGGCTTGGGGATGTTTGACATACTCATCGTGTTGCCCCAACCCTATTTTCTTGGGGTTTCTGCCTGGTCAGTCGATGCTAGACTGGGGAGAGGCTATCAGGTTGCAGTTTCCTATGAGCATAGACTTCGTTGAGCCTATGCAACTGTACCGGATACCTGCGGAGGCCTAGGTCATTTTCTTGTCTGTGTACCTTAGAGCCTAGCACTGTGTTGGCGTGAGGGCGTTGGCCTAGTCCACCCAGCACTGTGCTAGCTCGTTAGCTTTTGACTTAGGAGGGTCGCCAGGAGAGAACCAGGTACACGAGACCTGGATCTCTCAAGAGAGCACCCCGTCATTTAATGTAATTAGGCGCACAGACTTGAGAATGACACTAGGCTACCGAGCAGGTGGTTCGGCCCAGGTAGCTTAGCCTACGACTCCCCTGCTAGACTTCGTCCACCTGGCAGACCCCCGATTAGGGTTTATAATCTCATTGTGTATATGTGTGCAGCATTATTGTTCCTTATATTTATAGTAAGTCGTGATTGTTGCTGAGAGACCCAACCAGAGCAGGCTTGTGCTTGGTGGGAGAAAGCACATCTTTTTGTGGTTAGAGTTTAGACTGCCGACTGTTTTATAATTACACCTGTGCCAGATAACACCGTATGTCCCTACACTATATATGTTCCCACAGTAATAATACACAGTTCAGAATCCGAGACGTACTTCTTAGTTGCATCTGACTTTTGCAGAAGATTCTGGCATGATGCTTTAGGACTTTCTTTGTTTCACTTTCTTTCAGACAGGAGTGACAGTTTACTGATTATTTAATGTAACGTTAATTATCCTTCTTCTAGTTTGCTATTAAATCGTTGCTGCGATTTAATTACGCTATCTATCTTTTTCCTTGTATACCTTAATAAAGTAATCGTATGTTGTATGAGTATAGGCTGCTTCAGTGATCATCAGCCTATAGTGTGCACCTTTTACCGAGTCATAGGATACCTCGTTGTCCAGGCACGACTCAGGGCGGTATAGGTGTTTTGTTCTCCAGTGTTTAAGGCAGGGGTTGGAACTAGTGTTACCGTTGTTGCATTTAGCCTTATCTATTCCAATGATGAAGAGCCCTGTGTCTTGCAGAACCTGGATCGTAACACAAGTGTGAGTAATGCCTGGGAAACCAGTTGTGTGATGATTTGGTGGTGGTACTGGTAGTGATGGTGGTGATCATGGAAGTCTTGTGTATTGATCACACACACACATACACACACGCAGATACACACAACACACACAGACAGGTATACATCATAATGTTTTCCATTATGCATATGAACGGATCTATATTTAATCTTATTTTCTCCTTCTCTCACTGTCTCCTTTTTGTTACTTTTGTTCGCCCATCTTCCAAAGGCCATCCCAGGTGGTGCCAATACGGGTTTTACGGATTCAAACTTGTTTCCTCAGCGGAGAAGCCTTTTTGTATTAACTTTTCAAATGTTTCGGAAGATCTGGAGACCGAGAGGGAAGAGAAAGAGGAAAATCTAGGAGGAAAAGGAGGCCATAAAAGAAGAGAAAGAGAAGGAGGAGGAGGGAGTAAGTTGAGGAGAAAGAAAGAGAGAGAACTTAGACAAATGGAGAAGACTGATAAGGAACAAGAGGTACAACAATAGAGGAGGATACCGAAGTAGCAAGGGATTATACAAAAAGGGATAAGAGAAACGGATAGGAAGGGCAAGAAAGTGAGAGAGAAGGATATACATGTATGAAAATATGAAACCGGAAGGATGGATAGGACAGATATAGACGGAGAGATATAATAAGGTAAACCGGGTAAGGAATAGATTAACTCCTATGTGTAAGGAAAATGGTACAATGTACCATTATATTTACCATTGGCATCTTATTATTTGTTTTTCTATGTGGATGAGGGAGACAAAAGACAAAACTGACTCTGACGAGTGCCTTCCCCAGAGTTGAAAGAGTGACAGGGCCAAAATCAAGGAATGTTCCACCCAAAATATCTGGACACATGGAGTTTCAAGTAATATAAGTCTTAGGATGAGGGAAAAAATTATTCATTGAGAGAGTTCCAGAGCTCAGCTGTTGAATAGAAAAAAGACTGCGAGTATTGTTTGACTCTTGAGTTGGAGAGTTGCACACAGTAGGGGTGGGATTGTGTTGCAAGATGGGTATTACGTAGTACGTACCCTACAAAGAGGAGGTGGTATACATAGAGCTCTGAGGAACACTGATAAAAAAGCCTCTGTCATCGGGGGTAGTGTGGCTAGCGGAGGAGTACTTGTTGCTCCATTCCTGCCAACTCTTTCCATCCAAACTTTAACTCTGGCTTCTGACATAGATTTAGTCTTTGGCTGTCCGTAACATGCACCTATGAACGTTGTTGCCTGTTCTAAGACATCAGACCATTCAGCTTCCTCATTACCAATATGTTCCAAAGATGAATCACAACGTTTCAAAACATTCAACAATTTTCCTTTCCCTATGCCAAAACATGCAGCAACAGTATCACAACCTGTTAATGCATGGCCTGCTAGCATTGTGGGAAAAATACTATGGTGTTTCTGCACAGTTGATTTGATGTCAATGACAGTTCTACCCTTGATTGGTGATTCCATAACCATTGGTGTCTGTAAACCTTTGTGCAGATGGTGATATAGTAAAATGACATACACATCGGTGTCATCACAAAGGACAGTGACCTGTTTCTGATAAGTATCTGCAAGATGCATGGCCTGTTGCATGATTATGGTATCTGCTTCCTCGTGACTTGTTGAAAGAGCTGATCTTTGTCTGCATCCTCCCTCTCCAATTGCTACAGGAATGTCTTCTTGTCCCGTTACAACAAGTTTGTTCTTAGTTTGGTGCAAATCAACATCTTGATGGAGGCTTTTGCAAAGGATATCAATCAACTACTTCTTATTCTGTGTTACAGTAAGGGTAAGATTCTGTGAGGGCAAAGGTGATGTGGGACTCAGTTGATATACTCGGGTGCCTTCTTTTCTTCTTGAGATCCTTGTTGAACTTTTGGTGCTATAATCATGATATCTGTCGAAAACTAAATAGACATCCCCTGTTTCATGTTCACTCTTATCAAATCTTTGAATTTACACACAACATCCTGGACTGTAGGCTTTTGAGAAGAACAAGATGATGGCCGGCGGGAATCCACAATAGAGCTGAACCATCAATTACTGTGCACAAAGTATCTCTTGCAACATGTCTAGCAGACTGCTCTACCCTCGTGTGATTCTTTAATACTGATTTTGACTTGGATATATGCAAATCTCCTGAGTCAGTGAAAAGAGCTGTAGGGACAGGAGAGAGCTCACACAAGATAACTTCTTCAATATTCATATCTCTTGAGCTTGCTTGAAGTCCTATTATTCTAGAATATATTAAGTCTGTATCATAGACGAGACACCCATCAACATTGATAGACTTCTTTATGACTGCCATTGTTTGCGTTTTCTTTGGTATACTATCGTAGAATCCTTTAGGCAGTTTCTTCTCAAATTCCTCCAGTTGTTTAGTACCAATTTCAATTGTTCTGTCAACATTTACTGATGGTGGTGCAATTAAACCATTCACTATATTTATAAGGCCGTCTGGATGCTGTTCAGGAATTAGTGGGGCTATACTATGCAGAAATTGAGTTTATGCCTTAGTCCTTCTCTGTCAGCTTCATCAGCAGTGATTCTTGCTTTGGCTTCCTCTTTGTGAGCTGTTTGCACTCTAGTTGAAGATTCATTCTCTCTCATGTTGGATATATCTTCAACTACCTTGCCACATACATGCAAACTAAGTGCCCAGGTCTTCAGGGTTTCAGGTCTCAGTGTGTTGCCTATTATTCCAAATTTACCATGACCAAACCGCATGAAGGTACTTTCTATGAACATATCACTCCATATACCATTCCAAACACAATGTTTGTTTCATCACATGTGAACCTTTCATGAAGTGGGTAAGGATATTATCAGGCAAGGATGTCATACTTCTTAGATAGTACTGTATACGCCATACCTTGCATTAATTTACATGTCCAGAAGCAAAGAAGTATGGCAACATGAGTTCAACTGCATACAGGTGAAGAGGCCACACACCTTCTCGTTCTGCCTTCACAAATAGCATCATTATTAGTACTGGCTTAATTAAAACATCAATCCACAGCTTTGCAGTACGACTTCTACTTGCCAGGCCTTCCAACACAGTCAAAAGGTCGTTTGTAAGAAGTTACCTCAACTTGACTGACAATATCTCTAAGCAGCTCCTCAGTCAATACGCACAGAGCTCTCATATTCATGGGAAACTTCTTTCTGCATAGCATTTTTCCAATGCCTCCAAATACAACTTCTAAAATTTCTGCCAGACCAGATTTTTTTTTTTTTTTTTTTGAAACACCTTACGAGCGGCCTATGCGGTTTATTTATATGTACCGCCCAGCGGGGTGTTTTTAGCCAAAATAGGGCTGTTTACGTGATCATTTTCATGCCTAAATAAGACCCAGAACGTAAAACAAGTACCTATCCCTGAAAGGGCATAAAGAGAGCTTTCGAATAACACCATAACGATCCTATTATGATGGCTAGTTTTCTTGCAATAACCGTGCAACGCGAGTGCAAAAAGCATGTAATTCGGTACTTTCCCCATATAATTCAGTATGTAGCGAGTGAGAGAGGGAGGAGGGAGCTGAGATTCGTGTCAGTAGGTTCGCCGCGGTGGTCTGGAGCAGTCATACGCTCGCTAGTCTCCTGCCACCACTTGTCTCTCTCTCTCAGCAACATTACGTGCTGAAATTGCCACTCGACCTATGTCGAGCGCCGCCACATAGTCCAGCTTTATTAAATACGACTTATGTGGTGAGCCGCTAATTAAAGGTTAAGAGACAATGAACGGAGGAAGGAAACACACAGATAAAACAAAAAGGTCCATGTGCCTAAAGGCATCCTCCATTCATAAAATGTTTGTAACAACTGGATTTAAACATTTGTAGATTGTAAGTTTGTGGAAAGCAATTCGAGGGAAGTGAATTCCAAAGAGTAGTAGCTCTGGGGATAAATGAATTCTGATAAGTGGAAGTTCTGCATTGTGGAGGCGAAAGTGTAAATTCATGGGCGCTCTCAGCTGCCCTAGTTCTACGGGGAAAGATGTGGAGAGGCGGCACAATTGAAGCAAGTTCCTCGGAACAATTGCTGTGAAAATATCTGTAGAATAATGCAAGGGATGCAACGTTTCTTCGTATGGATAATATAGGAAGGTCCTGTGTGATTGCATGGTTATTGATTAATCTAATAGCTTTATTTTGAATTTTATCCAACTGCCTCAATGCAACCACTCCACTTCCACCCCACAGAGGTGAACAGTAATTCATCTGAGAACGCACATGACTTTTATATATTACGGCCAACTGCTCGTCAGTGAAGAATTCTCGAACTCTGTACAGGAGTCCCAGTTTTTTAGAGGCATTCTTAGCAATGCTTCTAACATAATGTGTCCAGCTCAAGTTAGTAGTTAATGTTACACCGAGAATGTCAATACTAGGGGAAGTGGGAATATTTACATCATTAAAAAATATATGGGAGTCAGTGAGATTCTGTCGGTTAGAAAATTGAATGTACTTGGTTTTCTGTGCATTAAAGGAAACTAGATTCTGTTGTCCCCATTCATTAACTCTAGAAAGATCCTGCCACCAGTGTTCCAACAGCACCAAAAAAACTCATTAGCATATGCATTCCTCCTAATCTTGGAATAAGGCTTGAAAATAGACTTGGATATGCACACTTGATCTGAACTGCAACCTTGTACAATTGCTGGTCGGCTGTGAAGAGTGTAAAATGTTGTCCTGTCTCTTGACTTAATGTTTGTGGTTTTGTCATGGCAGTCATGATTGTGTCTGGATGTGCAGGTGGCATGTGAATAAGTGGGGGGTAATCAGCCTTAGTCTTGGGTTGGAGAGGTTCTCCTTGGTCACGACATGAACGGGTATTATATCCATGAAACTCGGGACATCCTTCACACTTTGTGACATCTTTCAAGAAGGATATAATGCTCGTCTTAGCTTTTTGGTTAGCTACAGCCATATGTGCAAGAAGATTTAGTGAAGGAACCTGTTTTTTCAAGAACTGTGGTGGAATGTCAGGTTTATTTGGGCCATTGTACCTGACGACTTCAAACTCATAGTCAATTGCCTTTGTCATTATCGTCTTCTGTAAACGTGGTATAACCTGCTCAACATGGTGACAGTTATTTTCTGGTTGAGTTATGAGCATTGCCAAGGAATGTGTTGATATCTTGCAATTTTGAGATGCTATGTCAGCATCAAAGTTGTCCACCACACACTGCACTAAACCGTCTGTAGCCTTAGAAATGGACTTCAGTTCACTATTTTTAGCTACTGCTGTAGCTGCAGACCTCTTGAACCGTAACAACTCATCATAAGTGCAAGTAACACCAAAAGAGTTCATAGTCTTCACTACTGCTTTTGATTCTCGTAGAAAGACCACCAGGCCTATCTGAAGGGGTGTTGGATGATTTGTTAATGGTAATGTAATTATATTGCCTACTAGGAGCGCAGGTAGAGAGTTATTCAGTTTGGGTGACAATTTACCCAGATCAAGAACAGTGCTGCAAACATATATGGAGGCTTTTTCATAGTCTAAAGATGTGCAGTAGTTTTCTCGTTCAAGCTCGATTTCCTTGACCTCATGACAAATCTGGGTCTTCAGCATTATTACTGCCAGGTCATTGGAATCGGCTTCTGGCTCGGAAACGATGCGTAGAGTTCTCTCAGCCTCATTATGAAATGCAATAATTGTGGCTATCCCTGGTGAAGAAAGACACAAAAGATCTTTACCAAAATACTCAAAAAGTCTATGTATAAGCATTTGGCGGGATAGTACACAGCCCCCATGTTCTATATACAGATTGTGTAGATCAACTGAATTTCAGATATGTGTCTTGTCAGATTTGAGAACCCTGCTTTTAGTGCTACATCTGACATATCCACATCTTCCTGTGCAGAGGGTGTTGCATTTTTTGGAGCAGTTATGGATCTTGTTGGCATAAACTTTTTGCGGCAGTCTACGTGGTACCGAGCATCAGCCGCATGTAAATAACTCACTGCTCCACTTACCCTGACCCTAACCTCTGAGGCCCATTTGTCATTCCGTTCTTTACATTTGTCTAAAATGTCTTCCTTTAGTGGTGTGATGTGTCCTGTTCTCTTCACTTGTCTGCAGATACTGTATATGCTGGTCTCCAGCGAGAGGGATTTTTAGGATCTTTCTCAACCTTGCATTCTTTGCCACAGAACATGCAGTCATGTAAGAAATTAAATGTAGGAACCTCTGAACGTCTTTTTTCTTGCAGGTTCTCCAGATGTGCTAACTTCGTCATCACCTAGCCTAGCCTATAGCCAGCCAATCTTTTGTTCTTATTAACTCTAGTAGATATTGTATTTAGTATCCTACTGTAGCTATATATATCTGTAATTTTAGTTGTTGCTTGCACGATCTTGTAGTAACCTTTGACTGATACATTTTGTTTTGTTTTATCTAAAAAGAGTAGGCTACAGCTTTACTAGGCTACAGTGACACCAGGGCCATCTGTTGATACAGTATATTAACCCCTTGTGTGCGGTCACACTTTATTTTGATATAGTCTCTATTTGGTGAATTGTATATTTAGTTACATATTCTGTTATATATATATATTTGTTTAAGGTTAGGTTATCACACCTGGTAGCCTATTTCTGCGTATTTCAATTTTATTATTTTGGGTTAGGCTATTCAACGCTGGTAGCCTATTGGTGCGTTTTTTTTTTTTTTTTAACTTTTGGTTAGGCTATCGCCCCTGGAAGCCTAATTCTGCGTATCTCAAATTTTTTGTTTTCGGTTAGGCTATCACCCCTGATAACCTATTGTTGTGTATTTCAACATTGTTTTCGGTTGAAGTGATTGAAGTGTTTCTAAAGTGAGTGAAGTGTTTTAAAGTGAGTTAAGTGTTTTAAAGTGAGTTAAGTGTTTTAAAGTGAGTGAAGTGATCTGAAGAAACTGACTGTTACCATGCCTCGCACTTGTACGAACTGCGCCAGTAGGTTTGGTGAGTCCATGTTTGTTACTGTCGATCTTCAAGTCTTCCGTCTCTGCCAGCAACAAGAGAATTTGACAGTGAAATTAGATGAAGCCTACAACAAGATCAACGTCCTCACCATGAAGCTGGAATCACTCCAAGAGTTTGTAACACTTAACGTTGGAGTACCACAAACTTCAATTGTCACCGCAACTCCAGCAGCCACCAACGCCCCAACGTTGACTGCCAACAATTCAACGCCTGCAGTAGCCATTTCATCTGATGGTTCCGATACTCAAGAAACAAATAGTAACTCTCTTCCTCCTCAAGACAACTTCCGTGTTGTGAGGAACAACGTTTGCCCCAAGACCAGGAAACCCATACCGATTACCGAGTGTCAAAACCGCTTCCAGATACTCGCAGACTCAGATGACGAAGCGGAATTAGAAGAAGTCCGGCTCGTGGGAGACTCGATGATACGTGGTCAGCTCACAGAGTTTTGCGCCAGAGCACCTAAGACCAGGAAGCGTTTTTGTATCCCTGGTGGTGGTGTGGACGACGTAGTTGCTGCAGTTGACGAAGTATCTAAGCTAGCCCCTACTAATACAATGTACGTCATCCACGTTGGATCCAACGATGTACAGCGAACCCGGTCGGAAGATTTGCTTTTAAAGTACCAACAGCTGATCAAGTCATTTAACCCCTAAATGTCGGCGCACAACATAAGTCGAGTATAATAAATCTGGACTATCTGGCGGCGCGCGACATAGGTCGTGTGGCAATTTCAGCACGTAATGTTGCTGAGAGAGAGAGACAAGTGGTGGCAGGAGAGTAGCGAGCGTATGACTGCTCCAGACCACCGCGGCGAACCTACTGACACGAATCCCACCTCCTCCCTCCCACTCTCACTCGCTACATACTGAATTGTATGGGGAAAGTACCGAATTACATGCTTTTTGCATTCGTGTTGCGCGGTTGTTGCAAGAAAACTAGCCGTCATAAAAGGATCGTTGTGGTGTCATTGGAAAGCTCTGTTTATGCCCTTTCAGGGATAGATACTTGTTTTACGCTCTGGGTCTTATTTAGGCATGAAAATGATCACGTAAACAGCCCTATTTTGGCTAGAAACACCCCGCTGGGCGGTACATATAAATAAACCGCTAGGCCGCTAATAAGGTGTTAAGGAGAAGTCATCAAGGATCATCGTCTCAGGAATCGTCCCCCGGCTTGGTGTAGAGAGCCGATTTTACAACATAGCCAGCAGCACAAATCGTTGTCTAGCAAAACTCTGCAGGAAGGAAAACGTGGGATTTGTTGACACCTGGGACAAGTTCTACTACGATGACTATTTGTTTTCGGACGATGGAGTTCATCTGAACCAGGTGGGAGCAGCACGTTTTGGGCGTCTTCTCAACGATGCGGTGAAGGATTTTCGGAGAAGAAATCGACTCAGCACAGGACAACCAGGAAGGAGGACCGAAGACAGCGAGGGCGGCAACCTGCGAAGGAATTAAATGATAATCTGTCAAGAACCGCGAATTTGAATAAAGCTTCACCAACGCGACCCAAATTCAAAACCGCCAGGGATAACGACCGAGGACCAATGTCAGCCATGAATGTAAATGTAGATCCGATCAGAACCAAAAATTTGATTAAAGAACGTTCTGTGAGTTCTAAAACTGCAACTTTAAAGGTTGTGTATGCAAACGCTCGTAGCATACGCAATCAATTTTCAGATTTAGGTGGAACTAGTGTTTACTGAAAATTATGATGTGATTGGTATAACAGAATCTTGGCTCAATACAGTATATAGAGACTTTTTAGCAGAGTATTCACTTCCCAGTTATGTAATGTTTGAGAAAAGCCGAATAAATAAAAATGGAGGTGGCGTTTTATTTTATATCAAAGAAAGTCTTAACCCGACCCTCTTGTCAAAACCTCAAATTGTGAACGTCGACACATCTTTTGTGCTAATAAAGAATAATAAAGGTACAAAAATAATACTTGCATTAATATACAGACCTCCAGCTCAATCAGTGCAAACTGACCGAGAAATTTATGAACAAATTGCAGATGTAAGTAACTCACAAGATACCGTATTTTTTGGCGACTTTCACTTACCTGTGACCAAGTGGGGCGATACTCTTACTTCACACTCCGGACATGACTTGTATACGAACTTGCAAGAGAGTTCGCTTTATCAATTTGTTCGAACACCGACCCGTGGTAAAAACGTTCTTGACATTGTACTTGCAACAAAAGAAGAATTAATAGAGAATTTGAATGTTGGTGATGAATTCAGTAACAGCGACCATCGTACGATAACTTTCACTTTAAACTTTACTAGTAACGAACCAAATAGTTGCATCGAAAAAGTCCCTAATTTCAAGAAAGCAAACTTTCATAAACTTAGAGCTATGTTTAAAGAAACTGACTGGAGCTTTTTAATTAACAATAACGACATAAATACATCTTGGAAGTTATTCGAAACCACTTACCTAAAAGCAGTGCAAGACTGCATATCATCGAAAATACAGCGTCCAGGCCATAATAATAAGCCCAAATGGTGGAATAAAGATATTTCAAACTGCCTGCTTGCTAAAAAATTTGCTAATGATAGATTAAAATCCTCACAAAATGACGAAGAACGGGTGAAATTTGTAGAGCTATGACGCAAAGCCAAAAAGTTAATTAAGCAAAGTAAAAAGACCCTAGAGTTACATATTGCGAATCAAAGTAAAACAAACCCGAAAGAATTCTATAGTTATATCAGAAAGAAAAAAGTAGTTACTTCAACTGTTGGACCGTTAGTCGATGAAAATGGAGAATACACCAAAGACGAAGTACAAATGAGTAATGCCCTCAATACCTTCTTTGCATCAGTTTTTACAACAGAAGACCTCAGTGATATCCCTACACCATCGCCGATTCAGATTGATAATTCAGATGTTCTAAGCAATATCACCGTTACAGAGAGAGAAGTATTTAATTGTTTAGATAAACTCAAGGTAAATAAAACGCCTGGACCTGATACAATCTCGCCTAGAGTTCTAAAGAAAGCTAAGGATGAGCTCTCCAAACCACTGACATTACTATTCAATAAATCCTTGCAGTCTGGAACTATGCCTGATCAGTGGAAGATAGCCAACGTAACACCGATATTCAAAAAAGGCAGCAAATCCATACCCAGTAACTATCGTCCAATTAGCTTAACCTCAGTTGTATGTAAAATGCTAGAAACGCTCATAAGAGACCGACTCGTAAATCACTTAGAGGAAAATAACATACTTAACACCTTACGAGCGGCCTATGCGGTTTATTTATGTGTACCGCACAGCGGGGTGTTTTTAGCCAAAATAGGGCTGTTTACGTGATCATTTTCATGCCTAAATAAGACCCAGAACGTAAAACAAGTACCTATCCCTGAAAGGGCATAAACAGAGCTTTCGAATGACACCATAACGATCCTTGTATGATGGATAGTTTTCTTGCAATAACCGTGCAACGCGAGTGCAAAAAGCAGGTAATTCGGTACTTTCAGTACATAATTGAGTATGTAGCGAGTGAGAGAGGGAGGAGGGAGCTGAGATTTGTGTCAGTAGGTTCGCCGCGGTGGTCTGGAGCAGTCATACGCTCGCTAGTCTCCTGCCACCACTTGTCTCTCTCTCTCAGCCACATTACGTGCTGAAATTGCCACTCGAGTTATGTCGAGCGCCGCCACATAGTCCAGCTTTTTTTAACTCGACTTATGTTGCTCGCCGCTAATTAAGGGTTTTTAAAGATACTCAACATGGCTTTCGTAAAAAACGTTCCTGTTTAACAAACCTCTTAGACTTCTTCCACGATATCCTCAACCTCTACGATGAGAGTAAAGCTGTAGATATTATATACCTTGATTTTCAAAAGGCCTTTGACAAAGTTCCCCACAAACGTTTACTGCTAAAACTAAAAGCGCATGGAATACAAGACGGTGTGTTGAAATGGATAGAAAATTGGCTCAGCGACAGAAAGCAAAGAGTAGTCATAAACGGTAAGGCATCTAAATGGACCAATGTAAGTAGCGGGGTACCCCAGGGATCGGTACTAGGACCAATTATCTTTCTAATTTACATCAACGACATAGATGAGGGTCTCACCTGTACAATCTCAAAATTTGCTGACAATACAAAAATTGCAAATAGCGTACTCTCAAAAGATCAAGTTGACGATATGCAACACAATCTAGATAAATTGTCCCATTGGGTCCAAATTTGGCAAATGAGTTTCAATGCGGATAAATGTAAAGTACTACATATCAGATACCTAAATGAGAAAGCAAACTATTCGATGAATGGCACTCAGCTTAAGAATGTAAACAGAGAAACCGATCTGGGAGTAACAATATCGAGTAACCTAAAACCGAGTTAACAATGTTCAGAAGTTGTTAAGAAGGCAAACAAAATAATTGGCTTTATAGGCAGAACATTTGAGCATAAATCCAAAGACGTAATCCTAACCCTTTACAATTCCTTAGTCCGCCCTCTTCTGGAATACTGCGTTCAATGCTGGTGCCCTTATTACCAAAAAGACATAAACAAGCTAGAACGAGTTCAACGTAGAGTTACCAAAATGATACCTAGCCTAAAGAACAAACCATACGAAGAGCGTCTTAGAAAATTAAATCTATTTCCTTTAACCCAGCGCAGATTAAGAGGTGACTTAATTCAAGTGTTCAAAATCATCAAAGGCATCGACAATATGAACTGTAGTAAGTACTTCACTATCGACCAATCTAATTACACGCGGGGAAACGGTTGCAAAATTATTGGTAAATCTTTTAACTCACACGAATCTAAGAATTTCTTCTTCAATCGAGTTGTCAACTTGTGGAATGGGCTTCCCCGAGACGTTATAGACTGCAGCACCGTTGATTCATTTAAATTCCGCCTAGACAAATATCTCGCATCAAATCCGCGACTGACTGCGTTTGTAAATGAATAACTTTATTTTATCCTCCCCTCAGTTACTAACCCATATGTCCCCTACTAACTTCCTAGTCCTGCCACGTTAGTGGCAGGGAAGTAGTTCCCTTTCCAATGTTCCCTTACCCACTCTAAACCACTGTTTGGAAACTTGATCCTCAGTGTTTTGGAGGACAAGCAGCCTAGAAGGGTCACTAGATCTGTTGTTGCTTGATTTCCTTTGTACTCCTTTGTACTAGTATGTTGTCGTATCAAAGCCTTTTTAATTTCGTTTGGATGAAGGTATTTTTCAACACACCCCTTGTGAGCTCTGAGGACAAGTTCATTATTTTCCTCATATTGTGACTGTAATCTATTGTGCACATCATCTCTGTAAAGTTTACTGCTTTAATAATGTTTCCAATGCGCTTGGATTTAATGTTTATCAGTTTTTTGGTTTTATCACTACATAATATACTTCCAATGAAAGTAGCATTCATCTTCCATGTTATTTATGTGAATTATGGTAAGCAATTATTCTGTAGAGCTCCCAGTGCCTCAGAGGATCATAGTTGTCAATGTTCACTCACTTTTGGTTATAATTTGAACCTGGAAAAGAAAGAAATAATTAGATATATCACAAAATATTAGGAATGCTAAGCGATCAATTTTGCCCACGCATTTTTTTTTTGGCATTTCATACACTGTATTATATCCAATATTGCTCAATTCTGACAGCTGTCCAGTAATGATAGTTGTTTAATAGAATGTTTAAGCAAGGAAAATCCACCTAACAAAAACTTAAGACGCCAAAACAAGGTTCACCCTAAAAACAGCATTTGGCTGCCGGCCTAAACATCCTCCGTTCCTACATCTGAACTGCCATATTGGACGTTAGACATGGTAGAGGTAGGAGCGGAGGATGGAGGACGAGACCCCGGCGATTGCAGACGCCTCAAAAACGTTGACTCCGTACGGGATTTCTGTTTAAGTTCTTGTCCCCCTGACTTCTGAGGAACCACTGGTGCCGGGTCAGGAGATGTCTTCCTCTTCTTGGTCTGGGACCTCGAAGTACTTGAAGATTTCGATGATTGACGGAAGGGCGATGTCGACCTAGATCTTGTACGATCGCTTGGCGAAACAGACCGCGCCCTCTTCGTCCGGCCCGGGGTGGGGGTTGCCTTAGTAGCGGATGAATCACTGCTGTCACTACTACTCACAGATTCTTTTGATAGAACTTTAGATTTTACTTTAGTTTTAGCATTGGACAGAGTTGAAGGAGATTTAGCAACTTGTGTCTTAATTATTAAATGTACCCACAGAACTGCGTCATCACACTGCAAGGCCTTGTGTGCTACATCCTTTGTATAGCAGTTAAAGGTTGACTTGATTTCAAGCAAGGCTACTAAACATGACTGATCACTATGATTGAATAACCCACTCCTAAGTTCAGAACATACCAACAAATTTTGGATAACCAGATACCTCTGGATCGGTCCAAGCATCTCATGCATTTAATACAAACTTTGTGACTAAATACTGGTATGAACTTACAAGTTGGAGTTGAACACAAAGTGACTAGAGGCATGGTGACGCCCCCGGATAAGAATTCACGGGAAAGACATCCACATAAGAGGGAAGCATAATTATAGCATTTCTTAATTAAGTACATTTGTATGTTTTATTTTATTAATTTTGTCATGAAGTTTTTTCGTAGTGAGTACCCAATCATAATGACGATTCCATAAGATAATTAGCGTACGCTTATGATGTTTGGCTCCTCTTCCTCTCTGTGGCGGTCATTTCAAATGTGTTACGACTGAGGTTTAAATATATCTGGGTTCTTATTCATTGGACTAGTAATGGCATAAATGCTACAAAAGCGCTAGATCCAACCTCTGATGTATATTCCCAGTGAACAAAGAACACAAATACTCTCCAGAGTTCTATATGTAATAATAGGTTATTAAACTCTCAATAAATGTGCGTCTACTCTAGGCTTAATGTTATGTGAAAACAGCCTATTACTACCTATAACCGAAGGTGCTTGGTTATGGTATGCAAAGTAAGGTGGTAAGAGAAGTTACAGCTTACGTTACTTTAATCAATAAATGTCAGGCACTCCTGCATGAAAGAAAGTGCACTAAAGTCCTTCAACACCAACAAGGAATCTTCTTTAAATGTTAGATGCTATCAAGATGCTTGAATCGGAAATGGAACCCAAAAAGGCAGGCAGCGGAATAATGCTCGTGCAGGCTATGCACACAAAAAGGCAGGATATATAATGCAGTCGGAGCCAAGAATATCCTAAACGCTACAACAATAATAATCGCCACGACAATGCAGTATTCCTATCAACAAAAAGAGCCTAAGTCGTTTGTGTCTCAATACATCAAACTAGGCTGCGAAATGCTTGTGTAATCATAAACGGGTGTGCATAATAAGAGTGATTGGTTTAATATACTTAATGTCTACTATGACCGATAAAGTCTAGCTAGAGTCAATGATACGAGATACTGATGCGCATAGCATGCCGCATAGCCTAGTGCAAATCTCAAGTCTGTGCGTCAAATATTACGTTAGAGTGAAGGGTAGCTCTCTTGAGAAACCTTAATACCGAAGTATTAAGCGTTCTCCTGGCGTACCTCAAAGACAAACAACCGAGCCTAGAACAGTACAGAATGGTATAGGCAAAAAGCCCTCATTCGTGCATGCTCTATTCTCAATGGCACACAGACTAGAATTTACCCAATCAACTCCAGTTCTCAGGTATGTCGTGCAGCTTTTAACTAAAGCCAGCACCCATTGGAAACAATACCTTATAGTATCAGACTCCTAGTCTAGCATTATCTAATCCAGCAAAACACTAATAATAATAGGAAGCGGTACTGAACAATATGAATGCCAACCAATGCTTCGTGATCAACTTATCTTAACAACTAAACATACATGGGTTATATAAGACCTTAGCGCACAATACAACTGGCCAGCATTAAGCTGATTATGCAGAGTTAACCAGAGGGGGTATAATATTAGTAAAAGGTGGTGAAAGATATGGAAAATGAGAGAGATAGGCAGAGGAAAAGGTTCTCAGGTGCAGAGAGGGAGATAGGTATCAAAGGGATAAGAGGGATGAGTTCTAGAAACCAGATCTGAGGGAGAGAGTGGCAAGAGAGCTGTATATATACTAGCACTAGCTCGCACCGTGTAGGCAAAGCGATAACAAGTCCTCCAGCCAATCCACAGGAGACCAGCAAGCCATGACGTCATCGAACATGGTAAAAAAACTCCTCCAGCCAATGCCCAGGAGGCGAGCCAGCCGTGACGTCATCAAGCATGGCAAAAAACACTGCGCGCCTCCTCACACTCTGTTCTACTCTCTCTCTCTCTCTCTCTCTCTCAAATCCTATCATTACTACTTAATGATAAAACATATACTTTGTAATTAAATATATAAAGCCTTGACATGGGCGAAAACAAAGAGCCTTTCTGGACTGCCCATGACACAAGCTTTCATATGAAATAAAGCACACAATAATACATCAACTGTAGCCACATCCACTGCCCTGGCGATCCTAGCGAGTCACCGTAGGACAAGCCATGCGGTTCTAACGGAGTGGTTAACGTCACAAATGGCTAACGCAAGGGCTTGAAAGAGAGCTATTATATAATAGGCATATCGTCAATGATGGAGTGGCCACTAATAAATACTTGTATGACTTAATAACAAAGATGTATTCTCTTTCAAGAAGATTAATCAGGAGTGACTTAAAATGGGGGACTAGTAAGAATCGTGAGTGAAGAGTAGGACAAATTAGCTGTAAGGATAACTAAGAAGAAGGGCGCAAAATGAGGGTTTGATTGGTTGACGATGAAGTACTAGAGGTTGTGATACTGAGTAACCGAAAATGTGAGAATTAAAATAGGTATAAGTGAGGGTTTAGTGGGCTGATATTGTGGGATTAAGATGGTTGAGAGTATAGAGATGAAGATAAATCAAAGTGTGTTGAAAGATAGGAAGCTAAACATTAGGAGTAAAGAGAAAAGAATGAACAGTGTTGATTTAATGCAAGAAAGACTAATAGAGTTCCTGCGGCTAAAGGCTATTATGAAATTAAATATAAATGTAGGGAAGAGTGTTGACTGGATATTAACACTCTCAGTACGATGACAAATTAATTACTTGAAGTCTGCCAACCAATAGACCTTCATTTTTAGATAAGGAAACACCTTTGGAAATTAGAGGGTTAATCGAAAGTGTTTTCGCTTAAATATTGGAATGTTCTTCTTCAACAGAGTAAACTTGCTTAGTGTTGTACAATAAATATAGCGTTGTCGTATTAAAGGGGTTAAGGTACTTATAATAGTTGGGGAAGAGTATTTTAAGGAAGGAGAACTGATAATTGAAAGACGTAAGTGTTGCATGAAATAAAGGAGGAAAGTAAGTAAATATTAGTTGGACTTGAAACACATGGTTTGGTTTGTTAATAAACATAAATATATTAAGGAAACAAATTGATGGACTGGAAAATGTAAACATAATTAAACAGGTAGACGGATGCAAATATGAAAATAAGAAAAGCGAAAAAATAGTAAAATATCGGAGGAATCAAGGTAGGAACAAAGACAAATATGTTACACACAAAAAGATAAACTAAAGAAGGGTGAATTTGGAAGAAGATTGTTCGAATACAGTTAGAAGATTCTTCGAATACAGTTAGAAGATGACAATGCTAGGAATAATTGGATTTGTTTAAAGATCTTAGAAACCATAGAGTTCAAACAGTTATAAATTATAATTCCTAAAAAAACAAACGTTACATATCGTTGACGGGAGAGTTATGGCATCGACTGATAAACATATGACGGTCAAAGGGAGATACGATGTCATAAATTGTTTGATTGTCTAAGTCCTGCTATGGTGTAGTACTAACAATGGAAAGTAGAGGGGAGAATGTGAACAGTCAATGGGAATTGAAACGAAAACCATAAAATTATTATGTAAAATGGCTAGTCAATAATACACAAAGAAAAACAAAGAGAAACGAGTAAAAACAAAATATATGGACTAGCTAAGCAAAATATAATACACATACACATATAAATAACTTGAATGCAGAGGTTTTCAAAAAAAAATATTTAAATAAAATTAAACTAGAAACAAACTAATATGGTAGCAGGAACGACACAGCCATAAGAGGTGAGGATTAACAAAGGCTTAAGGGGGGTGACCTGTTTTCGTTCTGTCCTTTTCTATCTTTCTCTGGCTTGTATCCATTTGGCCCCATTCAGCCTACTGTTTTAAGAAGTTTATCCCCATCCAGGTGTCAATTTCTTACTGGTGAGCAGTAGCGAGCCAGCATATTTTAAATTTTTGTTAGACAGCAGGCTAAATTTGTAAATTTTTCGATAGAAAAATGTCTCTGTCGAAGCCAGATTTCTTCATATAATGCTGGCTCGCTATTGCTCGGCAGGAAGAAATAGACACCTAGATGGGGATAAACGTCTTAAAATAGTTCGCTGAATGGGGCCGAATGGATACTAGCCAGAGAAAGAGAGAAAAGTACAGAAATAACAAAAAGCAGGTCACCCCCCTTAAGGGATTTTTGGGAGGAACCAGGACGTAAATGTGGAGCACGAGGTGAGAAGGAGAAATACACGAATATAACGAAATGTAGAATAACAAAGACAAAAAAAAGAGTGCATGGGAACGAACGTATGTATGAGGGGTGATGGGTGGCTGGGCACGTTTATATGTATAGTACGTTAATTTTGTATTATCAATGTTTCTGAAACACACAAACATATACATACACAGAGTGAATAATAAGACTAGGTAACTAGTTAATCTATGTGCGCTATGAAGGCCAAGCGAGCCAAGGTGATCAAACGCTCCAATGGCAGGCACTATAGTAGTCAAGTGAGCAAGAGAAGGCACTATGGTTACCTATAAACAACATTATAGGCTGGATAACGGGTCGAATAAGAAACACACTAGCAGAACGAGAGAGAGATTGCTTATTTTGTTCACCTCTAAACGGCCTCGAAGACTGACAGTACTCGGCATATGTTAGCGTGCTGAGCAAGCAAGGTCATGCGGCTCCTCTCGCCGCTAAACTGTTTCAGAGTCCAATGAGACCCAGTTTATTGTAGCTTCCCATGTCAAGTTACTCAGTTACAAGCCCTAGACTTACCAATATACGCACAGTCCATGCCGGGCAACACTGTTAGGCCTCAGAGGCGACGTAATTTAGTCTATATTACTCCCTGGGTTGAGTTACGCCCATACCAGATGGATCTCCCACTATAGACACCTTGACCTGGTCGGCCAATGAGGACAAAGGAAAAACTCTGTCAGATATATAAAAAGATATTTGGATAAAAAGAAAAGACAAACAAGAGTAGGGATGTGGCGAACCCACCGCCCGTCACGGCGCAGATAGCCCCTGGAGGTTGGAACCGGGAATCCCAACTCCAGAAATCTTAGGAGGAGGCTGTAGAGTGTAGACACAAGCCGAACAGGGCGGTACTCTTGGGGAGTGCTAGGTGACTGATAACGACCACTGGAACTCCTGTTTCACCACCTGGCATACCTAGCTGATCCTTTCAGTGTCTCATCAATATTGAGGGCAACCCCAGCCTGCCCTCCAAAACACCTTCTCCCCCTATCTAATACATTATACTACAAACACCTTACATACTACGCTAACTATTCCAAATAAAAATGCCCACATCAGTCTGTCCCCTGGTAACGACTCGCCAAAATGCTCTGGACTTCTACTCTTACTTTTAATTTCTGTAACATTCATGGCCTTTCTTCTAACTTCCACTCTGTGGAACACCACCTCTCTTATGCCAACCCTAATCTTCTCTTTCTCACCGAAACACAGTTGTCTGGGACTACTGACAGCAAACCCTTCTCTGTATTCTCCTACTATCTCTATCCTCAGTTTCGAGCCAAAGGTGGATGTTGCGTATATGTACGCAACAATCTTGCTTTCTCTCGTGCTTCCATCTTAGACTCTTCTGAATTCTCAACTCTCTGGCTAAGGCTTTCTTGTCACTCTCAAACTAAATATTGATGTGCTGTCTATCTCTCCCCTAATTCTACTGACTATATAAAATTCTTTGACTATCTAACTTTTAAAGCGGAACACATTCTATCCATCTCTCCTTTCGCAGAAATCTCCATTTTACGAGATTTCAATGTTCACCACCCCCAATGGATCTCCTCTATTTCCACTGACCAACCTGGTGAACAAGCCTACATCTTTTCTATCTTAAAAGCCCTAGTGCAGTTAGTCCAGCAACCCACCCGTATCCCGGATCGCTTCGGAGATCGGCCCAACATTCTTGACTTATTTCTAACCTCTAACCATTCCGCTTATACTGTAAATATTTTCTCTCCTTTGGGCTCCTCCGACCATTAACTAATATCTTTCACCTGTCCTATCTCTCCAATACAGCCACCCAATCCCCATAACCGGCGGTGCTTGTGGCACTTTGGCGCTGCCGACTGGGAGGCTCTTCGGCAATACTTCTTTGATTTCTCTTGGAATGACTTTTGCTTCCGTGACCGGGGACCCTCGAAGAGTGAGCATTACTGAGACAATCCTCTCAAGCATGGAAGCGTACATTCCATTTTCTTTCTCTCAGTCTAATGCAAACAAATCTTGGTTAACTCACGCTTGTTCTACTGCTGTCCGCAAGAAGGAGGAAGCATTCAAACGATATCGACGCCTTAAGACTCAAGAATCTCATTCTTCCTATGTGTCTGTCCAGAATCAAGCCAAATCTGTTCTTTGACTTGCACTCGTTCATCAATAATAAATGCACTGAACTATCCAACTCTAGCTCTTCCCAAGCTTTCTGGCATCTAGTCAAAACCCTCTCCAACAATTTGTCTTCCTCATCGTTCCCTCCCCTTCTCCACTCTGATGGCACAACCATCACTTTTTCCTCTGACAAAGCTGAACTCTTTGCTCAAACTTTCGCTAGAAACACCACCTTGGATGATTCCGGTACTATTCCTCGCTCTCCACCCCCCCTCTCTCCTACTTATGCCTAATATCCTAATCTCTTCTATAGATGTATTTTCTACCATCTCTGGGCTAAATACTAAGAAGGCGTATGGTCCGGATGGTGTTCCTCCTGTTGTACTAAAAAGCTGTGCTACCGTGCCGACTCCCTGCCTAGGCAAACTCTTTCGTCTCCGTCTCTCCTCTAACGTCTTCCCTTCATGCTGGAAGTTTTCTCTCATTCAACCTGTCCCAAAGAAGGGTGACTGCTCTTAACCCTCCAACTATCCTCCAATTGCTCTCATCTCATGTATCTTTAAGTTTTTTAAACTATTGTTGCTTCCAAATTTCTTAAGCATTTCTCTTCTCATAATCTACTCTCAGATCGCCAGTATGGCTTCCATAAAGGTCACTCTACTGGTTATCTTCTGTCATATCTTACTAACTCTTGGTCACCCTCCTTTCGGGACTTCGGTGATACCTTTTCTATTGCGCTAGATATATCGAAGGCCTTCGATAGAGTCTGGCACAAATCTTTAATTTCTAAACTACTCTCCTTTGGTTTCTGTCCCTCCATCTGTGCCTTTGTCTCTAATTTCCTTTCTGGCCGTTCCATAGCTGCGGTTGTGGACGACCGTCGCTCACTTCCTCATTCTATCAACTCCGGTGTTCCTCAGGGCTCTGTCCTATCTCCCATTCTCTTTCTAATTTTTATAAATTATCTTCTCAACTGTACCTCCAGTCCCATCCATTCATACGCAGACGACTCTACTTTACACTACTCAATTAGTTTTCCTGAACGCCCCATCCAGAAATCCCTCAAATACAAACGTAATGAAGCCATGCAACACTTATCTTCTGATATTTCCAATTGGATCAGAGAAACACTTGTTGCCTTTAATGCTTCCAAAACCCAATTTCTTCATCTTACTACCCCTTTCAGAACTCCCAGAGGACTATCCCGTACAATACAAAAATCAATCCTTTATCTTCTCTCAATATTCTCGGTGTCTCTTTTTTCGTCTGCTCTCAATTGGAAGGACCATATTACCAGTCTTGCTAAGGCAGCCTCCCAGAAGCTGGGTGTGCTCAACCGCCTCAAGGTGATTTTTATCCCTGCAAAGCTTCTTGCGCTGTACAGGGGCACAATACGTCCTTCTATTGAGTATTGTTCACATGTGAGGGGACGATCCTCTCACACTACACTCCTAGACAAAGTTGAATGGAAAGCCTTTCGTATCATTAACTCCCGCCCATTCATCAATTCTCTGCAACACCTCTCTCTTCGCCGCAATGTTGCATCTCTCTCGCTATTCTATCGCTACTATAATAATCAATGTTCCTCAGAGCTTTCCCGGTGTATACCACCTCCTCTATCTAGCGTACAGAGTACTCGTCTTACAACACAATCCCATCCCTACTCTGTGCAACTTACCAACCCAAGAGTGAAACGGTATTCTCAGACTTTCTTCTATTCAACTGCTGAGCTCTGGAACTCTCTCCCAGAATCAGTCTTTCCCTCTTCCTATGGCTTAAGTTGCTTCAAACTGGCATTTTGGCATCCAGGCATTTTGGCTCAAACGTCCCTTGATTTTGGCCCTGTCACTCTTTAAACACTGGGGGAGGCACTCGATACAGGCAGTTCTGCCTTTTGTCTCCCTCACTCGCATAGAACAAAAACAAAATCGCACAGAGAGAGAGTGAGCGAGAGAGAGAGAGAGAGAGAGAGAGAGAGAGAGAGAGAGAGAGAGAGAGAGAGAGAGAGAATATTTAGGAGTGTCGGAATAACAGAGCTTTGTAAAGAGAACATAAACAGAGTTTCAGTAGCGAGAAGAAACATTTAATACAATAATAAGGGGAAAGGAAAACATGAGGATAAATGAAGAATAATGTGTGTTATGAGAGTTATTTATTGAGACAGTATGAGATATTCGATGGTGTTGGATATGGAATGAATAATATTTGATGTGTTGGTGTGGAGTAAGGTATGTACTGTATGTATGTATGTATGTCTGCTCAACAGGTGGCGTTGTGTGTGTGTAAGTGTGAGAGTCCGAGTGTAGGGGGTGAGACAGTGAAGCACCGGAACGAGGTGGCTTCAGAGATGGGGTCGTTTCGGGCCATGAGTGAGCACCGTGCCTCATGTGAAGGCAAGATGGCAGGTGCTCGTTGTACTCTACGTGCTTCACATGTCTCACTCCCTAGACTGGAACAAGACCTCACGGGCTTCACTGTTCATTGTAAAGCGGTGAATGTTAAGGCTCTCAGCCTATGCCCAGAGGAAGTAAGTTGGAATATAGAAAAAAAAAAAAAAAAAAAAAATATATATATATACAGTATATATATATACCCAGGCCTAATCCCCACTTTTCCTGGGTTTTTTTTGGGTTTTTTTTGGCCGACTCAAGACAGAGCCCGAATACGGACAACATAACAGAAAACAATGAACTAAAACACACTAAAATAAAATACAAATTCACACACATGTAGGAGTATACAGTAGGTGCCGATAATATATTATAATTTATAGTTGATGAGACGTTCACACTCGAACGTCCATGTGCATGTACTCCATACATAGACGAACAAAAACACATATCCTTACAAAATCACACACTTACAAAATGCACACGTACTACTACATAAAACAATACACACCCGGGTGATGGCTGGTCCTATCCAGAGTGAGTGGCATCCTCTACCCAACCTTAATCGTTGCTGTCTGTCTCTTTATCCGTGTTGCTTTTCCCTCTAGGTGCTGGCGAGATTACCCGAGTGGGTGGCATGGGAAGGGGGGTTGCGGACGGTGGTAGCATTGGCCTAGACTTGGAAGCCCTTGGGCTGATGATCCTCTCCCCGGCTGACCTTTCAGATACAGATCTCATCTAATCCTGGCCCCTTTGGAAGCTCGAACATCTGGAGCGGCTTCGGTTTACTGGACTCGGGACTGTTCGGCCAGACAGTCCGGGGAACTACAACAACAACAACAACAATGCACACACGTATATACACACAAACAAGCTCTAATTCGATCATGATCGCACCCACAATAGTTCATACCCTGCCAATCAGACAGTACCCAAACCCACCCCAGACTTCTCTCTTTCCATCCCGTCCCCACACATATCTGTCAATATCACTCAAAATGACCCACTCTCATTCATAATACCATAGTGTATTACATACCTACACTATATCCATCTGAGGATATGTACAAGTAGTACCAATCGTAGTGGTATTACGTATGTATATTGCCATTTTATAAAGAAAATTCGTCGGAACTGTTAAACACACTAACTTCCCTAAATTGTATGTCCCACCTATTTTCCTATGTCCCAGTAGGCCTACCAACCTCGTATCACTGAGTAGTGAACATATTACCTAATCATAAAGCTTGCATCTGTATTCCCCCAATACTAAACTAGGTTTATTGTTGCACACGCTGACTAATGCAAAATGAGAGAGAGAGAGAGAGAGATTGGGGGAAAGGGGGTCGGATATGGAAAAGATGAAACAGTGAGGAGATATAATGCAACTTAAACAAGAACCGAAAACATGCAATCCGACAGTAGAAAATATGAATGACCAGAACTTTTCTTCTTATTTTTCTCTTTCCGTCAATCCAAATCCTAGTTTTCGAATCATCCATTCGTCTTCTACCTTTCAGTAGTCAATACCAATCCTTCCCATCAACCAACAGTGTAATTCCTACCCATAACTCCACATTCCCTTCTTTCCGTTAATTTCTCCTTTCTCTTCCACCAGTTCTCTTAACATCCCACACCAAGTGTTTTCTAATATCCCTCCAGTTATCAAATTTCACAAATATTAACTAACCAAAAAAGTGTTGCTACCCTATAATAAACAAATGTGTTGCTACCCTATAATAAACAAATGTGTTGCTACCCTATAATAAACGAATGTGTTGCTACCCTATAATAAACAAATGTGTTGCTACCCTATAATAAACAAATGTGTTGCTACCCTATAATAAACAAATGTGTTGCTACCCTATAATAAACAAATGTGTTGCTACCCTATAATAAACAAATGTGTTGCTACCCTATAATAACAAATGTGTGCTAGCCTATAATAAACAAAAGTGTGCTACCCTATAAAACACAAATGTGTTGCTACCCTATAATAAACAAATGTGTTGCTACCCTATAATAAACAAATGTGTTGCTACCCTATAATAAACAAAAGTGTTGCTACCCTATAATAAACAAATGTGTTGCTACCCTATAATAAACAAATGTGTTGCTACCCTATAATAAACAAATGTGTGCTACCCTATAAACAAATGTGTTGCTACCCTATAATAAACAAAAGTGTTGCTACCATATAATAAACAAATGTGTTGCTAGCCTATAATAAACAAATATGTTGCTAGCCTATAATAAACAAATGTGTTGCTACCCTATAATAAACAAATGTGTTGCTACCCTATAATAAACAAATGTGTTGCTACCCTATAATAAACAAAAGTGTTGCTACCCTATAATAAACAAATGTGTTGCTAGCCTATAATAAACAAATGTGTTGCTAGCCTATAATAAACAAATGTGTTGCTACCCTATAATAAACAAATGTGGTGCTACCCTATAATAAACAAATGTGCTGCTACCCTATAATAAACAAATGTGGTGCTACCCTATAATAAACAAATGTGTTGCTACCCTATAATAAACAAATGACAAATGTGTTGCTACCTATATAAACAAATGTCCTATAATAAACAAATGTGTTGCTACCCTATAATAAACAAATGTGTTGCTACCCTATAAAACAAATGTGTTGCTACCCTATAATAAACAAATGTGTTGCTACCCTATAATAACAAATGTGTTGCTACCCTATAATAAACAAATGTGTTGCTACCCTATAATAAACAAATGTGTTGCTACCCTATAATAAACAAATGTGTTGCTACCCTATAATAAACAAATGTGTTGCTACCCTATAATAAACAAATGTGTTGCTACCCTATAATAAACAAATTAGTTGCTACCCTATAATAAACAAATGTGTTGCTACCCTATAATAAACAAATGTGCTGCTACCCTATAATAAACAAATGTGCTGCTACCCTATAATAAACAAATGTGCTGCTACCCTATAATAAACAAATGTGCTGCTACCCTATAATAAACAAATGTGTTGCTACCCTATAATAAACAAATGTGTTGCTACCCTATAATAAACAAATGTGTTGCTACCCTATAATAAACAAATGTGCTGCTACCCTATAATAAACAAATGTGCTGCTACCCTATAATAAACAAATGTGTTGCTACCCTATAATAAACAAATCGCCTTCCTGCTCATCAACCGATAGTATATTTCATTATATTAACTTTTCAATTACCATCCATCAGTTCCATTCTTCATCATCAACCAACACTAAGCTTTCCCATCTGTCCTTTTATATGTCAATTATCCTACTTTCCATTGGCCAACAATGCCTTTGTTACTTTTAAATCATGAACATTCCCTGATCCTTCCCATCATCCCTGCCATCCATCTATTTATATTCCCAGTCCGTCCCCTACCTCTTTCGGTGGAGTGGTGTCCCTAAAACCGTATAGTGAACTAGGTGTCAGAGTTGTGTTATTACAATAACATGGCCGCTACTCTGGCAGTACACATTGTCCAGGAATATCCAACGGCAGCAGGGTATTCTGGTGGTGGTGGTGGTGGTGTTTGATGGATGGTGGCGATGATGGTGGAAAAAATCTATGTAATATGATCAAAAGGATAGATGATATACCCCCCCCCCCCCTACACACGCACACACACACACACATACGAAAACAAAACAATGGATCCAACGTATTTCTGGGTGTGTGATATGCGGACTGGAGGGGAATATTTCTTTGTTTGTTTCCCTTTTTGTTGATTGCTCTTGGTGGTGGGATGGAGGAAGGATTTGCTTTTGGTTCGGTTTCCGTCCAAGAATATTGTGTATTTTCGTGTGTGTATGTGTGTGTTCTAAAATCTTAATACTAGTTGTATTTCATAATTGAGTTTCTTGTATTCATGTACCGCCTAGGTAACTGTCCCATAACTCCAACCATTCTGTATATGTCATGGGGTAGGGGATGTTCACACATACTATAATTATCACAATTATAACTTTCCAGGGAGGTTCTACCCACACCAGTTGATAACCACCTGTTGCACATTTAAAATGACTGGAGACCACCAGTATGTGTGTATATTTTGTTTACCATAAGAGATCACTCCACCCACTAACTCACTTTATTATATACATACAATGTTAATATCAATATTAAGCATATATAACTCTTACATTTGTTAGTTGTTATACATTAACACAGAATATACTTAACTCGTTGCTATGGCAATACCATATGAATGTATTAACACAATAGTAATCATGAAACAATCTATATATTATTCACAGCAAAACAGATATAGTAATATGTAACTTTATCTCGATAGACCAACTATAGACTTTATAAATACTTGCATATACCAACTATATTAGTACACCATATTGTTGTAACAGCGCATCTATAGTCGACTGTACACTTAAAACACACATATAATATATATAACATTAAGTACATTAGGTAGCATCTCAATATCAGTTACACACTTTTATAAATATAGAACTGTACATATAGTTGGTGTGATCCTACCAATAGAAGATCACAGCCTTACCATGTCACCTTTGAACTCCTTTGGTCTAAACTGCAAACGAAAGCATAGTTCACATGGCTCTTGCAACGTGACTCACAGACAATTGCCGATACACCCAAAGGAGATTGCTAGCAACTAATTATCACATATAGTATCACACAACACTGCCATGCCCGATCATGAGCTGCCAGGAGGGTTACCAAATTCTGCCCACCAGTAGCAGTACAGTCAGTCCCATGGGGAGGTCGATACCTTCATCATGCTGGATATTAATTAGTGTCCGTATCATAAGTGTGTGACATCATTAGGATCGAACACCTTCTAATATATGTATTTTCTTCTTTCAGGAATAAGATAAATACAGGAAATATATCTCAGTCCTAGTTGCTTCTAGTATAGTAGAAACAACATTCCTCAAAGTGCTTCTACAAACTTTATAGTAGAGACAGTACTCCTTACAGTACTTTCTACAGAGTGGTTATACTATATAGTACTCCCTTACAGCACTATAGAATCTAAGTGCTGTTACGACCGGCACATCGAAATAAACAAGGGCACTTAATATTGGACTACAAGATAGGCTAGATCTGCAACAACGGTACGCTAATTCCAAACCCTCGAACTATTAATCCGGTGAACAAAACACTTAAACCCTCCAGAGTTAATCTACTGGATAACGGGGTATCAATTAACTGGGTTAAGTGTACTTCTGCAAAGGCTTTCCGGTGACGGCAAAGCCTACTCACAACAAGTGAAATTACGTTAATAAAAAGCTCTCAAGTAATAACAATGCTTAAATAAACTATGACAAGATTTAATAAAAGATTATATGCTTACGTTATCTTTAGTGTGAGTCTGGACTCAACACTAAAACTCTTCAATGCTCTATGAAAACACTTGAAGTCTAGTCCTACAGCAAACAGATATGGAATCTTCTGAAAACGTCTGATGCTCTAAGATGCTCGTCGAATATAGAAGATAAGTAATGCAGGGGCACGACACCAAAGCGTGTATCTTAAATACACCAAAAAGTAGGATATATATTATATATGGAAACAAGGGAGTGCAACAACTCTGTGACAGCAATAACAACAGCAACTCAAAAACAGTACTTCCTTAGCCAAAGTAACAGCCATACTGGGTTGTGCACTATGCATCAACCTAGGCTAAAACAACACGTGAATAATTGCTAAAACATACGCGGTTAAAGTTAATAAACAAAGAGTTTTCTTTCTTAGTAAAGTCTAGCAGCAGCATAAAAGTACAGGGAGCCTAGGCAGAGCTCAAGCATGCTCGCAGCCTACTGTCTCCCCTGAACAGATTTCCCTTATCTTACGTTAAGTGACTAGGAGGCTCTCTTGGTAAGTCCAGATCTCAAGTATCTGATCTTACCCTGGCTCTTCTCAAAGGTCAACAAAATGAGTTAGCAAGTATCCAAGCAAGAGTAGGCAAAAGCCCTTCGCTTGTATACTGCTAAGCTCGCAAAGGAAAATATGCACAAGGGTGTACTACAGGCTACCTAGCTCCGTCGAAGTCGTACAGGCTCTGACTTGCCATATACATAACACAGACAACGACCAAAGATACCCTCCACTGCCTAACATTAAATAGTAATAAAGAACAACCAAATAATTAGAAGCACCCAACAATATGCATCCATGTGACTATGATTCTAATAACCTCAAAAGCTAGTGCAAAACATATATGTGAGAACAGGTGCTGGTAATACGACTGGCCGACTATGGAAGTCGTATGCGAGAACCAGAAGGGATGGGTAATTGAATAAAGATAAGAAGTATTGGAAAGAAGGAGTTTAGGGAGAGGCAAAGCAGTAAAGGGGGTTAGATATGAGACAGAATGCGAGGGACATGTAGGACCGAGCACGAGATACCATGTTCTGAGGAGAGAGGAAGGTAGGAGCCCCACCACTGGGCAGAGGAGGGCGGCGACCAACCACAGGCCACTACGTCACAGGAAAAGCAGACGTCATAGACCACACCAGGCACGCCGACCAATAGCGAGCGGGTGGGCCCACCAAGCGAGGAATGCACATGTACATACGCACACACACTGCCTCCTGGCTCTCAAACTCTCTCTCTCACGCGCTGCATGTTATAATTACTACTATGGATATAAAATACTTCTAAGTGTCACAGACAAGAATAAAGGCAAACACTGATCTGTCTGTGACAACACGAATACTAAGAAAGAAAGAATATCGTTCTACGATTGTTATAGCCCATTTCACTGCCGCGGCGAGTACTAGCGAGTCACGAGTACATTCTGGCAAGCTGGCCAGCGTAACAGTGCTGTCAAATCTTTATTTTGTTGGTATTAAAATAGAAAATAACCTAGCAAGTGTTTCCTTTAAAATTACAGCTCCTAATAAACCCATTATACAATATTGTGGCAGCAGCCGACGGACATATAAATAACCTAGCAAGTGTTTCCTTTAAAATTACACCTCTTAATAAACCTATTATAAAATATTGTTGCAGCAGCCGACGGACATATATTTTTTTTTTTTTTTTTTTTTTTTTTTTTTTAAAGACCTCCGTCTACGTATTGTGAAAAACCTGTTATCGTCTACGTATTGTGAAAAACCTGTTATCCTCCGGCAAATTGTGGGGTTGAGTGAGTGAAGGGGGGGACAGTGAATGAAGGAGGATACATGTTTTTCATAATACGTGTTGCTAGCCCCAAACGCGCGAGCAACTGTGGCTTTCAACCATCCGACACATCCCCCTTTTATTTATTTGCATCACACATGTTACATACAAATAAAGTTTATGTTTTGTTTTACCCTACTGTGGAAAGACTACGGATACACCACTCCTGCCCGGGCCTCACACAGTGGCATGACCCAGTCCTGTCGAACTGAGCTCATGACGCTGGTGGCATTGCCCCGGAGGATAGCCATCCCTAGTCTTTGCTTGAGCCAGAGGGTTTCCCGGGGTTCTCCTGAAACTTCTCTGATTTTACGGCCTATTTCATTCACCATCTTAAGGGTGGTAGGGCCGAAGACTCCTGAAGTTTCGAATGCCAGGGGCTCGAACTGATGATTTCTGGCGATGGCTTGATATTTTTCTCGCTTTTTATTTTCTGCTATCCGGGCGGCTTCACCTGGTTCGTCGGCTTTTCTGGCGATGTTGGTTGTGGAGAAAGTGTCAACACATGTGGCATCCCACACGAGGCACCGGCCATTCTTGTAAGGGAAAGTGGTCATCCCATCTGGCCGTTTGCCATCTTCTCTGTGAAGTCCATGTGGTTCGAGGATTGATGCACGGTTAGCACTCTGCAGGGCCCGTTTTATGACATCATATAGTGCAGAGTGTCTTGGCAGGCGGCCTGCGTTGTAATTACATGACAAGGCATGGTGACCTTGAGCATCCATCCCCCTACCACACTTGCAAGTGTCTGGGTGACAAACTGCCGCACCCACTCTGAGCGCGATGGCAACCCGGAGCGCTTCAGCATCCAAGTGAGTTCCAAGAGGTGGGATGGGGATGGCGTGTAACCACAAGCCACTCTCCGAACGGGCGGCTGCCTGGAGGCGTGCTTTTGCAACCTGGTCTGCATTGGTTAGGAGATTTTCTTGAGTTTTCTTCGCCGAGATGGTATCCCACGCTTTCTGCTTGCTCCTGGAGGTACCCTGAGGCTCCTCCACTACTCCTGTACTTTCCTTCCAGGTGTTAATCGCTAATGTTTCGTCCCAATTAAGTGTCATTCCTGGTTGAGAAGAAAGGATGGACACTACAAGGTCGTTGGTCGCGATGAGGGAAGAGATAAAGGCTGGGGAGGCAATATCCGAGGCTCTCCGTATGCCCAAGCCCCCGAGGTGGACAGGAAGGGTGGCTTGTGTCCAGGTCCGTTCTTTAAATTTCACGTTGGTGATGCTGGTCACTGCTTCTCGGATTATGCTGTCTAATTCTTGGAGGCCACCATTGTTCGTGTAAGTCATCGATGTGCGCAGGAGGTATTGGAGTTTTGGGATGGAGAAACAGTTCTTGAGAAGGGCCAGAGCTGAGTGGGCATCGGTATGTTTATACTGTGCTTCAGAGGAAAGACCAACATAATAACCGATACATTGTCACCATGTACAGACACGACCAAAAGTCATAACACACCACCAGGGCTTCCACATAGTGTTCACTCCAAGTTTATAATGTCCACATTCTGTTCTACATATCTGAACACAACTTAAATTTAAATGTTTTGTAGAGATGCTTCTTAGTAATATATTGTTAATCTCAGACACAAGCCATGTCAGTATTGTGATGGTGCTACATCATTTTAGTCCTTGTTAGTACATACAACATTACTCAGGTCTGGTTGTCATTGTTGCTGCTTCAATATCTTCTCTAGTGTGTTCTGTACCTTGCCAGTAATAAAGAAAAACTACTAACGGAACTGAAGATGCCCCCTATCTCTTTTTCTTTTTCTTTCTTATTCATCTTCTTCTTCTTCGTCGTCGTCTTCTTCTTCTACTTCTTCCCTGGCCGCTGCACAAACTCAAACTTGAACCGAATCTTAAAATTTGGACTTACCTAAGTTAGGCCAGCTCGACAAGGATTGAAAGGGATTGGTTTGTTTTAGCGTGTTTGTGTGTGTTAGTGCTCATATTTTAGTGTCACCTTTGCTCTTCCTCTTGACGTATTCTTCTTCAATCCACCTTTCTTCATTTGTTATATTTGTTGTGTGTTCCCATGCACTGACGTCAGATATAATGTTAATTTACCATGCATAGAAAAACAATAGGTAATATACTCTATTTCAGTTCTTTAATTCCTCTTACAATTGGATTATAGTTAGTGTTATTATCTCTCATTCTTTAGTGTTTATACAGAGCAGTTGGCTAGCATTTATTCGTTTAGTATCTACATACGTTCATACAGATACAATATTTGATATTGTCATTAATTTGCTCCTAATGTGTACCAAATATAAAACAGATACTTGACACAATGATTTTGTTCTGTTCCCTGTACCCTACTTCGGTCTGTTGTGTTTATTGTTTTCCCTTAATTCTATGTTCTCTATTCTCTATTAATATTTCATTCTAAGTTATGTTCATGTTACATCATGCCGTGTTGTCTAACCCACTTTTCGACAGCATTACTGTTAATGACCATAAATGTCCTACTTACTTAAACCATTTCTGGCTTTACTCTGTCTACTAATTTGTCTGTATTCCCCACGTCTCTAAACTCTTTTACGAAATTGCATATATTAACTTTGTCTTATTCTGTCTCCCCCCCCCCCTTCCACTTTCCACCACCATCCTGTAATCCTTCTTTCCTTCACTTTCTCTTCCATATCATTCTTTGTTTACTCCTTCATCACACCAACATCACCTCTTCCTCCTCATCCAATCTTTCCCTCACACCCCTCCTCGGGTTCACTCTTCTCCCACCAAGACCAAACAGTAATGACATTTGTGAGAGCAGGTCGCTAGTCACCAAAGAAGACTCCCCCGGATATTTCATCGGGTTGATAAAACTATTATATCAACAGTCTCCAGTACCTCGTGAAGGTATAACATTGATGGATTTACTGTTTTATAGAGGATTGGGGATAATGTAAGTGTGTTCATTGCGGTGACGCCCAGGTGGTGGGGATTATATATATAGGTTTTGGTTTCAATCCCTCCTCTCTCTTTCTTCCTCAGAATTAAAAATAATTCTTCAGTCGAACAGCTTAAGAAAAAGTAAATAGTTGTCTACACTCTTTGCAAAGTGACTATGTATACTGCACTATATAATATATATTTTTCATCTATAGCATCATCGTGGAATTGGCTGGAAGGTCCGTGGGACACCACCTATTCATTATAGCTATCTCTCTACTCCTTCTCCTTCTTCAGAATAATTAACTCCGCCAGGAGCTGCTAGCCCAAAATATAAGCATAACCTAAAAACACCGAGCGAAAGAAAACGGGAAGCAGTGTCGCCTTAAGCTAATCCAACACTGCCTAGATAACTAACAATAAAGTTCATCAAGTCACCGAGTCCAAGTCAAACATTAAAGTACTAGGAAATCTGCATGGTTTTTATGACGTCTGTTTGGATATACAGTAACTACACATAACTTTACATGTGTATATTCAACTCCAAATACAAGACGAAAATTGTCTCCAAATGAATGGATATCTCGGAGCGGAAGACGTGTATACAGTACAATCCACCACTAATACTGTTCGGATATGACCAGAATGTTTCAACTACGATTCAGAACGGTTTGTTTGTTTGTGTGATAATGTTGGTAGTGTTGTAAAGTGTTAATGTGTTACAGGAGATAATTTGTTGATGCCTGGGATGCTGTACAGAGTGGTTTGTTCATCCCTCCACCCCCTACCCCACACACACACACACACCACTCTCTCTCTCTCTCTCTCTCTCTCTCTCTCTCTCTCTCTCTCTCTCTCTCTCTCTTTTGCCTTTGTCCCATGACCATTTTTGCATGCGGAGAAAAACAAACATGTAGATTAAACATGCATGTATACCAAAATTACAAATGTTTAACATCGCTGGTGAGCAATTTATCTAGTGTAATTTACGTTGAAGTAAAAATAATATACTTTTTTCTTGGACGGAGTAATCATCTATCTTAATATTTGCGTGGCTTCTTAATAAAAATGCATTCTCTTTTGAGAAGATTAATTGGGAGTGCAATTGAAAATCATGAATGTTTCTAAAATTCAGTGGACAAAAAAAGTAGCATTTAAGATTGAGAAATATGAAACAAAAAACAACAACACATAACTAAACAGCTGGAATACTGACCATAAACATAACTAAACAGCTGGAATACTGACCATAAACAACAACACATAACTAAAGAGCTGGAATACTGACCATAAACATAAATAACACAGCAAAGACAGAACACAAATAAAACATGAAATATGATGGATAACTATGCCGTAAAGAACAACTAAAGCAAAATCAGATATAGTACAGCAAGAGACTAAAGGTCAAAGATATCAAATAAGATGTAAGAATATTCATATAATAACAAGGACAATATATCAATAACAAAGAGACTAAATGGTGTTTGTAAGGGTCACATAGAGGACGATATTATCAACATACACCTCAATCACCAATTATATAGTATATTAATGAGGCAGTGTGTGTAACATCATAACTGAACCAGGATGTTGAGAGCATGATTTGATTTACACACACATACACACACAGTCACACACACACACACACACATTCAGAAAATTAAGACGCCCATTCCAGATAACAGATAACAAATGAACAAATAAAATTACGCAGTCTCTTCACATACACTCGGCCACCCACCCCGCAAACACACACACTCGGCCACCCACCCCGCAAACACATACACTCCGCCACCCACCCCGCAAACACACACACTCGAATGATCTTAATTACTTTAGAGCAGGTTAAGGGGGGGACAGGTGTGGAGCTTTTGTTTGTTGAGAGAGAGAGAGAGAGAGAGAGAGAGAGAGAGAGAGAGAGAGAGAGAGAGAGAGAGAGAGAGAGAGAGAGAGAGAGAGAAAAAAAATATATATATTTACATCTTACGATCCCTGCGAGGTGGCCTAAATCCTAGTAGATATAGCAACCCTAAGTGAAAGTGGAAGGAAAAGATAGCAAAGATGAAGGATCTCTCCCCACCCTCCCCTCCCATTGGCAATTTGCCGTACATGAATACAGTTAGAAGTGAATAACCTTACAGTGCTTGAAAATCGCCTGAAGGAATTTATAGTATAGTTAGAAATTAATAGGAAATTGTATGCACACGTTCTCATTTTGTTTTGTTTTCTGCTTTCTTCAACTGAAAACAGTGTTTGTTTCTGTCGGGTTCTCTTGTCAGTGATAAATTTCTACTCCAGACCAACTTATCTGTGTTGTGAGTCTAACCTTTTTTTGTAATGTGTATATTGAGTCACTGTCTATAACTTCATTAGAGAGAGAGAGAAAGAGAGAGAGAGAGAGAGAAAGATAAAGAGATAAGGGGGGGGGGGGGAAAGCGCGCCTAAATGCATCCTGTCGAAGTTTTAACTTTTAAAAAGCTTGAGGATGGAAGGAAAAACGACAGGCGGAAAGGAAAGAAATTTACCAGACAAATTAAGGACAAACACATCCTAAAACAAAACAAAAAGAGAACAACAAATACAGTGATATGTGGCTCTGAAAAACACATAGACAAAAAAGGAAAACGAACAGTGAAACCATGAAAGAAACACAAACAATACCAACGAAAAACGGGACGAGAATTATATATAGAACAAATCTGAAACGAACGCATATAAAAAAAAAAAAAATCAACGAAGCCCCATTATAGATATGCAGCGTATATGCGTGGAAGTGAAGTACAAAACAGTAAAGGAGATACATGAAACAACAAAAACTAAATATATAATTTAATATATACATATGGCAAGCGAAGATGGGAGAAAGACTATGAAAGCTACCGCGAGAGGTATTCAGCAACAATGAGTACGGTACCACAATACGTTGTTTTGTTTTATTTATGTATTCCTTTGTTTTCTTTTGCATCAGTACCATAATGAGTTGAGGAGTCAATCCTGCAAGTCCTTGAATACACTGGCACGGTCAGCTTGGGGGCCGCCTTCATAAAAGGGGAATAAGGCGTCAGGTATTAGATAGATACACCATTTTTAGTACTTCACATACTTTGACGAAGACAAGAGATATGTGTTGGGGCAATAGATAAGCAAAATGGGGAAATATAAGATAGGATGAAAAGGACAAGCACAATACAAAGATGTGTACTATAATATTACAGTGACATTGTAGTCACAGAATGGGCACATAATACACAATAGATACACGCTGACAAATGTCAATGGTAAACATAAAGTAGAAAATAAGAGATCAAACATGAGCATACAATTATTAAGACATACTGCGAAAGTCTTATGATAATGTTCACCTTACAAAGAATCGGTAGGAAATAAAGAGTTAAATGATTACCTCAAATACCCTCCAACTCTGATAGGTCCGTTCTTAGTTGATTACCATCGTCTGGAGTTAACTAGTAAGACAAATAAATACGTCTTCTCAATGAAAGGCTTACACAGACACATTTGATCTATGCTATTCTTCATCACATAATATGTTTTGTAATTTTTTTAAATGGTCATCACTCCAATACCACGCTCTCTGGTTACACTTATTTATGTATATTTGTTTTGTTGTGTCAACGTCTCTTTCTCATGTTATATATATATATAGAGATATATATATATATATATATATATATATATATATATATATATATATATATATATATATATATATATATATATATATATATATATATATATATCGGTATATATATATATATATACTGCGTATACTATATATATATATATATATATATATATATATATATATATACATATATATATTATATACTGTATATATATATATATATATATATATACCGGTATATATATATATATATATAAATATATATAGATATGTATCTATCTTTCACATACATACATACATACACAGACATACCCACACCACTACCCCTCACTCCCCTTCTCTGATCAGCTATCCTTTTCTTCCACGTACTGTAACACCGCAGTTTTGTTATCAGCACAGGAATTGACTCCTGACCATCACGATTAGATCGCATGGTCTGTGTGATTAATGTATCTATGTTAATATATCTCTCTCTCTCTCTCTCTCTCTCTCTCTCTCTCTCTCTTAACCCGACCCTTGTGTCAAAACCTCAAGTTGTGAACGTTGACACATAATTTGTGCTAATAAAAAATAATTAAGGTACAATAATAATACTTCCATTAATATACAGACCTCCAGGTCAATCAGTGCAAACTGACCAAGAAATTTACGAACAAATTGCAGATGTAAGTAACTCCCAAGATATTGTAATTTTTGGCGACTTTAATTTACCTGTGCCTAAGTGGGGCGATACTCTTACTTCACAATCCGGACATAACTTGTATGCGAACTTGCAAGAGAGTTCACTCTATCAATTTGTTCTATCGCCGAACCGTGATTATAATGTTCTTGACCTTGTACTTGCAACAAAAGAAGAATTGATAGAGAATTTGAATGTTGGTGATGAATTCAGTAACAGCGACCATAGTACAATAACTTTCAGTTTATAGTTTACTAGTAACGAACCAAATAGCAGTATCGAGTCCCTAATTTCAAGAAAGCAAATTTTCGTAAACTTAGAGCTATATTTAAAGAAATTGACTGGAGCTTTCTAATTAACAATAACAACATAAATACATCTTGGGAATTACAGTATTTGCAACCACCTACCTAAAAGCAGTGCAAGACTGCATACCAACGAAAATACGGCGTAGAGGCCATAATGATAAGCCCAAATGGTGGAATACAGATATTTCAGACTGTCTGCTTGCTAAAAAGTGTGCTAATGATAAATTAAAATCCTCACAAAATGACGAGTGAAATTTGTAGAACTATGACGCAAAGCCAAAAAGTTAATTAAGCAAAGTAAAAAGACCCTGGAGTTACATGTTGCGAATCAAAGTAAAACAAATAAAAAATAATTCTATAGTTATATCAGAAAGAAAAAAGTAGTTACTTCAACTAGTCGATCCAAAATGGAGAATACACCACAGACAAAGTACAAATGAGTAATGCCCTCAATACTTTCTATGCACCAGTTTTTACAACAGAAGACATCAGTGATATCCCTACAGCATCGCCGATTCAGATTGATAATTCTGATGTTCTAAGCAATATCACTATTACAGAGAGAGAGAAGTATTTAATTGTTTAGATAAACTCAAGGTAAATATAACGCCTGGACCTGATACAATCTCACATTGCGTTCTAAAGGAAGCTAAGGATGAGCTCTCCAAACCACTGACATTGCTATTCAATAAATCCTTGCAGTCTGAAACTATGCCTGATCAGTGGAAGCTATCAAACGTAATACTGATATTAAAAAAAAAGGCAGCAAAACCCTACCCAGTAACTATCGTCCAATTAGCTTAACCTCAGTTTTATGTAAAATGCTAGAAACACTCATAAGAGGCAGACTCGTAAATCACTTAAAGGAAAATGGCATACTTAAAGATACTCAACACGGCTTTCGTAACAAATGCTCCTGCTTAACAAATCTCTTGAACTTCTTTCATGATATCCTCAACCTCTATGATGAGAGTAAAGCTGTAGATATTATATACCTTGATTTTCAAAAGAACTTTGACATAGTTCCCCACAAACGTTTACTACTAAAACTTAAAGCGCATGGAATACAAGACGGTGTGTTGAAATGGATAGAAAATTGGATCAGCGACAGAAAGCAAAGAGTAGTCATAAACGGTAACGCATCTAAATGGACCAATGTAACTAGCGGAGTATCCCAGGGATCAGTACTAAGACCAATTATCTTTCTAATTTACATCAATGACATAGATGAGGGTCTCACCTGTATAATCTCAAAGTTTGCTAACGATACAAAAATTGCAAATACTGTACTCTCAAAAGAACAAGTTGACGATATGCAACACAATCTAGATAAGTTGTCATGTTGGGCCCAAATTTGGCAAATGTGTTTCAATGCGGATAAATGTAAAGTGCTACATATCGGATTCCAAAATGAGAAAGCAAAATATTCGATGAATGGCACTCAGTTTAAGAGTGTAGACAGAGAAACCGATATGGGAGTAACAATATCGAGTAACCTAGAACCGAGTTAACAATGTTCAGAAGTTGTTAAGAAGGCAAACAAAATAATTGGCTTTATAGGCAGGTCATTTGAGTATAAATCCAAAGAAGTTTTCCTAACTCTTTACAATTCCTTAGTCCGCCCTCTTCTGGAATACTGCGCTCAATTCTGGTGCCCTTATTACCAAAAAGATATGAAGAAGCTAGAACGAGTTCAACGTAGAGTTACCAAAATGATACCTAGCCTAAAAAACAAACCATACGAGGAGAGTCTTAGAGAATTAAATCTATTTCCTTTAACCCAGTGCAGATTAAGAGGCGACTTAATTCAATTATTCAAAATCATTAAAGGCATTGACAATATGAACTGTAGTAAGTACTTCACTATTGACCAATCTAATTACACACGAGGAAATGGTTGCAAAATTATCAACTCTGCGAAGCAGAGTGGTATCGCGCAAACAGATCAGCCCGTATACTGTGCTCCACCAGCCAGCCTGTCTGTCGTCGTCGTCGTCGTCCGTCGTCGTCGTCATCCGTCTGTCTGTCCGGAAACTCCTCCTAGACCGTTCGATTGATTTTCACCAAATTTCACAGGTATATCCATTTCGTCAATGCGATGGTCAGTCAAAAAGAAATTTTCCATTTAACTTAACCCTTATTTAGCGGCGAGCAACATAAGTCGAGTTAAATAAAGCTGGACTATGTGGCGGCGCTCGACATAACTCGAGTGGCAATTTCAGCACGTAATGTGGCTGAGAGAGAGAGACAAGTGGTGGCAGGAGACTAGCGAGCGTATGACTGCTCCAGACCACCGCGGCGAACCTACTGACACAAATCTCAGCTCCCTCCTCCCTCTCTCACTCGCTACATACTCAATTATGTACCGAAAGTACCGAATTACCTGCTTTTTGCACTCGCGTTGCACGGTTATTGCAAGAAAACTATCCATCATACAAGGATCGTTATGGTGTCATTCGAAAGCTCTGTTTATGCCCTTTCAGGGATAGGTACTTGTTTTACGTTCTGGGTCTTATTTAGGCATGAAAATGATCACGTAAACAGCCCTATTTTGGCTAAAAACACCCCGCTGTGCGGTACACATAAATAAACCGCATAGGCCGCTCGTAAGGTGTTAAAGGTTAAGGTCAAAGATCAAGGTTAAAAATAAGGTTAATATTTCATATTTTTTAGTTTTTACTCAAATGTTTTCATTTTCACTATGCAAGTTACTGTTAACCTTAATATCCTATTGACCAAATTATAGGTAAATATTCCAAAGGGTAAGGTTAAAAGTCAAGGTCAAAGGTCAAAATAAGATTTGCACTAGTATTTCTTATACCAACTGTTAGATTCTCACTAGGCTTGTCATGCATATTTGGAATACCTAGGCCAAGGTCATACAAGAAACTATACATTTCCATATGAAAGGTCAAGGTCACAGGTCAAGGTCAAATAAAAGGTCAATATGCTATTTTCATTACTTTTTATGCAAACTTCACATTTGGTGAGATTGTTGCACCTTGAATGAAAAGGAAAATAATACATTTGGACTCATATAATAAAGGTCAAAATAAAGGTCAAAGGTTAAGGTCAACTATACTAATAATATATATGGAACTAACTGATGGGGTTTAATGAAATTAGGCATGCTTATTTGATTTTCCAGGGCAATGTCAATGACAAAAAAGTACTCTTACATATAGTCCAGGTCAAGGTCAAAGGTCAACTTTTACTATTTATTTTACTTTTTACTCAAATGTCTTCATTTTCACTGAACAAGTTACTGGTAACCTTCATATCGTATTTCCGAAATTTTAGATGAATATTTTAAAGGGTAAGGTCAAAGGTCAAAAGTTGTTTTACTAGTATTTCTTATATTAACTGTTGCATTCTCACTAGGCTTACCACATATATTCGGAATACCTAGGCCAAGGTCATACAAGAAACTATTCAATTCCATATGAAAGGTCAAGGTCAAATAAAAGTTCAATATGCTATTTTTACTTTTCATGCAAACTTCACACAATTTGGTGAGATAGTTGCACTTTAAGTGAAAAGGAAAATAATAAATGTTAAGACATAATTATAAAGATTGATTTAAAGGTCAAAGGTCAAGGTCAACTATTCTATTAATATATATGAAACTAACTGATGGGTTTTAATGAAATTAGGCATGTTTATTTGATTTTCATAGGCAATGTCAATGCAAAAAAATATATACTCTTACATAAAGGTCAAGGTCACAGGTCAAGGTCAAATACAACTTGTATTATTTATTAAAAAAGATTACTCAACTTTTGGAAAACTGGCTGTGTTATGACTTATTACTTAAATATCATATATATCAAATTTCTCATAAATATTGTAATAGTTAAGGTCAGAGGTCAGGGTCAAAACAAGAGTATTTGTCATTTTCCCTAAACTACTCCTAGATTGTTTAATGTAGTGTCACCAAATTATACAGGCAAATTCAGTTGGTCAATGCGACGACCATCCAAATATATGTACAGTGTATTTTATTTTAAGTCAAAGGTCAAATGTCAAGGTCACAGTATATGATCACTATTTGTAATCAATATGTTTTTATACAAATTACTCCATATTCATAATGCTAGTTAATACGAACATTGCTGTTAAGCTAACTAAATCCTGGATAAGAAATTCTAAGGTCGAAGGTCAAGGTTATAGGTCAAAATATGATTTGTATTAGTATTTTCTATTTAATGTAAGATTATCATTAGGCATATCATGCATATTCGGAATGCCTAAACCAGTGGTTCTCAACTGGTGGTCTATGGACCACTGGTGGTCCATGGTGACTTTTTGGGTAGTCCACAGGTCGTTCACTATATTAGGTAATAAACTGGAGATTGGTGCATATATTATTTAATTTATTGAAAATGCAATACGGCTTTTTGTTATCAAAATCAATATTTGGCCATTCATTGTATTGTATTATTCCTATTTAAACAAATATATTGGAAATCTTCCGGTTGTAGCTGTAGAGAGGCATTGGCATAAAACACACTGCCTGATCACATGAATATAAATGTTAAAGGATTGGTGAAGGTGGTTAATTATATCAAATCGTCAGCAGTGAACACCAGACTGTTCAAAAAATTATGCCCGGACGTAAGTTCCGATTTTGAGGTGTTGCTGTTCTACACTTCTGTACGGTGGTTGACAGCAGGCAACGTAGTCAACAGAATTCTTGAACTGAGAGAAGAATTGGAAATATTTCTCCAGTCTCAAGGGAAAGAGGATTTTTAAAATATGCTAACACAGTCAGAATTAAAACTTGCATACCTTGTTGATATTTTTGGAATCTTGAACAAACTGAATCTTCAGCTGCAAGGGAAAGGTGTAAATCTGTTCTCTCAAGAAGACATCATCAAAGCTTTTCTTGAGAAACTAGAACTCTGGATCGAACAAGTCGAAGGTAAAATTTTGGTTCAATTTCCATGTGTGAATGCCATGCTCGGGGAAAAGGAAGCCATTCAGATGCAAATTATCGAGCATTTGCGAAAGATGCAGGATGAATTCAAACGATACTTTCCGGAAGTGGATGTGACAAGGGAGGGTTATCTTTCAACATGAATCCATTCGCAACAGATGTTCATAGTGTTCCAGAGGATCTTCAGGAGGAATACTTGGGTGTGAAAAATGATTTAGTGGCTCAAGATGTGTACCAGCGGTCTACAATTGATTTTTTTTTTTTTGGGGGGGGGGGAATAAGATTGGCACTTACCCAAATCTATCAACACATGCGGTCAGATGTTTGTTGTCTATGCTTTATGATAAGATTTATCTATCTATCTATCTATCTATTGCCTGACGCCGTGATCCCCGAAGGGGTGGCCACGAACGAACCGCCCCCATGCACCTCTGTCCCCAGTCAGTCGACGCCCCTCCCCCCAACCAGCACCGCCTTCGTTCATGTAGTTCCTCACTCCATCCTTCCACCTCATATTCGGTCTACCTCTCCCCCTCTGTCCCTCCACCTCGCTCTCGTACACCCTCTTAGTCATTCTCTCGCTTTCCATACGTTCCATATGGCCGAACCATCTCAAGTTGTTCCTTTTCACACTTTCCAGCACATCTACCTCCACACCACACCTCCTTCTTACTTCCTCATTAGTCTGTCTATCCCTCCATGTAACTCCGCACGCACTCCTTAAGTAATTCATTTCCACTGCTCTCACTCTTGGTCTGAGTCTCTCAACTAACGTCCATGCTTCGCTTCCGTAAGTCAGTGTCGGGATTACCACACTGTCATGCAAGGACTTCTTCACTTCCATACTGACCACCCTATTTCTTGTTACTGCTTTTAGCGTTCCTACAACCCTCTTCCCTGTTGTACCCTCTCCCGCACCTCTTCATCCATAATCCCATCTTTACTCAACACACTGCCCAGATACTTAAAAGAGTTGACGATCTCCATAGCCTGACCGTTCAGCTTCACCTCACACTCTGTGACTTCACCCCTTTCGAAGACCATAACCTTGCTCTTCCCCGTATTTACCTTCAAATTCCGTTTTTCGCACACTGTTCCAAACTCATTTACCAGACCCTGCAACTCCCATTCATTATCACTCATCAGAACTGTATCATCCGCAAACAGCAGTATAGGTAGCTTCCACTCAATTCCCTCCCTTTTCAGCGATACACCAACATCCACTGCTCTTGATAGTATTTCTTTCATAACTCCATCCATATATACAGTAAACAACCACGGGGACATCACACACCCCTGTTTCAAACCAACATTCAGGTCAAAGAACTCGCTCTCACTCTCCACACGTACTGCCGCCTTACCCCCTCATACATGCTCTTCACTGCTTTCAGCAACTTGCCCTCTACTCCGTATATTCTAAGTACTTTCCACAAACCTTCTCTATCCACTCTGTCATAGGCCTTCTCCAAGTCCATAAAGGCAACATACACCTTTTGTTTCTTCTCCAGATACTTCTCCACAACACAATTCAGGGTAAAAATCTGATCTACACATCCTCTTCCCTTCCTAAAACCTCCCTGCTCGTCGCCTATCCATTTCTCCGTTCTCACTCTCACTCTCTCAATCACTACCCTACTGTATACCTTCCCTACTACGCTTAGAAGACATATTCCTCGGTGGTTACCACACACTCCTCTTTCCCCTTTGCCCTTATATAGGGGGACTATTATGCCAGTCTTCCAGTCATCGGGATTTCCAGTCATAAGATTTATCATTACTCAAAAATGAAATGGCCCACAATATTTGTTTTATTGGGCTGGTGGTCCGCGGCCTGAAACGAGTTGAGAACCACTGGCCTAGACAAAGGCCAAACAAGAATAAACATAATTTCATTTGATAGGTCAACGTCAAATATAAGGTCAATATGCTAATTTCTTTACTATTCATGTAAACTTCACAAAATTCGTTGAGATAGTTGTGCTTTAAGGGTACATTAAAAATGTTAAGTTTTCAGACATCATGAAGGTCAAAGGTCAAGGTCAACTGTTCCTTGTATACCTTTGAAACTAACTGATGATCATTAATGACATTTGGCACACTTATTTGATTTTCTAGGGTTACATCAAAGCAAACACAAATACAATCCTACATAAAGGTCAAGGTCACAGGCCAAGGTCAAAAGTTAACCATCATAATAAATACTAAATGTTCGATAAGCTGACGACTGTTAGTTGCATTTTACTTAAATATCATATATTTCAATCATATATATATATAAATATATATATATATATATATATATACAGGTATATGTATATATACCTGTATACTGTATACTATAATACTTAACGTTAAAGGTCAAGATCAAAGAACAAAAGAGTGTTAATAATGTTCTGTAAACTCTTCCTAGACTGTTTAACCCTTTGTGTACCGGTGACGTCTTTTGTATTGTAGTCTAGCTATAATTAGACGATTTTGTGGAGCATATGAAGGATCTGTGGTAGTAAAAAGGGTTAATTAAGATATATAGTTGAAAGCCTGCTAATTTTATGGAGGCCCTTCATAAACTAAATAAACCGGTCTCTCTCTCTCTCTCTCTCTCTATTTCTCCGTATTTTTTGTTTTTTTATTATTTGCGGTTGGGCTACACCCCTGGCGGCCTATGTTTGCGTATTTAATTGTTTTCTTTTTCGGTTAAGCTATCACTGCGTATTTAAAAAAATAAAATAAAATACAATAAATTGTTTCGGTTAGGCTGTCTACCCTGGTAAAATATTGCTGCGCATTTCAAAATTGTCGATTTAGGCTAGGCTATCGCCTATCTGCGTATTTTAATTTTGTTTTGTTTTCGGTTAGGCTATTACCCCTAATAACCTATTTCTGCGTATTTCAACAATAATGTTTTCGGTTAGGTTATCACCCTTGGTGGCCTATTTAAGTAAGTGAAGCGACCTGAAGTGAGTGAAGTGTTTTTAAAGTGATTGAAGTGTTTTAAAGTGAGTTAAGTATTGTAAAGTTATTGAAGTTTTTATAAGTGAATGAAGTGATCTGAAGAGAGTGACTGTCACTATGCCTTGCACCTGTAAGAACCGCGCCGGTAGGTTTGGTGCTTCCATATTTGATACTGCCGTCTACATGTCTGCCGACTCTGCAAGCAACGAGAGGATTTGACAGCAACATTGTATGAAGCCCACAACTAGATCAACGCCCTCACCATGAAGCTGGAATCTCTCCAAGAGTTTGTAACACTCAACGTTGGAGTACCACCAGCTTTAATTGTCACCGCTTCAATTCCAGCTGCCACCACCGCCCCAACTTCAACTGCCAACAGTCCAAAGCCTGCAGTAGCCACTTCAGCAGATGCTTCTGATGCACACAAAATAAATAGTGACTGATCTGCTCCCACTCAAGACAACTTTCGTGTGGTGAGGTACAACATTCGCTCCAAAACCAGGAAAATCATACCAGTTACCGAGTTTCACAACTGTTTCCAGATAATCACAGACTCAGATGACGAAGAGGAAATAGAAGAAGTTTAGCTTGTGGGAGACTCGATGGTACTTGGTCAGCTCACAATTTTTTTTTTTTTTTTTTTAAAGAGACAATGAACGGAGGAAGGAAAAACACAGATTAAACAAAAAGGTCCATGTGCCTAAAGGCATCCTCCATTCATAAAATGTTTGTAACAACTGGATTTAAACTTTTGTAGATTGTAAGTTTGTGGAAAGCAACTCGAGGGAAGCGAATTCCAAAAAGTTCTAGGGATAAATGAATTTTGATAAGCAGAAGTTCTGCATTGTGGAGGAGAAAGTGTAAATTCATGGGCGCTCTCAGCTGCCCTAGTTCTACGGGGAAAGATGTGGAGAGGCGACACAATTGAAGCAAGTTCCTCGGAACAATTGCTGTGAAAATATCTGTAGAATAATGCAAGGGATGCAACGTTTCTTCGTATGGATAATGTAGGAAGGTCCTGTGTGATTGCATGGTTATTGATTAATCAAATAGCTTTATTTTGAATTTTGTCCAACTGCCTCAATGCAACCACTCCACTTCCACTCCACAGAAGTGAACAGTAATCCATCTGAGAACGCACATGACTTTTATATATTACGGCCAACTGCTCGTCAGTGAAGAATTCTCGAACTCTGTATAGGAGTCCCAGTTTTTTAGAGGCATTCTTAGCAATGCTTCTAACATAATGTGTCCAGCTCAAGTTAGTAGTTAATGTTACACCGAGAATGTCAAAACTAGGGGAAGTGGGAATAATTACATCATTAACAAATATATCGATGTCAGTGAGATTCTGTCGGTTAAAAAATTTAATGTACTTGGTTTTCTGTGCATTAAAGGAAACTAGATTTGTTTGTCCCCATTCATTAATTCTAGAAAGGTCCTGGTTCAGAGAAATTGCAGTGTTTATTTTTGAATTTATAAGATCGGGTTGGGTGAAAGAATTGGTAAATGTGAAGGAACTGTGGAGCGTTGAGTCATCTGCGTAGGAATGTATTGGATTATGAGTGGTAGATATGAGATCATTGATATGAATGAGGAACAGAGTTGGGGCCAAAACTGATCCCTGGGGAACACCAGCATTTATTGAGTGAAATTGAGAATAAAGGCCATCTACCATTACACGTATTTTTCTGTTATGATGATAAGAAGAAATTAGTGGAACTAATAATGCAAGGCCGTAGTGTGACATCTTCGACAAGAAGGATTGATGCCAGACTCTATTAAATGTCTTTGATATATCCAGTGCTATTGTATGTGTTTCACCATGTTGGTCTGTAGCTTGGTTGATTTGATGTGTAAGAAGGCAAAGAATGTCTACAGTTGATCGACATCGTCTAAAACCATATTGCCTATCACTGATTAATTTATTATTCTCAAGATGCTTAATTATGTGATTAATTAATATAATTTCAAAGACTTTACCAAGAGTGGAAGTTATAGCTATTGGTCTGTAGTTTGATGGATCTGAAGAGGCACCTTTTTTAGGAACTGGATGGATGTTTGCTTCTTTCCAGGGTACTGGGAAGCATGAGGTATGAGTACACAGACGGACAAATGTTGCCAATACAGGAGCGAGCACCAAGGAGCAATTCCTAAGTACTATTGGAGGAATTTCATCTGGACCAGGAGCCTTATCTACTGAGAGATTCTGCAAAATAGTTTTGACATGTCTGGTGTGGATCTTAAGTGAGGGAATTTCAGGCGAATCAAAATTAAGTACAGGGACATCTTGATTTATTTCATCTAAGGTTGAGTTGGTGGAGAAATATCCGCAAGAAGGTTAGCTTTACCTCGTGGGTCACTTACAAGATTGCCAGTCAGAGATTTTAATGGTGGAATGGATGAAGCAGTAGTGAAGTTGGATTTGAATGAGTTAAGAGTAGACCAAAATATTTTGTTATCATTTGGATTATTTAGAAGTATATTTGCCTGCTTGTGGAGAAAGTTTGATTTAGTTAGGTTTAATACAGTTTTGGCATGATTTCTGATGTTTCTAAAGTAATTAAAGGCTTCATGTGTTTTTGAGCTTGTGTATGCATTGTAGGCTATTGCTTTTTGTTCAGTTACTCTAGCACAATTATGGTCAAACCATTTAGGTGAATTAGATCATTTACTGTACTTTTGATGAGGAATAAAAGTTTCCATTCCAATTTTTACAAAATCTTGTATGTGGCTCAAGGTGGAGTGTGCATCATTAGAAAAGAAAGAGGTCCAGGGAATATCAATAAAGAAACCTTGAAGACCCTCCCGGTATGCCCTATCGTAATGCCATTTAGTCACCAAAACAGGTTCAGAGTGGGAAGGTGTGGTAGGTGATAGACAGGTGGCCTATATCAGACAGTGATCAGAAGATCCAAGCGGGGACCTCACTGTAACATCATCATTTTCTGAATTGGTTGTTAAAACTAAGTCCAGTAGGTGGGAATTATGATTAGGATTATCTGGTACACGGGTGGGTTGGTTGACTAGTTGAGTGAGATTAAATGAGTCTGCAAATAGCTCACATTCAAGACCAGCATCATCAGTCCTGGCTGAATGAGTGAGCCATTCAACATTATGGACATTAAAATCACCCAACATAGTGATTTCAGAAGAAGCATTTAAGTTGAGGACACTGAGTTGTGAGGACAGAGAATCAAAAAGACTTTGCTCTGGAGGAGTATTTGGGGAATGGTAGATGCAACATATGTATTTAAATTTACCAGCCGAAATTAATTTGTATATAGAATAATCAAAATAGGGACAATTGCCTCCAGGGCAATTTAAGATTTTGCGAAGCAACATACACCTCCTTGAGGTCTGAAATTTTTGGAGCAGTTGATAACCTGGAAAATTAAATCTAGACGTGTCAGATGTGGATGTTACTTGAGTCTCTGTCAAAAAAAGGAGAGTAGGGGATTCTGCTTGAAGAAATTGGTGTACAGAATTGATGTTAGAGTGAAGTCCCCTTATATTGCTAAAGAAAAAGCTGCACCGACGAGCAGATTTGGGACATTGCAATGCTCTTGACACAGTCGCATGATGACGACCGGGAGGGCCCTGTGTGAATGACATAACCCTGCCGGGGGTTGGATATCCGAGGGACCACCAGGTGTGCTCTTAACAATTATACTGCCATATTTATTAGGTAGGTGTATGGTGTTACATGTATGATATGTAGTGGGAAGAGTAGTGTTTTATGGATAGAGGATAGCGATGTAGGGCAATGTCGTGAAGTTGGATGTGTATGTTATATAAAGAGGGTTTTCCTGATACCCCTGATGTGTGAGGCAGAAAGATATGTATCCAGCTACCAAGGCCTGGGAGAGAAAATGGAATTCAGGCTATTCCCTGAGTCTCCGGAAACCTTGGCGGTAGTACTTCCCTGGGCGGGGCTGCCTACCCCTACTACCTGCTTTAGGGCATCTAAGACCAGGAAGCGTGTTTGTATCCCTGGTGGTGGTGTGGACAATGTAGTTGCTGCAGTTGACAACATTCCATAGCTGGCCCCTGCTAATAAAATGTATGTCATCCACGTCGAAACCAATGATGTACAGCGAACCCTGTCGGAAGATTTGCTTCACAAGTACCAGCAGCTGATCAAGTCGTACCCTTCCAACCCGGAAGGGCTCTTGAACGCCCATAACAAACTCGGCCCGCGCAACCCGGAAGGGCTCTTGAACGCCCATTGCTTGCGTACGTGCTTTCGAATGCCGCGCGTAAATTTTTGGTATCGTGGGAGGGTAGGTGGCGCCACCAGACGTAAACTACGCCACAGCAACAGTATCTACCCCGACGCCATCATGGATAGTACGCCAAATAGTGATTCCGCTGTGTCCGATACCGTGCTTCCTACGACGCCCGTCCTAGATCGTCGCGCCTTACCCCGACGCCATCGCCTAAATGTGTTATCTCCCGGAGGTATTGAGACGACATTGAGACTTGATGAGCGTGCTGATGCCAAGCATAATGTTGATGATGAAGGCAGTGATCACTCCACTAATTATAAGTCGAGTGATTATGGCGATGAGAGTGACAAAGAAGAGCAATTCCTGGGATTTGCGAGAAAACATGAGAGTGATGAGAGTGATGAAGGTGATGTACCAGCTTTTGAGGAAGCTGTTTTACCTCAAGACGGTGAACTTGAGAGAGTGAGTGAGTGGGAGAGTTCAAGATCACTCTCCAAGTTTCGCATGAGTGACACGACCCCAAGCCCTTCGCCAGCTAAATCGCCTTTCAAGCTACACTTATATAAGAAGCAAATACTTGAAAAGGCGGCCGCGGCAGCTAGGGAACGAGCCAAAATAGTTGGTGAGGATGAGGTGTGAGTGAGGGTGAGCGTGGTGACTCATCTCGCCCGCCATTATCTCCCTTATCTACCCAAGTCACCGAAGATGACCCGGGTGTCCCGCATTCTTCCCCACCACCCCCACCACTGCCAAGGGTTGAGGACCCCCACTTTTGGTCTATTTGCCTCCTAGGTCCCCCGACAGGAGACATACTGCTGCCGAAAAGGGGAAAGGCAGCAAATATGCCAAAAAAGGAAAGAAAAGTAAGCGGGTTTTGTTCGAGGCTCCCGCGGCGTCCACCCCTGCCCGCCCCAGCCATACGCCCCCGCAACTTTCCCCACGGTCCTCCCCACCTCTACAGCCGTCAACATATGTTCCTGACGAAGTCTTTGAGCTCGCATCACCAATACCTGGGCCTAGTGACAGTGAAGCATTGCTTTCTGTCACTCGTCGCAGGCCAAGGAGCCCAGGACCTCGGGGGGACATAGCCTCACCTGCCACTCCTTCCCCACCTCGCCCACCCGCACGCCGCCCACGCATACTCGTTCCCCGCCAGATTATGTGGGGGCCACTGATGATGAAGGGCACCTCTCAGAAGACTCTGGCCATGATTACATAGTGTCCACCATTAGGGCAAGATGACCCTTCTGACGATGACTATATGGACATCGACGACCCTCGACCCATCCGCTAGGCCCGGCGTCGTGCTGCCCGTCGTGCTGGCTGCCGCCCTGGCCGCCGCCCTGGCCACCCTAGGGCGCGCGCCTCCCGAGTTGGCCGTGGGCGTGCTGGGCCACCAGCTGGAGCTCCTCGTCAGCGTAGACAAGACCCATTCTACGTTTTTCAGTGGCAAGACTTAGTTGACGGGAATGGGTACAACCCTGATGTGCCAGCTTTTGATGAGGTACAGGAGGGTTCAGGCATTACCCCCAATTTTCCTGCAGGCCCCAATGCTCCACCACACGAACTATTTGAGGCCTTCTTTGATGAGGAGGTGGTAGGGTATGTTGTCAAAGAGACAAATAAGCAGCACCAATTCCAGGTCCACTTTTTGGGCAAGGTGACCAAGGGCCACATGAGGCAGTGGACCCCAGTGACTCATCACGACTTCATGGTGTTCCTGGCACTCACCATGCTAATGCCTCATGTCAAGAAGCATAGGTTGCCTGACTATTGGATCACCAATGATCTCATATCCACCCCTGCCTTCGGGAAATATATGTCTCGCGACCGGTACCTTGATATCCTCGCAGCGCTCCATCTTGTCACCAACACTGACATCCACCTCCCAGACAAGCTGTGGAAGATTAGGACGTTGTACGAGATGATGCGAGAACGCTTCACCTCCTACTTCAAGCCCTTCCGCAAGGTTGTCATTGACGAGTCTCTTGTGCTGTTCCGGGGAAAACTCAACTTCCGGCAGTACATTCCCTCAAAAAGACATCGCTTTGGCATAAAATTCTTTGTACTGTACGACTGCCAAACTGGCTATGTCCTGGACTTCCTGGTCTACAGCGGGAAGGAAGGGGACGTGCTTGTGGACCCCCTCATTGGCTTTGGCGGAGCAGTGGTGCAAGCCATGATGGACCGCTATTTCCACAAGAATCACGTCCTCTTCACGAACAATTACTACACGTCCCCCACTCTCTCAAAGTACCTGCATGAGCGCAAGACGGGGACTGTAGGCACAGTACGAGGGAAAAGGAAGGGCATGCCAGCTTTCCCTCCAAAGACCAAAAAGGTGATGAGTTCAGGCAGAAGTCAGGGCCCATTCTGGCTATCCACTGGCACGACCAGCGGAAGGTCAACCTCCTGAGCACCATCCACAAGGGGAAAATGGTGGATCACTGGCAAGGTGGATCGCCGCACCCAGGCCAGGGTGACGAAGCCCGATGCTGTCCTGGACTACAACATCAACATGAGGCTGGTGGGCAAGTCTGACATGCAGATAGGCTTCATTGACTGCCTGCGTACCTCGTGCAGATGGTACAAAATGTTATTTCTGCATATGGTGGACATGTCAATTCTGAATGCCTACAATATATACAAGCTTCGGAATGTGAACACACCCATGAAGTTCAATAGCCTGCGGAGGTTCCAAAAACAGGTGTTGACGGAGCTCCTGGAGAAGTATGGTGCGCCACAGAGGGCAGTGGCACATGCTGGGCCCGCCGCTACTGACCGCTTGCACTGTGCATATTAAATGAATATGCACAGGCTTGTTCCCCTGCCTCAGAATGAATCAGGAAGAACGCAGCAGAAGCGGTGCCATGTCTGCTACAACACCAGGCTGAGGGCGAGGTCAGGTAAAAAGTCCACCCTGGAGTGTGTGGAGTGCAAGGTGGCACTCTGTGCTGTAGGGTGCTTCTTTGATTACCACTCCAAGCAGGAGTTCTAATAATCATAGTGAAAGTGCCAAAGATAATGACAATATGTACAGTATATAATAGAGTATAGGCAAAAAGTGGAAGTAAACCAATTTATTGTTATACAAAAGTCATGTATTATGAGAACATTTATACAAATACAATTACACCATAATAATATGTGAAAGTGACACATATGTATATAATAAGTGACATTCATATGATTACAACCTATAGAAATATAGAAATCAGTGAAAAAAGACAATACATTGTATATAAAACGTTTACAAAGCATATATCTAAGTGAAAGTGACACAAGACCTAATATTTGATGACCAAAGTATAATAAACACCTGTGATAACGAATAATCAGTGCCTAATATAACAATAACCTACCTCAATTACTAATAAAATGTACGGTATCGAGTGAAAATGAGCATTATCAGTGACAGTGACACTCTCTAAAGCATATTTATCAAAGTGAAAGTGACACAAGACCTAACATTTGATGGCCAAAGTATAATAAACACCTGTGATAACGAATAATCAGTGCCTAATATAACAATAACCTACCTCAATTACTAATAAAATGTAAGGTATCGAGTGAAAATGAGCATTATCAGTGACAGTGACACTCTCTAAAGCATATTGATCAAAGTGAAAGTGACACAAGACCTAATATTTGATGGCCAAAGTATAATAAACACCTGTGATAACGAATAATCAGTGCCTAATATAACAATAACCTACCTCAATTACTAATAAAATGTACGGTATCGAGTGAAAATGAGCAATATTAGTGAGTGATACCCTAATAAACATACTTTATATAATTGGCCTCAAAATAACTATAAAAATATCAAATAAACATCACATTCTCAATATCAAACACTAAAATCGTCTAAGGGAGATAAACACTTTGGCGTGACGAGCGGCTAGGTGCATGGTAGCCGTGGCCGGGGCGACGCATCCGAACGCGGGAAGAATTTTCCGCCGAAAAGCACTCGTCTTCCCGCGCTCACCATTATGCAACCAGTTGGGCTAGAGACCTCTACTTAACGGCATTCTACAGAGGAAGGGTTGTGCAACATTTTACTTTTTTATTCATAACATTACATGCCATATTCATTGAATTACAGATGAGTTAACATAGCCCAAAGATCGTCAAAACCCCCGGTACCACAGCACAGTCGCGAGCTAGAGTGCTGGAGGGTTAAGGAGAAGACGACACCTGGGACAATTTCTACTACGATGACTATCTGTTTTCGGACGATAGAGTTTATCTGAACCAGGTGGGAGCAGCATGTTTTGGACGTCTTCTCAATGATGCGGTGAAGGATTTTCGGAGAAGAAATCTCTCTCTCTCTCTCCTTATCCAAGAAGCCACTTGGTATTTTATAGCAACAGTAGATTCTTACCTAAATTGCCCTTATAGTGACAACAACAGTAGTGTTAGTTTTAGGTACTCAAGCATGCACACATAAACAGTCTACCTCATATTTACACAATATATTAAGTGGCGTCAGGTATTTTGCCTCCGCTCGCAAATCACCCAATGGATTAACTGTACAATGTATTGGATATGTTAATAATTATCACCCAACTCTCGATGATGAATACAGAGTGTAAGACACATGTCTATCTATGTCTGTCAGTGTACTCATGTTATTGTCTTTGTCAGTGTTCACTTCTCTGTCTGTGTTTGTGTCTGTCAGTGTACGCTTTTCTGTCTGTCTGTTTGTTTTTATCAGTGTACAGTGCTCTGTTTGTCAGTGTACGCTTATCATTATGTCTTGTATTTATATAGGTATATACGTCTATCAATTATCAACTCTGCGTAAGCAGAGTTTGGTATCGTCCCGCCGTATAGTGGGTACCACCCAAAAAAAATGTCTGTCGTTGATGTCGTCCGTCTGTCGCTGAACTCCTAGACCGTTGGACTGATTTTCACCAACTTCACACAAACATTTATCGGGTGAATGCGAACGTCAGTCAAAACAGATTTTTTGAATGTATGCAATAGTTATGAAGATGTTTTGAATGTATGAAATAGTTATGATTTTAGGTCCAAAATATGGTTTCACCCCCCCTCCCCCCCCACCAACCACCCACCCACCAATGATGGCGTTCTTGGTGTGTGCCCCTGAGGTGCTCACACACAGAACGCATTCGTTCTGGGGCCGAAAATACCTCGCCCCGCATATGTTAGGTTGAGAAAGTTTAGTTAACATTAGAAGTGATGATAGTAATAGTGGGGATGATGGTAATAGTAGTGATGATGGTGATAATAGTAGTGATGATGGTTGTAGTTGTAGTGATGATGATGACAGTAGTAATGATGATGGTAGTGATGATGATGACAGTAGTATTGATTTTTTATTAATTTCACCACACCAAACACCTCCAACGAAATTAGTGAAGGCATATACAGTATATGATCCACCAGGATTCGAACCCGGGTTATCACACACATATTTGTAGACACCTTAAGCAATATGCCACCACGACGGTTAAAGGTTTATGCACACGCCTATTAGTCCATCAGCTAATGTAACGAAAATGGAGGTTGATGAATTTTGTTATAGAATCTTGACAAATGGATTTAAATTATTCTAAATAATGTTATGAACATAACAAAAAAACATGTTGCCATTTTTTCCATTTGGTCCCAGGGAGATTTTGAGGCCTATGTAGGTTTTTGCGCGTACCCGATGAAGTAAACAATTTATTTTTTCAACTAATTTTGTTGTAATCACTAGTAGAGGCATCCAAATGAGACAAATATTTATAATAAGTATGTATATACATATTGCAATATTTTCCCATTAGATTTCTGGTCCATTATGATTATATTTTGTATAATTCTAATTAACAGTAATTATTAACACCTTACGAGCGGCCTATGCGGTTTATTTATGTGTACCGCACAGCGGGGTGTTTTTAGCCAAAATAGGGCTGTTTACGTGATCATTTTCATGCCTAAATAAGACCCAGAACGTAAAACAAGTACCTATCCCTGAAAGGGCATAAACAGAGCTTTCGAATGACACCATAACGATCCTTGTATGATGGATAGTTTTCTTGCAATAACCGTGCAACGCGAGTGCAAAAAGCAGGTAATTCGGTACTTTCAGTACATAATTGAGTATGTAGCGAGTGAGAGAGGGAGGAGGGAGCTGAGATTTGTGTCAGTAGGTTCGCCGCGGTGGTCTGGAGCAGTCATACGCTCGCTAGTCTCCTGCCACCACTTGTCTCTCTCTCTCAGCCACATTACGTGCTGAAATTGCCACTCGAGTTATGTCGAGCGCCGCCACATAGTCCAGCTTTTTTTAACTCGACTTATGTTGCTCGCCGCTAATTAAGGGTTAAGGTACCCCTTTACAACTATATACCAACCAAATCACCTAAGATACTTTCACTGTGAAATTAGATGTTAAACAACTAAGACATATTATTAGCCCATCGTTTTAACTGACCATGAAGGACTCCAGTGTGTTATTTTCCCAGAAAGGGCCTGGCCGGCCAACAGAACCAAGCTCCACTCTGTCAGAGAACAGCGCAAATGACGATTCACTGAATAGGAGACTGACACGATCTCATGTCAGTTCATTCAACTGAGATCTATGCTTCTACTGACAAGATACTAAATATGATGGATAGCATGCTAGGGCAGGTTCAAAGCCAGAACCGGTTCACAACTGCAGAAGTGAAGACATTGGAAAATAAATCAAGAAGATTGTGGAGGCCAGTGGCAATGAAGTGTGGAAACTGAATATGGCTGACATCCTTAAGCAGAGGAAGACTTTCTCTCCAGGGACATTAAGTACCACAAAAGATGCCACACAATGCACTGGCAGCATTGTGTACAACAGCCTGAAAAATCTAGTACAAGGAAGAATCACCCCTTCACTGATGAAAACACGATGGAATTAATTTCAGCTGAAATTGAGTTAATCACTGAACTACATGAGCGCCTGGATCAAGGAGACATCATCACACTGAATGATGTGGCCACATCATACAGTAATATGATGGACGATAATGGAGTTCACAGCAGGCAGATAACTCGTCAGATACTCTTAGAAAAAATCCAGCAAAACATCACAAATTTCGTAATCACTGATGCAAGAGGGAAGAAGCCAGCAATCATACATTCCAAGAAAGCTGGTCGGTCTGCCAGGCATTCTAGCAGAGAGACATAAAAGGAGACATGAACACAATCTTTCGGTGCACAAAAATCATCCGACAGCTGTCCTACGTTCAAGGAGAGAGTGTCCATGGTCCTTTGATGGTTTACAAGTCGGATGCAGTGAAATGGGTGAACCAGCTGAATTGATAACCCTGACTAGGTGGATCTTGCAAGGAGCAGAAGCTGCAACATTAGAGACACGTAAACAACAGTTGCGCAACTCGTGTCTGATTCTGTCTCAGCCAGTAATACAGGCATGCAAGACAGAAAGACAAATTACATTGCCCCCTGTATCATCAGAATCCAAGTTCCACAACATGTTCGAAAGTCCATATGCTGTTGGACTCTCACTCTACATGTACCACAACTTTATAAGTCAAAAGGCAGTATCACTGCTGAACCAGTGTGGAGCTGGTGTCTCGTATGACCGTGTTATAAAAATATGTAACACCATTGCCAATGCCATTTCTAAAAATATCAGACAATATGACGTGTATGTGCCACCAGGCCTTCTACGGAACAAAAGAATCTGTGTCTCCATGGATAATTCTCTTTCAAATTTACATCAACGACATAGATGAGGGTCTCACCTATACAATCTCAAAATTTGCTGACGATACAAAAATTGCAAATAGCGTACTCTCAAAAGATCAAGTTGACGATATGCAACACAATCTAGATAAATTGTCACATTGGGCCCAAATTTGGCAAATGAGTTTCAATGCGGATAAATGTAAAGTACTACATATCGGATACCTAAATGAGAAAGCAAACTATTCGATGAATGGCACTCAGCTTAAGAATGTAAACAGAGAAACCGATCTGGGAGTAACAATATCGAGTAACCTAAAACCGAGTCAACAATGTTCAGAAGTTGTTAAGAAGGCAAACAAAATAATTGGCTTTATAGGCAGATCATTTGAGCATAAATCCAAAGACGTAATCCTAACCCTTTACAATTCCTTAGTCCGCCCTTTTCTGGAATACTGCGTTCAATGCTGGTGCCCTTACCAAAAAGACATAAACAAGCTAGAACGAGTTCAACGTAGAGTTACCAAAATGATACCTAGCCTAAAGAACAAACCATACGAAGAGCGAGCGTCTTAGAGAATTAAATCTATTTCCTTTAACCCAGCGCAGATTAAGAGGTGACTTAATTCAAGTGTTCAAAATCATCAAAGGCATCGACAATATGAACTGTAGTAAGTACTTCACTATCGACCAATCTAATTACACGCGGGGAAACGGTTGCAAAATTATTGGTAAATCTTTTAACTCACACGAATCTAAGAATTTCTTCTTCAATCGAGTTGTCAACTTGTGGAATGGGCTTCCCCGAGACGTTATAGACTGCAGCACCGTTGATTCATTTAAATTCCGCCTAGACAAATATCTCGCATCAAACCCGCGACTGACTGCGTTTGTAAATGAATAACTTTATTTTATCCTCCCCTCAGTTACTAACCCATATGTCCCCTACTAACTTCCTAGTCCTGCCACGTTAGTGGCAGGGCAGTAGTTCCCTTTCCAATGTTCCCTTACCCACTCTAAACCACTGTTTGGACACTTGATCCTCAGTGTTTTGGAGGACAAGCAGCCTAGAAGGGTCACTAGATCTGTTGTTGCTTGATTTCCGTTGTACTCCTTTGTACAACATCGACAAGAAAGTTGACACACCAGATGGAAAAGGCAGTTTCCATGGAATGGCCCTTGGTCCTGGAATGTACCAGCGCTCAAGTCAGGGTGAAACAGTGTTGGGCCCAGTAGAGATCAAGAGTCAGAGACCAACATCTGAGGGGCTACAAGATGTACCACCAACTGTCACCAAAATGGTTGCATGTACGATCGAGGGAAATCCAACGCCCAGAACAAGTCCACACCACGCCAACTACAAGATGGGAGTGTATGGTGATGAGTACAGTACCTCACAGACCAATGACATTGGGTGGCTGGTGGCACATATCTGCAATAGAGACAGTGGTCAACAGGTTGGCTCAGAAGCACGCTCATCACAGAGTGAGGAACCAGAAAAAACCACAACTGAGAAGGTGGAGGAAGAACAGTGTGTACCTGTTTGGTTTGCACATTTCTCGCAAGCAACGACACCAAGGATTCACTCACTCTGTACCTAGCTGAGCAACTCATAGGTACTAGCACTACTTCAAAACTGATGACTGCGACGCGCCAGAGTGTGATGATGAACTTTGAATGCCCAGTCGCTACCGGGGTCAGGCTGGTCAGCACACAAGAGGAGGCAGACACTCTAATGATTCTACATGCTGCAGAAGGTGCAAGATCAGACTTGTAGTATATACTGTATATACTCACAAGACACATATGTGCTCCTCTTGGCTCTTCGCAGGGTGCCAGATCTTGGCAGCAAAGCAGCACTGATCATGAGCACCAGAGAGCGCCGTCACAAGGTTATGCTGAAACCCATCTATGAGGAACTTGGCCAGGAGAAAGCAGTTGCTTTAATCAACTGGCATTCACTAACTGGATGCGACACTACAGGGCACATTTAAGGAAAGGGCAAAAAGGGATGCTTCATAGCATTCCTTGCTGCCCATCCTCCTGTGGTTGCTGCAATCGCTGATCTGGGGGTGGGTGCAGAACCATCTGCTGAAGTAGTCAGGGGCTGTGAAGAATTCCTCTGTGCACTCTTCTGCCCCAAGTATCTGCACATCACACAGGCAAATGCTCTCAGATGGCACCTCTTCAAACTGCTGAAACCTGACCAGGGAGTGGACAAACTACCACCTACCCCTGGTGCATGGCTGGAACACATCTGGTGCGCACACCTACAGGCAAACATTTGGTCTCAGAACCTTGTCCTACATTGAACCACACCCGACCCATTAACACTTGGATGGCAGAAAGAGGGTGACAGGCTGCTACCAGTGCAGAACAAGGAACCACCAGCACCAGATGCAGTTCTGCAGCTTGCTAGATGCAACTGTAGTTCCATCAGGGTTCAGTCAAGCAGCAAGACATGTTCACGCAAATGTTCCTACAGATCTAACAACCTGGTCTGTACAGAACTCTGCAACTCGAGATGAGGAGATGAGGACAAGTGCCAGAACACACAACAACCTGCCTCTGAAGAGGACTCTGAAGAAGAGTGAAGAGTTCCGAGTACATACTCACACTTATGTACATGCTCATCGCTCATTAACTTTAACACCTTACGAGCGGCCTATGCGGTTTATTTATATGTACCGCCCAGCGGGGTGTTTTTAGCCAAAATAGGGCTGTTTACGTGATCATTTTCATGCCTAAATAAGACCCAGAACGTAAAACAAGTACCTATCCCTGAAAGGGCATAAACAGAGCTTTCGAATGACACCATAACGATCCTTTTATGATGGCTAGTTTTCTTGCAATAACCGTGCAACGCGAGTGCAAAAAGCATGTAATTCGGTACTTTCCCCATATAATTCAGTATGTAGCGAGTGAGAGAGGGAGGAGGGAGCTGAGATTCGTGTCAGTAGGTTCGCCGCGGTGGTCTGGAGCAGTCATACGCTCGCTAGTCTCCTGCCACCACTTGTCTCTCTCTCTCAGCAACATTACGTGCTGAAATTGCCACTCGACCTATGTCGAGCGCCGCCACATAGTCCAGCTTTATTTAACTCGACTTATGTGGTGAGCCGCTAATTAAGGGTTAAGGGTGGATCATATTTTATTTAATGCACTGGACATAAAAACAGATTCTTAATTATGAGAAGGGTCCATGACACCATTGCACAGGCACATATTGAAATTTCAGACATGTATGAGTACATAAGATTTGTTTTATTGACTATCACAATGGAGCGTTTGGGAGGCGAAAAATATTTAATTTTTGTTATGCCCCGAATGCCTTAAATGGTATATAGACCGACACTATTCACTCATATTGACTTGTTTCATATTAAAACATTACATCATTGTAGGAATGGTCATACTGATCATTCTGAGGGGTCATATTCTTGGGTTTGTAAAATTAATAATTTTACGGTAGTGTTTTCTTGTAATGTTTACGTCTCCATCGATTTTATAGTGAAAATGACACTGGGACCAAACAGAAACAATGGCAACAACATTTGTCCTGCTCTATTATGCATTTGGAGGTAATTGAACCCTGTTGCCAAGATTCTATACAGAAAAAAAGTTTCCTTACATTAGCTGACGGACTATATATGACTTATTATCCATTCTCGAATACTGGATATTAATCTAATCATGTTCATATTCCCACCGCACTATGGTAGCCTATTGTTTAAGTGAGAGGAAAGAATATTCATGGGGCACAGATCATATAGAACGGCCTCGCTACGAAATAGTACTAGTAGTAGTGATCATGATCATGATAGTAGTGATGATGGTGACACGTAATGATGATTGTAAGATGATGGTGATAATAATGATTATGGTGATAGTTTTAATGATAATGATGAGAGTAGTGATGATGGTAGTGAAAATGGTGACAGTATTAGTGAAGATGGTGAGAGTAGTAGTGATGATGATAGTAATGGTGATGATGGTGACAGTTGTAGTGATGATGATAGTAGTAGTGATGATGGTGGTAATATTAGTGATGATGGTAACCCATCGCAGAGTTGGGTATGCCGTTTTGATTTTGGGCAAAATGGCACTTCTACTTTATTTATATTTAACTGTCAGATATTGATGTACACCACAGCCACCATCGGTAGATGTGAATAGTTCAAATTTGACGCAACTCAGAGATGGTATATTTCTGTATTGATTTACTTTAGTCTAACCTAATCATAAGTAAAACCAACACTACTATTTTACTATATTAGCTGTGTGTCCCACATAAAACAAGATGCCCACAGAAAAAAGAACACACTGAGAAAATATACTACTACTACTTACATTATACATAAATAATGGACATCCACACACCTTCACACTCTCGGTCACCCACACGCTAACTTCCCTATTGTTTGGAAAAGCAATAACCCAAAAACTATACATCTTCCAGAATCACGCTCCATAATTTACGAATGACTGATTAATTAATAGGTGCTTGATCCTATTATAAAAATGTAAGATAAATTAGTCCAACATCCCCAAACAAAGCTACTGTAGCATAACCTAAAGCTGTGAGGTAAATAGATTTGATGTAGGTTGAATTATTGTGACACCTTGACCCAGACAAGTTGGGATATTAGATCACTGAAATATTGTACTAAACACACCCAGAGTTTCGTTAACAGGAGGAGCATGGTGTACAGTCAATGCCAATTGTAAAACACTACAGTCACCATTTATATGTATATTATACTAAATCTTTAGGACGCACATGAAAAAACCCCGTTCATATTCAAATTTATTTTTAGTGTAGAAGCATTTCATATCACAATAGGAAAATACAGTTAGGTCCCTAACGTTATATAGGTTAGCTAGGACTTATGACCACGAGTGTACTAAAAGTGAACTGTTATTGGAGTAATACTGTTACACCCTTTATTAGCGGCTCACCACTTAAGTCGTATTTAATAAAGCTGGACTATGTGGCGGCGCTCGACATAACTCGAGTGGCAATTTCAGCACGTAATGTGGCTGAGAGAGAGAGACAAGTGGTGGCAGGAGACTAGCGAGCGTATGACTGCTCCAGACCACCGCGGCGAACCTACTGACACAAATCTCAGCTCCCTCCTCCCTCTCTCACTCGCTACATACTCAATTATGTACCGAAAGTACCGAATTACCTGCTTTTTGCACTCGCGTTGCACGGTTATTGCAAGAAAACTATCCATCATACAAGGATCGTTATGGTGTCATTCGAAAGCTCTGTTTATGCCCTTTCAGGGATAGATACTTGTTTTACGTTCTGGGTCTTATTTAGGCATGAAAATGATCACGTAAACAGCCCTATTTTGGCTAAAAACACCCCGCTGGGCGGTACACATAAATAAACCGCATAGGCCGCTCGTAAGGTGTTAAAACATAAACCATTTTGTTTTCTATGTGAGTGAGGGAGACAAAAGGCAGAATTGCCTGTGGCGAGTGCCTCCCCCAGAGTTGAAAGAGTTATAGGGCCAAAATCAAGGGACGTTCTAGCCAAAATGCCTGGACACACCGTGTTTGAAGAAATTTAAGTCATAGGAAGAGAGAAAGACTGATTCTGGAAGATAGTTCCAGAGCTCAGGTATTGAATAGAAGAAAGATTGAGAAGAACGTTTCACTCGGGTTGGAGAGTTGCACAGAGTAGGGGTGGGATTGTGTTGCCAGATGGGTGTTACGTGCTATACGAAGAGGGGTTGGTACACACAGAGAGAGTTCTGAGGAACCCTGATTATTGTAATAGCGGTAGAATAGTGAGAGAGATGCAAGATTGTGACAATGAGAGAGAAAGGCTGCAGAACATTGGTGAGGGGACGTGAGCTAATGAGACGGAAGGCTTTCTTATCTATTTTGTCTAGAAGTGCTGTGTGAGAGGATCCTCCCCAAATGTGTGAACAATACTCAATACATGGACGCACTGTGCCCCTCTGCAGAGCAAGAAGCTGCGCAGGGGTAAAGAACCCCTGGAGGTGGTTGACTGGGAAGCTAGTTTAACAAGAGTGATAATATGATCTTTCCAAGACAGATGAGAAGAAAAGGAGACGCCAAGAATATTAAGAGAAGATGAAGGGTTAATTTGTATGTTGTTGAAGAGTAGGTCATAGTTTTCTGGAAGGGGGTGACGAGTAGACAGATAGAGAAATTGAGTTTTAGAAGCATTGAAAGTAACAAAATTTGCTCTGCCCTAATTTTGAGATTGTAGAGAGATCAGAAGATAGGTGTTCTATGGCCTCCTTGCGTGAGTTTTGGAGTTCCTGCTGTGAATAATTTGTGGAAGGCTAGTAGAATAGTGTAATGTAGAGTCGTCAGCATACGAGTGAATGGAGTACAAAGGAGTACAAAGGAAATCAAGCAACAACAGATCTAGTGACCCTTCTAGGCTGCTTGTCTTCCAAAACACTGAGGATCAAGTGTCCAAACAGTGGTTAGAGTGGGTAAGGGAACATTGGAAAGGGAACTACTGCCCTGGAACTAATGTCCGTGGCTGGATTAGGAAGTTAGTAGGGGACAGAGGGGTTAGTAACTGAGGGAGGATAAAATAAAGTTATCCATTTACAAATGCAGTCAGTCGCGGGTTTGATGCGAGATATTTGTCTAGGTGAAGTTTAAATGAATCAACGGTGCTGCAGTGTATAACGTCTCAGGGAAGCCCATTCCATAAGTATACAACTCGATTGAAGAAGAAATGTTTAGCTTCGTGTGAGTTAAAAGATAAAATGGGGCTGGAGGTGCAATTGAGAAAGTAGTTAATGAATAATAAGAAAATAATTGGAGATAGGACACAACACTTAGGAACACCGGAGTTGATAGGTTGAGAAAGTGAACAATGGCCGTCCACAACTGCAGATATGGAACAGCCAGAAAGGAAATTAGAGACAAAGACAAAGATGGAGGGATAGAAACCGAAGAAAGGTAGTTTGAAAATAAGGGATTTGTGCAAGACTCTTTCGAAGGACTTCGATATGTCTAGCGCAACAGAAAATGTCTCACCGAAATCGCAAATGAAGGATGACCAGGAATTAATATGGTAAGAAAAAATATCACCAGTCGATCGGCCCTTAACCCACAGAACCTCAGCGACGCATCGTCGGCAATGTTTGTAACAGTAAAGCCCAGCACCGCAGCAACTGCGTCAGCAATTTCGACCTTATATACTCTTGTCCTATGGTAGGTAGAGGCTTGAGGATTGTATGGGATATACCTTATAATGTTGCCGAACAGTGGTGGTACTCGGCAAACCACTAGTACAGCCGCGCGGGTGAATACGGGAGGATGGAGAAAGCCAGTTGACCCACTTATCTTACCGCCACTTTCGATCTTATTTATTCTTGTTCTATGATAACTAGAAGATTCAAATTTGTATGGGATATACCTTATAATGCTGCCCAACAGTGGCAATACTTGGTAATACCCAAATCCAGCCATGGTGGGGAGTGGGGAGGGAGAGTGCGGGAGGAGGGAGGAAGTGGTGAAGGACTGGGCCACCAGACTCGCCAGTTGTCTTGTGTAGTTCATGGGTGTTGGACGTACCTCGTCGCCTCGTGATGTGTATCACTTTCCTATTGCTCCCCAATGTCCCATGACATAGTTGACTCCCCAATAAGTGAGAAAGAGGAGGAGGAGGATGACCCAGACCCCATGGTATTCCTCTAAATTCCGCCAGGCCGTTGTAGGGGTCAGAAGAGAGGAGAGAAGAGGAGAAAGCTTAGGAGAGGTTATCATGTTGCTATGTACAAGGTCTTCTCCCACACCCACACTCTCCCCACCTCCCATACTCTCTCCACTAAAAATACAATGTCAAAACTCATATTTCTAAGTCAAAAGTGCCCAAAACAATGTATACAACCCCTATTCTAACTTTAAAACATACAGTAAAGTATAAAATCAATAAACAGTGCATGAGGGAGGCATTAAATGAAAAGGAAAGTTATGGGGGAGTGGGATGTATGTCCACTGGCCTTCTGTGTACATGCTGAGTCTATGACCAAGATGGCCGCCAGCCCGCCAGTCGCCATGGTAACCAGATCGCCCGCAGGACTTGCCACTCCCTCGGCATTTACAAAACTTGAATCTATGCATTTATTACACTGTAACTTCACTTACAATGACATTATGCGATGCATGTTGCTAATATATGAACTATGAAGGCACACATGATGCTTGGGTGGTGTAAATAACCGTCCCTTGAAAAGTGGATGCATCCTACATCTGCCATGCTGCCGCGCTCAGCTGTGGTGGCACGGGCGGGAAGTTTGAAGACTGCCCTGCATCAGCTGAATGTTGAAGCTGCACCCCCTCCCCCCTCCCTCCAATAGTACCCCCAAATGACCGAGATGAGTTTTTCTTTTGTGCTATTCATTATTTCTCACCTATTTCAGCTATTTAAGAAAATACACAAAAATTACCAAATCGGCTGGTCTCACAGCGTACTTTTATTATTAATTAGCTGGTGCTCAATGGGTTAATGAAGCCATACTGGCGGTCTGAGAGTAGGTTATGGGAAGATAAATGCTTAAATTTTTTTGAGGTAACAATAGTTTTAAAAACTTTAGTGATGCAAGAAATGAGAGCAATTCGACGATAGTTGGATGGTTGAGAGCGGTCATCTTTCTTTGGGAAAAGTTGCATGAGAGCAAACACCCAGCAAGAAGGGAAGACGTTAGGGGAGAAACAGTGACGGCAAAGTTTGCCTAGGCAGGGAGTCAGCACGGAAACACATCTCTTTTAGTACAATTATTATGCTCCTTCCAACAACCAACCATACTCCTAAAATCGATTAATGAAATTTACAAACACATGTGGCATTCCGTGGATTCGAACCCAGGATGCTCACACCGAAAATCAACACCTTATACATCGCACCACGAAGACAGTTAAAGGTTGGTGGACACTGCCTACGATTTATTATGCAACTTCGAATCCTGCATATCAATCTAAGCATGTACACACATCCCAACTGCAACTCACGTAGGCTATGCATATGTGAATGGAAAGAGCAATTAATGGGGCCTTAACCACTTAGGGAAGTCCTCTCGATAAATTACTCCTGAACCAATATCAATTATTATGCTCCTTCCAACAACCAACCATACTCCTAAAATCGATTAATGAAATTTACAAACACATGTGGCAGTCCGTGGATTCGAACCCAGGATGCTCACACCGAAAATCAACACCTGATACATCGCACCACGAAGACAGTTAAAGGTTGGTGGACACTGCCTACGATTTATTATGCAACTTCGAATCCTGCATATCAATCTAAGCATGTACACACATCCCAACTGCAACTCACGTAGGCTATGCATATGTGAATGGAAAGAGCAACTAATGGGGCCTTAACCACTTAGGGAAGTCCTCTCGATAAATTACTCCTGAACCAATATAAATTATTATGCTCCTTCCAACAACCAACCATACTCCTAAAATCGAGTAATGAAATTTACAAACACATGTGGCAGTCCGTGGATTCGAACCCAGGATGCTCACACCGAAAATCAACACCTTATACATCGCACCACGAAGACAGTTAAAGGTTGGTGGACACTGCCTACGATTTATTATGCAACTTCGAATCCTGCATATCAATCTAAGCATGTACACACATCCCAACTGCAACTCACATAGGCTATGCATATGTGAATGGAAAGAGCAATTAATGGGGCCTTAACCACTTAGGGAAGTCCTCTCGATAAATTACTCCTGAACCAATACCGGTATCAATTATTATGCTCCTTCCAACAACCAACCATACTCCATACCGTCCGGTCTGTACGCCTTCTTAGTATTAAACCCAGAGAGGGTGGAAAGTACAACCATGGAAGAGATTATGATGTTAGGCATAAGTAGGAGACGGAGGAACAGGACCGAAATCATCGAAAGTGTATATTTTAGCGAAAGTGTTAGTGAAGAGTTCAGCTTTGTCAGAGGAAGAAGTGGCAGTTGTGCCGTCAGAGTGGAAAAAGGAGGGAAAGACGAGGAATAACAATTGTTGGGGAGGTTTTTGGCTAGATGCCAGAAGGCTTGGGAAGAGCTAGAGTTGAATAGTTCAGTGCATTTATTATTGATGAAAGAACAGATTTGGCTTGATTCCGGGCAGGAACATAGGAAGTATGAAATTCTTGAGTTTGAAGGTGACGGTACCGTTTGAAATGCTTCCTCCTTATTGCGGACAGCAGTAGAACAATCGTGAGTAAACCAAGATTTGCTTTGCATTAGACTGCGAGAAAGAAAATGGAATGCATGCTTCCATGCTCGAGAGGATTACCCCGGTAATGCGTTCAGCACACTCCAAGGGTCCCCAGCCATGGAAGCAAAAGTCATTCCATGGGTAACTTAAGAATACTGCTGGAGAGCCTCCTAGTCGGCAGCACCGAAGTGCCACAGCTGCCGTCGGGTGAGAGGATCGGGTGGCTGTACCGAAGAGATAGGAGAGGTGACAGAGATAAGTTTATGGTCAGAGGAGGAGCCCAAAGGAGATAAAAGATTTACAATTTAAACAGAAGGGTTAGAAGTTAGAAATAAGTCAAGAATTTTTGGCCGATCTCCGAAGCGATACGGGTGGGTTGCTGGACTAACTGTTCTAGGTCATTTAGGATAAGAAAGATGTAGGCTTGTTCACCAACCATTAGTGGTGCTGAACGTTGAAATCTCCTAGGATGGAGATGTCTGCGAAAGGAGAGATGGATAGAATGTGTTCCACTTTAGAAATTAGATTGTCAAAGAATTTTGGATAGTCAATAGAATTAGGGGAGAGATAAACAGCGGATAAATACTTAGTATGAGAGTGACAAGATAGCTTTATCCAGAGAGTTAAGAATTCAGAAGAATCGAATTTGGGAACACGAGAGAAAGCGAGATTGTTGCACACATATACGCAACATCCACCTTTGGCTTGAAGCTGAGAATAGAGATAATAGGAGGATACAGAGAAGGGTTTGCTGTCAGTAGTCCCAGATACCTAAGTTTTGGTGAGAAAGAGAAGATTAGAATTGGCAGAGGAGAGGTGGTTTTCCACAGAGTCGAAGTTAGGCGAAAGGCCACGAATGTTGCAGAAATTAATAATATTAGTAGAAGGTAATGGTCCAGGGCATTTAGGGGTGTCGTTGCCAGGGGTAAAAAAGGAAAGGCCACGAATGTTGCAGACATTAATAATAATAGTAGAAGGTAGTGGTCATGGCATTTAGGGGAGTCGTTGGCAGGGGTCAAACCGATGGGGTCATTTCTGCCCCCCCCCCTCCCCCCCCACCACCACCACCAGCCACGAGGGCAGGCTGGGGTTGCCCTTAATTATGATGAGTCACAAAAAGGATCAGCTAGAGATGCCAGGTGGAGAAACAGGAGTTCCAGCTGTCCTTATCAACAACCTAGCACTCCCTGGCAGTACCGCCCTGTTTGGCTGATGCCTATAGCCTCAGCCTAACAATTTTGGAGGTGGGATTCCCAATCCCAACCTCCAGGGGCTATCTGCGCCACAAAGTGACGTCGCCACATCCCTACGGAAGTGATATTGGGATGTAGCTACAGTAAAGGAAATTGGTGGTGTGAGGGTGTTTGCGTGTGTATGTGTGTGTGTGTGTGCACTCACTTGCTTTGAAAGTAGATAGATATTGTATTAAACGATGTTGAAACGTTAAATACAGGATTTGAAAGAATCCCTTCACACACATGCCCTGAGTCAGTATATTTCTTCATGTAATGCTCATGATATCAAGTTTGCCATATAGTAGTGTCGCAGTTATTGGTGCACGTGACTAAGTGCGTGTGTGTATCACGAATTACATTTAGTTTGTTATATAATTTTCGCTTTCCATTTAGTCCAGTCTCTGTTCTCCTCAAAGTATATTCTCTCACTTACTCCTGCACATGCACTCACTCCTATTCTGTTTATCACCATCCTTTTGTTATTTCATCCTCTTTATAACATTCCTATTCTCTCTCATTATATATATAGTTTTGTCCACTCTCCTTTTATTCCATCCCTAGTTCTGTAACGTTACAATCACGGCCAAAATGTTGCGACAATTAATGATTCAAACAAAGTAACAGTGTTCACTCAAAAATTCAAGTGAAAAACTCACTAACAATTCTAAATGCACGCGTGAGAAATTTTGAACAATATGGAGAGAGAAAGAGAGAGAGAGAGAGAGAGAGAGAGAGAGAGAGAGAGAGAGAGAGAGAGAGAGAGAGAGAGAGAGAGAGAGAGAGAGAGAGAGAGAGAGAGAGAGAGGGGGGGGGGGAGGGGGGGATTAACATGAAAGATGGGTAGAAGAGGAGAATATAGGCAGGGGAACCGAAAGAATAATGAGGATGGTAAGAACAATTATATGAAAGGGTGTTTTTATATTTTGTCTATGTGTGTGAAGGAGACAAAAGGCAAGTTGCTTGTACGAGTGTCACCCCCAAAGCCAATTCAATGGTCGTTGGGGTAAAAAAGCCTGAACATGTGAACATGTTCCAGAATTCACATGTTGAGTAGAAGAACAACTGAGCAAATTTGTCTTTGCTTGGGTTGAAGAGCTGTACAGAATTGGAGTGGGACTTTGTTATAATGCGGGTGCCTCGCACTCGCCGCAATATGAATTGTGCCACGTAAAAAGTTAATGTAGGGAACTAGTAAGAGGAAGTGAGTTAATGTAGGGAACTAGTAAGAGGAAGTGAGTTAATGTAGGGAACTAGTAAGAGGAAGTGAGTTAATGTAGGGAACTAGTAAGAGGAAGTGAGTTAATGTAGGGAACTAGTAAGAGGAAGTGAGTTGATGTAGGGAACTAGTAAGAGGAAGTGAGTTGATGTAGGGAACTAGTAAGAGGAAGTGAGTTAATGTAGGGAACTAGTAAGAGGAAGTGAGTTAATGTAGGGAACTAGTAAGAGGAAGTGAGTTAATGTAGGGAACTAGTAAGAGGAAGTGAGTTGATGTAGGGAACTAGTAAGAGGAAGTGAGTTGATGTAGGGAACTAGTAAGAGGAAGTGAGTTAATGTAGGGAACTAGTAAGAGGAAGTGAGTTAATGTAGGGAACTAGTAAGAGGAAGTGAGTTAATGTAGGGAACTAGTAAGAGGAAGTGAGTTAATGTAGGGAACTAGTAAGAGGAAGTGAGTTGATGAGATGAAATGCTTTTGATTCTACTCATTTGAGAAGTGTGGTATGGGTGGAGCCTCCCCACACATACGAATAATCTACTACTGTATATAAAGGGCTGTTCGTTTGTTTTTGAGAGAGATGGAAATGAGTTACTTGAGAAGTGCGTGCGGAGTTACATGGAGGGATAGACAGACGAATGAGGAAGTAAGAAGGAGGTGTGGTTTGGAGGTAGATGTGGTGGAAAGTGTGAAAAGGAACAACTTGAGATGGTTCGGCTATATGGAACGTATGGAAAGCGAGAGATTGACTAAGAGGGTGTACGAGAGCGAGGTGGAAGGACAGAGAGGGAGAGGTGCACCGAAGGAGAGGTGGAAGGATGGAGTGAGGAAGTATATGAATGAAGGCAGTGCTGGTTGGGAGGAGGGGCGTCGACTGACTTGGGACAGAGGTGCATGGGGGCAGTTCGTTTGTGGCCACCCCTTCGGGGATCACGGCGTCAGGCAATAGATAGAGAGATAGATATAAAGGGCATGTTCTGTGAGTCTGTCTGTTTGTTCACGAACTACACCATAAGTTTTCAAGATGGAGAACCCATACTTTGCATGCATACTAAGGAGATGCCTTCGGGTACCTCAGCTAGTACTCAATACAGTGCGCACTGTGCCCCGATACAGAGCAAGAAGCTGTGCGGGGTTGTAGAACCCACAGAGAAGGTTGAGCACACCTAATTTTGGGAAGCTGCTTTAGCAAATGTGGTAATATGATCTTTCCAAGGAGTGTCGAGTGAGAAAGATACACCTAGAATATTGAGAGAAGATATAAGGTTGATTTGTGTATTGTTGAAGAATAAATTATAGTTTTGCAGAAGATTGCGATGGAGAGATAGAAAGGGAAATTGAGTCTTGGAGGCGTTGAAAGTAATAAAATGTTCTCTGCCCCAATCAGAAATAATTGATAAATCAGAAGATAGGCATGCCATGGCCCTGTTTCGTGAGTCTTGGAGTGATTTCATGCTGGATTGTTGTGAACAACTAGTTGAATAGCGTTAGGTAGAGTAATTAGCATATGAGTGGATAGGACTAGAGGTACAGTTGCAGAGATCATTATTAAATATTAGAAAGGATATTGGGAACAGGACAGAACGCTGTGGAACAGTGGAATTGATAGTTTGAGGAAGTGATAGCCATCCACAATTGCAGGTATGGAACGGTCTGAAAGGAAATTAGAGACAAAGGCACAGATAGAGGAGTAAATACTGAAGGAGGGTAGTTTGGAAATTAGAAATTTGTGCCAGACTCTATCGGAGGCTTTCAATATGTCAATATTGTCAAGCGCAATAGAAAAAGCCTCACTGAACTCCCGAAAGGAGATAAGAAGTTTCAAAAATTTTGCAAATGCAAGAAATGAGAACAATTGGAAGATAGTTGGAGGGTTGAGAACGGTCACTCTTGTATGGGACAGGTTGAATAAGAGCAAACTTCCAGCAAAAAGGAAAGACGTTAGAGGAAAGACGTTAGAGGAAAGACAGAGTGGAAAGAGTTTGCCTAGGCAGGGAGTCAGCATAGAAGATTTTTTTTTTAGTACAACAGGAGGAACACCATCCGGTCCGCATGCCTTCTTAGCATAAAGCCCAAAGAGGTCTAAGAGTACATTCTTAGTGGAGATTATGATATTGGGCATAAGTAAATGATAGGGTGGTGGAGAGAGAGGAGTAGCGCCAGAATCATCCAAGGTAGAGAGATCTTAGCGATAGTTTGAGCGAAGAGTGCAGCTTTGTCAGAGGAAGAAGGTACGGTGGTACCTTCAGAGTGGAAAAGATGAGGAAGTGAAATAATTATTGTTGGAGAGGTTTTTGGCTAGATACCAGAAAGCTTGGGAAGAGCTAGAGTTGGACAGTTCAGAGCATTTGTTATTGATGATAGGGTTTTTGGCAAGTCAAAGGACAGATTTGTCTTGATTCCGGACAGAGACTCTTGAGTTTGAAGGCTACGGTATCATTTGAATGCTTCCTTCTTATGGTGGATAGCAGTAGAACAAGCATGAGTAAACCAACATTTTTGTGAGTTAGTCTGATATGAGAGAAAGAGAATGGAATGTATGCTTCCATGCCTGAAAGGATTACCTCAGTAATGCGCTTGGCACTCTCTGAGGTTCCCCGGCCACGGAATCAAAAATGTTTCCATGGGAAATAAAAAAAGTAGTGCCATAGAGCCTCCCAGTCATAAGCGCCAAAGTGCCACAAGCGTCGTTTGCTGGGGAAGTCTGATGCCCATACTGAACAGGAGAGGTGACAGAGATAAGGTTATGATCGGAGGAGCCTAACAGAGAGAGAAGATTTACAGTATAAGCAGAAGGATTAGATAGTAGAAAAAAGTCAAAGATGGTGTGCCGACCTCCAGAGTGGTCCGGGATAAGGGAGGGGTGTTGAATTAACTGGTTTAGGTTACTTAGAATAGAAAATATGGAGGCATGTTGTTGTAGTTCCCCAGACTGTCTGGCCGAGCAGTCCCGAGTCTGGTAGACCGAAGCCATCCAGATGCTCGGGCTCTCGAACAGGCCAGGGTGAGATGAGATCTGTCTCTGAGAGGGAAGCACAGGAGGGGATCGTCAGTGCATGGGCTTGCACACCCGGGCCAATGCCGCTACCGTCCGCAGGCCATCTTGCAGTGCCACCTAATCGGGCGATCTTTCTAGCACTTAGAAGGAAAAGTAGTATTGGACAAGAGACAAAATGCTTGTTCACCCGGTTGGTCAGTGAAAAGAGAGAAAAGCCATTGGCGGTGGTGAACATTGAAATCTAAGATTCAAATTTCAGAGAAGGAAGAGATGGATAGAATGAGTTCCACTTTAGAAGATAGTTAACACATTTTGGATAGTCAGAAGAATTAGGCGAGAGATAAACAGCACAGGCATATTTAGTGATAAAGTAACAAGATAGCTTAAGCCAGATTGTTATGAATTCAGAAGAGTCAAAGTTGGAAACACAAGAGCAAGTAAGATTGTTGTATATGTACATGCAACATCCACCTTTGGCTTTGAATTGAGGATAGAAATAGTAGGAGAATATAGAGAAGTGTTTGCTGTGTGTTGCCTTCTACAACCGATTTTGGTAAGCAAGAAAATATTAGGGTTGGATGATACGGGAGATGAAAATAAATGGATACATAGGAATGGAAAAGGGAATGAGATGAGTAAATCAGAGACGCAAAGACCTGAGAGGAGTCAGTGGGTGTACAGAAACCTTGTATGGTTGACAGAGAGGATGTTGGAAGGGAAAGAGTGGAGAGGCTGAGAGAGGTGTCTGAAGGTAACTTAATACTCTTGTCTCTTGCTGTGCTATCATTAACACTTTTATTGTGTCATATATGGGAGGATCAGGTCAAAGCAAACATCTCACTAGGGACAACAGCGCACACATCACAGCAATGATGATGATGGTGCGTCTGTGTAGTGAGGATTTGTGTGACACTCCACAGTAGTGAAAATTATGGTGAGTGTGGTAGTCAATCAATCAATCAACTTTATTTCATAATATACATAACAGACGAACATATATTACATAGTATATGAAATTTACATTAAAATTGTCAATATGTGACGATATAAAAACATACACAATAAGATTTCCACGTTGCTGAATATTAGGACTGTCATAAAATGCACAATAAAGATGTATTATGTAATATTTGATTAGACAAAGTGATAAAATTAATTAAAATTAATATAACAAATATTAATATAGCAAATATCAATTTCAAAAGTATATAATGGAGGCTCTTGAAACAAGGACTGTTAAAGCTAATGTTGCTATTGTGGTTAAAAATAATAAAAAAAGTAATATAAAAGGAATCACAGTCACAGTAGAATAAAAACAATGTTAACATTTAACACATTTGTTTAAAAACAATATAAAAGATTAACAAATATAAATTTAAAAAGTAATGGAAACTGGTAGAGATAAAAACTTAAACAAAAATAATGACACTACTTCAGTTAAAAATAATTATATATAATTATTATATAAAAGGAATCACAATATATAGTATTATAAAAACAATGTTTAGTGCGGCACTATTTAAAACAACTATTAAAACATAATTATTTTGAGTTAAGATCAATATTACGGAAAACACCTTTCCTGCTAATATCCATAACACATAAAGGGACCTCGCCTTTCCTCATGTCCCTGTACCCAAATTACTCTTGACTTAATGACATCAAGATCCTCTTGTAAAATATCAATACCATACTCCTTCTCATATAGGCCAACAGCGTGTTTCATAAATAGTACTGTATATTACATTTAATAAGAGGGTTATGCAATTTCATTACTCTTTTCAAAAACCTTGCTGGAGTCAGGGACGCTACATGTTTAAAAAGTAATTGATTACATCTCTCTGCTGTTAAGTGGTTGCTGGCATAAGGTGGAACATCACACATGCGCTTCAAGGAATTGTTATATGCAGTTTCAAAGGTTTTTGAAATGTTGTGATTTAAAAGTTGTATGATGGTTCCAGAGAGAAAGACCATAATCTGGGCAACAATACGAATTAAATACAAATACAAATTGATCAATGTTTAAACATTTTAAATCTCTAAGAAAACTATTAAAAGAAGCATACCAATTATTTAATCTACACTCAATATCGGTATGGTCTTTAAAATTGTAAAATATAAAATGCCCAAGATATATGTACGAATCAACCACTTGTAAAGTGTCATTGCTTATGTTAATATTTTCATTAATGAAAGTGTTATTTTGTTTGAAGCGCATGCATTTTGTTTTGTCCTTGTTAATAGTAAGTTTATGATTTGTTATTTCAGTACAAATTTGTTGATAGAGCAGCTTCATATCAGTGACTGACCCAGCAAGGACCACTAAATCATCAGCGTAAGCCAGAATATTTGCTCTTGTTATACCTACATTGCATCCTATTTTCATTTCTGCAATACTATTGATGATATCATTCATATAAAAATTAAACAGAAAAGGAGATTATACACCCCCTTGTCTCACTCCCTTTTCAATGTAATAAAACACACTGCTAGCACTCTGCCATCTAATACATGCTTGCTGGTTCCTTAGGTAATGCATCAGAAGGAGAATGTTATCTACAGGGATGTTTAATGCTAATAACTTTTTGCCAAGATTAAAGTGGTCTACCTGGTCAAAAGCTTTACTCAGATCAATGAAGATTGCTACTGGTGAATGGGATTTGTTAGTATAAGACTTCATAGTTTCCTTTAACATCCTGGGTTCGAATCCACGGACTGCCACATGTGTTTGTAAATTTCATTAATCGATTTTAGGAGAATGGTTGGTTGTTGGAAGGAACATAATAATTGATATTGGTTCAGGAGTAATTTATCAAGAGGACTTCCCTAAGTGGTTAAGGCCACATTAATTGCTCTTTCCATTCACATATGCATAGCCTACGTGAGTTGCAGTTGGGATGTGTGTACATGCTTAGATTGATATGCAGGATTCGAAGTTGCATAATAAATCGTAGGCAGTGTCCACCATCCTTTAACTGTCTTCGTGGTGCGATGTATAAGGTGTTGATTTTCGGTGTGAGCATCCTGGGTTCGAATCCACTGACTGCCACATGTGTTTGTAAATGTCATTAATCGATTTTAGGAGTATGGTTGGTTGTTGGAAGGAACATAATACAAAACAAGCGTCAGTAGTTGATGCAGATTTTGTGAAGCCGAACTGTCCAGGGTTATAGTGATTTTTCCATTAAAATGTCTAGAACATGAACCTCAAATAATTTTAGCAGACATGAGGACTGCATTACAGGTCTGTAGTTTCTGGAATCAGTGGTATTCTTTTTATCTTTGGTAATGGGGTTAACAGTGCCTTTCAACATTTCAGTGGGTAAATAACAATGTAAATAGCAGGCATTATAAAATCTAGAAAGGTTGCCCAAGAAATCATCTGAAGCATTTTTTAAGAATATGGAGTGGACTCCACCATGACCAACCCCATTATTTATTCTTGAGATAATATTTTTTAAGGTGGTCTTAGATATTCTCAAATGCAATTTTCTTTTGCCTGGCCATATAGTTTTCAATTCATTGATCAGAGATATTTCTGCATTTTCGTCAGCTGAAGACTGATTTAACAAAAGGTTTTCTGGAAAAATGTTAGCAATTTTAGTAATATCATTACATCCATCAATGACCCCAGATGATTTCTTGTGACCCTTTTTTGTTCTTAACTTCTTTCCAGAACTGTGCTTTATTTTTATTTACAAATTGTTCCATAATTGACTGACAAATCTCTTTATGTTAATTAACTTTACAATTATGTAAAGCTCTTTAAAATATTTTCTAGTGTTCAACATTAGTTCATGTTCTAGGTGTATTTACCTGTCTACCGTTTCTCACCCAGCTAAGATAACTTTCTCTGGCAATGCTGTGAAGTTCTTTAAAGTTTCTATTCCATCCAGGAATGATCTTAAATTTGTTGGACTGCATTTGTTTAGTATGATAGCATTAACTGGCTTTATGTATGTTATTTGTTAATAAATGAAACATCTCATCAATGCACTTAAGGTGGTTAATATCATGACATCCACATCTATTACAATCATGTATTGGTAAAGATTTGAATGTATTTAAGCTGTCGTCGTTGGCTTGATTAAAGTTAAAGAATTCATCTGATGTTATTTTATTCAATTAATAAAAGTAGTCTCTTCCTGATTGTTATTATATTCAGGATTTTCACAAACAGAAGCTGTTCCCTTAAGTTTAAAGGATGCTTCTAGCGGTAAGTGATCTGAGCCATTTACATCTATTAATACTTTGATGTCACTTACTTCAATACTTGCATTTGCTTTACCAACAATATGGTCTAGCCATCTACATGCAGAATTACCATAGTCAGTGAATGTGATAGAATCTCCCTCCAGCATGTCCACATCAAAGCTGACTAGAGAATTTCTTTCCATAAAATTTGATAAATTTATCCAGGCTCTGCCAGAGAAAGGATCTGCATTAAAGTCCCCAATAAAATATGTTGCTTCACAGTTAAAACTATCCATAAAATGTTCTAAAATTGACAAAGTGTCTAAATACCTATTTAATGTGGCTATTTCCCAGTTATCACTATTAATATAAACATTAACAAACAACATATCAGTACCAAGGACATTGATATTTAGCAGCATTATATTTGTTTTCTAATATTACCTTATTGATTTTAAAATGTGATTCTTTTTCCAAAATATGGCCATACCACCTGCAGGTCTTCCAGCCATGGCTGCTAAAAAAAAATCTGAATATGTGGCTCCAACACCAATACTCTCATACTGTTCATCAATAAAGTTCAACATTCCTAGCTTGTCTTCTGTTATAAAGGTTTCTTGTAAGAAAATCAAGTCATATTCAGTAGTAGTAATGGTGATTGTGATTGTTGTACGAGTTGTGATAGCGGTGGTGATGATGCTGTGTCATGGTATTGCGGATCAGTGTGTGTGTGTATATCATTATCCCTCAGAAACCCTCTCTTTCCGTGAGTCCACCTGACTTGGTTGCGATGTGGGCACCATCCAGCCCTTCGGAGTTATCTGGGAAACCTGTCCAGGTTGTAACACAACACAGCAAACTATCAAACACATTATTGAAGACTGCATAGCACACAAAGACTTACACCAAAAACACAATATACATTACTTGAGAGCTTTGTGGGAAAACCCGGTCTCGGCTGTTGCCTTTCTTAGGAGATTGGGGCTATTCAGCCAGGCAGAATACTACTACTACTACTACTACTACTACTACTACTATTATTACTACTACTACTACTACTACTACTACTACTACTACTACTACTACTATTTTTTTATTATCAATTCTACAAAGCAGAATGGTATCGCACACACAGGTCCCGCCCGTATACTGTGCACCACAATTCAGCTTGTCCGTCGTCCGTCCACAAACTCCTCCTAGACATTTTGATGGATTCTCACCAAATTTCACAGGTATATTCATTTGGTCAATGCGAAGGTCAGGCAAAAAGAAATTTTCAATTTAAGTTATAGGTTAAGGTTAAAAATAAGGTCAAAATGTCATGTGTCTTCGTTTTTACTCAAATGTCTTCATTTTCACTATACAAGTTACTGGTAACCTCAATATCCAATTGACCAAATTCCAGATAAAAATTCTGAAGGGTAAGGTCAAAGGTCAAAATATTTGTTTTACTAGTATTTCTTACATCGATTTTATATATCGATATCTTATCGATTTTAGGAGTATGGTTGGTTGTTGGAAGGATCATAATAATTGATATTGGTTCAGGAGTAATTTATCGAGAGGACTTCCCAAAGTGGTTAAGGCCCCATTAATTGCTCTTTCCATTCACATATGCATAGCCTATGTGAGTTGCAGTTGGGATGTGTGTACATGCTTAGATTGATATGCAGGATTCGAAGTTGCATAATAAATCGTAGGCAGTGTCCACCATTCTTTAACTGTCTTCGTGGCATAATGCATAAGGTGTTGATTTTCGGTGTAAGCGTCCTGGGTTCGAATCCACGGACTGCCACATGTGTTTGTAATATTTCATTAATCGATTTTAGGAGTAAGGTTGGTTGTTGGATGGAACATAATAATTGATATTGGTTTAGGAGTAATTTATCGAGAGGACTTCCCTAGTGGTTAAGGCCCCATTAATTTTTCTTTCCATTCACATATGCATAGCCTACTTGAGTTGCAGTTGGGATGTGTGTACATGCTGAGATTGATATGCAAGATTCGAAGTTGCATAATAAATCGTAGGCAGTGTCCACCATTCTTTAACTGTCTTCGTGGCATAATGCATAAGGTGTTGATTTTCGGTGTGAGCATCCTGGGTTCGAATCCACGGACTGCCACATGTGTTTGTAATATTTCATTAATCGATTTTAGGAGTAAGGTTGGTTGTTGGATAGAACAAATTAATTAACTGTTAGATTCTCACTAAACTTACCATGTATATTCGGAATACTTAGGGCAAGGTCATATAAGAAACTAAACAATTCCATATGAAAGGTAAAGTTCACAGGTCAAGGTCAATTACATGGTCAATATGCTAATTTCATTACTTTTTATGCAAACTTCACAGCATTTGGCGATACAGTTGCACTTTAAATTAAAAGGAAAATGATACATTTGAGACACATATCATCAAGGTCAAAGGTCAAGGTCAACTATTCTATAAATACATATGAAACTAACTGATGGATTTTAATGAAATTAGTCGTGCTTATTTGATTTTCCTGGGCAATATCAATGAAAACAATGTTTTACTCTTACATAAAGGTCAATGTCATAGGTCATGGTGAAAGGTCAACTTATACTATCTATTTTTAGTTTGTATTCAAATGTCTTCATTTTCACTTTACAAGTTACTGGTAACATTGATATCATATTGCACAAATTTTAGATAGATATTCTAAAGGGTAAGGTCAAAGCTCAAGGTCAAAGGTCAAAATAGTATTTGTACTAGTATTTCTGATACTAACTGTTAGATTCTCAATAGGCTTACCATGTATATTCGGAATACCTAGGCCAAGGTTATACAATAAACATTTCTATTCCATTTGAAAGGTCAAGGTCACAGGTTAAGGCCAAATAAAAGGTCAGTATGCTATTTTCTTTACTTTTCATGCAATCTTCACACAATTTGGTGAGATAGCTGCACTTTAAATGAAAAGGAAAATAATGCATGCTGAGACATATAAAGGTCAAAATAAAGGTCAAAGGTCAAGGTCATCTATTTTATTAATATATATGAAACTAACTGATGTGTTTTAATGAAATTAGGCATGCATATTTGATGTTCATGGGCAATGTCAATGCAAACAAAAATGTACTCATACATAAAGGTCAAAGGTCAACTTTCATTATTTATTAAAAAAGATTACTCAAATTTTAGAAAACTGGCTGTTATGGCTTATTACTTAAATATAGCCTAATATATATCTAATTTTATTTAAATATTGTGATAGTTAAGGTCAGAGGTCAAGGTCAAAATAAGAGTATTTGTAATTTTCCCTAAACTCTTCCTTTACTGTTTAATGTATTGTCATAAAATTATTCAGGCAAATTCAGTTGGTCAATGCGACGACCATCCAAATATATGTATTTTACGTTTAGTCAAAGGTCAAAGGTCAAGGTCACAGTATATGATCACTATTTGTAATCAATAAGTTTTTTATACGAATTAGGCTACACCATATTCATAATGCTAGTTAATACGAACATTGCTGTTAACCTAACTAAATCCTTGATAAGAAATTCTAAGGTCGAAGGTCAAGGTCAAAGGTTAAGGTAAAAGGTTGATATATGATTTTTACTAGTATTTATTTAATGTAAGATTCTCATTAGGCATATCATGCATATTCGGAATGCCTAGAGCAAGGTCATACAAGAATAAACATAATTCCATTTGATAGGTCAAGTTCACAGGTCAATGTCAAATATAAGGTCAATATGCAAATGTCTTTACTATTCATGTAAACTTCACAAACTTCGTTGAGACAGTTGTGCATTAAGGGAATATTAAAATGTTACATTTTCAGACATCATGAAAGTCAAGATGAAGGTCAAAGGTCAAAGTCAATTATTCCTTTAATACCTCTGAAACTAACTGATGATCTTTAATTAAATTTGACACACTTATTTGATATTCTAGAGTTTCATCAGAGCAAACACAAATATAATCATACATAAAGGTCATGGTCGTAGGCCAAGGTCATAAGTTAACCTTCATCATAAAAAACTCAATTTTCGATAAGCTGACGACTGTTAGTTGCATTTTACTTATATAACATATAATTCAATCATATATATATATATATATATATATATATATATATATATATATATATATATATATATTATAATACTTAAAGTTAAAGGTCAAGGTCAAAGAACAAAAGAAGATTGTTGATAATTGTCTTTAAACTCTTACTAGACTGATTAACCCTTTGTGTACCGGTGACATCTTTTGTATTGTATTCTAGCTATAATTAGACGATTTTGTGGAGCTTATGAAGGATCTGTGGTAGTAAAAAGGATTAAGATAGTTGAAAGTCTGCTAATTTTATGGAGGCCCTTCAGAAACTAAATATAATTTTCTTAGTATCCAGTATGAAATGAAACCGACAGAACTGTACTGAACGGGTTACGTATCGTCACCAAATATTGCTGGCAAATTTGGTTGGTCAATGCAACGATGTCCATTTTTTTTTGGTTTTTGTTATTCAAAGGTCAAGGTGAATGGTAAAGGTCACAGATTATGGTCACTATTTCTTTCTTATATATATTTTATACATTTTGATATATATATATATATATATATATATATATATATATATATATATATATATGTATATATATATATATATACTGTATATATATATATATGTTACTGTAATTTATTATCAATTGTGGTTAAGCATAAGTCCAGTGACAACAACTTCAATTTATTCACTTTACACTGTTTCAATATATACTGTTGTTAACACTCATATGTATTTACTTTATATTCATTCATAATTCCTCTGTGATGTTTCTTTACTATTGCTGTTGCTTGTTGCTTGTTGATTGTTGATGTACAAAAACTATGGCAAAACGGTAATTACAGTAGCACTAGATAAACTGCAAACACAACGTAACATGTGATGGCATGGCACAGTAACAGGATGGCAGTGTGACGTGACGGCAGCGTGACAGGTGACGGCCTCAGTGACAGGTGACGGCCTCAGTGTCAATTTGACGGCCTCAGTGACAGGTGACGGCCTCAGTGACAGGTGGTGGCAGAGGTGGTACAGGTGCAGGCTGTGGTCTTCGAGACGGTCACTGTCCGGTATTGCTGCAACAGGGAACACAGAACTATATCCACACAGAAGTCCCCCGCCAGAAACTCGTAAACAGCTACAGCAGCCTGGACACCCGAACACAGCTCCAGGGACAGAGCACATCACCCTGTCAGATTGCCACATTCTCACATACTGCTCGATTCCATGTCCACCTCGCCAACATCAGTAAAAGCCCGCCAAACTTCTGCCACGACATCAAAGCCCGCCAAACTGATGTGAAGCAGTTGAGCCAGCTCAAACACCAATTCACCAATGCCCGAAACCAATACTGCAGTTATGAAACAAATATTAGCATGATAGTAAGAACTTGTTGGTCATATCTGGGCCTTGTAACACCTGTTTGTTAAGGAACACAATGCGCAGCTTGTCTGGCTTGTTGGGAATATATTCAAAATGGCCACCAACGCCATCTTGAAAAACATGTACAATACAATAACCATTCCAGTGGATTTGTAATGCCAGAATTAGTGAAAAAGGACACCTCATTCGTCCTTGTAGCTCATCTGATGCCAGAGATATTACATTTCATGTTTTTCAAGATGGCATTGGCGGCCATTTTGAATATTGGGCTCTAGCAGAGTTAGCCGTCATTTTTCAGAGGGGCATAGGAGCTAATTTTCCTTTAAAATGGTTCAGGTTGTCAAATCCATCGAGAGAAAAAGGTAGGAACAAAATGGTCACGGATTCCAAGCAAATTACCCTACTATAGCCTTTGTCCAGTAGATCTTCTATACCAGCCTTGTATTTGTTATGCAATTCAGGATTCTTAGACAATTTCCTGCCTAGACTTTGTAATCTCCTCTCGGCCATGAACCTGTTGTCTGGAAATGATGGAGGCCAGGTCTTGAATGGTATATCTAACTCGTAATGACCATCCTTCAGCAGAACAGATTTATTCCACACTTCCAAAACCTTTCTATCCTCCTGTGACATCTGGAATGTAGTTCCTCTAGGCATTGTCCTATGCTCAACTTCCAAAATTGCTCTACTTGAGCTTCCACTCTTGCGTCCGATCCAATATCCGCTTGAAAAAAGTTGCAGACTGCCCGATCATCAGTAATTGAGTCATGAAGGGGCCCATTAACAGTCCAACCCAGGACTGTCCTAGTAGCATAAGGGTCGTCTTCTCTCCCCTGCCTCACTTCCAAAGGAATAAGGGCACTGGGAACATCTTGACCAATGAGAAGTGTAACTCCAGAACCATGGTTGCTGGGAATGCTTTACATCCTTAAGGTGAGGCCACTTGTTCATATCGGCCGCAGTCCCAATGCTGTTCTTCAAGTCTGGGAAATAGTCGAGGGCATATACCTTTGGAAGTTGAATAACTTTACACTTCTTTCTCCTTCCAGTTATTGCTGTAACCTCCAGAGCAACTTCGAAGACAACTGCATCATTACCACCACTGATAGTCTCCAGATATATTATTGTTTTCTTACTATCTAGTTGAAGCTGATCCACCAGAGACTTAGAGCAGAATGTTTTGTTGCTCCCAGGATCAAGCAGGGCAAAAGTTTGCATATAGCCACACTGTCTTTTACCCCTCACATTCACTGAGACAATGGGAAGAGCAACTTTTGACATATATGTATTACATGGCCCACATGCACAACTCTTTGCTTCTACCTGTTCCCCTTGGGTTGCTTCACCTGATGCACCTTGAGCAGCCTTTTCACTGTCAACCAAGAACGCTTCATGTAGTAGGTGTGAATGCTTTCTCTTGCAATCGTTCTTACATCCTCTGGGCCTTCGGCATTGACGAGCTGAGTGGTTGCTGAACTCCAAGCAGTTCAAGCACAGTCTTTTTCCCTTTATATACTCTAATCTGTTTCTTGGATCCATCTTCTTGAACTGCTCACAATCGTGCACTCTATGTTTTCCTTCACATAAATGACACTTTGGTTCCCACAATGTCCTTTCTTTATGAGAATTAAAGTTCATCTTGTCTGACGGCCGGGTGACTGTCCTGGCGGCCGAGTCATTGGAAACTTTAATATTGAAGCTAGCTCCTCTCTTCTTGGGTTCATTGGAACGTCCTTTATCTTTAAACTCCCTGTGCACTGCTTCTAGTTTCCCAAATACAGGATCATTGACTTCTACAGACACTCTCTCCAAGAATTTAACACATTTCTGAAAGCTTGGGTATTCACCAGTTCGCTCCCGAGTTTCATACGCCTCTTTACGCCATCTTGATTGAAGAAACAAAGGTAGCCTGACAAGTATCTTTATCATCCGGTCTTGGGAATCTACTTCATTGAGCATATTCATAGCCTTCAGTGTTGCCATGCATCCTCGTACTTCATCTGTGAATTCTTAAAGTGCTTCTCCGTTGTTCGGCTTGATGGGTGGCCCTTCTGCGATCTTTCTTATCCAAGCTCTGGAGATAGTGTAGTTATTTCCAAATCTCTCTTTCAGCAGCTGTCTTGCACTCTCGTATCCCTCTGAAGGATTCATAAGAGCACAAGGTCTTATAACCCTCGTAGCCTTACCAGAGCAGTATTCAAATAATCTATTAAGCTTATCACCACTAGAGACACTTGAATTATGCAAACAACTATCAAACCCGTTCATAAAAATTCAGAACTGCATGGGGTCACCATCAAATGTCATCAAACTTGTCTTGGGCAATTTTATTGCATCTAAAAGCTGACGCTATACCATCGTATGAGAGTCTACAATATGATAAAAGTCCCGATTTTCAGCCTGGCTCATATTTTGCATTGGTTCCCACTCTTGATGCCCTTGCACAGCTTGTTGATGCTTTTTTTGCTGCTACAACAAGGGCTGGTTATAATTTTCCTGCAAACCAGCTGCTCTCGTCGGCTTTACTTTGTCACCCACAAACTCGGCAAACTTAATCATCTGGTCGAACGTAAACATAGCTTCATCTGGATTTACGCTCACATTATTCAATTCATTAGACACAGGCCACTCATTAGCCAGTGGGTTGAGAGACAACTGCTTAGCAACTACAGGTTGATTTACATCAGAGGAAGAATTCAGCTGAGAACAGGTCTCGCCAGGCACATCACAGGCAATTGTATTGGGCTTATTTAACTAAACACTTCCCAGTACTTTACCTGACAGATTGCCTTTTGAGCCATCTGTATACCTAGCCAACGTTTCCTCTTCTTCTGCTGCTGCTGCTTGAATTTCTGCTTCCAAATAAAGTTGTTTTAGTTGCATAGTGGTCTGCTGTTTTTCCTGTTGCAGTCGCATTTCTATTTCGTGTTGCCTCGACTCAACTTTCTGTTGTACTGCAAGTATCCTGGCTTTAGCTTCCAGTGATGCCCTCTTTGCTTCGGCCTTGGCAAGACCAAGGCGTTAATACATATGACTTTTTAATTAATATTTCCTCTTAACCATGTACAATACATTTACTCATATGACAAGGGCGTTGTTACAATTTTACCTCAATATTATTATCTGAATACTCTTTGATTATATAATATTCTCGTTATCTCATACAATATATTCAGTCAGATGACAAGGGCGTTGTTACAATTTTACCTCAATTGCCTTATCTAAATACTCCTTGATTATAAAATATTCTCGTTACCTCATACAATATATTTAATCAAATGACCAGGACGTTGTTATAAGTTACCTCGATTTCCCCATCGAGAACACTCTCAGATTATATGTTCGCGTAATCCTATTACAAACAATTTATCTTCACATATACCACCTAGTCAATATTAATTCTTAGCCTAATGTAAGCAGTACTTCAAAAACTCCACATGAACAAGATTCTCCGCTTTAATCCTTTTACTTAGATACTTATGATTACAATATTATCCTGGACTTAACACCCATAACGCTTAACACAGAACTGACCAAATATTCCTTTAACTATGGTAATAGATAATGTTTCCTTTATAACCAAAGATTTTGTTGATCATACGGACTAGTGTCCTTCCTACTTATTTCTCAAACTAAAGCTAATCTAATGGCAACTATTATTTATTCCCCTGAGCCTTGTAGTTGCATGCCTATCCTCAAGAATTATTCCCGTTTACTTTAATATTAATATCTATTTGCTGTCCTACCAGATCCTATACTATTGATAGCTAATCGGCATGAAGCCTTCTCTATCAAAACTAACTATTATCCTATTAACACATCATAATTTTATTTATGTACATAAGTCTAGTGTCTTTTCTCTTTAGTTAGTCCTATAAGAACACATACATTTTATGGAACCACTGGGTTAGTCAAGAATTTGCTGACTTTCTTTAAGTCTGGTTCCGGCCCAATATGGGTCCTTTTAAAAATATATATTGTAATCTGCTAGGTGCGTGTGCTCAAACGATTTTACCACCTCAGAGCTAGCCAATAGCTCTTCTGGAAATTCTCGCTCCCGTCTACTATCTGTCGTCCTTCTTGAATCGCTTGGCTGTAGGTATGCAAGCCAGCGATGTGACGACAGGTGGCTGGATACTAAAGGTGTATCCGCCTAGTAGGAGAGAGCGATGCTAGGCCCGAGGTGGTCTTTACTGGAACATTTGGTAAGGGCTGGGTGGCTGGAATAAGTGGTTCCGAGATCCTTTTGGTGCCCAAGCGAGAGAGAGGAAGTGGGTTGCAAGAAGCTCGCCCAGTGGGTTCCGAGAGGTTAATGACCGCTCCCCCACCCCCTTAATATAGTCACGCCTCCCGCTCTCCGGAGCTGTGATTGGCTGAGCCGGCCGCTCGGCCACCCGCGCGTCTTGAATATTTTTTCTCTTCGCCTCCAGTCTTCTCTCTTCATAATATGTTCCTGGAAGCTGGTTGTGAATGTCTTTTAGTGGCTTATGGGAGTATAGGGCTGGCACTGATGCATTAGACCCATTGCAACCAGAGGAAATGGCTGGTGAAGAGAGCGAGAGCGAGTTTAAAAGTGCGGCGGTACACGTAGCGGTCCGCTCAGAAAATGGAGGCTTCTGATTGGTCGGCCGGGAAGGCATGGCATGTTTATGTTGTGAGCCTGAACTGTCAAACTCAGCTGACTTTGAGGGAAGGTAAAAGGGTAAAAGTTGATTGGTGGATGGCCTTTTTACTTCATCACTCTCTACTAAATTAAGGCGAGCTCCTGATCGCTGTAATACCGTTCCTTTGAAATCTCGTCCATCATTCTGCCAATCCACCAGTCCACTATGCTCATAAATGCATCTGTGTAACTGGAGTGCTGGATTTTGATTTCCAACTGCAGTTTTAGCCAATAGGACTTGCCCGTGCTGGCTGAGGAGTTGCTTGAATGCTCGGGTAGTGTTTACTCTCTGTCCTTTTTCACCGACCAGGGCTATTAGTCGGCGGAGCCGGTACTGAGGGTCAGAGGGGAGAGACATGGGGCCTTTCAACTGGAAGGCACGTGCCTTGGGGATCCTATTTATACCTTCGTCCGGGTACCTGATTGGTGGATGGCTAATTCTACCACTGCGGGTAATGGTTTCTGCGGGGCTCATGGGCTTAGATGCTTTGGCTGTACTTTTACCCGGGAAGTTAGTCATGCGATTTTCCTTTGATTCATTGAATTTAGTTGAGGGAGAGCCAAGTGGGTTTTTGTCTTCAAGAAATACGTCTTTTTCTTTTACCTCTGCTGGGAGACACTCTTCCTCACTACTTAAAGTCGTATTGAAATCTCTCGGGAGATCTGAAACTTCGCTGTCGGGGACCGTAGACTTCTCATCATCGGTATGTTCTCAGTAATCTCTTTCCCCCCTTGTCGTAGTCTCTTCGTCTCCCCCATTCCCCTCTTGCCCGAACTCAGGGAGCCTCTCGTTTGGCTTGCGATTAAAAGAACACCAGAACGGAGAGTCCTCGGTATAATTCCTTCTCAGATTAGGACTTTCAGCATTAGGTCGAGCCGAGGAAGTACTAGGGTCACCAGCCCCGAATTCTATCTCCTCCTAACTTTCTTCCTCACTACTCCACTCACTCAGGTCTGGCGGTAAAATACCTTAATACCGTTTGGTATGACGGATATGGGTAGCCGACACAATACCTCCATGATGCAAGTACAACACCTGATATGGCCCAATTACCTCCACAACCTTGAAGAGACCCTCGTATTTCTCTTCCAGCTTACCAGCTCGGGTGGGATCATGTCTCTGTACTAGAATATATTCTCCCTGGTAATATGGATTATTTAGAGTAATTTTCTTGGGCTGTTGCTGTGTAATACGGTCATGAACTTGCTGCCGTCGCTCCCCTTGTTCCCTCAAATATTGTTCTGGTTGGGAATATTTGGTGGAATGAATGGGGTAGGGTAGTAATCGTTCTTGAGGCAGTTTCGGCGTGATTACAAAAATAATCTCATAGGGAGAATACCCAGTAGTTCTACACACAGTGGTATTTATCCCCCAGATAATCTCTGGCAGAAGTTCCGGCCAACATCGGACTACTTCTTTTCCTTGTGAGCTCAAACTAGCCCGTACACAATTCGCTAACACCCAATGGTTTCTTTCACATACAGCATTCACCTGGGGATAATACGGGGAGTGTATTGGATCTGGTAGCCCAAGGTATCTCCCAAGTGTTGCCAGATTTCGTTATTAAAAAAAATTCCCCTATCACTCCGAATGCATCCAGGGGTGCCATATACAAAAACGACCTTCTCCAAGATGACCCTAGCCACAGTTTTAGGTTTCTTGTCCGGAATGGCACAAGCAACCGCATATTTGGAAAAGACGTCGACACAGGTTAAAATGTACCTTTTGTTTGTCTGTCTGGGGAGAGGTCCCATAATGTCCACGGATAACTTATCCCACGGTTTACCAGCCGTAATGTGTCCTGGCCACTGTTTAGCTCCCCGTCCATCTTTGCCCCTTTTACATCCCAATTTTTTTTTGGATAACTTCTTTAACAACTTTGTCGGCTCTCGAGGTCCAGTACCTTTCGTCAAATTGCTTCAGAACTCTAGACTGACCCAAATGAACCCCCTTCCCTCTTGTCCGTCGAGGATTTGGATCATGAGTTTAGCCTACAGATAATCTAATACTACCCGGTCTTGAGAATCCCTCCAGGCTCCCTCAGAAAATTTGACTTTGTCGCCATACATAGGATCATTCGGTTCCTTGTTAGGTTGAGTGTGTTGGACGGGTTCTGCCGGTAGTCGAGATAGACCATCGGCATTAGTGTGTAATTTACCTGGTCTATGTCTAACTTCCAATGAGTATTCCTCCAGGATCCCCTTCCACCTAACAAACAGTCTGTCTTCCATTTTCATCTTCCTGAGCCATTGCAAACTATTGTGGTCAGTGATAACTTCGAAATGAACCCCGGCTAAATATGGACGGAAATATTGTACAGCCCACACTAGAGCTAGGCATTCCTTTATAGTAACGCTGTAATTCTTTTCGCCCTTATTCAGCGTCCGGCTAGCGCACGCTACTAGGACCAATTCTCTTTCTAATATACATCAACGACATAGATGAGGGTCTCACCTGTACAATCTCAAATTTTGCTGACGATACAAAAATTCCAATTAGCGTACTCTCAAAAGAACAAGTTGACGATATGCAACACAATCTAGATAAATTGTCATGTTGGGCCCAAAGTTGGCAAATGAGTTTCAATGCGGATAAAAGTAAAGTACTACATATCGGATACCTAAATGAGAAAGCAAACTATTCGATGAATGGCACTCAGCTTTAGAATGTAAACAGAGAAACCGATCTGGGAGTAACAATATCGAGTAACCTAAAACCGAGTCAACAATGTTCAGAAGTTGTTAAGAAGGCAAACAAAATAATTGGCTGTATAGGCAGGTCATTTGAGCATAAATCCAAAGAAGTTATCCTAACCCTTTACAATTCCTTAGTCCGCCCTCTTCTGGAATACTGCGTTCAATCCTGGTGCCCTTATTACCAAAAAGATATAAACAAGCTAGAATGAGTTCAACATAGAGTTACCAAAATGATACTTAGCCTAAAGAACAAACCATACAAAGAGCGTATTAGAGAATTAAATCTATTTCCTTTAACCCAGTGCAGATTAAGAGGTGACTTAATTCAAGTGTTCAAAATCATCAAAGGCATCGACAATATGAACTGTAGTAAGTACTTCACTATCGACCAATCTAATTACACGCGGGGAAACGGTTGCAAAATTATATGTAAATCTTTTAACTCGCACGAATCTAAGAATTTCTTCTTCAATCGAGTTGTCGACTTGTGGAATGGGCTTCCCCGAGACGTTATAGACTGCAGCGCCGTTGATTCATTTAAACTCCGCATAGACAAATATCTCGCATCAAACCCGCGACTGACTGTGTTTGTAAATGAATAACTTTATTTCATCCCCCCCTCAGTTGCTAACCCATCTGTCCCCTATTAACTTCCTAATCCTGCCACGGACATTTGTTCCCTTTCCAATGTTCCCTTACCCACTCTAAACCACTGTTTGGACACTTGATCCTCAGTGTTTTGGAGGACAAGCAGCCTAGAAGGGTCTCTAGACCTGTTGTTGCTTGATTTCCTTTGTACTCCTTTGTACTCCTACTATACCTTCTTTTCCATCCACTTTCTGGGCCAATACGGCCACGTGCCCTTCATCGGAAGCATCGGTGTATAGTTGGAACGGCTTGGTAAAATCCGGATGACAAACTATGGGGTTAGAAGTCAACTTTTGTTTCAGTTGATCAAAAGCTATCTGACAATTCTGATCCCAGTCGAACTTCCTCCCTTTTTCCAGTCTCTTAGTCATGGGGCGAGCAATTTTTGAGAAGTTGGGTATGAACCTCCGATAATAGAATGCCATTACCAGAAATGCTCGGATCTCTTTGACAGAGGAAGGGGATGACATTTCTGCAATAGATTTAACTTTATGGGGGTCCGGTTGGATACCTTTACTTGAAAGTACATGCCCTAGATATGCCACCTCGCGGGCCCCTAATTGGCATTTGGAAGTCTTCAATTTAAATCCTGCCCCCCTGATCCTCTCTAATACTTCTTGTAGTCGATTGATATGTTCCTCCCAACTAGTTGAAACAATTATAATATCATCCAGGTAAGCTAAGCAGGTTCTCCAGGTTAATCCCGTCAGTACTTCGTCCATGACTCTAGTGAAACTGGCTGGTCCATTACAAACTCCGAAAGACAAGACTGTAAACTGGTAGAGTTTGCCTTCGCACGTGGCAAATGCGGTTTTCTCCTGGTCCTCTGACCTATCCAGTACTTGCCAGTATCCGCTTTGTAGGTCTAGGGTAGAAAACCAGGTTGACTCATTTAATGATTCTAGCGAGTCATCAATACGAGGTAGGGGTTGTGCGTCTTTGATGGTGACATCGTTTAATTTCCTATAAGCTACACAGAACCGAGTAGACCCATCTTTTTTTTTTTTACCAGGACTACTGGAGATGACCACGGACTGTAGAATTCCACTACTATCCCCTGTTTAATCATCTCCTCTACTTGTTCCTTTTCCTTTTGTCTCATAATGGTATTTTGTCGCCTATAGGGTTGCCTAATATGGGGCCCTTGAGTATGTATCTCGTGAGAGTGTCGGGTTCGGGCCGATCCGTGGTCCCCTTCATTTTGAGCAAATACGTCTCGGTAAGTCCAGAGCAATTCATGTAAGGTATTGGCTTGATTTTACGTTAATTGTTTCGGAATCTCAGGTAAGTTAACCGGTCCGTCAGTTCCAACAGTGGTGGGTTGTGCGGGTGTAACTTGTCCTAACAGTTCTCCTTTTTGATAATTAATCGTGCCATCGCCAAAGTTGGCTAGAACTAATTTTCTCTGGTCGGTAGTAATAAAGGTGGGAGATATTCTCACTTCATTCTGTGCATCAGGTTAAAAAATCCCGGCAGTCATTCCCGGGGCTTGAGGAATTGTTATCATTCTCCAAGATCTAGTGGGGAGAGAAAGTTTCCCTGTGGTAGCTACTATTTGTGGTCGTAGGGTGATCGTCGTGCCTTTCGGCCCGCACTGGATAGTTACCCCCAACTGACTCATGAGATCTATTCCCAGATACCCATCGACTCCGCTATTGGATTTTCATGATAGAACACAAAAATCTGTGGTGAATTTAATTCCTTTCCATTTTACCCCTACCGTATTAGTTCTCCCTAGAATCGTCAGTGGTTGACCCCCGGCTCATGACAACTGACTACTAGTTTGATTTGACTATTCCTCACAAAATTCTCCAAAAGATAACTTCTGTTTGCCCCTGTATCAATTAACATGTTTGCGGCTTTCCCATTTATTACTATGGTTTCACAAAGCGTTTGTCTCTCTAATGGAGGAGGTTACTAGTTTCAATTGTCCCTATTTTGATTATTCTATATACAAATAAATTTCTGCTGGTAAATATAAATACATATGTTGCATCTACCGTTCCCCAAATACTCCTCCAGAGCAAAGTCTTTTTGATTCTCTGTCCTCACAACTCAGTGTCCTCAACTTAAATGCTTCTTCTGAAATCACTGTGTTGGGTGATTTTAATGTCCATAATGTTGAATGGCTCACTCATTCAGCCAGGACTGATGATGCTGGTCTTGAATGTGAGCTATTTGCAGACTCATTTAATCTCACTCAACTAGTCAACCAACCAACCCGTGGACCAGATAATGCTAATCATAATTCCCACCTACTGGACTTATTTTGAACAACCAATTCAGAAAATGATGATGTTACAGTGAGGTCCCCGCTTGGATCTTCTGATCACTGTCTGATACAGGCCACCTGTCTATCACCTACCACACCTTCCCATTCTGAACCTGTTTTGGTGACTAAATGGCATTACGATAGGGCAGACTGGGAGGGTCTTCAAGGTTTCTTTATTGATATTCCCTGGACCTCTTTCTTTTCTAATGACGCACACTCCACCTTGAGCCACATACAAGATTTTGTAAAAATCGGAATGGAAAATTTTATTCCTCATCAAAAGTACATTAAAAGATCTAATTCACCTAAATGGTTTGACCATAATTGTGCTAGAGTAACTGAACAAAAAGCAATAGCCTACAATGCATACACAAGATCAAAAACACATGAAGCCTTTAATTACTTTAGAAACATCAGAAATCATGCCAAAAATGTATTAAACCTAACTAAATCAAACTTTCTCCACAAGCAGGCAAATAAACTTCTAAATAATCCAAATGATAACAAAATATTTTGGTCTACTCTTAACTCATTCAAATCCAATTTCACAACTGCTTCATCCATTCCACCATTAAAACTCCGACTGGCAATCTTGTAAGTGACCCACGAGGTAAAGCTAACCTTCTTGCGGATAATTTCTCCACCAACTCAACCTTAGATGAAATAAATCAAGATGTCCCTGTACTTAGTTTTAATTCGCCTGAAATTCCCTCACTTAAGATCCACACCAGACATGTCAAAACTATTTTGAAGAATCTCTCAGTAGATAAGGCTCCTGGTCCAGATGAAATTCCTCCAATAGTACTTAAGAATTGCTCCTTGGTGCTCGCTCCTGTATTGGCAAACATTTTCCGTCTTTGTACTCATACCTCATGCTTCCCAGTACCCTGGAAAGAAGCAAACATCCATCCAGTTCCTAAAAAAGGTGCCTCTTCAGATCCATCAAACTACAGACCAATAGCTATAACTTCCACTCTTGGTAAAGTCTTTGAAATTATATTAAATAATCACATAATTAAGCATCTTGAGAATAATAAATTAATCAGTGATAGGCAATATGGTTTTAGACGATGTCGATCAACTGCAGACATTCTTTGCCTTCTTACGCATCAAATCAACCAAGCTACAGACCAACATGGTGAAACACATACAATAGCACTGGATATATCAAAGGCATTTGATAGAGTCTGGCATCTATCCTTATTGTCGAAGATGTCACACTACGGCCTTGCATCATTAGTTCCACTAATTTCTTCTTATCCTCATAACAGAAAAATATGTGTAATGGTAGATGGCCTTTATTCTCAATTTCACTCAATAAATGCTGGTGTTCCCCAGCGATCAGTTTTGGCCCCAACTCTGTTCCTCATTCATATCAATGATCTCATATCTACCACTCATAATCCAATACATTCCTACGCAGATGACTCAACACTCCACAGTTCCTTCACATTTACCAATTCTTTCACCCAACCCGATCTTATAAATTCAAAAATAAACACTGCAATTTCTCTGAACCAGGACCTTTCTAGAATTGAAGAATGGGGACAAAAGAATCTAGTTTCCTTTAATTCACAGAAAACCAAGTACATTCAATTTTCTAACCGACAGAATCTCACTGACTCCCATATATTTTTTAATGATGTAAATATTCCCACTTCCCCTAGTATTGACATTCTCGGTGTAACATTAACTACTAACTTGAGCTGGACACATTATGTTAGAAGCATTGCTAAGAATGCCTCTAAAAAACTGGGACTCCTATACAGAGTTCGAGAATTCTTCACTGGCTAGCAGTTGGCCGTAATATATAAAAGTCATGTGCGTTCTCAGATGGATTACTGTTCACCTCTGTGGGGTGGAAGTGGAGTGGATGCATTGAGGCAGTTGGACAAAATTCAAAATAAAGCTATTAGATTAATCAATAACCCTGCAATCACACAGGACCTTCCTACATTATCCATACGAAGAAACGTTGCATCCCTTGCATTATTCTACAGATATTTTCACAGCAATTGTTCCGAGGAACTTGCTTCAATTGTGCCGCCTCTCCACATCTTTCCCCGTAGAACTAGGGCAGCTGAGAGCGCCCATGAATTTACACTTTCTCCTCCACAATGCAGAACTTCTGCTTATCAAAATTCATTTATCCCTAGAACTACTACTCTTTGGAATTCACTTCCCTCGAATTGCTTTCCACAAACTTACAATCTACAAATGTTTAAATACAGTTGTTACAAACATTTTATGAATGGAGGATGCCTTTAGGCACATGGACCTTTTTGTTTTATCTGTGTTTTTCCTTCCTCCATTCATTGTCTCTTAAAAAAAAAAAAAAAAAAAAAAATTTGACCTCACTATACCGCTCTTCTATGTGAGGTTTAACAGAAAATTTTCTCCCCCTTCCGGCATCGTGATTTTGGCTGGGTTTCTGTCTCCCTATATTCTACTGGAAGCATTCCTCCCTGGTTTGGATCGGTTCCCCTTTGTAGGGGGTCGATCGTTTGGAAGTGCGGGCCTGGAGTTAAATCTAGGGGTTGGGGTTTGGGGACGGTTGGAACAGTTCCTAGCTAGGTGTCCGGTTTGTTTACATATAAAGCATCGGATCATTATTCTCGGATACCCTTTGTTTGGGTTCTCCTCTCATAACTCTCGAGCTTCCATTATCTTGACTCTCAGGCTTCCATTAGTTTCTTGATTACCTCCATGAGTTCCTTAGATGTAGTCACTTCATGGATAATGCAGTGCCTTCTAACTTCCACAGGGCATGCTTGGGTCATAATCTAACTGATCTCTGTTTCCTGGCTCTCTTGGTCCATATGGGGATACGCAAGTTTGACTTTTTTCGGGATTTCCCTCTTCAGGGCTCTCACATTTTGGCCGTCTAGTTTCAGACTCTTAAGTTTGTCTCTGGCCTTCCTGGTGGAGCCTTCCTGGTGGAGGTTTCTCGGCCAAATTCTTCAATTAGGCACTCCTAAGTCCTAGCTTCTGCCCATGACACTAGTCCCTCTAGACGTACTCTTACATCATTCAGGGCCTTGCCTAAGTGTGCCTTTCCATAGATCTTCTTTCCATTTTCTCCTACGTCAAGTAGCGTGAACTGACATTCTAATTGTTCGATCCATAGCTCGATTTCTTCTTTCCCCTCTTCCTATAATCTGAATGGTAACACGGCCGTCATTATGTCTGTTCTGTTAGATAATTATACTCAGTCTAAATTATTTGTCGAATCTCACCGCTTGCCACCAAAATGTAGTACTTATTTTCTTATTTCGAATATACTACTAAAGTAGGGGACAAATCGACAGTCATTTAGAAGTCTGTATACTTTATTTAACAAACTTGCTACTACTCTAGTAACTGTTTCTCTGTTCGGGCCGAGATGAGTTCAAGACACGGATTGAATATTACGTCGACCCACCATAGGTTGTACTTTGGAACTCTAGAGCTCCCGTTACTCCCTATTTGGATTCCCGATATTCCGGTATTGACTCAAGTCGACTTTGATCCAAAGGCACGTTACTAGATTCTAAAATATGTTTGTTACCGAGCCCTGCTGTGTCTACTCCAAAGACCAGGGCATCATTGAATCAGACCTTTATTCACGTATCTAAAACAAGAGTTATATTCCTAAACTAAACTTTAGAATGATATACTTTTACCGGGCCTACTATGTCTACTCCAGAGACTAAGGCGTTACTACATATGACCTTTTAATTAATATTTCCTCTTAACCATGTACACTACATTTACTCATATGACAAGGGCATTGTTACAATTTTACCTCAATTTCCTTATATGAATACTCCTTGATTATATAATATTCTCGTTATCTCATACAATATATTTCCTCAAATGACAAGGGCGTTGTTACAATTTTACCTCAATTGTCTTATCTAAATACTCCTTGATTATATAATATTCTCATTACCTCATACAATATATTTACTCAAATGACCAGGACGTTGTTATAAGTTACCTCGATTTCCCCATCGAGAACACTCTCAGATTATATGTTCGCGTAATCCTATTACAAACAATTTATCTTCACATATACCACCTAGTTAATAATAATTCTTAACCTAATGTAAGCAGTACCTCAAAAACTCTACAGGAACAAGATTCTCCACTTTAATCCTTTTACATAGATACTTAGGATTACAATATTATCCTGGACTTAACACCCGTAACGCTTAACACAGAACTGACCGAATATTCCTTTAACTATGGTAATAGATAATGTTTCCTTTATAACCAAAGATTTTGTTGATCATACGGACTAGTGTCCTTCCTACTTATTTCTCAAACTAAAGCTAATCTAATGGCAACTATTTTTTATTCCCCTGAGCCTTGTAGTTGCATGCCTATCCTCAAGAATTATTCGCGTTTACTTTAATATTAATATCTATTTGTTGTCCTACCAGATCCTATACTATTGATAGCTAATCGGCATGGAGCCTTCTCTATCAATAATAACTAATATCCTATTAACACATCATCATTATATTTATGTACATAAGTCTAGTATATTTTCTCTTTAGTTTGTCCTATAAGAACACATACATTTTATGGAACCACTGGGTTAGTCAAGCATTTTCTCTCTTTCTTTAAGTCTGGTTCGGGCTCAATATGGGTTCTTTAAAAATATATATTGTATACTGCTAGGTGTGTGTGCTGGAACGATTTTACCACCTCAGAGCTAGCCAATAGCTCTTCTGGAAATTATCGCTCCCGTCTACTATCTGTCGTCCCTCTTGAATCGCTTGCCTGTAGGTATGCAAGCCAGTGATGTGACAACAGGCGGCCAGATACTGAAGGTGTATCCGCCTAGTAGGAGAGAGCGATGCTAGGCCCGAGGTGGTCTTTACTGGAACATTTGGTGAGGCCTGGGTGGCTGAAATAAGTGGTTCCGAGTTCCCTTTGGTGAGAGAGGAAGGGGGTTGCAAGAAGCTCGCCCAGTGGGTTGCGAGAGGTTAATGACCGCTGCAGCCTCCCCCACCCCCTTAATATAGTCACGCCTCCCGCTCTCCGGCACTGTGATTGGCTGAGCCGGCCGCTCGGCCACCCGCGCGTCTTGAATATTCTTTCTCTTCGCCTCCACTCTTCTCTCTTCATAATATGTTCCTGGAAGCTGGTTGCGAATGTCTTTTAGTGGCTTACGGGAGTATAGGGCTGGCACTGATGTATTAGACCCATTGCAACCAGAGGAAATGGCCGGTAAAGAGAGCGAGAGCAAGTTTAAAGGTGCGGCGGTACACGTAGCCGTCCGCTCCGAAAATGGAGGCTTCTGATTGGTCGGCCGGGAAGGCATGGCATGTTTATGTTGTGAGCCTGATCTGTCAAACTCAGCTGACTTAGAGGGAAGGTAAAAGGGGGCGCTTTGATTGGTGGATGTCCTTTTTACTTTATATATATATATATACAGTACATATATATATACAGTATATATATATATATATATATATATATATATATATATATATAATTATATACTGTGTATACTGTATATAAACCTATTTTACCTAAGCGATTCAATACTACTTGCATAATTATAGGTCGCAGAGATGCGTATGCATTTTTTTTTTTTTTTTGGATAATGCGAAAACTGTACACCTACTTTATTACTACTACTACTACTACAACTGTACAACTACTAATATTACCATACAACCACCAGTCACCTTCCTTCCTCTTTATATAACCATCATAATTACATTACATAACACGTTTCTCCCTACCCTGTCACTACCACTGACCACATCACCACTAACCCTTACCCTTATATTTGTTTTCGGACGATGGAGTTCATCTGAACCAGGTGGGAGCAGCACGTTTTGGGCGTCTTCTCAACGATGCGGTGAAGGATTTTCGGAGAAGAAATCGACTCAGCACAGGTCAACCAGGAAGGAGGACCGAAGACAGCGAGGGCGGCAACCTGCGAAGGAATTAAATGCTAATCTGTCAAGAACCGCGAATTTGGATAAAGCTCCACCAACACGACCCAAATTCAAAACCGCCAGGGATAACGACCGAGGACCGATGTCAGCCATGAATGTAAATGTAGATCCGATCAGAACCAAAAATTTGATTAAAGAACGTTCTGTGAGTTCTAAAACCGCAACTTTAAAGGTTTTCTATGCAAACGCTCGTAGCATACGCAATAAATTTTCAGATTTAGAGGAACTATTGTTTACTGAAAATTATGATGTGATTGGTATAACAGAATATTGGCTCAATACAGTATATAGAGACTTTTTAGTAGAGTATTCACTTCCCGGTTATGTAATGTTTGAGAAAAGCCGAATAAATAAAAATGGAGGTGGCGTTTTATTTTATATCAAAGAAAGTCTTAACCCGACCCTCTTGTCAAAACCTCAAATTGTGAACGTCGACACATCTTTTGTGCTAATAAAGAATAATAAAGGTACAAAAATAATACTTGCATTAATATACAGACCTCCAGCTCAATCAGTGCAAACTGACCGAGAAATTTATGAACAAATTGCAGATGTAAGTAACTCACAAGATACCGTATTTTTTGGCGACTTTAATTTACCTGTGACCAAGTGGGGCGATACTCTTACTTCACACTCCGGACATGACTTGTATACAAACTTGCAAGAGAGTTCGCTTTATCAATTTGTTCGAACACCGACCCGTGGTAATAACGTTCTTGACATTGTACTTGCAACAAAAGAAGAATTAATAGAGAATTTGAATGTTGGTGATGAATTCAGTAACAGCGACCATCGTACGATAACTTTTACTTTAAACTTTACTAGTAACGAACCAAATAGTAGCATCAAAAAGTCCCTTATTTCAAGAAAGCAAACTTTCATAAACTTAGAGCTATGTTTAAAGAAACTGACTGGAGCTTTTTAATTAACAATAACGACATAAATACATCTTGGAAGTTATTCGAAACCACTTACCTAAAAGCAGTGCAAGACTGCATACCATCGAAAATACGGAGTCCAGGCCATAATAATAAGCCCAAATGGTGGAATAAATATATTTCAAACTGCCTGCTTGCTAAAACATTTGCTAATGATAGATTAAAATCCTCACAAAATGACGAAAAACGGGTGAAATTTGTAGAGCTACGACGCAAAGCCAAAAAGTTAATTAAGCAAAGTAAAAAGACCCTAGAGCTACATATTGTGAATCAAAGTAAAACAAACCCGAAAGAATTTTATAGTTATATCAGAAAGAAAAAAGTAGTTACTTCAACTGTTGGACCGTTAGTCGATGAAAATGGAGAATACACCAAAGACGAAGTACAAATGAGTAATGCCCTCAATACCTTCTTTGCATCAGTTTTGACAACAGAAGACCTCAGTGATATCCCTACACCATCGCCGATTCAGATTGATAATTCAGATGTTCTAAGCAATATCACCGTTACAGAGAGAGAAGTATTGAATTGTTTAGATAAATTCAAGGTAAATAAAACGCCTGGACCTGATACCATCTCGCCTAGAGTTCTAAAGGAAGCTAAGGATGAGCTCTCCAAACCACTGACATTACTATTCAATAAATCCTTGCAGTCTGGAACTATGCCTGATCAGTGGAAGATAGCCAACGTAACACCGATATTAAAAAAAGGCAGCAAATCCCTACCCAGTAACTATCGTCCAATTAGCTTAACCTCAGTTGTATGTAAAATGCTAGAAACGGTCATAAGAGACAGACTCGTAAATCACTTAGAGGAAAATAACATACTTAAAGATACTCAACACGGCTTTCTTAAAAAACGTTCCTGTTTAACAAACCTCTTAGACTTCTTCCACGATATCCTCAACCTCTACGATGAGAGTAAAGCTGTAGATATTATATACCTTGATTTTCAAAAGGCCTTTGACAAAGTTCCCCACAAACGTTTACTGCTAAAACTAAAAGCGCATGGAATACAAGACGGTGTGTTGAAATGGATAGAAAATTGGCTCAGCGACAGAAAGCAAAGAGTAGTCATAAACGGTAAGGCATCTAAATGGACCAATGTAAGTAGCGGGGTACCCCAGGGATCGGTACTAGGACCAATTCTCTTTCTAATTTACATCAACGACATAGATGAGGGTCTCACCTGTACAATCTCAAAATTTGCTGACGATACAAAAATTGCAAATAGCGTACTCTCAAAAGTTCAAGTTGACGATATGCAACACAATCTAGATAAATTGTCACATTGGGCCCAAATTTGGCAAATGAGTTTCAATGCGGATAAATGTAAAGTACTACATATCGGATACCTAAATGAGAAAGCAAACTATTTGATGAATGGCACTCAGCTTAAGAATGTAAACAGAGAAACCGATCTGGGAGTAACAATATCGAGTAACCTAAAACCGAGTCAACAATGTTCAGAAGTTGTTAAGAAGGCAAACAAAATAATTGGCTTTATAGGCAGATCATTTGAGCATAAATCCAAAGACGTAATCCTAACCCTTTACAATTCCTTAGTCCGCCCTCTTCTGGAATACTGCGTTCAATGCTGGTGCCCTTATTACCAAAAAGACATTAACAAGCTAGAAGAACAAACCATACGAAGAGCGTCTTAGAGAATTAAATCTATTTCCTTTAACCCAGCGCAGATTAAGAGGTGACTTAATTCAAGTGTTCAAAATCATCAAAGGCATCGACAATATGAACTGTAGTAAGTACTTCACTATCGACCAATCTAATTACACGCAGGGAAACGGTTGCAAAATTATTGGTAAATCTTTTAACTCACACGAATCTAAGAATTTCTTCTTCAATCGAGTTGTCAACTTGTGGAATGGGCTTCCCCGAGACGTTATAGACTGCAGCACCGTTGATTCATTTAAATTCCGCCTAGACAAATATCTCGCATCAAACCCGCGACTGACTGCGTTTGTAAATGAATAACTTTATTTTATCCTCCCCTCAGTTACTAACCCATATGTCCCCTACTAACTTCCTATTCCTGCCACGTTAGTGGCAGGGCAGTAGTTCCCTTTCCAATGTTCCCTTACCCACTCTAAACCACTGTTTGGACACTTGATCCTCAGTGTTTTGGAGGACAAGCAGCCTAGAAGGGTCACTAGATCTGTTGTTGCTTGATTTCCTTTGTACTCCTTCCTTCCTTTGTACTACCATAATACCAAACACTGACCTTACTAATGAACAACCCTCCACCCCACCATCTTACCACTACCCTCAACACCCACACATCCAACACACACTGACCACAGCCACTGGACTGTCAGTGACCGCTTCCTTGCAATAAAGAAGACATACATGCTCGTAAATTTGTTGGGAGAGGATGTCATCTTACTGACCTTCCTCATATCCTTCCTTTCTACTCTCTACCCTTTTTCTCCATCCAATTTTATGTTATCTCCCATTGTTTTTTCTTCACCATTTTATATATAATATACACTATTTACTTATCATAATTGCAGTACATACATCTACGGGAATCTGCGGAACGCATAATAGGCTAATAATGTCAATTTCCTGATTATAGATATCCACTATAGATAATCAAGAACCCATCCGAACATAAGGTAGTTTCCTCATATTATGTATATCTTAAAGCTTCTCAGTATTCTACAAACCGCCATCATCTTATTTACTTACCTATCCTAATATTGCCTTCCCAGCGGCCATCTAATAAATTAATTGGTTGTATAACTCCTGTGTAAGGTGTGATCTGAGGACGGGTGTGAGGAGGGAAGGTAGAGGGTAGAGTAGGGGTGTGGAGGGTAAGTGGAAGGGTGTGAACGGTGGTGGTAGTTGAAGTGGTACGGAGGGTTGGGAGGGTGTGGAGAAGGAAGGTGGAGGGAAGATGTTGGTGTGGAGGGTAGATGTTGGTGTGGAGGGTACATGGAAGGGTTTGGATAGTATATGGAGATTTGTGGAGGGTAGATGGAGAGGTTTGGATAATAGAGCAAGAGTGTGGGAGGGTTATGGAAGCATGTGAATGTTACATGGAGGGATGTGGGTGGTAGATGAAGGGGTGTGAGAATGTAGCCTCCCTAATCTTTATACTTTTTGAGTTAACCTTAACAAAACTAAAACCTTAATATCGCAACCAATTTAGCCGACTTCAGTGTGTGAATAATTATTCCGAGTGTTGGCGAAAAGACTTGCGAATGAAAATATAATAGCGACTAAGGACTTGACAACCGAACCTCACAAGAGTCGGACAGTATTATCCGTCTCTACACAAACACAACCCATATGACCGGAAACACCGTAATTTGCATGGATTCATGATCACATAAGAGATAAAATAAAATCGGTTTTAACATGGTTCGAATTTGTACATGTAGGTAACTTTACTCAGATAAGCTTCATAACTGATAATCATAATGACACCCTCCTATATTGTACCATTTTAAAACCAATCCATGTTTTGTATTAGGTTATTATGAATTCACCTATACGGCGTTGTTTCCCATCAGTGTGTCGGCAGAGAATACGGCCCAACTCTCAGGGTGTCCGGTTCTCAAGTCTTTCACCAACAATATGTTCACCTGCAAGCCTTTCCGCCAGCAGTCGAAATGATTGCCCATACATTGAAATGGGTTAGGTAGGTTAAAACACCAAATAACCCAACAGAACTACCAATACCACCTGGCACCACTCACCACCACCACATAATCTGACAAGTTACCAATCTCCCAAAGCCTCTGGTATTGTCAATTAGCCAAAGTGGCAGTATCGAACTAGGAGGAGGACGGAAGGTAGAGAGATGACGGACAGAAAACAAGTGGGCGTGACAAGGAGTTACAAACAAATAGCAAGTGTCTCAAAGATCTTGCGGTACATTCTGCCTTGGAAAATATGTACATTTTGCTTACTGCATATTGTGAAAAATTCTAGCTGCTTCAATAGAGAAACAACAAATTTATTAAAGTAATCTACAGTTTAATATCACGATAAAACAAATTGATATGCACAGCCAATATGGCCGAACATGGCATATATTCCTGTCACGTCATTATTTTTGTTTTCATTAAAGATTAAATAACTACCGATAAACGAATCAAACTATTCCCTACACCCTTGGTCATATCACCAGGTGTATCTATCTGTGTGACTGAATGGATTTAGGCTGCATTAAATCCTAATGCAACAGTAACTGAAAGGTTGAGAAATAATGTAAGGCAAAGCCACAAAGTGAAGCAGAGGTAATGCCTTAATGGGCTCTCATCCGAATACAACAACACCAACACCAACATTATTATAACAGAATAAAGTGGTATATGGGGACAGATAATACAGTAAGGCCATCACACAGATCAAGCACCTGTAACATGTCTTGAGTTGATAAATTATGAGATATGTAAAACGCTCCCCAGTCTGAGTTGGGCAGCGTCCTGTACAGTGTGGTGAGCATCACCTCTCACAAAACACTGGTACATCCCCTCATCACTCCGGTCCACTCCTCTTATCTCCAACACTGAGTCACCCTCTGGTAGCTGGGTATATACAGTAGGTGGCCAAGATGATCATGAGCTACAACATGGTGTGCATTGTACATCACACCACCTTATTTATTTGTATGACATATCATAGATATTGACGTAAATCGTGATATATTAAATTATGATTATACACTAGCAAAAACTACGAATAATTATTCACTAGCAGGACTGCCTGGTATAGCCTGTGTTAAAATATATGTTGGATAATTAATCTAGCCCACCCGTGTTTGTCTGTTTCAGAAGTAGATGTAAAATGTTGTGTGGTACTTGAAAAGTAGACAGAATGGATAAAAAACACCATCTGAGGAAGAGTACTTTATTGACAACGTTTCGCAGATAGCTTCATCAGGTCACTAACAAATACTGGTACATAGGAGGCCTTAACCCGGGAGCTGCGGGGAGACTCTTAAGAGTTCCCCCGGCGCACTGCGGGGAGACTCTTAAGAGTCAGAGAAAACAAAAATCAACTTTTGACATCAAAAAATTTTTTTTTTTTTTTTTTTTTTTTTTTTTTTTTGGCTCCTGGGCCATGCAAAATCTCAGTCCTCTACCTCCCCTCCTTCCCCACTTTCCTCCTCTCCTTCAGTTATCACCTATTTTCCCTGTTATTCCCTTATTCTGAGGTATATTTTCGTGCTAACATTAGAAATCCGATTGGAGGGTGTGGTCATCACTGATAGCAAGCGAGTGCAAGAGAGAGAGAGAGAGTATCGATCGACTGTGTCTCAGTGGCCTTGGGGGAAATTGGCGGGAAAGCAGATTGCCTCACCCATACATTATACAACTCGCGGGCTATATCTCCGATTTTGACCATCCAAACGCTGTTTTCACTCGTTTTATTGTTGTTTCAGGTTAATACCTTTATAATCAACCCATAATAGGCGCATATGGATAAGTATTAATGCTATTAATGGCACAATGTATATTTTAGTGACGGAAACACCTCAAATACGTCAGCACAAGGGGACGTTTCCAATTACCCCCATGCGCACTTCAGAGGTTAAATATCCGTCAAAACAGGTGGCGGGGGAGGAGTGGGATGTGGGGGTTGGGAGGGAGGAAGGAAGCAGGACAGGGAGGGGGCAGAAGCATGGGGGGAGGGGAGGCGGAGACTATATATGGGTAAAATACATTAGTAGGCACAAGCAAGATCGACATACAAACATGCGTACAGGGTAACAACTGTACTAGTACAAATTAATAATAATAATAATAATAATAATAATAATAATAATAATAATTTTAACCCACTGAGCCCCAGCGATGCACTGATTGCGTCCAAAATGTTTGTAACGCTAAACCCCAGCGTCACATAAGGTGCGTCCTGGTTAATTACTCGGGTCCTATGGCACCTAGAGGGCTCAGATTTGTATGGGAACTGTGTAAGTATCCCACGCAACAATGCCGATGGTTGAAAACTCAAAGTCCAACCGCGTGCGCGTGAGCGCGCAAAAACCTGTTTTTGCCTACCCATTTCCCCTCTTGTAATTCCGACTTTCGGGCGCACCGTAGGACCCCTTAACCTCTCCGCTACGTAGGTGGGGTAGTGGCCACTCCTCCCTGTGCGGAGGTATTTAGAGTGTTTCCTACACTCAAATCATCATCATACCATAAATAGCATTAATACTTATCCATATGCGCCTATTTTACGTTGATTATAAAGGTAATCACCTGTTACAGCAATAAAACAAGTAGAAACAGCGTTTGGATGGTCAAAATCGGCGATAGAGGCCGGGAGTTACATAACATACGGCTGAGGAAGCCTGCCAGCCAGCCAGCCGTGAAGACGGCTGGAGAGACACTGTTGCGCGGTAGTCTCTCTCTTGCTCTTTCTCACGCTTGGTAACACAGATGACCACGCCCTGCTAGCAACTCGCTAATGTTAGCACGAATATATACCTAAGAATAAGGGAATAACAGGGTGAAAAGGTGATAATTGAAGGGGGGGGGGGGGGAAGGGTGGAAGGAGGGGATGTGGAGAGGTGATATTTGGCATGGCCAAGGGGCAATTAAAAAAAAACAAAAAACAATTATATTGGGCTGATTTAAATGTTTTTTTGTTTAGGCCTTGGATTATAAAAGGCTTCCCGCAGCCCACCAGTAAAACTTATATCAGTCTTGCTGCACTTGCCGGGTTAATGACCTAGGGGATCGGTTTTTTGTGGGTTTTCCTTCATTCCTAACCCGTTCCTTGTGTTTTCTGGATTATTATTTTTTTTTCACAACCTGTCGGTCCTAGGTGGTACATTTATTATTAACTAGCTGGGGCTCAGTGGATTAATAATAATAACATTAATAATAATAATACAAATGATGATAATATTGATCGTAACAATTATAATGAAAACAGTGATGATAGTGCTAATATAATTTATAGTGGTACAGTACTAGCAATAGAGAACATAGAAGAATAAAGAGAGAGAGAGAAGAGCCGGGAGTAGGGAAGAGATTAGCTGAATTGTAAAGCGAAAACGAGGGATTAGCGCATTTAGTGAGTAGGTGTGAAGGTGTGAACAGCTTAAAGAAGAAGGGAAGAGTTTTTCAAGGGTGGATTAAAAAAGGGGAGAGAGCGAGAGAGAGAGAGAGGGAGAGGGAGGTCAATAAAGGGGCGGTATCTGAATGAACAGGGCAGGGTTAGGGTGGATGGCATATAATTGTGAACTGGGGCTTATAAAGAGTCTTAGAAGACAAATATCTCGAGTCAGAAGAGTGTGACGGCGAGGGTAGTAGGAACTGTTAAGTGTAGAGGAATATATAATATTAATGGGAAAGAGGAGAAGGAACTACATATTGATTAATCTTAATGACTACACAGGCTACATGTATACATATATATCTTGAATACACTTAAAAATGAAAGATAATACAAATATTATTATTAATTGTAACAACTAATAAATATTCAAAACAAATTCCATAAAATTCAATAGAGACAGTATGGTATGGTGATGATAGTAATATTGAGAGAGAGAGGGAGGAAGTGTAGGTGCTGGAGTAGGGAAGAGATTAGTTTAATTGTAAAACAAAAACGAGGGATTAGGGCATTTAGGGGGTAGGTGTGAATAGCTTAACACTTAAAGAGCAGGGCCCGACTTAAGTCCGTATCTAAAAAGCAGCAAGTTAGGAGCATTATTAAGGCTTTTAAAGGGTTAAAATCGAGTGCAAATGGCCGGGAGAGCAGCAGGCCACACGGCCGACACCCAGGGCTTACCGCCGCCCACTGACTCATGCTCCCTCTGTTCTCGAGAGGCCGGCAGTGTAGCCAGTAGTGAGTGTAGCTGGAAAAAATATGCCACTATACGCTAAACTCCCATGTTGGTGGTACCACTGCATCAAAACGACGAGTGCTACGTAGCTCGTTCTGGTCTCATTTTGAAGCTTGTAGCGCCTAGCTTTTTGCTGAATACATTTCTTTTCTTGCAGATACTTGATTGATCATTCAGGAGGGCCTGAATATGCCCAAAATAGCCAAAACCCCCCCCCCCCGCTAGACGAGGGTTAATGAAGAAGGGAGGAGTACTTCAAAGGTAGGTTAGATGAGAGAGAGAGAGCGCGAGGGCCAGAGTGAGAGAGAGAGCGCGAGAGTGAGAGGGAGACATAGAATGGAAAGAGGTAAAAATATGATATGGAGATAATATTATTGACAACAATAGCATTAATAATAATAATAACATCATAACATAGGTAATGATAATAATAATACTACGAGTAAGAATATATATATATATATATATATATATATATATATATATATATATATATATATATATATATATATATATATATATATATATAAGAATAGATATAACACTAATAATAAAATACTATTTATAATATTAATAACAGTAATACTAATACTAATAATAATAATAATAATAATAAAACACATGATAATGAGAGTGAGACAGCGAGCGAGAAAGAAAGAGAGAGAGTGAGTACATACTAATATACATACATACTGTACACACACATACATACATAAACAAACATAAACATATGCATATATATATATATATACACACATACACACACGCGCATACACAAACACACACACACATATACATACATACACATACACAAATATACATACACAGATACATTCAAACAAATACACACATACAAACAATTATGCAATTATACACACACACACACACATACACATACATATGCATGGGCGATTGCATTAACACAGCAGAATAAATAATGCATTGAACATCTACACATCAAGACTTCACAAAACATCACGGGTGTGCAAGAATATATATGCATATACATCTACAGTATGTGTAACCAAACATTATACAGAGAGCGACACATACAGATTAGCATATACAATCAACAACATGCGCATACACATACAAGCGTTAAAAAAAAAAAAAAAAAAAAAAACACACACACACATACCAGCATGCATATTTACACGCATGTCAAACAATACATAATTATACATACATATGCCCATAAGCAGACATATATCTACAGTACATATTCCCGTACACTAATAGCGCGTTTTTCAAAGGCACAAAGAGGCATAGATTACCATAGATTACCAGACACAACCAGACAGAAGCAGACAGCCTCCCGAGATTGTCTGGTAGTCTTTGGTCAGCTCGGCCAAGATCAAAGATTAACGGACTCTGGGGGTGTGGCCTCCAGCCGGGAGGCAGGACTCTGGTGACAGTTTCAGCCACTCACAGCCTTCGTTACAAGGCATGATTCAAATGTTAGACAACTGACAGGGGTGAGTGTTGTAAATATTATGTCCTTCATATACTTAAAATTATTATTTCGAATGAATTAGAGTCCTTTGCATTCCTATAGAGTTGGGAAGTAATATTATTGTTTAATTAACACATTTGTCTCTGAATTATGCTTTTTTTATTATATATATTTAACAATTATAGGTCTGCCATGAGCAACTTGCCAGTTTTCAAAACATAAAAACTCTATGGTCCACAGTGTCTTTGAAAAACGCGCTAATAGTAAATTTTCATCACAATATACACACACACAGTTCGTAAAGCATATCGACACATTCATACTTGTACACTACAGAAAGCATATATAATACCTATACATACCTACAGATGCACACACAATCTTAAATATTGTCTAACACGATCACAGACATACGCACTAGGTAGGGGGATGAGGGAAGTTGAATTCAAGGGGGTCGCATGGAGTCTCTATTGTGTAATATTTTCTTGGTAAGGATTACATGCGAGAGAGGACGTGCTAGTGTGAACATTCCACTGATTTTTTCTACGGTGTCACTGGTCGTGATCACTGCTGACTCGAGGCACTTCCGTTTGTAGTTGTCAGATTAATGAATCAGCATGCTAGCCCCATCCCAGTTCATGAGATGGGTAGTCCTGTCCCTGTGGATGACACAGGCATTATTCTTATCATTGTTGCGGCAATAATTTTTGTGTTCCTGCACTCGAGTTCGAAGATCACGCGAAGTCTCACCCACATAACCCTTACTGCATCCCCCGCAAGGAATGCTGTATACCCCAGCTGTGGTCAGGGTTACATGGTTGGCACTTGGCTTGGTAAGGTCCTTGATGGTTTGGCTGGTCGTGCATACCACTTCCATCCCACTACCCTTGAGGGAGCAAGATAGGGCAGAGGCAGTTCTTCCGGTTGGAAGCACGACCCTCCTTGTGTACGGCTTGGGATCTCTGGGGGTATTGTAGATAGAGAAGGCGCTCTTCTTACATTCCCTCAGCATGGGGGTAGGGGACATAAGCTTTATGAAAGTTTCGCAGATATAGTCACACTCTGCTTGGAGAAACTCAGGGCTGCAGATCCTAATGGCCCTGAGGAAGAAGCCAATCACTACCCCTCGTTTGATTCGTGCATCATGATGGGAGAAGTACGAGTCAGGTCATTTTTGTTCTCTATTGCTAGTACTGTACCACTATACATTATATTAGCACTATCATCACTGTTTTTATTATAATGGTTACGATTAATATTATCATCATTTGTATTAATATTATTAATGTTATTATTACGGTATTATTAGTAGTAGTATTATTATTACTAATTTGTACTAGTATAGTTGTTACCCTGTACGCATGTTTGTATGTCTGATTTTGCTTGTGCCTACTGATGTATTTTACCCATATATAATCTCCGCCTCCCCTCCCCCCATGCTTCTACACCCTCCCTGTCCTGCCTCCTTCCTCCCTCCAAACCCCCACATCCCACTCCTCCCCCGCCACCTGTTTTGACGGATATTTAAGGCCTATGTACCAGTATTTGTTAGTGACCTGATGAAGCTATCTGCGAAACGTCAATAAAGTGCTCTTCCTCAGATGGTGTTTTTTGTAGATGTAAAATGTCTGGGTCTGGTTCAGGGACTGTGACCCATTCCCAGATCACCAAAAGTGGTTCATATGATGCTGCATATGACGTCATACATCAGATTTATGCCATTATCAAACAGGCAAGTATTGTCCTAATGACTTTGGTCTGTATATACAATTTGTGTGAGATCCAACTGACCAGTGTTTGACTATATTAAAAGTTGTTGTAGATGTAGGGGTCAGAGTTGTTGTAGATGTAGGGGTCAGAGTTGTTGTAGATGTAGGGGTCAGAGTTGTTGTAGATGTAGGGGTCAGAGTTGTTGTAGATGTAGGGGTCAGAGTTGTTGTAGCTGTAGGGGTCAGAGTTGTTGTAGATGTAGGGGTCATAGTTGTTGTAGATGTAGGGGTCAGAGTTGTTGTAGATGTAGGGGTCAGAGTTGTTGTAGATGTAGGGGTCAGAGTTGTTGTAGATGTAGGGGTCAGGGTTGTTGTAGATGTAGGGGTCAGAGTTGTTGTAGATGTAGGGGTCAGAGTTGTTGTAGATGTAGGGGTCAGAGTTGTTGTAGATGTAGGGGTCAGAGTTGTTGTAGATGTAGGGGTCAGAGTTGTTGTAGATGTAGGGGTCAGAGTTGTTGTAGATGTAGGGGTCAGAGTTATGTGACTGTACCCCTTCTCTGACCACCCAGTATGGATCATGACTTTCCTCACCCCTGTATCTAAAACCATGCATATATTCATATCTCTAATCTTAAAACTGACTGTGTATCTAAAAGAAACAGCCTATATAATCATGGACAAATGGTATATAGATAGCCTATTCCCCATTGTTTTATTTCAAATCCATTATCTAGCTACCACTTATCGTTAATGTATTACCATTGCTTCCAAAAGGATAGACTGATCCTGTGATCACTAGTAGAAGATGATGATGATTATGTTGGTAATGCTTCATCAATAAACCAAACCTGAACCCTTTTCAATTACACTCCTCTTCACAACACAAACAAACACACACACACACATACAGTCCCTCTCCTTGTCTCCCACACACATGTTCACCAATATATCAGTACCCCCGACCGTCCCCCATAAACTTCCATCGACGTGATCATTAAATTTTAACACAATGTGTAGCCTACTACCGTAACGCCAGCGGTTATCCCTTCTGTTCACCCGCAAGTCAAGTCGCCCTAATTTAGAAGTCGGTGAGGTTAAATTTGTGTTAGGTTCCCTTTGTTTAATTATGTTGTAGGATTACGTAACATTATGATATATTTTGATTCCGTGCGGTTACATCAATTTAGGTTAGGTTTATTTATATTTGAGTGCACATTAGGGTGGGCTTAGTTTTGTTTGGTTTGAATAAGTAAGGATAATTTTGGTAAATCTTAAGGTTAAGTTAGGTATAGTTAAGATATGGTTATGGTAGGCTGTGTTATGTATGTTGCGTAATGTTATGTTAGATAAGGTTATATTATGTTGGGTTAGGTTATAATTATAGGTATGCACTTGTTGGCAAACCGCCTCACCAGCATACACAAATAATTACCACAAAGTTTGATAATGTTAACCTCTGTTCCTGAAATGTTTTTGTGTGCATCCCCTTGTCGAAGATGATTGGTCCAGGAAGTATGGTGATTGGTTTACTCTCTCTCTCTCTCTCTCTATATATATATATATATATATATATATATATTTATATATTTATTTAGCATTCAACCCACACCTCATCTTCCTCATTCTACCCCACACCCTCTCTATCATCTCACTCTACTCCCCATCCTCACTTCCCCTCCCTAACTATCATTACAATTTCCTACATTACCCCATTCACCCTTCACCTTCCCTCCTACCTAACATACCACTCACACATCCCCCCTTCATCTATCGGTCTATGCAGTCCTACCCATAACTTTATTCATAAAATATTCAGAATGTCATTGTTTACAGTTTTATATAACATTTGTGTAAAGTTTTATATTTTCTGGTTAGATCCGACCAATAAAACTCAGGGAAAGTTTATAATTTCAGATCCAACCTTTTATTTAAACCAGAGTAATCACACAGGTCGAAGGTCATTACACCCACATACCTAACATATAATGAAACCAAGTTCAAACCAGACCAATCTTAATATTATCATACTAAAGGGTACTTCACACAGTCAGGAATGCGAGCTAGAATCACTAGGAGTAATGACTCATTTTGATTCCTGGGAATACGACAGCGAGTGTCTGAAATTTCCTGTGCACTAACAACACCGTAGTAGCCAGCGGGAGTGTACCTGCGAATCACTGGGAGTCACCAGGAATCACCGGGATAAAACCGGGAATGAAGTGCGAGTTATTGAAAAGTTGAAAATTGACAGTCGCTTTCGGATTAGTGATATACGAGTCGATAGGAGTAATACAGGAATCACTGGGAGTTGGAGTCACTGGGAGTCACCGAGTATCATTGGGAGTTGTTAGGAATGAGATGCAAGTATGCCAGGCATGGCCCAAACACACGTACATCCACTGTGAGGCTCCAGGCATGTGTTTGACCCTATAATTGAAATTAATTTTTCCTCAAGTACTGTATGTCTCTTGTAGGCTATAACTACAGTCCTCTAATATCATCATTAAGTATTATGACTGTATTCTTACATCATTACAGACATAATATAATACAATAAGTCTGTATTATAATGTACTGTAAGGTCATGATATCAATGCTTACTATACTTTACGAAACAAATATATTTAAACTATTGTCTAAATAGTGGATAGTTAATCCTTCCCACCTTGTTGTTTTCATTCGTTACCAAGTTCTGTAATATTTCATACGATTACCTAAAAAGGGTAACACTAATAGGTTGTGTTAGTTTGCCTACAACGACCCTCGAAGTAGTAATCCAAAACTACACTCACCATCACCAAGTGAACTTGACATTTCAAAACACATACTAACACGTCTCCACCACTCTCGTTATGTTAGGTAAGGGGAGTTGCAGAACTTGTAGACTACAAGTAGGGTATTGTAACATTGACCATACATTGTTCACATTATTAATTACCTCAACTACCGTAATTTCCTTCTCTACACACAATCATTGGGTGAATACAATATCTTGTCGGAAATTGTACTTACACAGGATAATACTAGGCCTATTTATAATGTTTGACCAAGAAAAGTAAACTACCCGTATACTGTATATTATACTTTCACGCGAGGAGTATTACAGGTTTATATGAATAATATGAATAATACATTTATTAATCCACCTTCATTTCACTTTGAGATAGCTTTCGAATGCACCTACAATTAATAAATACTGCAGAATTGTTTTTTGTTTTTGTTTTTTTTTGGGGGGGGGGGAGGGGGCGGGATCCCCAGGTGAGTAGGCTCGCTTTGCTCAACACCCACCCCCATGACTAGTGGGCCCTTTATTACATGTGCGCCCACTACAGGTATCTCTGTGGGCGCCCCTGCCGCTTGGAGAGCATGCTCAGTGATTCCCAGTGGCTTTTGGTGGTTCCTGGTGACTCCCGTCGATTCCCAGTGACCCTCAGTGACTCGCATGTATTACCTATCTTTATCCCAGTGACTCCCGGTGAAACTGAGAACTTAAACTGAAACCGAAACCTGTCCGCGAATCAGATACGAATCACCGCGAATCACCAGGACTCACTGGGGAATCACTGGGGGTCACTGGGAGTGGTCCGACTCGCGGCGAGAACTTTAAACACGGTGAACATTTTGTCGGACAGGGCCAATCGCCCGCGACTAGTCTAGAGTCACAGGGAGTCTAACAGGAGTCACTAGGATATCGCTAGAGTCACTAGGAGTCATCAATTTTCACCGCAAATAGGCCCCGGAATCTGAATTTTCAGCTACTCCTAGTGATTCTAGCTCGCATTCCTGACTGTGTGAAGTACCCTTTAAAGAGAGTAACCAATCACGATTTAGCCCAGACTAACATCAACCATAGCTCAATTTAGTCAACTTAACCTGGCCTTATCATGACTAAGCATACACATTATTAACGTAACTTACAATGACAAACTACCAGACATTCGAGTGAGTACGAAATACCTTGAGAAATACACGTGTGGGCGAACTGATTTATGAGCGAAATTTCCAGCATCAAACTTTGATATTCCATTTTTCCTTCTTGTTGGAGAGAAACACATGACGTCTGTATTTCTCATTCAAACTACAACTAATCTTTTGTATTCATGTATATTGTGATTTTGTTTTTGTTTCTAGGTTTTTATTGTCGTGTTATCTCTTCTTTGTAAACATATCTAAAAGCGATGACTCACAAAAGTTGGCACACGAACACAAATAACTGGAAGCGTTTTACTACAAGTTGTGATATGGAAACTATGACAAACTTTTGAAACCCGTCGCTGGAATTATATACAGCCTCTCCAACGGGTTGTGGAACTATTTGGAATTGTTTAAATATCACGATGAACAACTAGAGCCAATTACATCAATATTCCGTTATTCATATTATTGTTCTCCAAATTGTTATCTATGAATGAAATAAACTGTCAGTGATAGTTGTATCGGTTATATAAATTCAGGAAAGGCATGTTTCCCCTACATTTTTCACAAGTTATGTATATTACGTTTCCTCTCCGCCTCCCGACCAGCACGGTAAGTTTCGGGTAAATGATATGTTTATGATGCCATTCTTTAGTATAATGTATTTGTATATTCTTTACAGTATTGTATGTGGTTTAAACGTTGTCTAGGAAGTTATGCACTGCATTTTATTAACCTGATAATAATAATAAATTAACACAACACAAATATAAAGGAAAAAACAAATCAAAACATGAGAAGTCGTACACTAAGCTCATTATATAAACAACCAAGATAGAATATTAACACACCCCATTGTTTTCTGCGGCACTGCACATTTCGGATAAAGCCAAAGTTTATGATACCAAACTGTTGTGTTATATAGTGTTATAATATTCAGCGTTATTCATGAGGCTACACCATCTGTCTAGGAATTATTATTTCACGGGAATAAAATAATGTTGAAAATTATATGGATGTGACTTATTTGATAATTATACGTAATCCATGTATACCGGTATATGTCATTCCGCGAATATATAGAACAACAAACATGAGATCGTAAGCTGAAGACCTACTGACTTAATTGGTCCAGCTAGGAGATTTGTTACATGATTTTATAGCTAGCCGAAAATTCTGCCAATTTTGAGTGAGGTCCACCATATCTTAAGTTATGATGAAGCTAGCATAAAATCTCGCCAACATTGAGCTTTTAACACCACAGCTTAACTTATCATGAAGCTAGCCTAACCGGTCACCTTACCTCATTATCTTACAGTTAGTCTATAATCCCTTCCATCATCATCATGAGAAATCATTCACTAACTAGTAGTAAAAAAACAAAATTAAAAATTACTAATCATTCTTACAAATTTGTCTTTAATGAAAACATGTCCAGAACATTGTTCGCAATTAATTTATCCTGAAAAGTTAAACATAAAATATCTGACATTACCGTATTCCTAAAATGAAATAATTGCACATTGTTATCAAACCTAGTTTGATACGAGGGACACAATATTATTCTTAATTCCAACGAAATACTGTTTGATGTGTTTATGCAATGTGGGCGAGACAGAAGAGGTTGGACAACAAGGTATCATCTCCTGTCTTCGTAGTGCAATGGATAAATGCACTGAATTTCGGTGTGAGCATCCTAGGTTCGAATCCCTGGACTGCCACATGTATTTGTTGATTTCATTAATTGAGTTTAGGAGTAAAGTCGGTTGGTGGAGGTAACATAATAATCCAAATAAACTCAGTAAACTTGAAATAAATCCCTCACCTGACATAGCAATCCTCCCTCCTGTGCTTAATAGATCCACCATCACGGACCAACCTCTCTCAACACGGACCTGGTGAAAAATGAAAAATACAGAGATGTGCGATCTAAAAAAGGAGGTAATGATGAATACAAAAGGGGATACACAATGGGGAAATAGGAGTAAAACTTGAAAGTGGAGGATAAATTATAATCCTTTCTATATTTAGGAAAGGGAGATAAATTATACAAAATTGGATGCTCAAGGGAACAGATTTCTTTACTCTGACCTGAGAAGAGGGACAATGAATGATGTAGTATGGAATAATATAGGGAGTAATATCATAATAAGAGGTAACACATACCAGAATGAGGGATACTATGATATCCTTTCCAATCAAATCTAGCGAGGTGATGAGTGATTGAAGGACGGTGAATGGAATACGAGGCGTTCATAAAGGAGGCCCTCTCCACTGGAATCTGGCAAATGAACAAGTATTGATGTAGTAAAGAATGTGGGAGAATGGAGCAAACTGGGGAACAAGAAATACTAAATAAAGGGAAATGTGGAAAGGCAATATGCCTGTACAAGAGAAAACAAAAAACCCCACAAACATGAGGATATTAGTAGATGATAGAGAATGGGGAGGCCAAGGAACGCTTACTGGTAAGGTTCTATTACTTAGACATTGAGGGCGGTAAAAATATGAAAAAGAGGATAGGCTAACTGGGATGAGATACGGAGAGAGAGTGTTAGGATACATTATGATGTTGAGGAACAAGACGATAGATAAATATTTAAAATTGGCCGCATTGGGAATCTTTGTCGTCACCCTTTCCACTTATAATTACCTATCCTACCATTCACTGATCTCATACAAGTGACGTATTATAAATATCATTAAGTAATTTTGCTCTCTCTCTCTCTCTCTTTCTCTCTCTCTGACAACACTCCTGAATGGCCAAGTGTGTTCACCGCTGGAAGGTAAACACCGTGTGAGTTTACCTGAGATACAAGAACTTTTAATGGAGAGGCCAGAGTGTATGACAGTGTATGTGCGAAAGAGGCAAATCGATATATCGAAGGACCGAGAGATAAAGACAAAAATAGAAAGACCAATTGTGTGTGTGGGGGGGGGGGGGTTTAGCTTACCCGGATTACAAGAGGTTTTAATGGTGTGTGTGTTTTTGTGTGTGTGTTTACCTGAACTATTAGAGGTTTGAATAATGAGACAAGACCATAATATGTCATGGAAGATACGTGAGAGTGAGGATGAGGTGAAGCTTCTAGCAGCGATTCCCAACCTTTTTTCTGTCATTTCCCCCTCCAACCAGTTCAACCATCCAGATTTCCACCTTCATGTGGACAAGGGAAAGAGTAGTCGAAACACACTGTGACTACACTCTCTCTCTCTCTCTCGGGCATGAGAAAATCCATCTCCGAGATTTTTTTTTTTTTATTGCTAGTAGTAGTTGTAGTAGGCAGTGTAACCATGTAATTATTTCCCCCCTGGTAGCTTCAAATTTCCCCCCAGGGGGAAATTTCCCCCAGGTTGGGAAATGCTGTTAGACAAATAATTGCGATATTCTCTTATTGTATTGTACGCTTTGAGTCATCCCAAAGATGTGTTCAATGAATGTGATTAATGTTAGCCATTGTATGTGATAGTGTTAGCTTTTCAGTCAATATAATTATCTCTCTCTCTCTCTCTCTCTCCCTCTCTCTCTCTCTCCTCACCTCCTGTTACCAATACAATATTACCAGTAAGCCAGTAATGCCACCCTGGAGACTGACCGCCAAGAGGACCAGGAGGAAGTGGAGATAGGAGGAGGAAGAGGAGGAGAAGGAAGAGAAAGTGGGGGAGAGGAAGACGAAGGAATTGGAGGAACGGTAAAGGAGATCAATTACAATAATCCATTATATATAAAGATGAAAAAGAAGAAGAGATTGCTAACGTGAGGAAGGAATAAAATGATAAGAAGAATGTAACATAAATAAGGTAGAGGAGAAGTAGGATTTATATGAAGTATATTTTATAGACGAAGAAGAGCAGATCGATAAAATATGAAGTATACAGAAGGTGGGATGAAAAGGAAGAATAGGGCAATAAAGGAGGAGGGAGATGGAACAAGGAAGAGAGCGATCGCAAGAAGGAAAGGAGGAGGAGGAAGGAAGAAAAACATAATTATTGAAGGAGGGAACTTTGATTGACAAATGAGAACGACCAATATGACGATAATTGATGACGTTACAACAAATGGAAACTAAATAAGTTTGAAATGAGCTGAATAGAAAGAGTACACCTATTTTGAATAATATACAAGATTGAAAGGTTGAGAAGAAAGAAGAGACATTCGAAAATATGGTCATAGAATAAACGGAAAGGCCAACCAAACTTGAATTGAAAAAATTAGAAGTAAAGAAGAAATTGTTGCAATAAATGTACATGGCTGGGTATTGAGTAGAGGATATCGGTCAAGAAGAACAGATTCATGGAAACAAACGGAACAAAACATATGGAAAACGAAAGGCAAGTATTAGGGACACCATTATAAATCTATATTTTAATTAATTTCACCACAACACCAAACACCTCCAAATGAAATTAATGAAAGCATACATGTGATCCACCGGGATTCGAACCTGGGTTATCACACACAGGTTTTTAAACACTCTAAACATTACACAAATAACAAATAACAAAGCATTGGAAGGAAAATCAAAGATGACAACCATAAAGCAAAGGTATATGCGCATGGGAAGGAGGAAAAACTAAAAAGCAAAACAAAACTGTAGACGAAAACAGGAAGACTTGACAGTATACAATATATATGTCGCTTACTCAAATATAAAGTGCTGCATAGAAGCAATTAAACGTGCAACACACTGAATGGACAAACGCTAATTATATGAGCGTATATACACACACAGAAACGGAAAGACAGAGATAACAAAAGTCCCGGTTTCTGTCTTTTGATGACTCTTTCCTTGTCTCAACTTAATATAATGTACGACCTTGTTTTTGTTACGCAAACTCTACTATATATTTCCCTTCAAGAGTTGCCTTCCATACACGCATCCTCCATTCACATCTTCATAGCCACCAATATATATCCCCAATTTCCCATATTCCCATTGAGGAAAGAACAAATACAACATTATATAACAAATAAAGGAATAGAGGGGGTAGAAGAAGAGAATTGGAAGGAAGGTGAATGAGGAGGAAGACAAAGGAACCCAAGGGAGAGCATGAAGAATTGAGGAAACAGACAAATATAGAGATGAGCAATGAGAGTGGATGCAAGAAAGAACAGAGGAGTGGAAAAGGAAGAATCAAAGGGGGATGATAGCCTCGCTTTGCTGGTGGCGACAAATGAGGCAGAAGAAAGGACCCGCGGCCAATATCAGTAGTAGGAGGAGGACGAAGGAGATTAATGGAGGAGGAAGTAGAACAATGAAGGAAAGAGAAGGAAAAGGATGAATGGAGGGAGATGTGAGGTGTTGGTGCGTGTGACAAGTGTTCAATGACCCACAACCAATATTAGAGACCATGGCTGCCCTACCACATGCTTGGTCTGGGGAGAAGGTCAGTAGTGAAGGAAGGACAATGTTGGTCAAATAGGTTTATGGATTATAATGGGATGATCAGCAAAAGTAACAGGTGGGAATGAAGAGGTAATTGACATTGATGAGTGATGGAGAACATGTGGGTAATGGATAGTGACGAAATAGGTCTAATGTGACTCAACAGCCAATACATTGGCCTGTTTGTAGTATTCAACGCATTATCTCCCCGTTTCAAGTACAAATAATAATGATAATAATAAAGGCATTTTCTAGTTTAATGCAGAACCTGATTATGTATTAATTATGTAATACGGTTAAAAAAATACAAGAAGTATTAAACGCCAATAATAGTGTCGTAGGGTCTAACCACAAACCAACGGAGTGAACACATTAGTACATTCAGTACCAATGTACAGTACGGACTGTACGCGACAGGATGGTGAAATTAAAAGTTTACACAGGAAATTCAATTATCAACAGACTCTGAGTAACCCGGAGTAAACACGAGCCAGTGATGGTGGTCTGAATTATAAGTGTGAGGGAAGGTGGGGAGGGAGCGATTTTGTGAGGAAAACAAACATCTCCCATCCACAAGTATTGTCTCCCACACTCATGGTTTTGTTTTACTCGCATACTTAAATATCCAGGTCATCAAAAATCCTTATAATATACTTTATCCATTCACATAGCTAACGCAGAATATCACACCGGAACAGTTCAATCTACCTTAGGTTATTGCTTTTCGGTGTTTCCCTACAATATTCCACTCTTGCACCAAACTCTGTTCTCAACATATTATTCCTCAATAATTAACCTCATACAGGATGTTTTTTTGTTTTTGTCATTTTTTTCTATGTGAGTGAGGGAGACAAAATGCAGAACTGCCTGTATCGAGTGCCTCCCCCAGAATTGAAATAGTAACAGAGACAAAATCAATGGTCGTTCGAACTAAAATGCCTGGGGTACACAGTTTGCAGCAATTTAAGTCATAGGAAGGGCGAAAGACTGATTCTGGGAAAGAGTTCCAGAGCTCAGCATTTTTGTAACACAAAACAGTTAACTGTTACAAATATTCGTTACGAGTACAGGATCCTATACATTTGTTTATATTATATAGGTTTGTTAATGATTGCTACAGAAGCTCCATTGGCAACAATTGAACAATATTAGGTCATCAGTAAGGTAAACAATATTAGGTCACCAGTAAGGTAAACAATATTAGGTCATCAGTAAGGTAAACAATATTAGGTCATCAGTAAGGTAAACAATATTAGGTCACCAGTAAGGTAAACAATATTAGGTCACCAGTAAGGTAAACAATATTAGGTCACCAGTAAGGTAAACAATATTAGGTCATCAGTAAGGTAAACAATAATCAAAGACAAACATTGTTGGATAAATCTGAAATACTTAATAACTAGGACGGGTACACAATGGGTAAGGAGAGCATGTAAGTAAAACTATGAATGATGGACACAATATAATTAGCATTATTATTCAAGTAAAGATAAATTACATGCATACATTTTTACAATATGAATGCTATCAGGAGGAACACGAATATCAATGAAAAACATAAGCCGACTATGAAAGTAAAGTAACAATAGAGAATGTGTGGAATATATATATATATATATATATATATATATATATATATATATATATATATATATATATATATAAAACAAATCATATAACAACTGCATCAATTGGAAAATATAGAGGTAAAGCAGGGGAGGAAGGAGGCTTGGTATGTGTGTGGGTGGGGAGGGGGGGGGGGGGATAAGAAAGTAGTAACTTCGAAAATAAAACAAATAAAAACAAAGTCAGAACATTATTAAACACAATTAATATATAGTATATTGTGAGAGAAGAGTAAAATACAGACAATGCATTAGAACAAATAATAAGGAATAGCAGAATGAGCGTTAGAGATAAAGCTAGAAGAAGGGTACCTGTAATACACATAACTGGTCTGGTGGGTTGATGGTGCTGCAGGAGGCAGTTTTTAGGGGAGGGATAGAGAAGGGGAGGACAATTATAATATCTCCCAAAACGGTGTATTATATTATATTTTGTGAAACACGTAATAATTTATGAATGATATGCTTATTCTAGGATTGAAATATACACATATTAATAGAAAAATCAGTGTTCGAACTATAAGTAAAATGTCGTAATGAAAGAGAATACTAATACGTCTTAGCCCGAATTGACCTTCGACAACTACAAGAATACTAATACATTGCACTATCAGCATACATGAGAAGGAATAAACGAGAGAATAAACGATAAGTGGTTAAAAGTGAGTTGTTGCAAGAGGATAGGATACGAAGACTACACCAGAAAATAAATACAGATAATACGGTAGCATAAACAAAATATATATATATACTGAAACCCAGGAGTAGTCAGAGCAGGCTGAGGATTTACCCTCCGGATCCGGAGGCTCTCATATGAGGCGATCGTCGTGTCCGGGGATATTCCTGAAAAATGGCTATCTTCATAATTTGATATCTACTGATTGAGACCACCTAGAACAGTCAACTAAATGGTATAGTGTAGAACCAACCTTCGTCTGTAGAATGGCGTTGAGTTGACATCACTACGACAAGTGGTTGCCAAGATATGATGATGGGAATGGAGGTAATTTCCCACGTATTTTCGCCTGCGTCCGAACGCTTCACAGCGACCCTGGCTAGCACGCACTAAGTCACTCGTTGCTTCCTTGGCTTTGGTACCGGTACACAATATTATGTTTTTATGGAGATAAAGTGATATTATTGTATCATTTATTACTTGTTCAACCATTATTTGAGGTATATGAAACTTTATATAACATATTTTCGGCACTTTGACTGTTAATGGATATTATTGTGTCACTTTCATTCTTATTACTCTTCTTGTTATGAATTATTGTAACTCACTGTTATTATTGAGTTATTATTACTTGTTATACATATGTGCGTCACTTTCACTTACTAGGCTAGGCTATGCTAGGCTAGGCTTAGGCTAGACAAGCGTACGGTACCGTACCCGCATCTTCACTAACCACTTGTTCTTCGTCAAAGTCACTCCCAAGTTCACTCAGTTCACTATATTCACGAGCACCGCATTCACCATCGTCATTATCCTCGTAATGATCGTCCTCATCGGTACTAATAAAGTCCAGATAATCCATCCGCCACTACGCTACCCACTTGCTCATCGCCAAAGTCACTCCCAAGTTCACTCAGTTTGCTATATTCACTCAGTTCGCTATACTCCTTAGCTCTTCCAGAGTGTGTGCAACACCACCGGGACTAAGCACTGTTTTCTTGGTCGTTTTAGCCTTGCTTTTGTTAGGCGTACGGGACGCGGCGGCGGGCGTCGATTCAGACACAGCGATTTATTTTGGATTAGCTCCATCCATGTTGGATGCGTTACGAGAACTGATGTTGCATGTTAGTTTGTGCTTGGTGGCGCTGCGGTTGCCCACGCATAAACAAAAATCCGCCCGCGCGATTTAAACCCTTTGATTTTGATTTTGTCTCATATGAAGCCTCCCGGACTCCTAACCAAAATACGTTTTGCCTCATATGAGTCCTCCCGGATCCCATGGGTTAAAAGGAGGATATGCGTAGGACTAAAGATCTTTCAGGGTAATGTGGCCAGTAACATGGTCGATGTTAGAGGTAAATTAAGAGGAAAGGGGAAGGTAAAGTCTCTGGATTTGCTACCTGTCTCTCCCCCCCCCCCCTCCCCCACCCCCACCGCTAGTGAATATAATATTAATCCGTTATCACGATCAATATTGGACTAGATTATTGGATTTGCTCTATCTCTTAGTTTTTTTGTTCTCTCTCTCTCTCTCTCTCTCTCTTTCTTCCTTAATCAATACTATTACTTAGTTGCAGTCTCTGAAAGCAAAGGTTTTGTTTATATGTATACATACCTTATCTTTAATGTATTTTAGCATACTGAGTAGGTCACATATCAATTGTATAATTTAGTAAGAACCACTACAAATTATTATAGCTTGAATATTGTTTATTACATCAAATAATTGTTAAGCAACTATGCGCTGTTTTGCTTCATATATTTTATTATGCCTACATACTGTAGCTAGCTAACATGAACTACTGCTTAGCTAGCTGCACTTGCCACATTAATTACTATATGTATCATCATTCATAGTGTATATGTACCTTTTGGCAATAAAAAAATATATATAAAAAATAAAAAAATAAATAATATAAAAATGAATCTCTCTCTTTCTGTTTTCGTATTAAGGCCAGCTGAATGAGTTTACTGGACAAATCAACCAGAAATCCATATTTACCAATGAATCTAAACCATTTCCACCTTAACCTGTTAAGCGCTAAATAGCCCTAGGGGCTAGGGTAGTTATTTGTGCATTTCTGCCAAAAATTCGATCTCACAGAATTTAAAAAAAGTACATCAATGTCTTGGTAATAAGCAGCCACATCCGCCAATATATATATATCCACCCTCAAAAAATGTGGGTGTAGAGTTACGGTGGCTGCAAGTTGAAAACAATGGGCTGATAGGCACGACACCCCCGAGCGAGCGAGTGTGTGTGAGTGAGTCAGGCGGGAGGAGAGAGAGAGGAGGGTGGAGGCAAGAACATGCGATTGATGAGAAGCAACGCTCTATATCTCGCCTAAAAAGCACCTTTATGGTTTCACCTGTTTATATTCATGAGTAAGGCAGCCCATGTGAATAATATACACTGATAAATGGAGCGCAGAGAGGCATACGGACGAATAATAGGCGAGATAAGAGTGGTGGATTGAGAAAGGTGGGTGGCGCGGGATAGAAAAGGGTCAGATTACAGTAGGTAGGTCAGATTAGAGTGGGTATGTGCACAAATTTAGACCTTATAGACGCTTTGTGTTGTCGTTGCTATAATGTAAAGAAAGATAAGGCTTCTTGGATGGCGCAGTATGTTAGAGTAACCCGATATATCATTACACCATTTTTACGCACTATTTGCTTGCAACTCATGGATGAAAGGTTATTTATTTACTTGTACATTTCTTTACTGTTTGTTCGTAATGACATAATATGTTAGGTTATGTAAAAGTATTATACATACAAAATACTTCGATATACACAAGTGTATCGAGGGTATATATATTTTTGTTTTGTCAAGCATTCGTCTGCCCGAAAATACGTACGCACTAATCGCTGTCAGTATAGTGTGAGCTGTCATGGTCTAGTGGTTAGAGTGACGGACTGAGTGAGATGTAGGCCTAGAGACGTTGGTTCGAAACCAGAGGGGTTATGGGGGTATTTTTGGAGTGTTTATATCACTTGATTTTTTTTTTTTTTTGTACATACTTACGCCCTGCTATTCATAAAGTCGAAAACTTTGATGAATAGCAGAGCGTAAGTATGTTTTTTTGTGTTTATTTATTTGTTTTTTTGTTTTTTATTATTACAAAAGGTTGTTACAAAAGGTTAGTACATAAGTATAATAATACATAGGTATATATATAAATAAAACAAAATATTTCCTGGCTAATGAATTAAACTGAAATAATAAAGTAAAATATTGCTTATATATACAGTATATTGTATACAATAATATATTGTATATATATATATATATATATATATATATATATATATATATATACAGCATATACCAAAACATATGACCGTATCCTACAACTATAATTTGTACATGTTATGATAATATTATCACGTTGGTCAGGTACGGGCAGGTAGGTAGGCAGGCAGGTATTTTGAGATCACGTTGGTCAGGTACGGGCAGGTAGGTAGGCAGGCAGGTGTTTTGAGATCACGTTGGTCAGGTACGGGCAGGTTGGTAGTGAGGTAGGTAGTGAGGTAGGTGGGCGTGGCAGGAGTTTGGCTGAGGCAGGGCGACACAGGTACCACTCCTAGTAGTACTTGAGTGAGTGGTAGTCCCTGAAGCACTTGCCCAAACACAACCCAATGTTGCATTCCTTGCACATTGATGTGACTCTTGCTTCTTTTTTGTGGCTTTCTGGTGGAGTGGGCACAGACCTGGCACTGTACTTGCAGCCTCCGGGTGCCAGATAGCTCGGTGTGGATAGGGTAGTGTTTGTCATACCCATCAATGACTCTGTCTGGGAGGTTGACTGCACGGTGACCCCTGTGACCGGAGACTGGTTGGTGTTTTTCGAGGAGTTGGTAGGCGACGTTGTAGATGAAATCCCTGAACTTGAGTTTTTTGTTCGGGGCCATGTCTTTTTTGACCAGCCACATGTTGTAAGCGTTGAGCATCGTGATGTCAACAAAGTGAAGGAAAAGCTTGTGATACCACTTCACTGTTTTTCTTAGACACTCAACGCCTGCAAGCTGGCAATCAGACTTGTCCACAAGGCGCATGTACTTGGTATAATCCACCACCATATCAGGTTTCTGGATAGACTTCTTGGTACGGTAGTGGAATTTACCAGAGTCCACTTGGGCACCTGTATGGACAGTCGAAAGCAGGTGGACTGGTCGCTTATCGAGCCATTTTACCGCGAGAACTTTCCCCGACATTCCAGCTGCTTGTAGTGCTCTTTCTTCTTTTTTCTTGGTCTTTCCTGTCTGCGGCGCCTTTGTTCTTCTGCCAAGTCGTCATCAGAAGCGGTGTCACTGTGGGAGGGGTTGTCCAGTTCTATGCGATTGCCTTGGAACTTAGGCATGAACTTCCTGTTAGTTCTGACAGTCCCACATGCCCCCGTTTTGTGGTCATGGAGGAACTGGCAGAGTGCAGAACTTGTATACCAATTGTCGGTGTACAACGTGTGCCCCTTGTTCAGGTAGGGCTCCAGCATCTTTTTCACAATGTGCCCTGACATGCCCAATGGGTCGTTGCCACCGACTTTTTGAATGTCTACATCAGTGCCGGTGTATACGATCATGTCAAGCACTATTCCACTTTCACAATCGCACAACACAAATATCTTGATCCCGAACCTGTGTCTCTTCAAGGGGATGTACTGCTTGAACACCAGGCGTCCTTTGAAAAGCATGAGCGACTCATCAATCACCAGGTTGGCAAAGGGGTAGAAGAATTTCCTGTACCTTTGCAACAACATGGTCAACACATCCCGAACTTTCCATATTCTATCAGCTCGGTTTGGATTATTATTGTCTGCGAAGTGCAAAAATCGCAGAAGGAAGAAAAATCTATCACGAGCCATATACTTCCGGAAAATTGGGGTGTTGATGATTGGGTCGTGCTTCCAATAATGCTCCATCATATGCTTCCTGCAGAGAGGCATGATCAGCAACAACGCAAAGAACATAAGGAGCTCAGGGACAGTCGTGTCAACCCATGCACGAATTCTTGCTCTAGGAGATATCATATCAATTCTTTCCCTCACCCAGGTAAAATAGCCATTGGTTTGGGAAACGAGATGAGATAATACCTCCTGGTCAAAAAATGCACAGAAGAAATCAGATTCCGTGGACTGGTCATTGCAGGGCCAGTTTGCTGTTGAACCAGCCAGATTGTCATTGAAGTGGTGCAAATCTGGTTGGAAATGTGACCATTCAGACCAGGCAAAATTATACACCCGTGGGGGATCAGGATCAGCCCCTCCGTCAGCCACGTCGTCTGCGCCTTTGTCGTCAGACAGGTCTTGCTCATGGTCACGGTGCAGAAGTACATCGTCGTCTTCAGAATCCTCTGCACCTCCCTCATATTGGTCTTGATCCTCCTCAGACTCGCTCCCACTATCACCACCCCAGCCATAGTCCCTGGGATCGAAGTCTTCCCCTTCTGCAGCGTCGTCGTCAGAAGAGTCAGGAGGGAAGAGGAGGGCGTCAAACTTTGATAGTGTTAGACCGGCTGCTAAAACTCTAGGAGGCCCTCCAACAGCAGCAGGGGCATGGGTGGGCGTGGGTGGTGGAGCAGGGACGTGGGCGTGCGTGGGCGGTCGTGCAGGGGCGGCCGTGGTGGGCAGTGGTGCAGGGGCGGCCGTGGTGGGCAGTGGTGGTGGTGGTGGTGGCAACGCGGGGGTGGTAGAGGCGGGAGGTGTCACCTTACTCCTCTTGAACTGATAAGGGTGACCTTTTCCCTTACCCTTCTTTCCAACTACCCCCGATGCTCCTGCATCCCCAGGACGGCCACTTGTACTTCCTGTGGTGGTGGTGGGCGCCGTGGGCGTCGTTGCCACAACAGTAGAGGCAGTAGTTGTTGTGGTAGTAGTTGTGAGAGCAAATGCTGAGGACAATGACCTCTTAGCACTCGTCGTGCTTGTTGCACGTGTCGTGCCTCTCCCAGCACGTGTCGTGCCTCTCCCAGCACGTGTAGGTCTTCTTGGCTGCACTGGCTCATCCTCCTCAGAAGTATATACGTAGGAGGGGTCCCTGGCACGTGTTCGTGTCCTGCCACGAGCACTAACACCGCCAGCAACAGGGTTGGGCGAGTCAACAGGGAGCGAGTCAGGGGAGCGTTTAGGCTCCATAGTGACTGAGAGCGTACTGCGTGTGTAGACAGTGTGGGGTGCGTGCGGCGGGTGGTAGTGGGTGGCATCGAGAGGTACCATGTCGCACTATACGTGGTGCAATTTGTAGCTCCCTAGACAGCTTGGCGCCGTTTTGGTACGCCTTTAAAAATCCTGCTTCCGTGAGGCCTATCGCGTTCCCTATAGGAAGCCTTCCGTGAGGCCTATCGCGCTTGCCGGGTTAACCAACACTACTAGGTTATGTTGTACAATCAATGAGTCCATAACTCTGTGTCCCTCCCTCACCACTACCACTTTAGTGTACTTTGTATAAAGCTCTTCAATAAAACTAAAACGTAAATAAAGTATAATGATATAAATAGCAATGTTGACATAATTGCCTTTTACTTGAAAACAAAAAAATTATAATATGAAGGCAATATATAACATTTGAGGGTTACTGTACCATACCTACATCCCTCATAACTTTATGTACAATCACCCTCAATATGTATGTCCAACCTCCAATTTAGTAAAGTGGATAACAATTCCTCAACACACATCAACAATCGACATAGCCTATTAATTCAAGCCACTCTCCGTTTGGTTGATGAATATATATGTTCATCATATCTATTCTATCTATATGCTCAGGCCCAATCCCCATTTTGGGGGTAGCCGACTCAAGACAGAGCAAGAACAGGGAAAACACAAAAACAACATAAAACAAAAAATAAACACAGATAAAAAACACAAACTCACACACATCCAGGTCACCCAGGAGAAGACCCAGAGACCAGGGTTACCAAGGTCGCTCCAGCACTCCCCCGGCCCCTGACCACCCGGAGAGGTTCCGATCTCGGCAGGAGCCAAAGCCACAAGCTCTCCCACCACACTTCCAGGCACACCCTTCATATTAATCGTCCCCCCGGGCCAGGCGCCTGATGGACTATTATCTAGTCGAACTTGCGCCCGACCCCTTACTCCAAATGACCACGTGTTCACTCAACTATTCACAAGCATTCTCCATTCACTCCTGTCCACCACCACTTCCCCTGCCTGATCTATAGTCATTCCTCTATCATCCAAAGCCTTTCTTACACAGTCTCTCCATCTCAATGGGGGTCTTCCTGCCCTTCTATCTCCCCTTGTACCTGACTCACATATTCTCTTTGTAAGCCTTTCATCTCCCATTCGTTCAACATGACCATACCAGCTCAGCACCCTTCTGTCCACTCTGGCTGACAAATGTTCCTGCTGCCCCACTCTCCTACATATATGCAGAGGGAAATATTTTGTAGATGCTGTAGTGAAGGGAGGACACAACTTGTAAGCATGTCTGCACATAAAGACTACTAACCGTACAGTCACCTGCAATGTTAGGTGGTACACTACTTGATGATAACATTGATATAGTAAATATACATTGAGGAAAACACTTACTCTAGTGACTAAAGAAAATGTTTCAAAATAATACATAAGCGTGTCAAATTGTTGAATTAATTATGTGCAGCTTATCTATGCATGTAATTGTTGAATGAATCATGTGCAGCTTATCTATGCATGTAATTGAGTAATATATTTCTTTAGGTCAGTGGCACAGGATACAGCTAGTATATATAAACTTATGGTCAACAATTCTTAGTACTGTACTTACATTGGACGTAACATTATCACACCGCATTGACGTACCTGAAATTACAGAAAACAAGGCCAGTACTAACTATACCCGTAACATGAAATAATTAGTCATAACATAATCAACCCTTTCAGTACGGTGACTCTATCCTTACATCTTACTCAGTAAAGAATGGACCTGTGAGATTTGGGGGATTCCGAGGATGAACAGAGATGTATTTTGATCCGTGTTCTTGTTAGAGGTCCTTCGTTAGTATAATGTATAATATTATGCTTTATGAAAGCAAACATGGGAAGCCCGTCCACCATCCCCATCCTCGCAATGGATCCATGTGTCTTGCACATCTTTACATTGTGCAATTAAAAACAATTATAATTATTAACCCGGGAACTGCGGGAAGACTCTTAAGAGTCAGAGAAAAAAAAATCAACTTTAACACCTTATTAGCGGGCTAGCGGTTTATTTATATGTACCGCCCAGCGGGGTGTTTTTAGCCAAAATAGGGCTGTTTACGTGATCATTTTCATGCCTAAATAAGACCCAGAGCGTAAAACAAGTATTTTTTTTTTTTTTTTTTATATTCCAACTTACTTCCTCTCGGGCAAAGGCTGAGAGCCTTAACATTCACCGCTTTACAATGAACAGTGGAGCCCGTGAGGTCTTGTTCCAGTCTAGGGAGTGAGACATGTGAAGCACGTAGAGTACAACGAGCACCTGCCATCTTGCCTTCACATGAGGCACGGTGCTCACTCATGGCCCGAAACGACCCCATCTCTGAAGCCACCTCGTTCCTGTGCTTCACTGTCTCAACCCCTACACTCGGACTCTCACACTTACACACACACAACGCCACCTGTTGAGCAGATAACTCACCAGGCATTGCACCCCTATAGCATATTTTGAATATGGGAATATTCATACAGTGCTATTTAATCAGGGAACAATGAGGGTATTTTATTGACGTTTCGGTGGGCTTGTGGTAATGCACTGATACTAGGTACAGGTGCCCTGAAAGGGCATAAACAGAGCTTTCCAATGACACCATAACGATCCTTTTATGACGGCTAGTTTTCTTGCAACAACCGCGCAACACGAGTGCAAAAAACATGTAATTCGGTACTTTCCCCATACAATTCAGCATGTAGCGAGTGAGAGAGGGAGGGAGGAGGTGGGATTCGTGTCAGTAGGTTCGCCGCGGTGGTCTGGAGCAGTCATATGCTCGCTACTCTCCTGCCACCACTTGTCTCTCTCTCTCTCAGCAATATTACGTGCTGAAATTGCCACACGACCTATGTCGCGCGCCGCCAGATAGTCCAGATTTATTATACTCGACTTATGTTGCGTGCCGACATATAGGGGTTAAACATCGAAAAAGAAAATATATTTTTATTTTTTTATTTTTTATTTTGTTTTGGGCCCCTGGGCCATGCAAAATATCACTCCTCTACCTCCCCTCCTTCCCCACTTTCCTCCCCTCCTTCAGTTATCACCTATTTTCCCTGTTATTCCCTTATTCTGAGGTATATTTTCGTGCTAACATTAGCGAGTTGCAAGCAGGGCATTGTCATCAGTGTTAACAAGCGAGTGCAAGAGAGAGAGAGAGAATATCGATCGACTGTGTCTCAGTGGCCTTGGGGGAAATTAGCGGGAAAGCAGGTTGCCTCACCCATACATTATATAACTCGCGGCCTATATCTCCGATTTTGACAATCCAAACCCTGTTTTCACTTGTTTTATTGTTGTTTCAGGTTAATACCTTTATAATCAACCCATAATAGGCGCATATGGATAAGTATTAATGCTATTTATGGTAAAAATTTTATTTTAGTGATGGAAACAGCTCAAATACGTCAGCACAGGGGGACGTTTCTAATTACCCCCATGCGCACTTCTTAGGTTAAGTGTATGTCAAGAATATTATCCGAACTCGTAACTTAAACATGTATATAATAAAGTGAACAAAAACATATTATTAACCCCTTCGTAGCGGGGCCCGACTCTAGTCCGTATAGAGAACACCAGCCCAAAGAGAGGGGCCCGACCCGAGTCTGTGTGCAATTTTGGTGCTATATTGGCTCTGAGAGAGAGACGAGCGATGGGAGGAGAGTAGGTTGCCTCATGACCGCTCGCCACGGCTGCCGTGGGCCTACTGACATGTACTCCACACACATCCACCCTCCCTCCCTCGCTACACATGTAATTATGTAACGAAATGACCGTATTTTAGCGATTTTGCCCTTCGGTTGCATGATCGTTCCAAGACAACCAGTGATCGTAGAAGGATGGTTCAGGTGTCATTGGAAAGCTCAATTAACGCCCTTTCAGGGGTACATAATTGTATTACACTCTGGCTCTTGTTTATGCATGAAAAAGAGCATGGAAACAAGGCCATTTATGGTAAAAAAAAACGCTGGGCGGCACGGTGAAATATACTCCACCACCCGCTCTTATTGTGTTAAACATATATTATTACCATCCGTGAGTTAGTCACTGGAATCGTTCACCATCTTAGCCAATAGGAGCTTTGAAATCATCGCAAACTAACATGGCAGAAATTGGAATGACTGTCCAAGCAGGAGGGTGCGTGGACCATTCTATGAATATTCCTATACATTTATTGTTGTGTGCTATTTAGCATTCCTCTCTTAAACTAACGGGTTCGTTATTTTTACTTCTCAGTGTATACTGTTGTGTAATTATGTGATTAAATATTTGTTTTCGGGACACGTTTACATTTATACTGCCTCATAAATTATTATTCTCTCCTATTATCCTCAATCTTGTCTATAATCCTTTAACACGTTATATTGCAATAAACAATACATTTTAACATGTGTATTGTTTAATACATATATATATATATATATATATATACCGGTATATATATATATATATATATATGTATTTGTTTTTTTACAATTTCATATTCCATTACAATTTCTTTGCAACATACATTTATATATATATATATATATATATATATATATATATATATATATATATATATATATAATTATATACACTACAACACCATTATGAACTCATCTATTTTTCTAATTATTTCGTATCCTTTTTTACGGCATTTGTTTCATAATTTTCAGTCAGTATTAGGCTATCATTATTTATTCCTGGAAATAGTTTCTCCTTATCGATCATATGTATTTGTTAGGAACACATTGTCGTTAAGGTCAACCTATATGCTCTCATCTCTCTCCTAGTATCTTTTTATAATTTTTGACTGGCATCAAAGTAACAATTTGAACATATTTCTCGGAGAGCAAAATGTGTCTATTTTGGCCGGATTTTCACTTGGTCCACATGTCCCACCCATTTATCCAACCTCTCCACTTTTACTTTTTACCCCAACTGTTATATGTTGTCATGGCATCTTCTGTTGCCAATTTTCTTTATCAGTTTCCTTTTTGCACCCTTCTTGTGTTTAACTTTGATGATTGTAATATTTGAATGTATAGTTTTATATTGTTTTCCGTCGTGACGGTAATATATAAACTATATACAGTATTGAGGATATATCACAAATACACGTGAGCCACTAAATGTTTCTAGTCTCTCAGTGGGGATCGAACCATCGACCATCAGGACGATAGCCGACGCTTTAATCAAGTACACCAATTACTAGATTGCCGTGGTGTAATTGATTAAAGCGTCGGCTATCGTCCTGATGGTCGATGGTTCGATCCCGACTGAGAGATTAGAAATATATAGAGTATATATACAATATATATATATATATATATATATATATATATATATATTAAAGTAGAAAGACGGCCGGCCAATCAGCGTGCTCCTTTTGGCCGAGCCTTGTGGCCAGATAACGTGGACATTCCAGGCATGACTTCCACTGTCTGCACCCCTCCTCGCTCTGCCAATCAAAAGGCTCCATTGTCGGAGCCGAAATATGCCCGTATAGCCTCGTCCCAAAATTCGCTCTTGCTCTCTCCACAGGCTGTCCCTTCGGATTGCAATATGTCAAATAATTCAGTGCCAGCCCTATACTCCCGTAAGCCACGAAAAGACAATTGCAATCGACTTCCGGGCACATACTATGGAGAGAAAGAAGCCGAGGAGACCAAGTTGAATGTGCAGCTAGCGCGTGCCAAGCAGCAGCTAGCCGCGCGTGCGAGCCAGCCAATCACAGCGCCCCAAGGCATGCCTCGTGCCGGGCGGCAGGCCTATATAAAGGGGGGGGAGAGGAGATCCCGGGTTATTCAGGCACCGGGCACCACTGGGGCAGCTCGCCACAGCCCAGCCTCTCTCTCTCCCCAGGGCACCTCAGGAAACTTGGCTTACCCTACTACAGCCTTCTAGCCCACCTCAACAGTTCCCGTGAATACTCCCTCGGGCCTGGCCTCACTCTCACCTACGTGGAGATTACATCATCAGTATCCCTCCGCTTTTTTTTTTTTTTTTTTTTTTTCTATGTGATTGAGGGAGGCAAAAGGCATAACTGCCTATAGCGAGTGCCTCCCCCATAGTTGAAAGAGTGACAGGGCCAAAATCAAGGGACGTTCGAGCCAAAATGCCTGGACACACGGAGTTTGAAGCAATTTAAGTCATAGGAAGAGGGAAAGACTGATTCTGGGAGAGAGTTCCAGAGCTCAGCTGTTGAGTAGAAGAAAGTTTGAGAGTAACGTTTCATTCTTGGGTTGGAGAGTTGCACAGAGTAGGGGTGGGATTGAGTTGCAAGACAGGTACCACGTGCCCTACGTAAAGGAGGTGGTATGCACTGGGATAGCTCTCAGGAACACTGATTATTATAGTAGCGATAGAATAGCGAGAGAGATGCAACATTGCGGCGGAGAGAGAGATTGCAGAGAGTTGGTGAGTGGACGGGAGTTAATGATACGAAAGGCCTTCCTTTCAACTTTGTCTAGGAGAGCGGTGTGAGTGGAGCCTCCCCACACATGTGAACAATACTCAATACAAGGGCGCACTATGCCCCTGTACAGAGCAAGAAGCTGTGCAGGGGAAAAGAACCCCCTAAGGCGGTTGAGCACACCCAGCTTCTGGGAGGCTGCCTTAGCAAGACTGGTAATATGATCCTTCCAAATGAGAGCAGAAGAAAAAGAGACACCAAGAATATTGAGAGAAGATGAAGGGTTGATTTTTGTATTGTTGAAGAATAAGGGATAGTCCGCTGGGAGATCCTGACGGGTAGATAGATGGAGAAATTGGGTTTTGGAAGCATTAAAGTTAACAAGGTTTTCTCTGCCCCAATTGGAAATAGTATTTAGATCAGAATTTAAGAGTTCTATGGCTTCATTACGTTTGTCGTTGAGGGATTGCTGGCTGGGGCGTTCTGAAAAAGTAATGGAGTAGTGTAAGGTTGAGTCGTCTGCGTATGAATGGATGGGAATTAAGGTACAGTTAAGGAGATCATTTATAAAAAAAAAAGAGAATAGGAGATAGGACAGAGCCCTGAGGAACACCGGAGTTTATAGGGTATCACATTGCTGGTTTACACACCTATAGCCAGACAATTCAAGAGGGGCGACAGGTAGTAGCTGAGAGTGACCGTTTCCAGGAGATAAGGAGAAAGAGAGAGAGATCATGTTAACTGACCCAGTGGTTCCTCGTAAAATAATAAATGTGTTCTTATAGAACAGACTAAAGAGAAATAGACTTGACTTAAGAAACAAAATAAAGGGATGATGTGTTCACAGAGTATTAGTGGCCATTGATAGAAAAGGCTCCATGCCATTAGCTACCAAATAGATAGGATCTTATAGTAAGAGATTTAATTAAAGTAAGAGGGATTGACATTTGAAAGCAACTATAGGGCTCAGTGGGAATAAAAGATAGTTGCAGATAGATGAGCTTCAGCTTAGGGATATAGATATATATAGGAAGGACACCAGTCCGAATGTGAAGGACACTAGTCCAAGAATTAAACTATATCTTATGTTGTGGAGGAAATTGAATTAATAATCTTATTAATGGTTAGTCCGTCGGTTGAGCGTCGATAGAGAATAAGCCTAAAGTAGAATCTTTGAATTAGTGTTAAAGTAAGGACGTATCTATTGCGTTAAGATATTATGTACGTATCCGGGAATAAGTGTAACAGATAAAGAGTTCAATATTGTAAAGGATAAAGATTGTGTCCTACGTGGAGACTTAGATGACCTTCGGGTCTGTATTGTATTAGGGTTAAGATTTTGTGTTGTATTAAGATAATTTATGTTCAGGTGTAACGGACTACGCGTTCGATGCTGTAAAGGGGTGGTGAGATAAAGATTATACCATTTGTGGGGAATTAAGTGGTCTACGGGCCAGTGCTGTATTCAGGTGTTGTATTGTATTAGGGTTAAGATATTGCGTTGTATTAAGAGAATTTATGTTCAGGTGTAACGGACTACGCGTTCGATGCTGTAAAGGGGTGGTGATATAAAGATTATATAATTTGTGGGGAATTAAGTGGTTTACGGGCCAGTGATGTATTCAGGTGTTGTATTGTATTAGGAGGATTTATGTTCGTAACGCCCCGGTCTTATAGATAGACATCCAGGGGCTCGGTAAAGGTTATATTATTTAGGAAATAGCATTTGTGATTTAGATTTACGAATAAGAGTCTTTGGTCAGAGAAGCCCTGGTCTCTTAGTTAGACATCCGAGGGCGTTGTAAAATATATTAGTTGAGTCTGGTAACCTGCAATGGATCGAAGTCGAAGTGAGTCATTACCTGAATAGCGGGAATCCAAGTAGATGGTAACGGGAGCTCTCAAGTTCCAATGTACTATCTGGTGTGGGTCAACGAACTATTCAATTCGTGTATTAAACTCATTTTGGCCCGAACAGGAAGTGGGTTACTGGACTCGTGTTAGCTTAAGAGTTGGGCTGTTAAATAAATATGCAAAACTCCAACAACTGTCTAATTATACCCCCACCTTACTAGTGTGCTTGAGCTTAGAAATTTAAGTACAACATTTTGGTGGCAAGCGGTGGGATTAGACAAATTGTCGGGTTGAGTATAAATTATATATCTAGCAGAACCGACATAATGGCGACAGTATTACCGTTCAGAGTATGGGAAGAGGGGAAAGAAGAAATTGAGCTATGGATTGAACAAATAGAATGTCAATTCACTCTACTTAAGGTAGGAGATGATGGGGAAAAAATCGCCTATGGAAAAGCACACTTAGGCAAGGCCCTAAACGACGAAAGAGTACGTCTAGAGGGACTAGTATCGGGGGAGAAGTGAAGGCCGCTCTAATCGAGGAGTTTGGCCGAGAAACCTCCACAAGGAAGGCCCGAGAGAAACTAAAGACGATGAAACTGGACGGCCAGAATGTGAGAACCCTGAGGAGGGGAATCACGAAGTATGTCAAACTCGCGTTTCCACATATGAACCAAGAGAGTCAGGAAACAGAAATTAGGGAGATCATGATTCAAGCAAGTCCTGTGGAAGTGAAGAAACATTGCATCATTCATGAAGTGACTACCACAAAGGAACTCATGGAGGTGATCAAAAAAGTAATGGAGGCCCGAGAAGTAAGAGAGGAGAAAAAGAAAGGGGAAGAGGAAAATCCGAACAAAGGGTATCCAAGAACAATGGTCCGATGTTTTGTATGTAGGCAAACCGGACACCTAGCTAGGAACTGTTCTAACCGACCCCAAACCCAAACCCCTAGATTTAACTCAAGGCCCCCACTCCAAAATGATCGACCCCTTCCCAGGGTTACCGACCCAAACCAGGGCAGATTGCTCCCGGTCGAGTACCGAGAGATGGAAACCAAACCGAAAGTCACAATGCTGGAAGAGGAAGTAAATTGTCCTCTAATCCTCACATAGAAGGGCGATATAGTGATGTTAATATCTTAGAGAGACATACGCCTTGTGAAACTATCGTGATCAATGGGAAAGCCGCATATATGTTAATTGACGCAGGGGCTAATCAAAACTGTCTTTTGGAGAGTTTTTGGAGGAACAACCAGAGAGAAATAGGGACGTTACAGCAGACTAGTATTCAGTTGTCAGGAGCTGGTGGTCAACCATTGACCATCCTAGGGTGAATTAATTCGGTAGTGATACAGTGGAAGGGAATTAAATTCACCACTAATTTTTGTGTACTATCGGGAAAATCTAATAGCGGAGTTGATGGGTACTTGGGAATTGACCTTATGAGCCAGTTGGGGGTAGCTATACAGTGTGGGCCGAAAGATACAACGACGACCCTCCGACCACAGATGGTAGCTACCACGGGAAAACTTTCTATTCCCCCTAGATCTTTGAGAATGATAGAGATTCCTAAGCCCCAGGGAATGACAGCCAGGATTTTTTAACCTGATACCCAGAATAAAGTAAGAATATCCCCCACCTTTATTACTACCGAGCAGAGGAGACTAGTCCTTGCTAACTTTGGCGATGAGACGATCAGTTATCAGAAGGGAACACTCTTAGGACAAGTTACACCCGCACAACCCACCACCATTGGAACAAACGGACCTGTTAACTTACCTGAAATCCCGAAACAACTGACGTCCGATCAGGCCACTACCTTACATGAATTACTCTGGTCTTACAGAGACATCTTTGCTCAAGATGAAGGGGACCACGACTCAGCCCGAACCCGACACACCCATGATATCCATAATCAAGGGCCCCCTATTAGACAACCGTACCGGCGACAAAATCCCATCATGAGACAAAAAGAAAAAGAACAAGTAGAAGAGATGCTGAAACAAGGAATAGTAGTGGAATCCTACAGTCCGTGGTCGTCTCCCGTAGTCTTGGTAAAAAAGAAAGATGGGTCCACTAGGTTCTGTGTAGACTATAGGAAATTAAATTATGTCACCATCAAAGATACCCAACCTCTACCTCGCATCGATGACTCGCTAGAATCATTAAATGGGTCAACCTGGTTCTCTACCCTAGACTTACAAAGTGGTTATTAGCAAGTACCAGTTAGGCCAGAGGACCAGGAGAAAACCGCATTTGCCACGAGCAAAGGGAAACTGTATCAGTTTAGGGTTTTGCCCTTTGGAGTTTGTAATGGACCAGCCAGTTTTACTAGGGTCATGGACGAAGTACTGAGGGGGTTGGCATGGAAGACTTGCTTAGCTTACCTAGATGACATTGTTATTTTTTCAAATAACTGGGAAGAATATATTAACCGACTACAAGAGGTATTGGAGAGAATTAGGAGGGCGGGACTAAAATTGAAACCATCTAAATCCCAACTAGGGGCACGCGAGGTGGTATACCTAGGGTATGTAGTTTCAAAAAAAGGTATCCAACCGGACCCCCTCAAGGTCAAAGCTATCGCAGAAATTACACCCCCTACCACTGTAAAAGGGATCCGAGCGTTTCTGGGGATGGCTTCCTATTATCGGAAATTTATACCAAATTTCTCGAAAATTGCTAGACCCATGACCAAGAGATTGGAAAAAGGACGAAGGTTTGACTGGGATCAGGATTGTCAAACAGCTTTTGATCACTTGAAGAAAAACTTACTTCTAACCCTATAGTCTGTCACCCCGACTTTACCAAGCCCTTTCAACTATATACCGATGCTTCCGATGAAGGACTAGGCGCTGTCTTGGCTCAGAGAGTTGACGGGAGAGAGGGCATAGTGGCATGCGCCAGCCGGACGCTAAACAAGGGCAAAACAAATTACAGCGTCACCAAAAAGGAATGTCTAGCTCTAGTTTGGGCTGTGCAGTATTTCCGTTCCTATTTAGCCGGGGTCCATTTCGAATTTATCACGGACCACCATAGTTTGCAATGGCTCCGAAAGATGAAAACGGAAGATGGGTTATTTGTTAGGTGGAAGGGGATTTTGGAAGAATATTCCTTTCAAGTTAGACATAGACAGGGAAAATTGCACACTAACACCGATGACCAATCTAGATTACCGGTAGCCCCCGTTCAACCCCCTTCACCTGGCCAGGATCAGACTAATCCGGGGTGTAGAGACAAGTTAAAATTTTCCGAGGGAGCCTGGAGGGATTCCAAGGATCGGGTGGTGTTAGACTATCTTGAGGCCAAACACATGATACAACTCCTTCACGGTCAAGAGGGTATGGGGGCTCATTTGGGATAGCCTCGAGTCCTGAAGCAATTTAATGAAAGGTACTGGACTTCAAGAGCCGACCAAATTGTCAAGGAAGTCATTCAAAATTGTTTGGGATGTCAGAGAGGGAAGGATGGCCGAGGACCGTAACAGTCGCCTGGACATATTCTAGCAGGGAAACCATGGGAGAGTTTATCGGTGGACATTATGGGACCTCTACCCAGACAGTCGAACAAAAGGTATATTTTGACCTGTGTAGACGTCTTCTCCAAGTACACGGTTGCTTGTGCCATCTCGGACAAGAGAGCCGAAACCGTAGCTAAGGTTATCCTGGTGAAACTTATCTTTGTGTATGGAACACCGGGCTGTATTCTGAGTGATAGGGGGAAAGAGTTTAATAATGAAATTTGGCAACACTTGGGGGACACTTTGGGCTACCAGATGCAACACACGTCTCCGTATCATCCCCAAGGGAACAAGGTGTGTGAAAGGAACCACAGGGTACTAGCTAACTGTGTCCGTGCTGGTCTGAGCTCACATGGGGAAGAAATATCCCGAAACTGGCCGGAACTACTGCCCAAAATTATCTGGGGAGTGAATACCACGATTTGTAGGACTACTGGGTATTCTCCCTACGAAACTATTTTCGGAGTCACTCCAGAATTGCCTCAGGAAAGACTTTTTCCCTATCCCATTCATTCCACCAAGTACTCAAAACCGGAACAATATCTGAAAGAGAAGAGGGGGCGAAGACGACAAATTCATACCCAGGTGATGCAACAACAGCCTACTAAACTTAATCTTAATAACCCATATTACCGAGGGGAATATATTCTGCTGAAGAGACATAATCCCACCCGAACAGGGAAACTAGAGGAGAAATACGAGGGACCTTTTAAGATTGTAGAAATAAATGGGCCAAGTCAGGTGCTGTATATGCATCATGGTGGTATTGTGTCTGCTACGCACATCCGCAATACAAAAAGGTACGAGGGTATTTTACCCACAGACCTGAGTAACTGGAATGGGGGGGAAGAAAGTGAGGAAGTGATGGAATCTGGGGCAGAGCTCCCATTCCATGGCTCAAGTGGTCGCCACCGGGAAGGTGATAATTCCAGAAGTAAAGATACTGAGGGCTTCCCGTTCTGGTGGTCTTACAATAGTAAACAAAACAAGAGTCTTTCCGGGTCGGAGGAGGGCGAGGGAGCCGAAGAGGGTACTACGGGTGGAGAAAGAGAATATTATGGACGTAACCGCGACAATAAGTCTACGGTCCCAGACAGCGACATTTCAGTTATCCCGGGATAATTTTATGAGAATCTCAGCAGTGAAGGAGAAAACTTTCACGCAGAAGAGACCAAAGAGACAGTATTTCCTGGGGATAAAACTCCACTGGACTCGTCGGCACCTAAGTGTAATAAAATATGAGAGAACAAACCGACAGGCTTTCCGGATAACACACAGACCTAATCCCCTTGGCCAATGGGCCTCACGGAAACCATTACACGAAGTGGTAAAATTAGCCGTCCACCAATACGGTACCCGGACAAGACTATAAATAGGATCCCCGAGGCGCGAGCTTGCCAGTTAAAAGGCACCATGCCTCTCCCAACTGATCCCCAATACCGACTCCGTCGACTTATAGCAATTGTCGACGGTAAAGGACAAAGAGTGCAGACTACCAGAGCTTTTAAGCAATTTCTCAGTAACCCGGGGCAAATTTTGTTGGCTAAAACTGCGGTTGGGAACCAGAATCCAGCAGTACAATTACATAAGTGTATCTGCGAACATGGTGCACTAGTGGAGTGGCAGAGCGATGGCAAGGACTATAAGGGAGTAGTATTATGGCGATCAGGAGCTCACCTTGATTTAGTAGATGATAAAGTAGAAAGATGGCCGGCCAATCAGCGTGCTCCTTTTGGCCGAGCCTTGTGGCCAGATAACGTGGACATTCCAGGCATGACTTCCACCGTCCGCACCCCTCCTCACTCTGCCAATCAAAATGCTCCATTGTCGGAGCCGCAATATGCCCGTACAGCCTCGTCCCAAAACTCGCTATCGCTCTCTCCACAGGCCGTCCCTTCAGCTTGCAATATGTCAAATAATTCAGTGCCAGCCCTATACTTCCGTAAGCCACGAAAAGTCAATTGCAATCGAATTCCGGGCACATACTATGGAGAGAAAGTAGCCGAGGAGGCCAAGTTGAATGTGCAGCAAGCGCGTGCCAAGCAGCAGATAGCCGTGCGAGCCAGCCAATCACAGCGCCCCAAGGCATGCCTCGTGCCAGGTGGCAGGCCTATATAAAGGGGGGGGGGAATGGAGCTCCCGGGTTATTCAGGCACCGGGCACCACTGGGGCAGCTCGCCACAGCCCAGCCTCTCTCTCTCCCCAAGGCACCTCAGGAAACTTGGCTTACCCTACTACAGCCTTCCAGCCCACCTCAACAGTTCCTGTGAATACTCCCTCGGGCCTGGCCTCACTCTCACCTATGTGGAGATTACATCATCAGTATCCCTCCGCCTGGCGTCATATTGCTGGTTTACACACCTATAGCCAGACAATTCAAGAGGGGCGACAGGTAGTAGCTGAGAGTGACCGTTTCCAGGAGATAAGGAGAAAGAGAGAGATATCATGTTAACTGACCCAGTGGTTCCTCGTAATATAATAAGTGTGTTCTTATAGAACAGACTAAAGAGAAATAGACTTGACTTAAGAAACAAAATAAAGGGATGATGTGTTCACAGAGTATTAGTGGCCATTGATAGAAAAGGCTCCATGCCATTAGCTACCAAATAGATAGGATCTTAAAGTAAGAGGGATTGACATTTGAAAGCAACTATAGGGCTCAGTGGAAATAAAAGATAGTTGCAGATAGATGAGCATCAGCTTAGGGATATAGATATATATAGGAAGGACACCAGTCCGAATGTGAAGGACACTAGTCCGAGTATTAGGGAAATATATATAGGAAGGACACCAGTCCGAATGTGAAGGACACTAGTCCAAGAATTATACTATATCTTATGTTGTGGAGGAAATTGAATCAATAATCTTATTAACCCACTGAGCACCAGCAAAATATAAATAAATGTACATCCAGTGACTGGCCGATTTTGCCAAAAAAAAAATCTAAAATGGAAGAAAAATGTGAGAAAAGAAACAAAAATACTCACCTCGGTCATTTGGGGGTCGTATGGGGGGGGGGGGCAGCCTCATACATCAGCTGGCGCCGGGCGGCCTTCAAACTTCCCGCCCGGTCAGCCATAGTTGAGCGCGGCAGCATGGCAGATGTACGATGCGGCCAGTTTTCGAGTGACAGTTAATTACACCACCCGATCATCATGTGTGCCTTCATAGTTCATATATTAGCAACATGTATCACATAATGTCATTGTGAGTGAAGTTACAGTGTGACAAGTGCTTAGATATGTCTTGTAAAGTGAACACGAGTGGCAAGACCGTGGTGTGTCTCCGTTGCCATGGAGACTGGCGGACATCATGGTCTGGGACAATAACAGAACGCACGAACTGACACACACCCAGCTGACTGACACGCGCCACCAACACTTTCCCTTTTCTTGCGTTTCTCTGTTACTCCCCTGCTTTATTCAGTTTTCATGTCACTTCCTCTCTTTATTCAGTTTATTACTTTATCATAATTATGTTTGATAGTTATAGAATATGAGTTTCACACATTGTTTTATGCGGCACCAACACTGTCCCATTTCTTGCGTTTCTCTGTTACTCCCCTGCTTAATTCAGTTTTCATGTCTCTTCCCCTCTTTATTCAGTATATTACTTTATCATATGTTTTATAGTTATACAATATGAGTTTCACACATTGTTTTACGCACGTTTGACTTAGAAATAGTATATATTTACACTTATTGGTGTCCGTCACTGTTTTACATATATTTGAGTGTCAATATCACTTACATATTGTGTTCGGCACTTTGTATAGCCTATATTTATTATTTACACTTGGTTTTTATACACACACTTCACATTTCATAGCGTCTTTTATCGCAGTCTTTGAGTACAGTTTTAAAAATGCTCAAGGGTGTGATACTCCCTGAAGCAGTCCGGGAAACACAGTCCAACATCACATTCTGGGCTCATATACCTGTTATCTGATCTCACAGGCTCCCTCTGTGTCGTGTTGCTGCACAAATGACACCGTCTTCGGGGTTTGTCATTGTTTTCTGTGGACGGCACATATTCAGGGAAGTGGCGTTGTGTCAGCCTGGCAATCCCTTCTGCTGCTGGGCGTCGATGGGCAGGGGGTTCCTGGAAGTGGGGGGCAGTCATGTATTCCCTCAACACCTCCCTGGACAACTCGATGCAGAAGTTCTCCATCGTTTCCTGCTTGCCGGTGATTGTTGAGTAGAGGATATGGCTGTTATAGAGGGTGAGATCGAGGAGGTGGAAGAATAACTTCTTATACCACCTCATCGTCTTCCTTGCACACTCACATGACGAGATGACAGCATCTGATTTGTCCACCAGCCGCATGTTGATGTTATAATCACAGATGGCCAAAGGTTTCTTGATAACTTCGCCAGTTGCTCTGTCACGATGTGTGCTGTCTTGAAAGATGGGATGGTGGACTGTTGTGAGGAGGTTCACATCCTGGTTATCCATCCAGGACAACATGAGGACATTGTTAGCCTGCTTGTGGATGATGGAGCCCTTTTCCCGCCTGGGTGGTAGTTCGGGCATGAAGATCCGATTCCTCCTGACGGTGCCACAGCCTCCTGTAGTGCGGCTATGCAGGAACTTGGCAAGGGAGGGGCTGGTGTACCAGTTGTCCAGGTACAGTATGTGGCCCCTGTCCAGGTAGCCCTGCAGCATGGTGATGACGACGGCCCCAGAAATTCCATATGTCCTCGTTTCCACCAATTCAGTTTTAATGCCCATATACAGAATTAGGTCCTGGATGTAACCAGTTCGACAGTCACACATCATGAAGGTCTTCAGGCCATATCGATGTCGTTTGCTGGGCATGTACTGCCGGATGCCAATACTCCCCTCCACAGCAGCAAACTCTCATCAATAATGAGCTTCTGATGGGGTTTGAAGGCGGCAGCAAGCTTCAGCTTCAGGTACTCATATGTGGGTTTTATTCTCTCCATGGGGTACTTCATTGCTCTGGGTTGACTTTGATTTTTGGTGTGGGCTGCAGGCTGTCGATGAAATGGAGGTTCCCCATTATGGCCGTGAACCTATTTCTGTCATTATTTGGCCAAAAATAGGGGTTCGGACGAGGGGATCCCAGGACCAGTACTTTTTTTATGGAGGATTTCCTTGTGACCCCCATCAGCATTACAATGGCCAAGAATGTGTAAAACTCTGGGACATCTAGGGAGGACCATGACAGCCTTGCAGAGTATTTTGACTGCTCCTTGCCAGCCATGAAATAATAATTGTACCAGTTGGTCTGGTCAACAATTAGACCCACGAGATTTGTAGTGAAGAACTGCCTGAAGATCTCCAGTCTCGTGGTCTGCCGCCCCTGGTTTGGGAGCATAGGGCCGGCAATCCCAGCGTCCACAAAGTTGTAGTCGGTGGGCACAAACTTGTCTCCATCGACCCAATCCCACACGTCGCGTTGAGCGGCACCTTCGTCACCAGAGTCGTCAGGAGGGGAGTCACCATCAGGGCGGCGGGGGGGATCTGCCCTGCCTCTTGCCCCTCTTGGCCCTCTTATCCCTCTTGCCACTCTTGCCTCTCTTGCCCCTGCCCTCAACCTCGGCCGAGCCGACCTAGCCCTTGCTCTCGCACCGCCAGGGGTGGGGCGTATTAGGGTCACCTTAGACACCCTTCGGCCACGGCCACGCACAGGACCACGGGTACTCCCACGTATGTAGATAGGGCGTTGCGCATGATCAGGGCGGTGTGGCGATGCAGGCGGTGATGGTGTCTGAGTGTCGTGTCTGTGGGAGATCCCAGGCTGAGGAGAAGGTACAGGTGAGTATGGTAGTGGTCCGGGAGGTGATGGTGGGGGCGAGTCAATCCGGGGTGATGAGGGAAACAGGCGGCGTGCAGCAGGGCCTTGGTGGCGGCGTGGGTGGCATGGTGGAGAGGATTCGAGGGCAGGCATATCCTCATCTGTTGCTTCTGAAGAAGAAGTCAATGGCTGCGCTGCTAATATGGCTGCACCCCTGCGCAAGCCATAGAAAGTGTGAGGGGTTGGTGCTTATAGTGGAGAGGAAATAGGGGGTGGTGGGGAAGGCAAACGCGGGGAACACCACCACGGCGAGGCACGTGTGGCGTCGGAGCTTGACCCACCTCCTCCTCCTCTCCGTCCTCCTTCTCCCCATCATCCTCACCTCTTCTCTTCTCAGCCCTACGATGAGAAAGTGGAATGTTGATGAAGGCCATGGGGTCTGGGTCATCTTGCTCATCCTCTTCCCCACTTGCTGGGGACTCCACTATGTCACGGGGGGGGAGTAGGGGAACGATAGCTACTCGCCTCCCTTTGTTGTAACCTGGCGTACCGTTCAGCGATAGGGAGATAGGGTTCCTCGTCATGCATTTCATCATACTCGGCCACAGTAGGACTATATTCGTTCTCTGAATCGTCATTGGATGATCCAGTGTCACTATCAGGCACATCACTCTCTTCAAGTATGGGCAAGGCATCGGCCAGGGATATTCCCCTGCGTGGGTAACGGCGTCGTAAATCCGACATGGTGTTGCACTCGCGAGATGTATGGGTAAACTGACTTTCCTTTGTCACACACATCCCTTTTCCCAACAAACCGAGATTTGTGGGTTGCCATACATTGCCTACATCCTAAGAATATCCCCTACAATTATCAAGCCTATAGCTACCATAGGACAAGAGTAAATAAGGTCCGAATTTGCGGTGAAATCAGTGGGTACTAATCAGCCATTAATCCGCCCACCACCACCCGCCCGGCAGGACTTGGGGGATAGCTAAGCATGGACAAGTAATGCGTACATCCTTAGGAATATCTCATACAAATCTCAAGCCTATAGCTACCATAGGACAAGAGTAAATGAGGTCGAAAGTCGTATGAGATAAGTGGGTACAGTAGTTTTCATCACCTCCCCCGCATGACCACCAGCCCAGCAGCACTTGGGGGACAGCTGCACATGAACTAGTAATGCGTACATCCTAAGAAATATCCCATACAAATTTCAAGCCTATAGCTACCATAGGACAAGAGTAAATAAGGTTGAAAGTCGTTGGGAGACAAGTGGGTACAGTGTTTTTCATCACCTCCCCCGCATGACCACCCGCCCGGCACCACTTGGGGAACAGCTGAGTATAGCATTGTGATGCACACATCCTAAGGAGTGTCTCACACAAATTCAAGCCTATAGCTCCCATACGGCCGGAGTAGATAAGGTTCAAAGTCGCGGTTAAATAAGTGGGTAAAGTGGCGCCACTAATCCCACCACCACCACCCACGCAGCATGGCTGGCCGGTTCCCGCATACCGTCCCTGTTCGCTCACACTCTACGGTACCTCCCCTACCATTCTCAAGTCATTTCCTACCATACGAGCCGAATAATAGAGGTTTTAGTGGCCGACGCAATGTTCGCGTCGCTGGGGTCTAGCTTTACATACATTGCCGACGCAAACAGTGCGTCGCTGGAGCTCAGTGGGTTAATGGTTAGTCCGTCGGTTGAGCGTCGATAGAGAATAAGCCTAAAGTAGAATCTTTGAATTAGTGTTAAAGTAAGGACGTATCTAATGCGTTAAGATATTATGTACGTATCCGGGAATAAGTGTAACAGATAAAGAGTTCAATATTTTAAAGGATAAAAATTGTGTCCTACGTGGAGACTTAGATGACCTACGGGTCTGTATTGTATTAGGGTTAAGATATTGTGTTGTATTAAGAGAATTTATGTTCAGGTGTAACGGACTACACGTTCGATGCTGTAAAGGGGTGGTGAGATAAAGATTATACCATTTGTGGGGAATTAAGTGGTCTACGGGCCAGTGTTGTATTCAGGTGTTGTATTGTATTAGGGTTAAGATATTGCGTTGTATTAAGAGAATTTATGTTCAGGTGTAACGGACTATGCGTTCGATGCTGTAAAGGGGTGGTGAGATAAAGATTATATCATTTGTGGGGAGTTAAGTGGTCTACGGGCCAGTGTTGTATTGTATTAAGAGGATTTATGTTCGTAACGCCCCGGTCTTATAGATAGACATCCAGGGGCTCGGTAAAGGTTATATTATTTAGGAAATAGCCTTTGTGATTTAGATTTGCGAATAAGAGTCTTTGGTCAGAGAAGCCCTGGTCTCTTAGTTAGACATCCGAGGGCGTTGTAAAATATATTAGTTGAGTTTGGTAACCTGCAATGGATCGAAGTCGAAGTGAGTCATTACCTGAATAGCGGGAATCCAAGTAGATGGTAACGGGAGCTCTCGAGTTCCAATGTACTATATGGTGTGGGTCAACGAACTATTCAATTCATGAATTGAACTCATTCGGCCCGAACAGGAAGTGGGTTACTGGACCCGTGTTAGCTTAAGAGTTGGGCTGTTAAATAAATATACAAAGCTCCAACAACCGTCTAATTATTCCCCCACCTTACTAGTGTGCTTGAACTTAGGAATTTAAGTACAACTTATATATATATATATATATATATATATATATATATATATATATATATACTGTATACATGAATAGTCTGCTATCTCACGTTAAGGTATTATGTGCGTGTTTTGTTAACCTTTTCACGCTCATATGACGCAGAGGTTGCCAGATTAGCAATAAGAAATAGAGTTCTCTCACTCTTATAATTACCTCCCCAAAATTTATTTTCTGCCCACAGCTAACTCAAAGACAACTGCAGAGGTTGAAGTAACTAAACTAAAGGTTTCTAAATACCCCTGATGGTAACAAAGGCTTTAAAGTATCCCTAATAGGCTCAACATCGCGTCATATGTCAGAGAGGGTTAATACTTATATAACCTTAATCGATTAAATTATTGATCGCAACTGTGCAGGTCACATCATATACCATCTACGAAAACACACATATTACAGTAATCACACAGCATTACAGAACAGTTACAGGGCGGGTGCCCAACCCCGAAAAGGGTTGAAATAGGGGAGCTATCCCCCCGCCAAAGGCGGCTTTCTAGGGCCTTTCCTAGCTGATGCTGAGAGGATTGGGTTCTAGTCATGTGGTGATGGGCTGGTCTATCAGAGTGAGAACTGAGCGATCTCTGCCATACCCATAGCTTACTCTGATATATTTTCTAGATCTCAAGTGACGGCGTCTCTTGCGTGGATTGACCTCCTAATCTACCAAGATTGGAAGCCAAAGCGTCACATTTTTCCTTTGCCCCTCAACTTTCTCTTCATAATTGCTGAGGGGCACAGGGCCCTGGGTGGGGCTTTGGTTTCCCGGGCGTTTCCGCACCCTCCTCAGCTCCCCGCCATGGAGTGACTTCGGTCACCCAGGTTTTATTGTGGTCGGCGGGGAGGGTTCTGTGGGGGCGCTCGGTTGCGGCCTTGGCCTTGCTCGGGGCCTTGGGGCTGTTCGGCCAGGCAGCTTGGGGAAAAACAACAACTACAACAACAGTTACAGGTTAACCCTTCCAGAACGAGTATGTGTTCTTCACCACAGTTATATATTATGAACAAAAATTAATTCTTTCAATACACTGATTCCTATTACTGAGAAACATTAAACGAATTTCATAAGCTCTGGAAAGGTTCTCGAAGGCTATCGGTTATAAATGTATCGCCAATCACAGCTGCTGCAGGTCCGACAAATGATATCCAATTATTTTGATTGTTGGATAATGGGCCACAGCAAACAATATAACTCTTGCCAGGCACCACAACGTCATTTAAACTCCTTACTTGTTCTACCTGTTGAACTTGGATGCCTTCCTTTAGCGAATGTAATCACTTGACTGAGCACAATAGGTATATGTGCCTCATTACAAGACACTTATCACGTCTACAACACAAAATCCCTTCTATAATCTCACCTTCTACTGAGTTGTTTGGAGCTCCTCAGCAATTGTGTCATATAGAACCAATTAGGTTTTCTTTGTTTACAGTTCATAATCTCAGGGTTATCATAAAGTAGTATGTTATGTGTTTAATTTAGTCACCCTTATTGCATTGCTGCAGGATTCCATGTTATATTATTCCCTGTACCTGCACACTCCTTCACTGACTCGGTTTACTCAGACAACAGGCAGCTGTCACTTGCAACTCAGCTCTCGACCTGTTAACATCTACTGTATTATATACCTACGGTTATTATACTAATAAACCAAACTGTGTCTATTACTTCAACTCATTTAATAACATAGAACAACTATAACCACTAATTTGAGTAGGCGTTTGCAAATATGGACAATTGAATGTGACATGCCTAATATGTGCAATAGCCTACATGTCATCTCGATATTCTGTTAATCTACGATGTAGAATCCATAAGCAAGTTGTTTTACTGTATATGCATAATTAACCTGAAACCTATAAAGTATATACAATATTTTTCCCCATTCAGCAGTTAACTATGCCTCCTCCCCTTTCCACGGCTTTACTTCGTCAAAGGAGAGACAACCAAACGTGAACTTTTGGACTGAGTCAGAAGAGGCAGCTTGGTTGAGAGTGGAACATGGGATTCAAAGAGAAGTTTCCAGGACACTAGTGCTGACTGGCTCTCAACTGTAATGGCCCAAGTATAAAGAGGCTTTGGTCGAAGCTATATTAGTCGAGTGACTTTTAATTTGGTTTGCTCGCTCGCTTGATCTCTCCCGCATTGAATGTATATTATGTGTTATCTGTCTTTCTGCCTTATTGTACCTGTCTATTTGTTTGTGTCTGCCTGCATGTCTGTATAGACTGGAAGAACCGTATAGTGCCGACCATCATAGAGAGGTTGGTGATGAAGGAGAGTGGTGGTAGGGGGATTGATGCTGTTCTGATGTATCTCAGTCTCACACACTTTCTCTCTCTCTCTCTCTGTACTGGAATGACCTTACTATGCCTACTCGTATAAGTAGTTTAGGTAGCTGCTGTTTTAGTTGGATTGTTAATACTCTGTATACATCTGATTGTCTGTGCCTACTTATCTATGTTTGCCTGTTTGTCTGCCAGGCTGTCTGTGTATCTCTCCAATTAATCTCGTGCATAGGTTACTCTAGTTTTATCTCATTTAATCTTACTTGTCCTCTCCTTATCTTATTTAATCTTACTTGTCCTCTCCTTATCTTATTTAATCTTACTTGTCCTCTCCTTATCTTATTTAATCTTACTTGTCCTCTCCTTATCTTATTTAATCTTACTTGTCCTCTCCTTATCTTATTTCGCTTAAATCTCCCCGCTATCACACTGTATTTCATAAACCTGTTTCGCATAAAGTACACTGACACATGTATATGTTCTTTAATAACAAAATGTATCATCTTAGCTTCATCGAAAAACGCAGCTGCAAACTTTCAAATCAAATATATGAGTTTTTTATACATACGGTTTATTAGAAACAAATTAATTTTTCCTTTTTAATTTAACCTAACCGAAATACATAATAGTTCTGTATGATCATTTTATGTGTGTGGTATAGGTGAATGATATTGGCATAATATAATAATTAGTAGTTAATTACCATGAGAATGGAGAAGACATGAAAATACGTTAATTAGAAAAGGGCAAAAATATAGAAAACAATAATGAAATAGAGAGATTGAACGAAATAAAGATAAATTAACACTGTGAGGAAATTAGAATAACTTAAACTGAATAAGATTTGTTTGTAATTGTTGGTAACAAACTGAACATTAACAAGTTGTTCCTTAAACCTTTTTCTTACTGAACATTGTTTTAATGACAAGTAAATGAGAGAGAGAGAGAGAGAGGAGAGAGAGAAACAAAACCATCTAGACAACCTAAACAACAATAAGGCAACGCTGCATTATACTGTATAACTCCTAAAATCAAGAAAGTAACACTGAATAAACTACATTTAATACCCTGCTCATAAAACAACACATCTACTGTACATCAGGGATTATGAGGTGAAAACCAATACATCAGAGTTTATCACTGCCGTCAGCCCTCTAGTATCTCTCCAGTTCATTACACCGGATATATACTCATTACAAACTGTTATTTCATGAGAAACAAGAGCCAAGTTATTGTCAGGTTCACATCATCAGCCTGTTTTGTATATAGGTGTATATTGAAATAGGAAAGAGGTTAATATCTTGTATATATACTTACATATCTTGTATACAGGTGAATTTTAAGGGTGTGTCCGTTTATCTGTGTGTCTATATTTTTCGTTTTAACCCCTCAGTCTAAGGAAGTTACACCATCACCACCACCACCTACACCACCACCACCTACACCATATTTATACAACCATTGTACCAGCACAACTCTTCCATCGCCGACAACAACACAACTATAAATACTTATACCATCAACAAAAAACCACAACAAAACCATTAAACCAACTTTGTAACTAGGTCTGTTTCTATTAAATAACACTTTGTGAAAATATAAACGACCACGGCTTCAAAAAACAAGTCAACGTTTAGACATATTAATGGCACACAGACACACACACACACGGAGGGAGAGAGAGAGAGAGAGAGAGAGAGAGAGAGAGAGAGAGAGAGAGAGAGAGAGAGAGAGAGAGAGAGAGAGAGAGAGTCTGCCTACATTTAGGTTTCGGTATTGGTTTAGTGCGTAATGTAATTCAGTTAACATATAATTAATCGTAGTAATATGGTAACATCATATTTTCAGGGGTAGCTAAAATACAAACAATTACGATCACATGAGATTAGGAGTCAGGACGAAAGAAAAGTATATGTTATAGAACAATAATGAACACGTACCTCAACAAAGCACTCCAGAAAGTAGACACGAATAAGGAAGGAAACATGACCATGGATGTGTACAAATATATAGACACACAATGGTGAAAGTATTATACATGATCACACATAATATGATCAATTAACATTAATGGTAGGAGTTATGGACACAAACAATAATGAAGGTAAGTATAAACAAACGAACAATAATATGAAATTGTAAAAGCAGATAAAATCATTCTTGGCATATTCTTCCCTTCCATTTCCTTAGTTTTGGTGCCTAAATGTCATATTTGCGTTCCCTTACTGTTTCATTAGTTTTTATACCATTCCTATAACATACCAGTCTTTTTGTACCTGTTTTTGTTCTGCTTTATATTGTAGTTACGAAATATTTGTCTTCTCTGTATTATGCACTATTCTATATTCATTTAAGTTTTAGTCTGATTCCCATAAATATGTCTCCACTTTTTTTTGTACCTCTCCCTTGTTTTCATAAGTCTATAAAACCATATATTTTTAATATCTCCAAGTCTAATACTCTATCGTGTAAGCATAGTGAAAACATTAGTGCACAGTATTTCAATCTAGTCTTATGTTGCATCCCCTGTATAGTTAACAATAATAATTATAATCGTCTGGTTACTTGCACAGACCCCGTATCTCTCCCTTCGAAAATTCAAAGCGCTTAACCTTCTTTAATCAACCAGAAACCATTGACCATCCCCCTTGCTCAAGGGGAGACGGTAACCGCCAGCTATATCACAGAAAACACTTTTCAACCATAGCGGGGCTTGAACGCGAGTCTGCAGCATGGGAAGCAGACACGCTATCAACTGAAGTTACTCATCATTTCCGTGTAATATCAGAAGATATGATGTTATCCCTTGTTACTCCGATATTAACTTTACTTGATACAAATTTGTTATTCTACAACCCCTCCTCCGTCCTCGTGGTTATTGCTCCCTCATATATATATATATATATATATATATATATATATATATATATATATATATATATATATATATATATATATATATATATATATATATTAATTTTAGAGATGGAACGAATATCAAGTTTCACTATTTGCGAATTCGAATACGAATGCGAATTTTAGTTGGTGAAATTCGCAAATTCGTATACGAATAGCGAATATTTCAGTCTTTCTTGAAGGATGAAATTTTCATCCTTCAAGAACTGGTAATTTTTGTTATATCACCAACAAACGTTAATTAAATTACTATGAAATTAATTACCGGAAGCCAATGACGATGTGAATGTGTAAAGCTGCGTGTTTCGTTACCACCACTGATTAGCCATTGGGCTTTTGGCAGAAAATGCCAAAAATTATCAGTGATATCCGAGACATGTTTACATACAGTAGTCTCATTGTCCAGCATATGACTGTTTCATAATCATCAGCCAACTTAAAATAGCCCTGTATAATATTTAATTATCACTAGAACAATACACTATATCATGTAGGAAGTCTTCTGGAGAAATAGGGCAAATTTATTAAACAATGCATGATAATCTAAAACACAAATGTATGATAGAATAGCATTGACAAATCGCTAGATCGTCACCAGACACTAAAAACTTGTGTCACTAGAAAACATATGTTTAAGTATCTAGAATAATCTTTAACAATCGAAAAATCTCTACAATTCCTTATAATAGGGAAAATAACTTGAATATCGCTAGAATTCATCACATCTTGATGTCGCTAGATGGAAGTGATTCGCTGGATCTAGCGGTAGCCGCTACATTGGCAACATGTACAGTACCAAGACCATTCCATCCGTTATAATGAACACGGTCATATTTCGAAACTATTATTTCGAAGTTCAGAGATCATCAGATTGGTTTAGAAGTCGATGTACACAATTTCAGTTCCATTAGTTTAAAAAAACATTCACATACTATGGTACTTAGAAGGTTTAATAAAGAAGCATTCCGTTCCCCGACATCGTACAAGCAAACGCTTCGTATATTTGGGTTTGGTGAACCGCTTGGGGTTCCCAGTTGTATATTAAAACATATTTATATTTCGCACACTCTTGATTTTAATATTTTATATTTTACATTTGTGTATGTCTTCTATTGGGTTCGTGAAAATATTCGCATGTTTGCAAATAGCTATGAATGGAAATTCGAATACAAATACGAATACGAATATTGAAAAACATAGCGAATATTCGCACATACGAATATGAAACGAATATTCGGTCCATCTCTAAATTATATATATATACTAGTGGGGGTACCCGGCGTTGCCCGGGTTTAAATTCTACTACCATAATCACCATCCACCTATCCATCCATCTATCCATCCATCCATCCATCCATCCATCCATCCATCCATCTATTCATCCTTCCATCCATCCATCCATCCATCCATCCATCCATCCATCCATCCATCCATCCATCTATCCATCCATCCATCCATCCATCCATCCATCTATCCATCCATCCATCCATTTATCCATCCATCCATCTATCCATCCATCCATCTACCACAATCATCACAATACTACTACTGCCATAATCACCGGCCTCGACCTCCCTGTGCTTCATTAAACGGCGACCTCGATTTCGGCCGCTAAATGACCTCCGATTTTGGATCTGACTTCATCTGTACCCCCATTTTGGGGGGCTGCGAACAACTTTCGTTCCATACACCTTTTCGATCGGAGGCCTCCTTCTGCCCCAAACGGCAATTTTTTCGCATTTTTTTCGCTCCCGTATACTACATAAGTTCTGCCGAAAATGTTATTAAACAAAAGTGTCTCTGATTTCCACTAAACTCGCCTAAAACCATCTCCAAAGCCTGGGCTTTCCAACGGTGCCCCACACTCCTACCTGGCACCAAAACTGTGGGAGGAGTTTAGTAACAAAGGTCGGGTAACTCGGGTAACTGAGAGACAGACAGACAGACAGACATTGACCTTTATTTATTAAGATATATATATATATATATATAGAACATCAGGTTGAAATATTTGCAACTCGTAATATAGTCTCTACTAAAATCCAGATATGGAGTTATAGACCGTAATATAGCCCAACAGGGTCACACCTAACACGTTCTTAATAGCACAAAAGAGGTATTCAATTATGTAATACAGAACTCAGTAACAACACACATATAATTCACAAATAGGTTTATTCTAGATAACGTCTAGCTTGAGGAGGCATAGACCATCTCAACATAATCATTTCTATCTCTAACTCACGAATATAGATTCGTAGTCCGGGATGAGATCTTACCTGAATAATTATCAGTAATAACAGGCAAGGAATGGAATGCATGGATAGTTTAGTTCATTAATGAGATTCAATCATGAAACAAATGTGGTTATAAATAAGGTAATAAATAGCAACTAAATTAAAACACGTAAATGGTAGTATCAACCCTTAACAATAATATCGATGTGAGTCGAGTGTCTTCCGTGAGTAATCAGCAACATAGATATTAGAGTACAATCTCAATATAAGAGACACGGGGTGAGTTGAGAATATAAACAAACACACAGGTAAGCTGGGTGAGTCACAATAGTGGGGGCGCGCTGTCCAGGTAGACGCGTATACTAAAGTGACCTTTCTCATTAACAGGGGAGGTCAGGTCATGAAGCTGGACTGCGGTGTTGGACAATAAGATTTAAGTTAGTGCAACTATGAACTTAGTTTCAGTAATATTCTTATGAGATTGGTGGCAGGATATTAATTAATTATTTGCACAAATTATTATAGTCATAACTTGAATTATGTAATTTATGATGGGAATCTTCTATTCACGTCAACGATCGATCGTAATAATAATAATCAGACTAAAAAAAATAATAATATAATAATACGTAATAATAACGAAACGGGCGGAGAAATTCAGATGTAAAGTTTAGTGTACAATTATGAATTAACTATAGGATAATATCTACTAATTTTACTTGAGAACAAATTATAATCAACTGAACGAAATTAGTCAACGAATGTTCTGGAAACGCTTATGAATTAATAGCATAGTGATAATTAACATAATATTAATTATAAAAGAAAATTAACGCACACGACAAAGTTGTGCTAAGGAAATACTTATTTCAGTATCACCAAGAGGTCTTAACGTTTTAACAGAGTCTTTAACCCCTCTTTGGCGGGGCCTGACTTAAGGCGACCTAGAGAACCAAGGACTATGCGGCGGGGCCCGACTTAAGTCGGAGCAATTTTGAGCACATAATTGGCTCTGAGAGAGAGATGAGCGGTGGGAGGAGCGTAGGTTGGCTCTGACCGTTCGGCACGGCTCCCGCACCGCGACTCCCTTCCCTTCCACACACATCCACACCCATTGTCTCGCTACACAGGGAATTATGTAATGAAATTACTGTATTTTAGCGATTTTTCCTCCGTGTTGCACAATCGTTGCAAGAGAACGCGTGGTCGTAGAAGGATGGTTCTGGTGTCATTGGAAAGCTCAATTATCGCCCTTTCACGGATACATAATTGTATTACGCTCTGGCTCTTGTTTATGCATGAAAAAGAGCACGGAAATAAGCTCGTTTAGGGTAAAACTACCCGCTTGGCAGGTAGTAGAAGTTACCGACCAGGCTGCTCCTTGAGTGTTAATGAACATACACTAGAATATGAGGTGTATGGTATGTGATGGAGAATTAAGTGACAGTATCTAGCGCAATGCTAGAATTCCTAAGCAGGAAGAATCAGAATTACTTACATCAGTAATCAAATGAACGTCAATACTAATTCATAAAATAATTACAAAGGCGATTATATAATCGAACGTAGTTTGGGAAGCTCGGGAAGAAATAAGTTTACGGGAATATTATAATAATTATAATTGAATATACTGAGATAACCTAGTTATGAAAATGGGCGTAGGTTCTAGGTAATTATTATGTATTAGGAAGGGAAATTAATTAAATCACGAAATACACTTCGACCACAACTCAAAACATACATAACAGAATACATATATTAGGAATATCTGTGAGTGCGTGACGAGGTGAATTAATGAACACAATTATATAATGTATGCGTAGGACGTTCTATAGAAGATAAATTAAGTAAAAGAGCTAGGACTTATACACAGATCTAGCAAGGACTTTATATTAGGTTCAGAAGGATTAACACAGTACGCAATGAAGGATCTTAGGCACAGATCTCAGAATAAATTATCACAACACGATTCACATATTTTACCTATACCTCGACAACAATAAGCACAACATAAGATACACAGGGACACTTAGGGTAATGTTGGAGGGCAGAGAGAGAGTACGAGTCTGGCCGACGTAGATCGTAGGTCCATGGAGCAGCACTTCAGGGGTGTAGGGCGTCACTCGAACAGTACTTCAGGTTCCAGACTTCAGGTGTGTAGGGCATCACTCGAGCAGGACTTCAGGGGGTACTTCAGGCAAGTACACTCTCCGGGCAGAGTAGGGGCAGGCTGGTACAAAGCCACTACTGTGATTAGCTACTCTGTTCCTTGTTCAGGTGTAGGGTAGTACCGCAGTTGAGGTTTGCATACTCTATAATTTCCTAGAGGTAATATGCGGCTATATTCTCGACTCTCGTTTACAAGGGCTCGAAGTCATAGGGATATGGGGAATTCGTTGTGATGGAGTTGTGAGGTAAATTACTTAGTCTAAGCCTTGAGGTTTAATATTTACATGATGGCATACCTCATAGGTATTATAATTAACACTTACCTAGGGTTTAATTAACTTATTAACAGAGAAATCTCCCTAAACATGTGTAGACCATTATTCGAGATCTGAGGTGAATGTGTTTATATCTCACTTGGTAGTCATAGTTGTAGGGAGGTTCTGGCATCTTTGTATCTGTCGTATCCGATGCTCTTGTTCACATCCATTTATTTCTGTAGGACTCGGGGCGTTGATGTGCAACTTGCATAAGCATCCTCTCGTCATATTGTAGATCTGGGCAGAGAGGAAATGCTGTGCTGTGGTTGGTTGTCCTGATTTGAAAGCCGGGAGGGGATTGGCTGATAGAATTTCCCATACTTGTAGAATTTCCCATACTTGTGGTTGGTGGTTGATGTCTTAGAGCACGGGGAAACATGGGTAACTCCTGTATTTGTTGAGGAAGGTTTCCCATGCTTGTGGTGGTTAGAAGGGGTGGCTCTGCTATTCTTCTTCTCCTCTCTTTTCGTTCTCCAGTCCTCTTGGGGTTTTTAAGTTGTAGACTGGCTATCCTGCATCTGTTTCCTGCAGGGCTTGTCTTCACACCCGTCATTTCATTATTTATACATATATATACATATATATAGTACTGTAAAAATGTATTGATATATATCTTACCTATTCCTCCTACCTATCCCCCTTCCTATCTCCTGTCTATTCACCTAGCCTATCTATCCAGGCTATCCTATCTCTCTACTCCTTTTGCCCATCTGTCTATCCCTCCTATCTATCTTCTGTCTATCTTTCCTACTTGTGGTGTTGGTTGGTGGCGGTGTTGGTGTGAGTTAATAATGACCACACCGGGGGGCTTGCAATCTTTTCCAAACACACAACTCCCTGACTTTCTTGACACGGCAGCTGAGGCGACGTACACGACCTCGGCTCTCACGTTTCACATCTATCTCTACAATCTCAGAGAGAGAGAGAAAGAGAGACTTGAAGAGGTGGGGGATATCTATCTATCTATCTATTGCCTGATGCCGCGATCCCTGAAGGGGTGGCCACGAACTAACCGCCCCCCTGCACCTCTGTTCCCAGTCAGTCGACGCCCCTCCTCCCAACCAGCACCGCCTTCTTCCATATATTTCCTAACTCCATTCTTCCACCTCTCCTTCGGTCTACCTCTCCCTCTCTGCCCTTCCACCTCGCTCTCGTACACCTTCTTAGTCTTTCTCTCGTTTCCCATACGTTCCATATGGCCGAACCATCTCAAATTGTTCCTTTTCACAATTTCCAGCACATCTACCTCCACACCACACCTCCTTCTTACTTCCTCATTCGTCTGTCTATCTCTCCATGTAACTCCGCACGCACTTCTCAACTAACTCATTTCCACCCCTCTCACTCTTGGTTTGAGTCTCTTCTCAAATGTCCAAGCTTCGCTTCCATGAGTCAGTGTCGGGATTACCACACTGTCATGCAAGGACTTCTTCACTTCCATACTGACCACTATTTCTTGTTACTGCTTTCAGCGTTCCTACAACCCTCTTCCCCGGTTGCACCCTCTCCCGCACTTTTTCATCCATAGTCCCATCTTTACTCAACACACTGCCCAGATACTTAAATGAGCTGACAATCTCCATAGCCTGACCGTTCAACTTAACCTCACACTCTGTGGCTTCACCCATTTCGAAAACCATACCCTTGCTCTTCCCCGAATTTACCTTCAGTTTCCGTTTTTAAACAAACACGGGGACATCACACACCCCTGTTTCAACCCAACATTCAGGTCAAAGAACTCGCTCTGCTCATTCTCCACATGATCTGCCGCCTTTGCACCCTCATACATGTTCTTCACTGCTTTCAGCAAATTGCCATATACCCCGTATATTCTAAGTACTTTCCACTTACCTTCTCTATCCACTCTGTCATAGACCTTCTCCGCGGGGAGATTCTGATAACTTAATATGTGTAGATTATTGACCACACTCAGAAATATAGGATGTGTTCGGTTAAGCCTTTATTGAATCACAACCAATATTTAACCATCCTCCTTGTTTGCAACATTTGGGTTGCTTTTGCATTGAGATTAGTATGTTGGCCTATTGTAGACTAAAAGGGAGAATATTGTTAGCCTGCCCTAAGTGGTTTTGATCTTATAAAACTTGAAATGAAAAGCTGCACAACTTGAATTTTCAAAATATATTATCGATACAGTGCCTATATGGTTTCACACTGAACTGCCAAAGTTCTGCGCTCAACGACTCCAACAAATATTATATGACAAAGATAGGTACAGGAAAAGTTAAACAAATCATAATTTATCAAGCCGATATAATGTATGGACTGCTGACCATTGGACTGTATAGGCGAAGGTATAGGTCATGTTTAGTTAAGGCTGAAATTATCTACCTCCTTGACTTTATTTGTCAGTTTGTTATCGATTATAGGACAATGTCTTGCGATATTTTACAGAGGTATTAGCTACTAGACTAACCTTCGTAAACTATTTATAACACCCTACAGTGGTTTCAATGTGATCCAGATATATATTCAAATATTAAAAACCATAATAACTACAGAAATCAATAATCGAAGAATGGTTCGTGTGATTCTACCTTACATATATGAGTACTGATGACTCTAATACTGTTCTGGGTATGTTTGGTTAAGGCTGTAAAAATATATGTCATGAACTGTGGTAGATAATCAGGGTTGATATATTATGTTTATAATGTAAACAACAACAATTATTATGGGTCAGTGTTATAACACTACAACTGTTTTTTTTTTCGCTTGTTCCTTGTGTTTATTTTCAATGGAAGAAGGTCATTTGTATTTATTCAATGATTACGAAAAGCCTGAAATTATTCCTTTCAGTGTCATGACGCATTTATGTACCGGTATATAATTATAGGACTTTGCTGGATTTGGCAGGGATCTGTGGTAGTAAATAATTGATGGTTGAATAAATTAGTGTATAAAGAACTGTTCCCTAATCGACACCTAAAAGTCCTTCCTAAACTGAAAAACATTATCTAATGTTAGACAGAGTACAGCATATTTAGCGTCACCATCAACTGAAGGGGTTACAAATTGCGTATGCTTAGTTATAATAAAGGAGGATGTAGGTTGTTTTGGTTAAGACTTTAATGTTGTAGCTCGGACAATGGTGGCAATACATTCGTTGTTTATGTTTGCTTTGTATGCTGTTAATATTATATGCTCCATTGAAACAGCAACAATACACACAATGAATAATATTTTTTTTACGTGCATTAGTCTAACATGTACATAACAATCAATAAACATTGATATGCATCTACCATTTTTGTTTTGGTACTTTGGAACACAAGATAGAATCAAGGTATCCTTCTGGTGATTGACTAATATAATCAACTCTTTTACTTTAACCCATAAACGACGAGCGTCCTCATTTGAGTCTGAACCCTAGGAGGGCGAGCGTCCTCATATGAGCCATGGCCTATAAAAAGCCTTTCCAAACATCCCACTGTCACTCAAAACAAAGGAATGTGTAAATATGTGAGATAATCCCTCTCCATATCCCCTGGGGGTAAGGGAATAGAATATGCCCCACGTGCCTTCTGCGTGTCGTAAGAGGCGACTAAAGAGGTTGGGCCGGTGAGCTTGCAACCCCCACCCGGAAAAAATACCTAAGCAAAGAAAAACGAACGAACAGCCTCGGATGCGGACGGAACCTATGTTTACGAACCACGACCGACTAAGGACATTCCTTCGGACATTCAGAGAATGGCTACATGGAATGTTAGTGGCATGAATGATGGCACAAAAGAGAGAGAGGTTCTGGAAGTGCTAGTGAATGCCAGGCTGGATATATGTGGAATGACAGAGACCAAATGGAAAGGTTCAGATGTGAGAGAGTGGGAGTGTGGAATGGATGTGTGTGCTGGAGTGAGTGAAGGAACAGCGAGAAAAGGTGCGTGTTTGTTTGTAAGTAGCAAATGGAAGGAATGTGTAAGAGAGTATGGGTCTGTGGGTTCAAGGATTGTGTTGGTGAGAATGAAAGTAGGAATACAAATGTCGGTGATTGTGTGTGTGTATGCCCCGGACCGAGGATAAACTTGAAAGAAAGAAAGAGGAGTTCTGGATGAATGTGGAGGCGTGCCTGGAGAAGTTTGAAAAGAATGAAAGAATATTTCTGATTGGGGATATGAATGGTAAGGTGGGTGATAGGAAAGTTGAGGGAGTGTACAAAGGAGTACAAAGGAGTACAAAGGAAATCAAGTAACAACAGATCTAGTGACCCTTCTAGGCTTCTTGTCCTCCAAAACACTGAGGATCAAGTGTCCAAACAGTGGTTTAGAGTGGGTAAGGGAACATTGGAAAGGGAACTACTGCCTTAGAACTAATGTCCGTGGCAGGATTAGGAAGTTAGTAGGGGACAGATGTGTTAGTAACTGAGGGGGGGATATAATAAAGTTATTTATTTACAAACTCAGTCAGTCGCGGGTTTGATGCGAGATATTTGTCTAAGCGGAGTTTAAATGAATCAACGGTGCTGCAGTCTATAACGTCTCGGGGAAGCCCATTCCACAAGTTGACAACTCGATTGAAGAAGAAATTCTTAGATTCGTGGGAGTTAAAAGATTTACCAATAATTTTGCAACCGTTTCCCCGCGTGTAATTAGATTGGTCGATAGTGAAGTACTTACTACAGTTCATATTGTCGATGCCTTTGATGATTTTGAACACTTGAATTAAGTCACCTCTTAATCTGCGCTGGGTTAAAGGAAATAGAGTTAATTCTCTAAGACGCTCTTCGTATGGTTTGTTCTTTAGGCTAGGTATCATTTTGGTAACTCTACGTTGAACTCGTTCTAGCTTGTTTATATCTTTTTGGTAATAAGGGCACCAGGATTGAACGCAGTATTCCAGAAGAGGGCGGACTAAGGAATTGTAAAGGGTTAGGATAACTTCTTTGAATTTATGCTCAAATGACCTGCCTATAAAGCCAATTATTTTGTTTGCCTTCTTAACAACTTCTGAACATTGTTGACTCGGTTTTAGGTTACTCGATATTGTTACTCCCAGATCGGTTTCTCTGTTTACATTCTTAGCGGAGTGCCATTCATCGAGTAGTTTGCTTTCTCATTTAGGTATCCGATATGTAGTACTTTACATTTATCCGCATTGAAACTCATTTGCCAAATTTGGGCCCAACATGACAATTTATCTAGATTGTGTTGCATATCGTCAACTTGTTCTTTTGAGAGTACGCTATTTGCAATTTTTGTATCGTCAGCAAATTTTGAGATTGTACAGGTGAGACCCTCATCTATGTCGTTGATGTAAATTAGAAAGAGAATTGGTCCTAGTACCGATCCCTGGGGTACCCCGCTACTTACATTGGTCCATTTAGATGCCTTACCGTTTATGACTACTATTTGCTTTCTGTCGCTGAGCCAATTTTCTATCCATTTCAACACACCGTCTTGTATTCCATGCGCTTTTAGTTTTAGTAGTAAACGTTTGTGGGGAACTTTGTCAAAGGCCTTTTGAAAATCAAGGTATATAATATCTACAGCTTTACTCTCATCGTAGAGGTTAAGGATATCGTGGAAGAAGTCTAAGAGGTTTGTTAAACAGGAACGTTTTTTACGAAAGCCGTGTTGAGTATCTTTAAGTAAGTTATTTGCCTCTAAGTGATTTACGAGTCTGTCTCTTATGACCGTTTCTAGCATTTTACATACAATTGAGGTTAAGCTAATTGGACGATAGTTACTGGGTAGGGATTTGCTGCCTTTTTTGAATATCGGTGTTACGTTGGCTAGCTTCCACTGATCAGGCATAGTCCCAGACTGCAAGGATTCATTGAATAGCAATGTCAGTGGTTTGGAGAGCTCATCCTTAGCTTCCTTTAGAACTCTAGGCGAGATTGTATCAGGTCCAGGCGTTTTATTTACCTTGAGTTTATCTAAACAATTCAATACTTCTCTCTCTGTAACGGTGATATTGCTTAGAACATCTGAATTATCAATCTGAATCGGCGATGGTGTAGGGATATCACTGAGGTCTTCGGTTGTAAAAACTGATGCAAAGAAGGTATTGAGGGCATTACTCATCTGTACTTCGTCTTTGGTGTATTCTCCATTTTCATCGACTAACGGTCCAACAGTTGAAGTAACTACTTTTTTCTTTCTGATATAACTATAGAATTCTTTCGGGTTTGTTTTACTTTGATTCGCAACATGTAACTCCAGGGTCTTTTTACTTTACTTAATTAACTTTTTGGCTTTGCGTCGTAGCTCTACAAATTTCACCCGTTCTTCGTCATTTTGTGAGGATTTTAATCTATCATTAGCTAATTTTTTAGCAAGCAGACAGTCTGAAATATCTTTATTCCACCATTTGGGCTTATCATTATGGCCTGGACGCCGTATTTTCGATGGTATGCAGTCTTGCACTGCCTTAAGGTAAGTGGTTGTGAAACACTCCCAAGATGTATTTATGTCGTTATTGTTAGTCAGAAAGCTCCAGTCAGTTTCTTTAAGCTTTGATTTAAGTTTATGAAAATTTTCTTTCTTGAAATTAGGGACTTTCTCAATGCTGCTATTTGATTTGTTACTAGTAAACTTTAAAGTGAAAGTTATCGTACGATGGTCGCTGTTACTGAATTCATCACCAACATTCAAAATAATTCTCTATTAGTTCTTCTTTTGTTGCGAGTACAAGGTCAAGCACATTATTACCACGGGTCGGAGATTGTACAAATTGAAAAAGTGAACTCCCTTGCAAGTTAGCATAGAGGTCGTGTCCAGAGTGTGAAGTAAGAATATCGCCCAATTTAGTCACGGGTAAGTTGAAATCGCCAAGAATTACGGTATCTTGTATGTTAGTTATTTCTGCAATTTGTTCATAAATTTCACTGTCAGTTTGCACTGATTGAGATGGGGGTCTGTATAATAAAGCTAGTGTTATCTTAGTTCCTCGTTTATTATTTAATAGTACGTAAGATATGTCTATTTTCGCAATTTGAGGTTTTGACATTAAGACGGGATTAAGACTTTCCTTTATAAAAAACAGAACTCCTCCTCCATTTCTATTGATCCCACTTTTCTCAAACATTGTATAACCAGGAAGCGTATATATGGCTAAAAAGTCTCTGTCTTCCGTATTTAACCAAGATTCTGTAATGCCGATTATATCATAATGTTCTGTAAACACGATTTCCTCTAGATCTGAAAATTTATTACGTATGCTAAGAGCATTTACATAAAACACCTTAAGAGTATTAGAGTGGTGGGAGGGTGGGGGGTACCATCAGGGGTGAATGGGAATGGTAGTGCACTTGTGGACGTATGTGTGGGGAGGAGGCTGTGGATAGCCAACACCTTCTTCCGACACAGAATAATCCACAGGTACACGTGGAAATGGATGTGGATGATGGAGGATGAGACAGTGGTGGAACGAAAGTCATTGATTGATTATGTATGTGTGGATGAACGAATGAGGAAATTTGTGATGGATGCTAGGGTGTATTGGGGTATTGGAGGGGTTCTGTCTGATCATTATGTAGTGGTAGCTAAGGTTAGGATACAAAAGAAGTGGGTGAGGAGAGCTGGAGGGAGGCGAGAGGAGGGTGGAGAGGTTGCAGGAGGAGGAAGTCAGGGAGGAGTACAGGAGAGCAGTGGAAAGACGACTAGGTGGGTTCGACCTGGAAGTTATGGAGGAAGTGGAGGAGATGAGCAAGGTGTTTAAGGATGAGATCTGTGCAGCATGTGAGGAAGTGTGTGGAGTGAGGAGAAGAGGGAGGGGAGTGAAAGGTACAGCAAGGTGGACAGAAGAGGTAAGAATAGCTGTGGAATAAAAGAAGAAAGCATATAGAGAGTGGTTGGGTAGTAGAGGGAATGAAGATTTAGAGAGACAGAAACGAGCGAGGTACGTGGAGAGTAAGAGGGTGGTGAAGAGACTAGTGAAGGAAAGTAAGAGAAGAGTAAATGAGGAATTTGGGAGGAATCTGAGTGTAAAATGGAGGGAGAGTAAGAAACTGTTCTGGAAAGAAGTCAAGAAAGTTAGGGAAGGTAGCAAGGGAAACAGTAAGGGTGTGAAAGATAAGAATGGGCGAATGCTAGCCGAGAAGCAGGAGAGAGTCGAAAGATGGAGGGAGTACTTCAATGAGTTGCTAAATGTAAGGAATGAAGAGCCAGCAAACATAGCTGGATATGGTATGGGAGGGAGAAGAAGAGAAGTAGTGGAGGAGGAGGTGGGGATCTGAAGTGTGGGAAGTCATGAAAAGAGTGAAGTTGGGGAAAGCACCAGGAACAGATGGAGTGTGTGGGGAAATGTTGAGGTATGGTGGTGAGATAGTGATCGAATGGGTATGGAAAATGTGCAAACTAGCATGGGAGAAGGGGAGTGCACCCGATGACTGGAAGACTGGCATAATAGTCCCCCTATATAAGGGCAAAGGGGAAAGATGAGTGTGTGGTAACCACCGAGGAATATGTCTTCTAAGCGTAGTAGGGAAGGTATACAGTAGGGTAGTGATTGAGAGAGTGAGAGTGAGAACGGAGATATGGATAGGCGACGAGCAGGGAGGTTTTAGGAAGGGAAGAGGATGTGTAGATCAGATTTTTACCTGAATTGTGTTGTGGAGAAATATCTGGAGAAGAAACAAAATGTGTATGTTGCCTTTATGGACTTGGAGAAGGCCTATGACAGAGTGGATATAGAAGGTTTGTGGAAAGTACTTAGAATATACGGAGTAGATGGCAAGTTGATGAAAGCAGTGAAGAGCATGTATGAGGGTGCAAAGGCGGCAGTATGTGTGGAGAGTGAGCAGAGCGAGTTCTTTGACCTGAATGTTGGTTTGAAACAGGGGTGTGTGATGTCCCCATGGTTGTTTACTGTATATATGGATGGAGTTATGAAAGAAATACTATCAAGAGCAGTGGATGTTAGTGTATCGCTGAAAAGGGAGGGAATTGAGTGGAAGCTACCTATACTGCTGTTTGCGGATGATACAGTTCTGATGAGTGATAATGAATGGGAGTTGCATGGTCTGGTAAATGAGTTGGAACAGTGTGCGAAAAACGTAATTTGAAGGTATATGCGGGGAAGAGCAAGGTTATGGTCTTCGAAAGGGGTGAAGTCACAGAGTGTGAGGTGAAGCTGAACGGTCAGGCTATGGAGATCATCAACTCTTAAGTATCTGGGCAGTGTGTTGAGTAAAGATGGGACTATGGATGAAGAAGTGTGGGAGAGGGTACAACAGGGGAAGAGGGTTGTAGGAATGCTGAAAGCAGTAACAAGAAAGTGGTCAGTATGGAAGTGAAGAAGTCCTTGCATGACAGTGTGGTAATCCCGACACTGACTTATGGAAGCGAAGCATGGACGTTGGTTGATAGACTTAGACCAAGCGTGAGAGCAGTGGAAATTAATTACCTAAGAAGTGCGTGCGGAGTTACATGGACGGATAGACAGACTAATGAGGAAGTAAGAAGGAGGTGTGGTGTGGAGGTAGATGTGCTGGAAAGTGTGAAAAGGAACAACTTGAGATGGTTCAGCCATATGGAACGTATGGAAAGCGAGAGAATGACTAAGAGGGTGTACGAGAGCGAGGTGGAAGGACAGAGAGGGAGAGGTAGACCGAATGAGAGGTGGAAGGATGGAGTGAGGAAGTATATGAACGAAGGCGGTGCTGGTTGGGGGGAGGGGCGTCGACTGACCGGGGACAGATCGAGGTGCATGGGTGGCAGTTCGTTCATGTCCACCCCTTTGGGGATCACGGCGTCAGGCAATAGATAGATAGATAGAGTTCGTATTACTCCTCCACATGTGTCCAAATTCCCCCCCCCCCCCCCCTCCCTCAATTATCACCTATTCTTCTCTTATTCCTGTGATTATTGGTTTACTTATGGCGCCAAAACTCCCTACCCGGTTTCAAGGTGTAAAGGGAGGGGTGTCGAGGGAGGAGAGAGAAAGAGACTAGCCTGCACTACCTCCAGTCTCACTCTAGAGCTCGTGAAGGGAGTGTGCAGCTTCACTCTCTGTCAACTCCATGAATGAACCGCTCGACACTCTTTAGTGTTTTTGTCACGCCCCAAATACTATTCCCTCTTGTTTTATTGTGGTAACATGTAATTATCTTCATATTAAACATAAAATAGGCGCATATAAGTAATAACGATATTTATCGGATAATGACGATTTTCGTCAGAAATTAATGCAATAGCTTCGCCCCTCAGGACGTTTAACGAGTCGGAGTCTCGCCGCGTATAGGTTAAGAGGCCTGTCGAGGGCAACTTGCATAATATAGTTAAACTGCTTCTATAAATGTGTGCCTCAACTCCACAGACTATTGATACAAATAAACTTAGAAAAGTAGAAACAATTAATATAAACATGTGAGGAGAACTTTATTGACAACGTTTAGCATATAGCTTAATCAGACCAGATGAAGCTATATGCGAAACATTATCAATAAAGTGCTGCTCCTCACATGGTATTTATATTCAGACCCTTTATTTACCCTCCCAACCTTCTCCCCTGTTCTCTCTAATTTCGTCTGGCCACTTTATTTTCAGTTGTCCTCCCCCACTTCGCCTCGTTGCCACTTCACTCTAGTATGACGCTTCCATAAACCTTTGTTGTCAGGTTCCATTAAAGCAACAATTTCCTTTCCGACATATTTCGTGGAAAATTCAAAGCCAAGGTTATTGAAAACTTGAATCCCTGGACAGCTAAATACAACATCTGTGAAGGCAGAAAGGAGAAGAGGGAGGCTACAGCTGGTCAGGAGTTAAAACTTGTCAATAGTTGTAACTTTTTTTTCTCACTCTGAGTAAAGGTACGAAGGAACATTTTTGTACAGCATACCTTGCACGCTTTATCTTTGAGTTTTTACGTGATGAAGACATCTATGACAAACACAAATGTTTTCATAGTAACAAAGAACTCACATGATCACTTGTTATTCTCAAAATACTGCTATAGAGGATATTTATTTTATCTTTAACTATATATGAGTGATTTCAAGTTACTTGGAACTACAAATCACGAGACCTATAACAATAAACTAGTCGTAGTAATATTATTTCAAAACAAGACTTGCAAACTTTGGAGTTACAATTTCTTACCATAGCGATGTTATTTACATCGATACTGGTATCAGTTACTAGATCATATAATTATACACATTATAATATTATGGTAAAGCATTAAGCGGGCGGGCTTGTGGCTTCGGCTCCGCTGCATGTCTGCCTGCCGAGATCGGAACCTCTCCGTGTGGTCAAGGGCCGGGGGAGTGCTGGAGCGACCTTGGTGACCCTGGTCTCTGGGTCTTCTCCTGGGTGACCTAGATGTATGTGAGTTTGTGTTTTGTCTGTGTTTGTTCGTTGTGTTTTGTGTTTTCCCTTTTCTTGCTCTATCTTGAGACGGCCAAGAATAAAACAATAATAATAAAATATATTTAAATAGCAAATAAAAAATATAAATAGGAAAAGTGGGGATTGGGCCTGAGTATGTATATAGATAGATAGATGGATTGATTAAGCCAATAATATAAACGATGCATATCAACCAAGAAAATAAATAATCGCATCCAATGAATGTCTCTATAGAATATTTTTGATTAATTAAAAACAGAAAGTTGGTAGGTTAATAATTATTGGCAAGTTTGTTTGTGTTCTATATTGCAACTACTCCCTCTCGGGCATAAGCTGAGAGCCTGTACATACATTCAACCGTTATGAAGTTATCAACGGTGAAGCCCATGAGGTCTCGTTCCAGTCTAGGGAGTGAGACATGTGAAGCACTTTTTAGCTACAACCAGTCCCTGCCATCTTGCCTTTCGCAGGATGCATGGAGCTTAGTTGCTAACTCACGGCTTGAAGCAGCCCCTTCTCTAAGGCAGCCTCGCTCCAGTGCTTCACTGTCTTATCTCCTAGACTCGGACCCTCACTCTCAGAACGCCACCCATTGAGCAATGAACTCACTAGGTATTGCCTCCCTCTAGCTTGAATATGGAAATATTCATACATGCTGTATAATCGGGGAACAATGAGGGTATTTATTTGGCGTTTCGGTGGGCTTTGTGGTAATGCACTGATGCTAGTGACAGCACAAATTCCATCCCAATAATATCTTTCCATTGATATATCGGGATTTGAACCTGGGTCCATTGGATTACCAGACCACTGGCAAGACCACTCTACCACACCTCCCCTTACCATTTCTGGTGAATATGATATCCAAATGGTACCGGTATCCTATACTGTATACTGGTACCGAGTCTATAAGCAACCAGTCCACAAGTGGGAATATTCATTTGTACAAAGTAGTTTAGGTATATTAAGGTATGGCATATCCATTATCTGAGTATAATCAGTATGGAAGTACTGGTACGCCTATGGCAGGTCATATATGCACGCATACACACACAGGGAGCCTGGAATCTTTCCAGGACATGTTCTGTCAAGCACTGAAATATCACCAAAGTTTGATCACGATACATTTGTTTGTTTATTACAAACTTCTTACTAGTCCAAATAAATACAGTAATTCCGGCTAAAGGTGTCTGTACACAATAAGCATAGAGATTATACCCACACATCTTGAAGGCATTTTTGATTTGATGTACTTAGCACAAGCCTAGCTCTAATGATCATGATCTACCATTGGAGCCTAAGAGAACATTAAGAACCAATATATATAATCAAACTTACTAATCCTATAATTATCACATAACCCCTTATGAAGTTTAAACAGCCAACTGGTATTAATCCAACTCTCCAACCTAAGAGTGAAACGTTTCTCTCAGTCTTTCTTCTATTCAATAGCTGAGCTCTGGAACTCGCAGAATCAATCTTTCCCTCGTCCTATGACTTAAATTGCTTCAAACTCTGTGTGTTCAGGAATTTTGTGTTTAACGTCCCTTGATTTTGACCGTGTCACTCTTTCAACTCTTGGGGAGGCACTTGCTACAAGCAGTTCTGCCTTTTGTCTCCCTCACTCACATAGAAAACCAAAAAAAAAAACAGGGCATTAGTCCTGAATTAATACCAAATCAGCCAAATACCAAATTGGCCATGGACAACAACAGCCATGAACCAACACAGCCAAGGAAAGGTCAAATATATATAACAATTGTTCTGGTTTCCACGGATGGCTGAGATTTGTGCTCTACTGAACACACTTGTTTAGCTTAAGTTAGGTTTCGATTTTACAAATATGTTGTTTGGTATGGCCCTGAAAATGGATACAGACGAAGTGACTTGTGTAAAACTACTAAGTGCAAACCAATTGGGAAGCTTGCGTTACCAATTTTGTTTTGTTATTACTAATCTGTTTGTTTCTGTGTGTAAGAATGGCTGCAGTTACTGTAGTGTCCCTCCGGACTGAAATAATAATAGAGAGCGAAGTTCAAGGTATACATGAGCAAACATAACAGGTTGCATGGAGCTTGAAGGAGTTTTCGTCATAAGATGGGCGAAAATTTGACTTGGGAAGTTTTATAGTTTACTGGCTGAGTGGAAGAGACGTAGTGAAAACCAGTTCACTCTTGTATTGTGTTGTTGTTGTTGTTGTTGTTGATTATGAGAGGGAAAAAATCGTGAATAACTAGACCAACTCCGAACTTGTCCTCTCAAAGCCCATGAATAATTCCTATGAGATATGACACACTCAACAACCACCCACCCATGTCCGTCTTGTCAGTCTTTTTCGGTTTTATCCCCCCCCCCCCCCCCGCCCCCCTCTCTCTCTCTCTCTTTCTCTTTCTCTCAAAGAAATTCGGGAAGGATTTCTTCACGCGACAATTTGAGACAGGTTGGTTAATAAACAAAAGAACACACGCGGAATATAATACTTCATCCATATAAGTTACACATTAAAGCAGAATAAATGCTGATCTTTACTAATTTTTACAAGTTGGAAATTAAATAGCAAAAAATAGTTCGGGCGAAAAACATGTTTAACTTCGGAGAAATAATTAAAATCTGGGCTCGGCACCTAATCTCCCTCTGATCGGCCAACACTGCAATTCTACCTCCCTTAATACTACCAAAACAAGTCATAACTGATTATTAAAACTTATAGCACCGGTAATCAAGTGTTAAAGACTATACTGAGTTTATGACGTCGTAGGCAAGGAATACCCTGATAATGTATTGGTTTGTTATGCCTCGCCGTAACTTTGTGTGTCGGGCCCTGGTCTATTAGGATTGTTGCTTACACTTACACAGACTCACACAGTTTAACCAAAGCTTATACTAATAATAATATACATAATAATAACAATATTTATTATTATTATTATTATTATTATTACGGGTGGATGGGACTCGTTAGCTTTGGTCGGCAACCCATCTAGGGAATATAACCTTATAAAAACCTGGGTGGATGGAACTAGTCAGCCTTGGTCGGCAACCTGTCTAGGGGAGCAAACCTTATACAAATCTATACTGCAACCTTAGGGTGAAGCAGGTATGTGCATGGATTAGCCGCACACCACTGTAGAAAACTAGTGCTAATAAATACATAAAAGGCCTCTGAGTCGGACGTACCCTAAATTGAGTGGTCAATCCTGTAAGTCCTTCAGTAAACTGGCATGGGTTGTCCCTCTTACAGGGGATAGGTCTGCTTGGGGGCATTTTGTGTATGGCCACCCCCATTAACTCCTTCAGCACCATGACGTATTTTTACCTTTGATTCTGGTTAAAAATAGACGGTTTTATGCAGTTTAAGAAGAACCTATGTTATTAAGAGGGTTTATTGAGATCGTATATACTCATTTGAGTCCTATACCTATAGGTAGATTATAAACTGAAGAAAATCGTCTAATGGTGACCAGAATACGATTAAAATTACGCAATGGTGGTGAAGGGGTTAAGGGGAGTAAGGCGTCCGGCAATAGATAATATACTGTATATAGATTAATATTATTATTATTATTATTATTATTATGTAAAATGGTCAACTGCACAATTATTGATGTTTCTTGACTAAATAATTTCTCCGAGACAGAAAACACATCCAATACACACACCGACCATCACGGTACCTGTACTGCCTGCCTTCTTTCGCTATTCTTACTGTCTTGCTATTTGTGTCGGTTCGTAGTGAGAGTGAGGGTGAGGGTGGTGGGAGAGAACGAAAGTGGGGGGAAGGGGTTGGATTTCGCGAGCCATGTTGAGACTGATTGACTAATGCACAGAGCATGTACCGAAAACAAAACAATCATATATCCAGCTATCTCTCCAAGTTATGCCATTGCTATTTCGACCTTGACAAGTTTAGAGCACCGTTAGTAAACACAAAAATAAATCATAATCTAGCATTTATATATATGGAATTAATATCTGGTAATTAATGAAAACCTAAATAAAGTACCTTCGTTGACATAACCCAGAGACGTTAATCTTCTCGACATCGACTACACACAAATTTCACCACCCTGTCCCACTTTATTTAGTGTTCCCTCCTAGATTCTTTGTTTGTTATGCGTGTCTGTTTGTGTGTGTGACGGTGGGGGGGGGGGGTACTTTGTGATATATCGGTATTTTGAGACAGGTTGGCTACAACATACACGAGCTGCGTGCTTTCTTCGATACCCTGAGCTGAACTATCATATGTTATGCATACGAGGAACGCCAACTGCATTTGGTCTAAACATCGGATGGTGCAGTAAACAGAGGAAGTACAGAAGGAAGTAGGAATGGGGGGTGAAAGAAAACTGTGAGTAGATGCCAAGAAAGTAAGAGGAACAGATTAAAATACGGAGAAGTACTATACTCAACGTATCAATAACCACAAGGAACAAAGAACTGGGAAGTATAGAAGATAGAGGATGAGGAGAATGAAAGGGGTACCGGTATGCAGAAATGTGTGTACAAAGGTATAAGTGTGTGTGTGTAGATAGGAATTACCTTGTGTTCCAAGTACTTCTGTTTAAATAGGAGTACTTTCGAGTCATAATATAAATACTGTTACGACTGGGGTTCAAATATATCAGGGCTCTTATTCATTGGACTAGTAATGGCATAAATGCTACAACGGAAAGCGCTAGATCCAACCTCTGATGTATATTCCCAGTGAACAAAGAACACAAATACTCTACAGAGTTCTATATGCAATAATAGGCTATCAAACTCAATAAATGTGCGTCTACTCTAGGCTTAATGTTATGTGAAAACAGCCTATTACTACCTATAACCGAAGGTGCTTGGTTATGGTATGCAAAGTAAGGTGGTAAGAGAAGTTACAGCTTACGTTACTTTAATCAATAAATGTCAGGCACTCCTGCATGAAAGAAAGTGCACTACAGTCCTTCAACACTAACAAGGAATCTTCTTTAAATGTTAGATGCTATAAAGATGCTCGTATCGGAAATGGAACCCAAAAAGGCAGGCAGCGGAACAATGCTTGTGCAGGCTATGCACACAAAAAGGCAGAATATATAATGCCGTCGGAGCCAAGAATATTCTAAACACTACAACAATAATAATAATCGCCACGACAATGCAGTATTCCTATCAACAAAAAGAGCCTAAGTCGTTTGTGTCTCAATACATCAAACTAGGCTGCGAAATGCTTGTGTAATCATAAACGGGTATACATAAAAAGAGTAATTGGTTTAATATACTTAATGTCTACTGTGACTGATAAAGTCTAGCTAGAGTCAATGATACGAGATACTGGTGCGCATGGCATGCCGCATAGCCTAGTGCAAATCTCAAGTCTGTGCGTCAAATATTACGTTATAGGGAAGGGTAGCTCTCTTGAGAAACCTTAATACCGAAGTATTAAGCGTTCTCCTGGCGTACCTCAAAGACAAACAACGAGCTTAGAACAGTGCAGAATGGTATAGGCAAAAAGCCCTCCTTCGTGCATGCTCTACTCTCAATGGCACACAGACTAGAATTTACAATCAACTCCAGTTCTCAGGTATGTCGTGCAGCTTTTAACTAAAGCCAGCACTCATAGGAAACAATACCTTATAATATCAGACTCCTAGTCTAGCATTATCTAATCCAGCAGAACACTAATAATTATAGGAAGCGGCAATATGAAAGCCAACCAATGCTTCGTGATCCACTTATCTTAACAACTAACATACATGGGTTATATCAGACCTTAACGCACAATACAACTGGCCAGCATTAAGCTGATTTTGCAGAGTTAACCAGAGGGGGTATAATATTAATAAAAAGGTGGTGAAAGATATGAAAGAAGAGAGAGGTAGGCAGAGGAAAAGATTCTCAGGTGCGGAGCGGGAGACAGGTAGCAAGGGAAAAAGATGGATGCGTTCTAGAAACCAGATCTGAGGGAGAGAGTGGCGAGGAACTGTATATATACTCGCACTAGCTCGAGGCGCGTGGGAAAAAAGCGGTTACAAGTCCTCTAGCCACTAGCAAGGGAGCTAGCAGCATGGTAAGGACCTCTCTCCACCAACCCCCACGAGGCAGCCAGCCGTGACGTCATCGAGCGGGACAAAAAACACTGCGCGCTCCCTCTCACTCTGTTCTACTCTCTCTCTCTCTCCCAGATCCCATCATTACTAGTTAATGATAAAACATATACTTTACAATTAAATATATAAAGCCTTGACATGGGTGAAAACAAAGAGCCTTTCTGGAATGCCCATGACACAAGCTTTCATATGAAATAAAGCACACTCTAATACATAAACTGTAGCCCCATCCACTGCCCTGGCAATCATAGCGAGTCACTGTAGGACAAGCCATGCGGTTCTAACGGAGTAGTTAACGTCACACCCCCCCCAAGATTTTTCTCAGAGGCCCCAAGGCTCACAAAAATCTGATGGTTAGAACCCATGCTATATCTCCACTTCCCATCACCCAGCGGCAGTAAAATATCTGGCACAGTTCTTCAACAAATATTTTTCAAAATTATAACCCTCCCCAACACCATAGGTTAAATTATATGTAGTTATGCTCCTCAAGAGCGAGCTTCTCTAGCCCAGCATTCTGAGAGGAGTGCAACTCAGAATTACTGTTATAACATACTAACAAAAATCAACAATCAAAGAAAGAGTTTTTATTTGATTTTTATGTTTATAATTTGTTTATTTCGGCTGCACTATAGGGGCAAGCCTAGTTTTTTCTTCTATACCAAACGCTCAACTCCTGCTTTACGACCCAATACGCTGGGCTACAACCGTGAGCCAACAAGCACCAAGCGCATAATACTATCCAAACTAAAGCAGGAGGCTACCCGTGTGTCAATCTACCCAGGATCATATACCCTTGAACGACCATCTGCAACCACGTTGTCACAACCGGCAATATGGCGTATGTCCAGGTTATATACCAGTAACCTTAGTGACCACCTGGTCAGCCTCATATTCCGATTGTGAAACTGGTCCAAGAACTTGAGAGGGTGATGATCTGGGTAAACTACAACGACCGGACCATAGGCTGGAACATAGACCTCGAAATGCCCCAGCGCAAGCACAACCGCCAGCAGCTCCTCCTCGACAACAGAGCAGCTCCCCTGGGCCGAATTGTACTTCTCCGAGCAGAAACTAACAGGATGCTCCAGCCCATCATCGTCCTTTTCCACAAGGACGGCACCAGCCCCCACACCACTAGCCTCCGTTGCTAGTTGGAAAGGTAGGCTAAAGTCAGGGGCCCTGAGGATCGGGTGAGTGCACAACAGGTGGTTTACTTCTCTAAACACCTTCTCACACTCAGGCGCCCATTTGAACTTCTTATCCTTCCAGTTATCCTCCACCTGAGCTTGACTGTCCCGTTCTCCTTCTCCACCTTGACTGCTAAACGTCATCACAGGCACAGTGAGAGGCTCAGGGGGGTGCCTCCCATACTCCTTCATGGGATTAACATGACATAACTGATTGCGCTTCCGTCTGTCTGGAGTGGCTACCAAGTAATCCAGGTCTGATAGCTCCTCCACCACCCTATAAGGACCAGCGTACTTCGTGGATAAGGTGTGACCTACAAGGGGCAGTAGAATCAACACCTCCTGACCCACGTGAAACTCCCTGAGTTCAACCTTGAGGTCGTACCTGTCCTTCCCGAGGGCCTGAGAGCTAGTCAAATTACGGCCAGCCAACTCCAGACTGCGCAACATCCGTTCTCGACTGATGAGGACACACTTGAGCAGAGAACAAGGTTTTTCTGCGCCCTCCCATACTTCTTCAACCATATGGAGAGGCCCTCTGACACGGTGTCCAAAGGCGAGCTCATTAGGGCTGAATCCCAAACTCTCCCCAGGTACCTCCCGCACAGCACACAAAACACATGGCAGGCCAAGATCCCAATCCTTCCCACTCTCAAAGCAACAACAACGAAGCACAGATTTCAAGGCTGAGTGCCATCGCTCTAACACACCCTGGCTCTCCGGATGATACGCAGATGACACAACCCCAACAATCTCATGCTGCGGCATTGCTTGAACAAAGAGGCTAGAAGTGAAGTTGGGTCCCTGGACTGACTGAATCCCCTGCGGGTAACCATACCGGGAAAAATACACTAGCAAGCTTCGGACCACCGTCTTCGCCGACCCATTTCTCATAGGGTACGCGTCAGGGTACCTTGTTGCCACATCTCCCGACTGTGCATCACTGTCCTCCTTCAACTATTTCGTCTTTTTAAGCCCATCCTCTGCCTTTTCCACAACAGTTACTGGGTCTTCTTCAGACTCGATATTTGGTCCTAATACTGAGTCCCCGAGAAGGGCCGTTGATACTAAACTCTCAACCGCATCAACTTTCAACCCCTTCTCGGTACCCTTCCTCCGCTGATCTAAAGATTGTTGACCAGAATGTGACTCCCTGGATGCAGGATCTCCGGTGACAACACACGCCATAGGATACCCCGGACACTTCTCAACCCACTCCTGCTCCTCCCTACTCACGTCGGCCGGCTTCTCGGCAACGACCAAGGGTGGAGCCTCAGAAGTAGGTCCCGCAAAGTCGTTGCCGAGAAGGAGGTCGACGCCCCCAACAGGTAACTTCTCCACAATTCCTACATCCAGGTCCCGAGTCACACCATCAACTTCCACCTTCATTCTTACAAGCGGGTATGACTTTGTCGCATTAACTCCCTGAACCACAACCACCCGCGCCGTATTTACAGGTTGACCAGTGAAATTTCTCAACAATGTTTGCGATGCCCCAGTGTCACACAAATTCTCACCTCATGTCTTCTACCCCCCCACTCCACACAACCGAGTCCCCTGTGGTCACTAAAGGCATCACGGACAGGGAATAAGCCTTCCGGATCCTTCTGCACTGGCAGTGTATTTACCTCGGAAGAAATGCCTCTAACAAACTCCGATGTCCTCTTGAACACTCCAATGCCGTGAGCAAAAGACACGGCTTCCGGAGGAGGTCGACTAGGGCACTCATTTGCCTTATGACCCTCCTGGTGGCAACTAAAACACATAAATTTCGGTTTCGGCTTATACTGTGATGTAAAAGGCCCCTGACTTTTCACATACGGTGTGGGGTAAGGTTTGGATTCAGTTTTAGTTTCATGGCTCTTCTGTTTAAATGTGTCATTGTTACGAGGAGGTGGAGGATAACGGTCCTTAGCACTTACATCGTACTTCTGTGAGGACCCGCAACCCCGAATCAACGACAGCCGTCGATCAGCCATTTCTGCTGCTTCGACTAGAGTTCTTGGGTTTTTCTCCTTTAAGTTCAAAGTTAGATCCCCGCCCGTGCTCTTAAAGAACTGCTCCAACATCATCAACTGCTTAACTCCATCAAACGTTGTTACCTTCTCAGATCGGAGCCAGTTCCCCATAGCATCGGACAAGTCCCGGGCGTGTTCCAAAATGGTGCTATCTCTTCCCTTAGTTACACCCCGGAACTTCAAACGGTACGTTTCTGGTTGCAGTTCGTAAGCCCTCAGGACAGCCTCCTTGAGATCCTCGTACACAATACATAACTCCAAAGGTAACGCATCGTAGGCTTTAAGACCCTTGCCTATTAATCTAGAGGATACAAGTGCTGCCCATTTATTCTCTGGCCACTGGTGTTCCTCGCACTTCTTCTCAAAGCGTGTGAAAAATTCTGTTACACCACTCTCATCAAACACCGGAACCAGTTTCAATAAGTGCGAGAGAGACTGCTCATGAACACGGTTACCAGCCCCATGTCGCTGTCCCGTTGTCTCTACTCGCGACTTCTCTACGTCCATGTCGGCACAGTACCTAGTCGACTCTAAATCATCTTGGATTTTTGCTAGCTTGGCTCTCTCTTCTATCTTGGCTAATTCTAATTGCTGCTGAAGCTCACATTTTCTCTCTTCGATCTTAGCTGATTCTATTTGCTGCTGATGCTAAAGCTTAGCTAATTCGAGCTTAAACAATAATTCTGGAGATAACCCTTGAGGTGGTGAAGGTGCTACAATGTTCGAAATTACCGGTGGTCCCCCCAGGGGCAACCCACCCTGCCAGTCACCACCCAACTGTGGAAGCGTACCCGGGGTCAGCAAACTACGGGGATGGCTGGGAGTCGAGTGTAGGGGAAGCATGGCCGAAGGGCTCTGAGCACTCAACCCATCTCGCTCACCAGTCACCCTGCCCAGTACACACGTTATCAAGTTATCCTTGGTCATGCTCCTAGTAACCGTATGACCGATAGCTGTGGCCAGGCATTGACGACCGTACCGATCCATACCCTCCAACCGCTCGGCAGTAACAGGCCATTGCAAAAATATCCTAGCATCCTCCTCACAGTTCACCTGATTAACCATATCATCATACTGCTGTTCTTCAGTTTCGACATTACGTACTGTGTCTCCATTCTCCTCTGATCAGGTATAAGACATGATGCTCACAAAAATTTCCCACCTCAATATTCAGAAAAGAAGTACCCCAAACTCTTATACCTCAATATACACACACAAATTCTCGGAAATACTCAAGGGCAAAACAAAAATATTCTTGCTGATCCCCGCAAAATATTCCCCAAACAACAAATGTTCCCTGCTAATAAATGTAGGTTCACCAAATCCTAGGTAAGGTCGCCATTTGTTACGACTGGGGTTCAAATATATCAGGGCTCTTATTCATTGGATTAGTAATGGCATAAATGCTACAACGGAAAGCGCTAGATCCAACCTCTGATGTATATTCCCAGTGAACAAAGAACACAAATACTCTACAGAGTTCTATATGCAATAATAGGCTATCAAATTCTCAATAAATGTGCATCTACTCTAGGCTTAATGTTATGTGAAAACAGCCTATTACTACCTATAACCGAAGGTGCTTGGTTATGGTATGCAAAGTAAGGTGGTAAGAGAAGTTACAGCTTACGTTACTTTAATCAATAAATGTCAGGCACTCCTGCATGAAAGAAAGTGCACTACAGTCCTTCAACACTAACAAGGAATCTTCTTTAAATGTTAGATGCTATAAAGATGCTCGTATCGGAAATGGAACCCAAAAAGGCAAGCAGCGGAACAATGCTCGTGCAGGCTATGCACACAAAAAGGCAGAATATATAATGCCGTCGGAGCCAAGAATGTTCTAAACACTACAACAATAATAATAATCGCCACGACAATGCAGTATTCCTATCAACAAAAAGAGCCTAAGTCGTTTGTGTCTCAATACATCAAACTAGGCTGCGAAATGCTTGTGTAATCATAAACGGGTATACATAAAAAGAGTAATTGGTTTAATATACTTAATGTCTACTGTGACTGATAAAGTCTAGCTAGAGTCAATGATACGAGATACTGGTGCGCATGGCATGCCGCATAGCCTAGTGCAAATCTCAAGTCTGTGCGTCAAATATTACGTTATAGGGAAGGGTAGCTCTCTTGAGAAACCTTAATACCGAAGTATTAAGCGTTCTCCTGGTGTACCTCAAAGACAAACAACGAGCTTAGAACAGTGCAGAATGGTATAGGCAAAAAGCCCTCCTTCGTGCATGCTCTACTCTCAATGGCACACCGACTAGAATTTACTCAATCAACTCCAGTTCTCAGGTATGTCGTGCAGATTTTAACTAAAGCCAGCACTCATAGGAAACAATACCTTATAATATCAGACTCCTAGTCTAGCATTATCTAATCCAGCAGAACACTAATAATTATAGGAAGCGGCAATATGAAAGCCAACCAATGCTTCGTGATCCACTTATCTTAACAACTAACATACATGGGTTATATCAGACCTTAACGCACAATACAACTGGCCAGCATGAAGCTGATTTTGCAGAGTTAACCAGAGGGGGTATAATATTAATAAAAAGGTGGTGAAAGATATGAAAGAAGAGAGAGGTAGGCAGAGGAAAAGATTCTCAGGTGCGGAGCGGGGGACAGGTAGCAAGGGAAAAAGATGGATGCGTTCTAGAAACCATATCTGAGGGAGAGAGTGGCGAGGAACTGTATATATACTCGCACTAGCTCGAGGCGCGTGGGAAAAAAGCGGTTACAAGTCCTCTAGCCACTAGCAAGGGAGCTAGCAGCATGGTAAGGACCTCTCTCCACCAACCCCCACGAGGCAGCCAGCCGTGACGTCATCGAGCGGGACAAAAACACTGCACGCTCCCTCTCACTCTGTTCTACTCTCTCTCTCTCTCCCAGATCCCATTATTACTAGTTAATGATAAAACATATACTTTACAATTAAATATATAAAGCCTTGACATAGGTGAAAACAAAGAGCCTTTCTGGACTGCCCATGACACAAGCTTTCATATGAAATAAAGCACTCTCTAATACATAAACTGTAGCCCCATCCACTGCCCTGGCGATCCTAGCGAGTCACTGTAGGACAACCCATGCGGTTCTAACGGAGTGGTTAACGTCACAATACATAAAAATGACTGGGTTGGGAAACCAGGGCAAGGCTATGACGGTAGATACCCTGATCATGCCGGGAAAGAAACAGCTTAACAACACCAGAATAGCTGTGATTAAGGAAACAAAGAGGAACAGGAGGAGACAACACCAAGAAAAGGACAGAGACAATAGGACCCGACCAGTTTTCCAGGCTTTAATACCTGCCGGAATAAGTTAGCCTACCCCTTTTCCCAGACCTACCCATGCTCTAATCTCCGGGAGTCTAGGTCAGTCTGCCCAAGAAAGGAGTTCGAGCCCAAGCCAATCACAGAGACCCTTGCTCCTCCAATGGCAAGGACAGAGACAATATAGTGAGGAACTATTTATGCAAGTTCCCCACCAAGAACCATTGCAATATCGACATCGATGGGAATCCCAGCATCCCCTCTACAGCACCTCCTGGGAAGACTGGGAATAAATAAAGAACCTATGGCCTGCAGACTACGAAAACTCAGATATCACGATGAACAGAAAATAATTAATTATGCAACCATGCCACCCTTTACAAAATAGGAGGGCCATATCGAGAGATCGACAATCTCTGTAGGTTTAGATAAATAACTTCAGTGTATTTTTAGATTAAGAATTGCATTCACCATAACCAAAACAATGAAATCCACATGTTCCTATGTTATTGTGATAGATCAACCTGAGTTCTAAAAATAAACCGACTATTGTCTGACTGAAACTGAAGGAAGTTAGCAAATACTATTGCTTCCTTCCACTGGTTAAGCCGGCTGTGGGAAAGGATTGGTATTGTGTCTCAACCTGAACGAGTGTGTGTAGAGGTTCCCGGAACCAACTTTCAATGTACCTGAGAGAGAGGCACTTCCCCCTGACGTCCAGCCCAGCAGAACCACGAGTCCTACATCGTCAAGATTCTTGTTCATGGCTACCTCTACCCTTAACCCTAAGTGTGTCTGTGTGTTTTAAGTTGTGGCTATTATTGTGAAGGTAAGATAAAATATGCGAGTATTTGATTACATTTAATTATAGATCTGTGCCTAAGACCTATCCTGAACCTATGATTCCCGTGTAAGATTCCTATAATTTTGATCCGTACAGTGATTCATTAACACCTTATTAGCGGCCTAGGCGGTTTATTTATATGTACCGCCCAGCGGGGTGTTTTTAGCCAAAATAGGGCTGTTTACGTGATCATTTTCATGCCTAAATAAGACCCAGAACGTAAAACAAGTATCTATTCCTGAAAGGGCATAAACAGGGCTTTCGAATGACACCATAACGATCCTTTTATGATGGCTAGTTTTCTTGCAATAACTGTGCAACGCGAGTGCAAAAAGCATGTAATTAGGCACTTTCCCCATACAATTCCGTATATAGCGAGTGAGAGAGGGAGGGAGGAGGTGGGATTCGTGTCAGTAGGTTCGCCGCGGTGGTCTGGAGCAGTCATATGCTCGCTACTCTCCTGCCACCACTTGTCTCTCTCTCTCTCAGCAACATTACGTGCTGAAATTGCCACACGACCTATGTCGAGCGCCGCCACATAGTCCAGCTTTATTTAACTCGACTTATGTTGCTCGCCGACAGTTAAGGGTTAAGTACGAGTAATTGCTAAGAGAAATTATGTTAATCCTTCAGACCCTGAATTGTACTTACGTTACATAGTCATTTTTACAGTGTTACTTGCCAGAATACTCTCAGATATTATTTGTATGTGTTTATTATTCTTTGTGTATCCAAGTCGAAGTGAAAGTGTTTAACGTGAACTGATTCCCTTCTTAAATCCTATATATACCTAGAATCTACGCCCAATTCAGGATCCTTATATCTGCGTAGTTATCGCCTGAGAATACTTATAATACTATTTCCCTTATTTGAAAGTCAATAACCCTTTCCGTTGAGTTAGAATTAATTATTTATCAAGATATCTGATCTCTATTAGTTCTTGTGAATAATCTGATGATTTTTTTTTTTTTTTTTTTTTTAAGAGACAATGAACGGAGGAAGGAAAAACACAGATAAAACAAAAAGGTCCATGTGCCTAAAGGCATCCTCCATTCATAAAATGTTTGTAACAACTGGATTTAAACATTTGTAGATTGTAAGTTTGTGGAAAGCAATTCGAGGGAAGTGAATTCCAAAGAGTAGTAGCTCTGGGGATAAATGAATTCTGATATGCAGAAGTTCTGCATTGTGGAGGAGAAAGTGTAAATTCATGGACGATCTCAGCTGCCCTAGTTCTACGGGGAAAGATGTGGAGAGGCGGCACCATTGAAGCAAGTTCCCCAGAACAATTGCTGTGAAAATATCTGTAGAATAATGCAAGGGATGCAACGTTTCTTCGTATGGATAATGTAGGAAGGTCCTGTGTGATTGCAGGGTTATTGATTAATCTAATAGCTTTATTTTGAATTTTGTCCAACTGCCTCAATGCAACCACTCCACTTCCACCCCACAGAGGTGAACAGTAATCCATCTGAGAACGCACATGACTTTTATATATTACGGCCAACTGCTCGTCAGTGAAGAATTCTCGAACTCTGTACAGGAGTCCCAGTTTTTTAGAGGCATTCTTAGCAATGCTTCTAACATAATGTGTCCAGCTCAAGTTAGTAGTTAATGTTACACCGAGAATGTCAATACTAGGGGAAGTGGGAATATTTACATCATTAAAAAATATAAGGGAGTCAGTGAGATTCTGTCGGTTAGAAAATTGAATGTACTTGGTTTTCTGTGCATTAAAGGAAACTAGATTCTTTTGTCCCCATCCATTAATTCTAGAAAGGTCCTGGTTCAGAGAAATTGCAGTGTTTCTTTTTGAATTTGTAAGATCGGGTTGGGTGAAAGAATTGGTAAATGTGAATGAACTGTGGAGTGTTGAGTCATCTGCGTAGGAATGTATTGGATTATGAGTGGTAGATATGAGATCATTGATATGAATGAGGAACAGAATTGGGGCCAAAACTGATCCCTGGGGAACACCAGCATTTATTGAGTGAAATTGAGAATAAAGGCCATCTACCATTACACGTATTTTTCTGTTATGAAGATAAGAAGAAATTAGTGGAACTAATGATGCAAGGCCGTAGTGTGACATCTTCGACAATAAGGATTGATGCCAGACTCTATCAAATGCCTTTGATATATCCAGTGCTATTGTATGTGTTTCACCACGTTGGTCTGTAGCTTGGTTGATTTGATGCGTAAGAAGGCAAAGCATGTCTGCAGTTGATCGACATCGTCTAAAACCATATTGCCTATCACTGATTAATGTATTATTCTCAAGATGCTTAATAATGTGATTATTTAATATAATTTCAAAGACTTTACCAAGAGTGGAAGTTATAGCTATTGGTCTGTAGTTTGATGGATCTGAAGAGGCACCTTTTTTTGCTTCTTTCCAGGGTACTGGGAAACATGAGGTATGAGTACACAGACGGAAAAATTTTGCCAATACAGGAGCGAGCACCAAGGAGCAATTCTTAAGTACTATTGGAGGAATTTCATCTGGACCAGGAGCCTTATCTACTGAGAGATTCTGCAAAATAGTTCAGGCGAATTAAAATTAAGTACAGGGACATCTTGATTTATTTCATCTAAGGTTGAGTTGGTGGAGAAAATATCCGCAAGAAGGTTAGCTTTACCTCGTGGGTCACTTACAAGATTGCCAGTCGGAGATTTTAATGGTGGAATGGATGAAGCAGTAGTGAAGTTGGATTTAAATGAGTTAAGAGTAGACCAAAATATTTAGTTATCATTTGGATTATTTAGAAGTTTATTTGCCTGCTTGTGGAGAAAGTTTGATTTAGTTAGGTTTAATACAGTTTTGGCATGATTTCTGATGTTTCTAAAGTAATTAAAGGCTTCATGTGTTTTTGATCTTGTGTATGCATTGTAGGCTATTGTTTTTTGTTCAGTTACTCTAGCACAATTATGGTCAAACCATTTAGGTGAATTAGATCTTTTACAGTACTTTTGATGAGGAATAAAAGTTTCCATTCCAATTTTTACAAAATCTTGTATGTGGCTCAAGGTGGAGTGTGCATCATTAGAAAAGAAAGAGGTCCAGGGAATATCAATAAAGAAACCTTGAAGACCCTCCCAGTCTGCCCTATCATAATGCCATTTAGTCACCAAAACAGGTTCAGAGTGGGAAGGTGTGGTAGGTGATAGACAGGTGGCCTGTATCAGACAGTGATCAGAAGATCCAAGCGGGGACCTCACTGTAACATCATAATTTTCTGAATTGGTTGCTAAAAATAAGTCCAGTAGGTGGGAATTATGATTAGGATTATCTGGTACACGGGTGGGTTGGTCGACTAGTTGAGTGAGATTAAATGAGTCTGCAAATAGCTCACATTCAAGACCAGCATCATCAGTCCTGGCTGAATGAGTGAGCCATTCAACATTATGGACATTAAAATCACCCAACACAGTGATTTCAGAAGAAGCATTTAAGTTGAGGACACTGAGTTGTGAGGACAGAGAATCAAAAAGACTTTGCTCTGGAGGAGTATTTGGGGAACGGTAGATGCAACATATGTATTTAAATTTACCAGCAGAAATTAATTTGTATATAGAATAATCAAAATAGGGACAATTGAAACTAGTAACCTCCTCCAGGGCAATTTCAGATTTTGCGAAGCAACATACACCTCCCTTAGGTCTGACATTTTGGAGCAGTTGATAACCTGGAAAATTAAATCTAGACGTGTCAGATGTGGATGTTACTCGAGTCTCTGTCAAAAAAAGGAGAGTAGGGGATTCTGCTTGAAGAAATTGGTGTACAGAATTGATGTTAGAGTGAAGTCCCCTTATATTACTAAAGAAAAAGCTGCACCGACGAGCAGCTATGCGTTACTCGGGTCATGTAATTCTTTCCTCACCAATCTAGGAATTCATATTGTACATTCCTTGATCGATTCCGCCTACTATTTGGATATTGATTCTATGTATTACTGTATCTAGTAATCCATTGATTATAATTGTATATACGTTATAATACAACGCTGCAGTAGTTCTGCGTTCTTTTAGGAATTTGTTAATTTATTCTGAACTCGTTTCATGCCATATATGGTATTTCATAAGTGCAACTTCGTCGTGTACACCCATTCAAGATAGCTCTTTGTGAAGCTATATTACCACGCTCTTTAATTTACGTTTCTTAACAAGTTGGTAAATTTATTCCAATCTATATTAAATTATATTTTATCTATTCCGATTCAGTCACTATATTTACTGTGAATCTAAGTTCCTCAACCTGTGTGATTTGCCCTCATAAATTATATGATCGAATATTATTTGTTGTGTCTCGTGTGAGAGATTATTCACAATAACTCTTAGATAGTTGAATTCAGATTTAAACTATCTTCCTTCCTAGAGTCAATTAGAATTCATATCTTCAATATTTGATTTTCTATCACATTAAAGTGTATTGTTATTTTCAAGGATCCCAGTCCTTCAGACCTAGAGTCCTCAGGGCGGCACATTTGATAGTCTCACCTGAGCACGGCCAAATTCCCCTTGGCCCACCACGTAGACTCACGCGCAGCTGAGCGATAAGTTCCATATTATACCTTGTCATTGTCAGAATGCTTCGCGTTAGACACTGTACTCGTATATGTACTATTGTCAATGATTCTTGTTTGTGTATACTGTATATATGGATCTCTCTATCATTGCGTATTTTCACTTTTCAATTACTATGTAAGTGACAAACTGACCTTCATTAGAGACTAAAACTAGTTAACTCTCTCAGTCACTAACTTACTTACTTGCTATTCAATATAATAGTAGAGTATAGTACTACATAACCTGTATTCTATGCCATTGAAGAAATAAGAGTGTAATCTAACCTGTGTGTTTATTGTGTTATCGTTGCCTGATTGAGTAAATACTTAACATTATCGCTAAGCTCTATGTGTTCCTGTTGAGCATATTCCAAGTCTAAATATCCGAAACCCGGATTGATAAATAGATAATAGTGAAGCAAGTTGGATTGCAACCCGGCATAACAACTTTAATTATATAAGATGATTTGTGAGTTATTTTACCATGTTGATTGATGGAAATATATTTGTATGCATGATTTTTGAAGTGGGACTATGCGTACTGACAATAATTGACTAGTTGTTCATGACTAGGTAAATCATTGGTCTAAATTAGCTTATGTTTTACCAATAACGCAATAATATTCCTATGTAGATGTAAACTGTAATACCATGTTTCTTTACGTACGTTACAACATGGCTAAATAGTTGCATCATATGTATCACTTACATAATATACTTCTTAACCAACTACAGAACACTATACACCACTAAAAGGAAATCTGTCGGCAAATCATAAGAGCTTCCACAGATTCCGGATATTACTTTCCTTCACGTTGTATAGCATATATTTGCCTGCTTATACTCTTCTTCCTCTCCTATAATACTGTACCGGAATGTAGCAGAGTAAGAGTAACACGTGCACCGTCACCTGTCACGGCACAGGGGCGGGCTGGGCTGTCGAAGCAGCCTGGGCATTGTTGGAGGTTAATAGCCCCATGAAAATGGTGTGGCTCGTAAGCGAAGCGAGCCGTTGCAGCTGGGGGGTCTGGTGGGGCGTTGTAAGCCCCCCCCCCCCCCCTCCCCCCAGGAATATTTTAGAAAATTAGCATCTATTAGAAGCAATTTGAGGCATATCACGAGCTAAAAAAAATCCCAATTTATATGATACTAAATACTATTCTTTAGTAAGACTGAAGCATATAGTAAGACGGAACATCGTTTCTGTCCTTCTGCTATGCTGTTGTTGGTAGTGTGTTGGTAATTATATTATTGTTGAGAAATTGTAGCCTAAGGAACTAAATTTAGTAATAATAAATAGAAGTTAAGGAAACAACAATGAAAACTGAGTAAGCCTATTGGGAACGAACAGCGTAAGCATGTTAAAACTGACAGTAGAGGCTTATAGTCCTTGGACTAACACAGATTATTAAATACACAGCACCTCCGTAGCCTCAACTCGTAACACAGCCTATCGCAACAGAACAGAGCTCATTCGCAACTTCCAGGCTCTCTGGGGACCAAAGGTGCACACAATCCCCGAACTGGCTCCGTTACACCAATAATGCAAATAACTGGAACCCCTAGTTGTGGTGAAAAGATATCTTGAGCCACAACTATCAACAAAACTCAGTACCGAATGGCAATACTGAGGAGGATCCTTCCTAAGCTGCACAAAGAAGAGAAAGCTCTGATTTCATTTACGTTAATACAATTACGTTAAATACATGCCAACAATGAATGCAAAAATAATGAATCAAGTATCAAGCATAAACAAATGAATCACGGATTAAACAAACCCCTATCAACCACCTCCCACGTAAGCTGTCCAGACTATCGGTTGGCCTGGGCCAAAGTAATCCTCCCTGTAATAGAAAGACGAATGAAGTCCTCCACCCTCTACTTCGAACCAGGCACCCTAATAGTCTGGACTCATAACTAAAAGTATGCACATACGGAAATAGAATAAATAACAATCGGCTGGTAATCAACACACGCCACTGCAGGAATAAAATTAAATGTTAACACTATTATGCCAGCGAGGATTAATTCTCATACTGATCCACCAATACTAAAGTATACTGGCCCTACCACACCTTAACATGGCCAAGGTTTGCGGCACATCTAAGCCTAGCTATCAAACAAAGAAAGAAAACATTTATAGGAAAAACACCTGTAAATCTGCAGGGATACACAAGCCACAATTGGAGGGACAAATACGTCACACACGCCCTTAGAATCCGTCTGAGTTACGTTAAAATACAAATGAATAAACAAAAAAGTAAATGCCAGTAAATAAATAATAAAGAAGCAAAAGATAGGCGTTTCTCTTTTGAAAGCTAAATGCGGACTGACGAGCCTCCAGCTGGTACACACTGACACCGACAGATGGCTCCACGTATACCAGCTTGATGGTTCCTTTATGCATTGTAATCCTTACTTAGATAATACAAGTAGGACTAAACAACTAAATAAAACATACTTATACAACGCATAATATAATATGCGCACTACATTAATATAATATGCGTACTACATTAATATAATATGCGCACTACATTAATATAATATGCGCACTACATTAATATAATATGCGCACTACATTAATATAATATGCGTACTACATTAATATAATATGCGTACTACATTAATATAATATGCGCACTACATTAATATAATAGCGCACTACATTAATATAATATGCGCACTACATTAATATAATATGCGCACTACATTAATATAATATGCGTACTACATTAATATAATATGCGCACTACATTAATATAGCGTACTACATTAATATAATATGCGTACTACATTAATATAATATGCGCACTACATTAATATAATATGCGCACTACATTAATATAATATGCGTACTACATTAATATAATATGCGCACTACATTAATATAATATGCGCACTACATTAATATAATATGCGTACTACATTAATATAATATGCGCACTACATTTATATAATATGCGCACTACATTAATATAATATGCGCACTACATTAATATACAGGAAAAAAAACATTAATATAAAAATGGGTTACATAATTTCGCCACTGTTTAGAGAATGGGAAAATCAAAGAGGCCACGTCATTGAACGATATAATATGAAGTTGATACAGACGATAATATACGGATAAATATCGTTCACTGCTGCTTCACGCCGTATAGTCGATCATTGCTTCACGCAGTATTGACATTTCCGCCAGACGGAATGATATATTCACCATGTGAATATATGACCAATGCTTATAGTAAATTATGAACATAAATTAACTAAATGAACTTACGATGGTGGAACATCGTAACAAGCATCAGTGCTAATTATGGAAGAGAATACGAACTATACACGAGAGAGAGAGAGAGAGTTAATCTAATAAAGTATGAAAACCATGATTACCTTCCCTTAAATCTTATTACACCAGACGGTAGAGAAGGTTCTTCACCTCTTCCTCTTCCTCCATTACCCTTCTACCTTATACTGTGTTTTGTTTGTCTTTGTCATCTTTCTTTTATCATTGTTCCCTTCCCTTTCCTCCTCATTTGCCATCGTCCTCTTCTGTTGCCCTCTTGTAATCTTCTGTTGCCCTCTTGTAATCTTCTGTTGCCCTCTTGTAATCTTCTGTTGCCCTCTTGTAATCTTCTGTTGCCCTCTTGTCATCTTCCTTCAATTCTCCTTGTACTTTTTATCCTCCTCGTTTTGTCTTATTCCTCATTCTCCTGACCTCTTCCTTCTCTGTTTTTGGCTTCTTCTTCCCCCTGCCTCCTCTTTTACATTTTCACCTTTCGCTATTCCTTGTATTACTCTTTATCATCTTCATCCTCTTGTTCTCCGCCTCTACTTTCCTCATTTACTTCTTACTATTTCCTCAATATGCCTTTACCTTGTGTTCCTCGTCATCCTTTACTTTTTTATCCATTCTTCTTATGTCTCTGTTCTTCATTAAGGATCAACCAGGCCCTTCTCTATCAACTTGCCTCCATATAATTAGGCTCGGACGTTACCTGGCTTCACTGTTTCTATTATAGATGTTCTAACCTTCCTTTGTTCCTTATGCTTCCTCTTTATCTTCTGGTTTTCATCTTACTTTTGCGCATTTATTTTTCATATTTATCTTCGTAATTTCCGTGTTTTCTTATAAATTTATCTCTTTTCATCTTCCTCTTTCTTTTAGCTTTAGCTTTAGTTTGGGGACCCGCAGAGGGCTGCACACGGACAGCATGATATGCGGGGGTTGTGCGGGGGAGTTAAGGGGCTAATGGAAGGAAGAGGATTAGCAGAGAAATGTTTGGTGATCCTAGCTTTAAAACTATCAAGAGTGGGACTGTTAACTAAATGAGATGGAAGGTGATTCCACTCTTGGATGCTGCGGGGGAAAATGAGTACTCAAATATGTCGGTGCTTGCCTGGTATCTGTGGTAGTTTCGGTTGTGGTTGCCTCTTGTGGATCATATGTTTGTAGGGTGTAAATAAGGGTCTTTGTGTATGTCTACTAGATTGTGATTTTGTATAGCATTTGTTGTCTGTGTATATATCTTCTTGTCTAATGTATTGGCTTGTTTGAGCAAAGTGACCGATGTAGTGTGTCTGTAATCACGTCTGATCTATCTTGCCACCTTATTTTGTATGGCTTCTAATTTATTAATGTTGTTGTGAGTATGTGAATGCCAGACAGTGTCGCAGTATTCAATGTGAGGTCGAACTAGTGTTTTAAAAGCTAAAATGTTAATGTCTGCGTTGCACCTCCTTAGGTTCCCGCGCAGGAACCCCCAGGGCTTTGTTGGCTTTTGCCCTGACGCTACTCACATGTGTGCTCCACCTCATGTCTGCTGAGAGTTGGACTCCCAAATACATATGTGAATGGACTGTATCAAGGTTGGTATTATGGAGTTTATAGGCAAAGGGGATAGGTTTCTTGGAGCAGGTAAATCAAATGTGGTGTCATTTTTGTCTGGTATAAAGGTCATATTATACCACTTGGCTTCCCAGTCTACAAAGGTTGTCAAGTCGTCTTGAAGTCGAAGGCAATCGTCCCTATCAACTATTCTATTCTCAACTTCCTTGATGTGTTGATGTGTTCTCTTCCTGTATTTGTTCTGTAGTTTGTATTTAATCCTCTTCCACTCATATTACTCTTGTGCCATGTGTTATATCCTGTCCCCAGCCTCTGACACATTAATATGATTACGATACACTCACACCTTAACTGGCTACACCGACTCAATCTTCAATTTATACATGTTTTTACTCTCAGCACTGAGTTGAACCACGGATAGTCAGGACGAAAGTCCATGCTCTAATCAACTACACCACAGTGTGATAAAGAAAAGTTAACCTTTTCCTATGTACATCTCCATGGGCGAGCTGCTTACACTGGTTAATGACTACATCCACAGCCATTCCAACGGTACACTAACATTCAACATACACTTTACACAATACATAAAACCTTTCCAAGCCGGACAAAGCCACCGTGGTGAGGTACAGGGTCTGTCATTGTCCCCTTGGGGATAGGCTGATCCTGCAGTAGATCATATAAGGCTGATGATGATGATGATAATGCACTCACCTTATATTGATATACAACACTTATCACATTGTAACATTTATTCATTCATCTAGCACCTTTTTATTCAAAAGACACCTGTTAATGCGCTTGATGTTTGTTGATGCATGATACACATGGTAATTCATTACTGTAGACACACGTTGTTGGTCTCCGAGTATTACTTGTTGATACATCTTACACCTGCCTCACTGCACTACCTGTTGATTCATTTGGCACCTATATCAGAGTACCACCTGTTGATACATCTTTCACCGGCCTTACTGTCCTACCTGTTGATTCATTTCACACCTGCATTAGAGTGCCACCTGTAGCGTCATCTTACACCTGTCTCACTGCACTACCTGTTGATTTATATAACACCTACATCAGAGTACGACCTGTTGATACATCTTACACCTGTCTTACTGTACTACCTGTTGATTCATTTGACACCTACATCAGGGTACCACTTGTTGATTATTCCTACACTTATCTTGTCTTTATGAAAATGTTCTACCTGTGCTGTATCTGTTTTTCTACTTCACCTGTCTCACATGTTCTGTAGTTTCTTACCATTTAATATCCTAAATTTGTATTGCCAGTATCATGCTTTATCAAACATTCACTACCATAACCAACACATTCCTCATTTTACGTGTACCTGTCTTACATTATTCCTGTCGTCTTAACCTACATCAGGATGTGGTGGCTGAAAGGATTGATTAGTTATGAATATAGCTTCATTAATATACCATACGTCCTTTAAACATACACAAACAAATCCTTGATGTTTTCACTATACCATTGCTGATAATGACCGAAATTATGACAATAATGACGATTATGACGCTGCTTGGAGTACTGCCATTAGGACAATGATACTAGAATTGCAATTTGTGTGGAGCACCATGTCTTTATATTTATGTATGCACTGTATGTATGTATCTATGATGACAACAATGACCATAGCATTATCCAAGATTATTACCCTTCCTTAATTATTCTTTCCTTCCCCAACAGGTGGTCGAACCCTGCCCATGAACCGTCGTCAGGTAGTGTCAAACGACGGTGAGCTGACCATCTCTCAGGTGAGCCGTGATGGTGACCAGGGGGACTACACCCTGCACCGCCACCAACAAGCAGGGTCATTCATCCTCTCAGTCCATGGCACTCAGGGCCATTGGTGAGTTGCTTGGGGGTTCAGTTCATATTGTGACTATGTTTTGTGACACACATTACCACCACCAGCTAGTAAGGTTATTCCTTTATGGAGTCTAAGTGCTGCCCAGGGTCGTGATTAAGTGTTAAGTGTAATATATTTCGATTGGAGTTAATTATATTATTTAATTTTGTGTGTATTATTTTGCAATGATTAGTGAGCTTCACAGGCATTTGTTTTAATCAGAGTTATCTATTTCAGTATTATATATGTGTTCAACAGTACAGGGAAAGGAGAATAACTTTATATACTATAAAATGTAAAGTGAAAGAGTATAATGATTAAACATATAATTATTAATATGTAACTTATAAGTTTAAATGGCTGGTCAATTACTTCAACTCATTGTCAACTGAAGGCCCATGCCACTATAAGTTAGAGAATAGGAGAGGATACATTAGAATATGTTGTCAGGCTATGTTTGATTTAATTTGCCAAAAATAAGAGATTTAGACTAGGTTACATAAGACAACAATAAAATATGACAGTGAAAATAGGTTAGACTGTTATACAATGACAGTAGGTTAAGGTAACATAATTATAAGCTGACAATCGCCTATATTAAATGTTTGTTAGCAAGTGCTTAAACTATCGCATAGTAAATTATGAGAGCTGCCTCCCGCGGCTGCTAAGAATGACACCAGCCAAATACAGAGTGTTACGTCCTGGGATATATAAACACTGGGCTCTTTCTATTGGACTAGGTATGCGGCAACAAGCAACAACGGAAAACGCTAGATCCAACCCTTATCTATAAACCCAGGCAACAAACCACCCTAAACCGTCAAGAGTCCTGCCTGGACAACAAGGTATCCTATGACTCGGTTACAGGGTGCACACACTATAGACTGCTGATAGTCAAGCAGGCTATATAAAAGATCACACAATTAAGTTGACTTAAAGCTTCAAGGAAAAGATAGATAACGGAATTAAATTGCAGAAACAATTTAATAACAAACTAGAAGAAAGTACATTTAATGTTACGTTAATTAAAACAACTAATCACCCCTGCGTGAAAGAAGGTGAAAGTAAACAGTCCTCAAAACATCGTACAGGTAGGCAAGATGCAGGTTTCTAAACTGCATGCGGCTACTGTAGGATCTGATGCTTAGCAAAGAAAGTAAGTTACGGATTTAGAGAACTCTTAACTCATAAGCAGGAAAAAATACTAGTGATAAGCCATACAGTGTATAATGGCATAGGTATAATTAAATAAAGGCTGCAACTCGCAACATAACCACATACAGATGTGCTTCTCACTCTTAGTCAGGCAAGCCTGCTCGGACAGAGTCTCTAAGCCACACCCTGACTCACAATGCTCACAACATCGGTAAACTGTGGCACAATAACAAGCATGCAGAAATAATAAACCCCTAGCTGTTAATCTGCCAGGTGGCAGAGGTCTAGCCGGAAGGATATAGGCTTCGGATACCCGGGCTGAGCCACCTGCTCTAGCCTAGGGACGTTCCCAAGTCTGTGCGCCAAATTACTCTAATTGAAAGGGTGCTCTCTTGAGAGACTCAGATCCCAAGTATCTGACTCTCTCCTGGCGACCCTAAAACAAAAGCAAGACGTGCTAGCGCAGTGCTGAGGGGACTAGGCAAGGGCCCTCACACAACACAACACTAGACACACAGGGACACAGACAAGAAAATGCCCCCAGACTCCCACGGGTATCCTAGTAAAGTCGTGCAGGTCCACAGGACTCGCACCAGCAGACTTTACTTAAAGGATCACAAAAAGCCTCCCCTCCGGTCTAGCCCCTGCTCACCTGCCACAAGAACACACTAGCAAGCATGAAACCACCAAATATGAGACAACAAAAAAGCTTCCTAGGTCTCATTAACAATTACATCTCTGCATAAGGCCCAAAATCCTATCTAATTATCTGAGAGCTCGTCGTTAATACAATAATAGATATAAGGTCTATCAAGGGGATGGGATAATTAAATAGATTGGTGAAGTAGTGGAAAGAAGGTATACAAAGTAAGAGAGAAAATTTCTAAGTGGGGTTGAGAGGGATAGATATCAAGGGGGTCCGAAGGGTACGACAGTGAGGTGAGCTCTGAGTCTTGAATCTGTCTGGACCCCACCCTAGGCATGCAAAATACATCCCATGCTTGGCAACACTCAACACCGTTGCCGGGTCAAAATCCTCTACCCCTTGCGTGAGTCGAAACTAAGCCTAACGTTGCGATCAAATTGGCAACATCAGGCTCGTCCCAAGCAAGACTCTCCGCGCCCACGCGAAGCAACGTCCCCCAGCCGGTCTCTCTCTCCCGCTCGTTTCCTCCCACTCTCACTAGACTTACATCTTATATATTATAATGAAACAATCAACTATCGAAAATAAAATATACTAAGATGCGTTGGTTAAGAATAATGGCAGCTTCAAGCTGTGAAACAACATAAGAATATCCCAGACATTAGTTTCATTGTCGTAGGATATATACTAAGGAAAAGCCGGCCGGCTGGCTGCCGCCAGCCGGTTTCTAAACGGCTGGGCAGCCGACACTCGCGCATGCCCGCACGTGGCTACTATGCAGGAACGTCACACCTCCACCAAGATATAAGACACTTGACTAAGTTCTTCATATCGAGCAGAAAGTTTCTCATAGTGCCACACACTGTTGCGACACAAGGCACTATATATAAAAAAAATAAAGACTGTTGCACTCCACCGAGCAAGTTCAACTAACTTAGCGACAATAAGCGAAAACATTCAACTTAGATACTGCTATAACATCTTATTCAAAATTCTACACATTATAAAAATAAAGAGTTTTTATAAGGTTTTTGCTTTTTTAACACCTTACGAGCGGCCTATGCGGTTTATTTATATGTACCGCCCAGCGGGGTGTTTTTAGCCAAAATAGGGCTGTTTACGTGATCATTTTCATGCCTAAATAAGACCCAGAACGTAAAACAAGTATCTATCCCTGAAAGGGCATAAACAGAGCTTTCGAATGACACCATAACGATCCTTTTATGATGGCTAGTTTTCTTGCAATAACCGTGCAACGCGAGTGCAAAAAGCATGTAATTAGGCACTTTCCCCATACAATTCCATATATAGCGAGTGAGAGAGGGAGGGAGGAGGTGGGATTCGTGTCAGTAGGTTCGCCGCGGTGGTCTGGAGCAGTCATACGCTCGCTACTCTCCTGCCACCACTTGTCTCTCTCTCTCAGCAACATTACGTGCTGAAATTGCCACACGACCTATGTCGAGCGCTGCCACATAGTCCAGCTTTATTTAACTCGACTTATGTTGCTCGCCGCTAATTAAGGGTTAATTTGTTTTTTCGGCTGAACTACAGTGACAGCCTATTTTCCTCCACACTCAACCCTCAATCCTGTAGCAGTCTAACCAACATCATCCACCCTTGATAGACAATCCGCTATCACGTTATCAGAACCGGCAATATGGCGTATGTCCAGATTATACTCCTGAAGCATGAGTGACCACCTGGTCAGCCTCATATTCCGGTTATGAAACTGATTCAAGAATTTCAGAGAGTGATGATCGGTATAAACCACTACGACTGGTCCGAAAGCAGGAACATATACATCGAAGTGCCTGAGCGCCAGCACTATCGCCAGGAGTTCTTTTTCAATTACAGAGTAATTCCTTTGTGCACTATTACATTTTTTACTGTAAAAACTCACTGGATGTTCGATACCTTCATCATCTGTCTGTAACAAGACAGCCCCAGCCCCTACGCCACTGGCATCAGTCGCCAGCTGAAAAGGTCTGCTGAAGTCCGGGGCTCTGAGTATAGGGTGGGTACATAACAGGTGTTTCACCAAGGAAAACGCCTCTGCACACTCAGGAGACCACCGGAACTTCTTGTCCTTAGATAATAAGTCAGTTAAAGGTGCAAGTACAGTCGAATAGCCTTTGATGAAGCGACGATAATAGCCAATCATACCTAGAAACCGCGTGATTTGTTTCTTAGTCGTAGGCTGGGGAAACTGATCGATGGCTTTGATCTTTGTCTGTGGAGGGCACACCTGACCCATCCCCACCTCGAACCCCAGGTACAAAACTGTGGCTTTGACAAAATCGCACTTACCCAGGTTTACCACCAAACCTGCTTCATTCAGTTTATTAAAAAGCTGTACGATGTGAGTACAGTGACTGTTAAAATCATCGTTGTATATTATGACATCATCTAGGTACACCGTACAGTTGGGAATGTCGGCTACAATGTCGTTCATTAATTTCTGAAACGTTGCAGGGGCATTTTTCAGCCCGTATGGCATAACATGGCAACGATATGTGGCACCGTCCACCACAAACCCACACACCTCTCGCGCTCGCTCAGACAAAGGCACTTGCCAATGACCCTTAACAAGGTCTATCTTAGTGAGGAACTTGGCCTTTCCTATCTTATCCACACTGTCGTCCACGCGAGGGAGAGGGTAGGCATTTGTGGGGGTTAAACCATTCAACCTGTGGAAATCTATACAAAACCGCACCTTGCCATCTGGTTTGGGCTGCAGTGTGACGGGGGAAGTCCACCTTACTGCACCCTCAGAAATCAGCCCACGTTTCAGCATATAACCCAGCTCTTCCCTAAGTGCTGGTAATTTAATAGGGGGAACACGGTATGGCACTGATTTAAAGGGCGGGTGGTCCCCAACATCGACATCGTGCACCGCTTGAGTAGTGAGGCCAGGATGCTCCGCGAAAACAGCTGGGTTTGAATCAAACAAGTGCTGCACAGCTATACGCTGTTGCTCAGGCAGGTGCAATATCAACTCGTGAGCCACTTGTCTAGAATTCCCCGCCCACTGATCCGCGGAAACATGACAATCCCAATTATCCTCCCCCGCAGCTTGACTGTCCCTTCCTCCTTCTCCACCACGATCGTTGCAGATCAACACCGGGACAGTGAGAGGCTCGGAGGGGCGCCTCACATACTCTTTCATCAGATTTACATGGCAAAGTTGGTTCTTTTTCTTACGATCAGGAGTAGCTACTAAATAGTCGAGATCAGAAACCTTCCTTACAACCCGATACGGACCAGAATACTTGGCAGACAAGGGGTGTCCCACTAGAGGCAGTAGTATCAGTACTTCCTGATCTACTTCAAACTCCCTCAGCTTCACCTTCTGGTCGTATCTGTCCTTCATCTGAGCTTGTGAACTCTTAAGGTTCCGACCTGCTACCTCCAAGCTCTTTAGCATTCTCTCACGGCTTTCAACTACATACTTTAGAAGCGAGCATGGCTTTGTGACTCCCTCCCAGATCTCCTTGATTATGTGGAGGGGCCCCCTGACCCTGTGTCCAAAAACCAACTCGTTCGGGCTAAATCCCAAGCTCTCCCCAGGTACTTCTCTCGCAGCAAATAAAACGTATGGGAGACCTAGATCCCAGTCCTTCCCATTCTCCATGCAATAACACCGCAACATACTCTTGAGAGTCGAGTGCCACCTTTCCAAAACTCCCAGACTCTTGGGATGGTAGGCAGATGACACCACAGACACTATCCCATGTTGCTGCATGGACTGCTTAAACAGAGCAGAAGTAAAATTGGATACCTGATCAGACTGGATCTCCTGAGGGTAGCCATAACGAGAGAAATAGACAAGTAGGTTTTTGACAACAGTCTTAGCCATCCCGTTGCGCATGGGGTAAGCATCTGGATACCGTGTTGCTACATCCATTACAGTTAGTACAAATTTATTGCCGGCACTAGTGGGGGGCAATGGGCCAACCATATCGATAACTACCTTGCTGAAGGGCGGCCCAATGACAGGGATGGGTTGTAACGGGGCTCTCGGGATGACCTGATTGGGTTTCCCAACAACTTGACAAGTGTGACACTGTGACACCCATGACACGACACTCGCCTTTAACCCAGGCCACCAGAAAAGCTTGCTCAGAGCTGCCTCCATCTTACGTGCCCCCAGGTGCCCTGCCAAAGGCACATCATGAGCTAATCTCGATAAGCTCTCACGGCACACCCTCGGTACTACTAACTGGTCCACTAATCCTGACCCGCCATCCCACTTTTTCTTGGGATCCTGATGTCTCCGATACAAGATCCCCTCGGACAAGAAAAAATCACCAGGCTGCGCATCCCCATCGCTCTCCAGTTCGATAGCACCATTACCACACGCCCTGACTTCAGGATCTTCCAGCTGCAAGGAACATATATCAGCAGGTGCGAGATTATCCAAGTTCATTTTAAATAATTTATTTCCACCTCCAATGTCCCGCTGAGCCACCCTTTCCTCACGCTGCGCATAACGATGCTGTCGCAGAGTCTCTTCCTGCCCTGCACCTGCACTAGCGGTGACAGGCCCCGGGGCCTCTCCAGACTCTAACATAGGTGCCAATAATGAGTCACCAAGAAACACTGCCGGCTCAAAACTCTCCAATTGACCAACACTTCACGTTTTCTTGTGACCTTTCCTCCGCAGTTTGATAGACTGAGGTGGTGGCTGCAAGGCACCGGATGTCTGAGAATGCGTCACAACACACGCCATGGTTTGTACGCTACACTTCTCAACCCACTCCTGTTCCTCCCTACTAACGTCGGCCGCCTTCTCGGCAACGACCAAGGGTGAAACCTTAGAAGCAGGCACCGCAAAGTCGTTGCCGAGGAGGAGGTCGACGCCCCCAACAGGCAAGTTCTCTACGATTCCGACATCCAGCTCCTTGTCAGCCCGATACCTAGTAGACTCTGCCTGCAGTTCAGCCTCTCCTATAGCTGTTCTCTCTGCGGCCTCAGCCTGCACACTAGCCTGTCTCTCGGCAGCCTCAACCTGAACTCTAACCTGTCTTTCGGCGGCCTCAACCTTGGCCATTTCAAGCCGAAACAACAAATCTGGAGTCAACCCTTGAGGAGGGGAAGGTGCATTTAATGGGGGAGGGTCCCTGTGATTGAATTCCACGCTGCCATTGACCATCAAATTGGGGGTATGTACTAAATTCAGGCACCCTGATGTTTGATATGGGGGTAGAGTGGAGGGGGGGCTGGGGACCGGGGCCCCCAGTCGCCTCTCCACCCAGGTCTCTCCCTTCTAAACCCAATATCAAAGTCCTCAGCTGATCTTTCCTCATGCCACTTAAACGCTGGTGACCCTGAAGACCTGCCACACACTTTAAGCCATACTTATTCAGCTTCAACACCCTGGCAGCGGTAAGGGGCACCTCTAAAAATCTTCTAGCACCCTCCTCGCTATCGACTAGCCACTCCACAGGTCTTTCTCCCTCCGAGCCCGTATCGTGACCTGACCCACCACTGTGTTCTGATGTATTAGACATGTTTGTGCACTGCAGTAATTATCACGGTTATAGAATGTGTCTTATCTCCTATGCAAGTATGTATATACTAATGTTATTTAAATTCTTTAATGTGTTATATTGGTTGCTCCAAAAAAAAACTCTATGTCCACTGTATTCCTCTAATCATAAGGAATCTCAAAACAAATGACCACTATATTCCTCTGTTCAGTAAATCCTATGCAAGGTCGCTATTTGTTACGTCCTGGGATATATAAACACTGGGCTCTTTCTATTGGACTAGGTATGCGGCAACAAGCAACAACGGAAAACGCTAGATCCAACCCTTATCTATAAACCCAGGCAACAAACCACCCTAAACCGTCAAGAGTCCTGCCTGGACAACAAGGTATCCTATGACTCGGTTACAGGGTGCACGCACTATAGACTGCTGATAGTCAAGCAGGCTATATAAAAGATCACACAATTAAGTTGACTTAAAGCTTCAAGGAAAAGATAGATAACGGAATTAAATTGCAGAAACAATTTAATAACAAACTAGAAGAAAGTACATTTAACGTTACGTTAATTAATACAATTAATCACCCCTGCGTGAAAGAAGGTGAAAGCAAACAGTCCTCAAAACATCGTATAGGTAGACAAGATGCAGGTTTCTAAACTGCATGTGGCTACTGTAGGATCTGATGCTTAGCAAAGAAAGTAAGTTACGGATTTAGAGAACTCTTAACTTATAAGCAGGAATAAATACTAGTGATAGGCCATACAGTGTATAATGGCATAGGTATAATTAAATAAAGGCAGCAACTCGCAACATAACCACATACAGGTGTGCTTCTCACTCTTAGTCAGGCAAGCCTGCTCGGACAGAGTCTCTAAGCCACACCCTGACTCACAATGCTCACAACATCGGTAAACTGTGGCACAATAACAAGCATGCAGAAATAATAAACCCCTAGCTGTTAATCTGCCAGGTGGCAGAGGCCTAGCCGGAAGGATATAGGCTTCGGATACCCGGGCTGAGCCACCTGCTCTAGCCTAGGGACGTTCCCAAGTCTGTGCGCCAAATTACTCTAATTGAAAGGGTGCTCTCTTGAGAGACTCAGATCCCAAGAATCTGACTCTCTCCTGGCGACCCTAAAACAAAAGCAAGACGTGCTAGCGCAGTGCTGAGTGGACTAGGCAAGGGCCCTCACACAACACAACACTAGACACACAGGGACACAGACAAGAAAATGCCCCCAGACTCCCACGGGTATCCTAGTAAAGTTGTGCGGGTCCACAGGACTCGCACCAGCAGACTTTACTTAAAGGATCACAAAAAGCCTCCCCTCCGGTCTAGCCCCTGCTCACCTGCCACAAGATCACACTAGCAAGCATGAAACCACCAAATATGAGACAACAAAAAAGCTTCCTAGGTCTCATTAACAATTACATCTCTGCATAAGGCCCAAAATCCTATCTAATTATCTGAGAGCTCGTCGTTAGTACAATAGTAGATATATGGTCTATCAAGGGGATGGGATAATTAAATAGATTGGTGAAGTAGTGGAAAGAAGGTATACAAAGTAAGAGAAAAAGTTTCGAAGGGGGGTTGAGAGGGATAGATATCAAGGGGGTCCGAAGGGTATGACAGTGAGGTGAGCTCTGAGTCCTGAATCTGTCTGGACCCCACCCTAGGCATGCGAAATACATCCCATGCTTGGCAACACTCAACACCGTTGCTGGGTCAAAATCCTCTACCCCTTGCGTGAGTCGAAACTAAGCCTAACGTTGCGATCAAATTGGCAACATCAGGCTCGTCCCAAGCTAGACTCTCCGCGCCCACGCGAAGCAACGTCCCCCAGCCGGTCTCTCTCTCCCGCTCGTCTCCTCCCACTCTCACTAGACTTACATCTTATATATTATAATGAAACAATCAACTATCGAGAATAAAATATACTAAGATGCGTTGGTTAAGAATAAGGGTAGCTTCAAGCTGTGAAACAACATAAGAATATCCCAGACATTAGTTACATTGTCGTAGGATATACACTAAGGAAAAGCCGTCCGGCCGGCTGCCGCCAGCCGGTTTCAAAACGGCTGGGCAGCCGACACTCGCGCATGCCCGCACATGGCTACTATGCAGGAGCGTCACAAGAGCCACCTCAGGTGAAGCCTTTCAAGCTGAGAGGGACCCTGCCAGAAGAGTCTCCTGTGGCCGTACAGTGTTTGGTGACCAAGGGTGTCCCATTACACTCCTCTGGCTACATGACGGGGCCCCTGCCACAGTCACCTCGGGAGTCACGGTCAAGGTGGTGGATTCGTACGTTCAGACGCTGCTCATTGACAAGTTGAAGGAGATGTGTAACTTAGCCATCACGACTCTTTCTTCTCCAGCCTGGTGTTAGCGAATGTGCAGCCTCACCACGCTGGCAACTACACATGTGTGGCCCGGAACCCGGCACGTGAGGTCTGCTACACAGCCCAGCTCCTTGTGCGCGGTAACAACTTGATGACATACTGATTCACACTGTTACGCACCATTTTTGTTACGCACTGCACCCACAAACTCACTGAATTCTTGTGTTGGAGAATCCCAGGCCCCAGCACTCAAGGCACTGTCAAGCACCTCGCCCTAATGCATATCAATATCACCCTCAGCACCTCCTTCACTTACCCTCAGCAATATATTCTATGATTCAGCTATACATCAATTATCAGCAGTATTGTCAATAAATATTTGTTGTTCCACGCCTAGGAGTAAACTTCAATAGCCTCATCTCCTTTGCAATATGTATGTACTAAAGTATAATTCATAGTTATGTTACAGCATACATGAAAATGCTGATCATTTTATGCATAGATGAATAAAATTCACACATTCAACAATCCCGCATGTTTAATTTGTATTTGCTCGCATTCTTTAATGTCACTATGCGACGATACAATATGTTTTGATGTGTGCCTGCTGTGATATGGTTTTAAAATTAATCTCTAACTTTATACTTAAGAAATATTTTCATGTGTTAAGTGTGCAGTTTCCTCCTCTGAAAACCAATGAATATTAATTCGGTATGACATTTAATTGAGATTATTTCAATAATTTCTTTGTTATATATATATATTACAACATATTACAGACACCCCTGTGAAATTTGTGTTATGTAATTTCGATTTTCTAATTTTTAACCTGTAAAGCGCAAGCTACTGTATATGTAGTGAAAACCCTACTGCCAGGCAACGATATTAGGCTTCATTCCCGCCTAAAATCGTATTTTTACGATAAATATCGTTATTACTTATTCATATGCCGCTATTTTACATTAAATATGAAGATATTAACATGTAACAGCAATAAAACAAGTGGGAATAGTATTTGGGTGGTGAAATATACGAATTATTAACGACCGTCCAGATGAGAGACGCGCGAGCCATACACCCTCTTCTCTCGAAGGCTAGGGGCAGACTGAAGCCTCTCTCTCTCTCTCCCCACGCACTGGATATGCGCAGGAACACACCTTGGAACCGGGTTGGAGATATTGGCCCGGTAAATAACCCGATACACAAGGGATTAAGAGGAAACATAGGTGATAATTGAAGAGGGAGGGGGGGGATTTTGACACCTGTGGAGGAGTGATAGGAGATATGGAGGGGAATTATCTCACTTAATCACATATTCCTTTGTTTTGAGTGCTACTGGGACCTTTTAACCCACTGAACCCCAGCTAGTTAATAATAAATGTACTACCCAGGACCAGGGGGTTGTAAAACATTTTTTTTTTCCCAGAAAACACCAGGAATGGGTTAGAAATGAAGGAAAACCCCCAAAAAAAAACGATCCCCTAGGTCATTAAGGGGTCCTACGGTGCGCTCGAAAGTCGGAATTAACATGGGGAAATGGGTAGGCAAAAACAGGTTATTGCGCGCTCACGTGCACGCGGTTGGACATTGAGAGTGTTCAACCATCGGCATTGTTGCGTGGGATACTTACACAGTTCCCATACAGATCTGAGCCCTCTAGGTGCCATAGGACCAGAGTAATTAACCAGGACGCACCTTTTGCGTCCCTGGGGTTTAGCGTAACAAACATTGCCGACATAAACGTGTCGTCGCTGCGGTTCTGTGGGTTAAAAGTTTTTTTTTTAGGCCTTGGATCTTAAGAGGTTTGTCGCCTTTCACCACCAAAACCTCTTAAGAGTCTTCTCGCCGTTCCCAGGTTAACTCTTAATTAATTGCTTATCCAAATTTTTGAAGGTCACAATTACTGTCTGTATTACTATGATATTTCTTACTATGCTCATTAGCTATCCAAGTGCATCAAAATCTGTTTACATTTCACCATACTTTTGAAAAACTAACCAATGAACAACATTACAAAATCATAGTTATGACTCAGTCGTTTTACAGTTGACTATAATTGTTCTAACTTGACGCCATTTTTCTTGTTTAGCAACAGCTTGAATAATATTGCGAAGAGACCAATAATCAACATATTTCATGGCATTAATACAAAATATCTATGAAACAAAATATTGATTTATACATTCATGAATGAAAATCATAAACTTACAAAATAAAAACATAGCCTTACCTTACCTGACGGATAAATCCAATCCCTTGAAAATAATCCACAAATAAAAGTATCTAGCTTCTCTGAAAATAAACTACTAAACATATTCATGTTGTAATATAATCCACAAATTAAAACTAAGCAGTGATATTTAAAGATTAACACAAAAATCCAAAGATTTGTGGAAGAAACAAACAAGAATCTCTAAAGTGCGACAATGATCCATCAATCACTTGAGAGCTATAAATAAAGTTATCTCCACGGTGCAGCAGGTGGACCATCAGCTGCTCCTAAAAGCCATCCAAGATTACCACGGTGATACTCTTCTCATATTTATAACTTGTGGATCGAGACAAACTGGCCGCCAGTAATTATAGGGCAAGACAAATACACTCCAGCCAAGTTGGTTATGATAACAAGGCCCTCACCATACTTGATAGTCTGGGGAGTTACAGTATTGGTAGCACTGGTAGAAGGTGTTGTACGAACGTCTAACATAGGAGGGTGACCGGATCGGAAGTTATTTATAAGTGTGCAGTATATTAACACCTTAAGAGCGGCCTATGCGGTTTATTTATATGTACCGCCCAGCGGGGTGTTTTTAGCCAAAATAGGGCTGTTTACGTGATCATTTTCATGCCTAAATAAGACCCAGAACGTAAAACAAGTATCTATCCCTGAAAGGGCATAAACAGAGCTTTCGAATGACACCATAACGATCCTTTTATGATGGCTAGTTTTCTTGCAATAACCGTGCAACGCGAGTGCAAAAAGCATGTAATTAGCCACTTTCCCGATACAATTCCGTATATAGCGAGTGAGAGAGGAAGGAGGGAGGTGAGATTCGTGTCAGTAGGTTCGCCGCGGTGGTCTGGAGCAGTCATACGCTCGCTACTCTCCTGCCACCACTTGTCTCTCTCTCTCAGCAACATTACGTGCTGAAATTGCCACTCGACCTATGTCGAGCGCCGCCACATAGTCCAGCTTTATTTAACTCGACTTAAGTTGCGCGCCGACATTTAGGGGTTAAGGGCAACTTAATTGTCATGGCTCATATATAATAGAAACAAAAATAAGTCTGCAGAGTTTGCAATAAATATAATAGGAAATAAGTTGTCGGTTGTAAAATAAGTTATTGGAATGACATTGCAATCACCAACTTTACATACAGTACTACCAGACCGTAACGTTATAATATATATAACATGAGCAATGTACTTGATGGAATATATCATGACAATTATATACTTAAATTGCACTCACATATTACATATAAAACGCAAACTGAAATACCAAGTCCAACATTAAAACAATGCGAACTGACACAGGACAGAACAATAACCTGTGTAAAAAATACGGTGTGTCGTGACAAATGCAAACATAATAGCTATTTAACATAAGAAACACTAAAATATGTCATTGCACATTGACATGTGTAGGAAAGTCAATTACATTAAAAGAGTAACATCCTGTAAATACTATATGACCTATCAAGCGAAGACAAACTAGGTATACAAACATGACTCCATATAGAGGCAATGCCCGCTGGCAACGGAAAAATAATTGGATTTTTAAGAACAATACGTCCATAAAATGTAAATAGATCACTAACTTAATAAGTGTTTAACAAATCTTTAAAAATATAAACATAAACAATTAATATATTTTTGTTTTTTGAAACTCACAGCTACCAAAAAATATAAGCTGATATAATAGCTGCACTGTATAAGGATAAACTAACACGCTATACCAGTGAAAATAAAATGTGAGAATGGTAACAAACCAGGGAGAGTTTTGCTGACTCCGAGACATTGTGACTCCCCTTAAGTAAGTGGACTAAACCAGACACTGTAAAATGAGAGAGAGAGAGAGAGAGAGAGAGAGAGAGAGAGAGAGAGAGAGAGAGAGAGAGAGAGAGAGAGAGAGAGAGATTAAAAGAAAAGAGTCAGATATCACAAGAAAAGGAATTGCAACACGTAAAATGTTTAATGGAATAGATATGCTTGAACAATGAATTTCGCTCACACCTAATAAACTCACCTAACATAAATATAACTTAAACCTAACCTTAACATAACCTTAGCATAATACGTAGAGTGCTACCTAGCATAAGCTAACATAACTTAATCTTGATTAGCCTAATTTAATGATCGAACTGACTTCAACGTGTGAGGTAAACAGGTCGGGGCAAAAGCTGAAGAAATTGTAATGTGTTGCGAGATAAATAAACTGATATTATACATGGAAGTTGGAATAACTGATAAAGTGAAGCTGAAGAGAATATCTTAAAGACCAAAGATGTTGCAGAGGCAGAGAGAGAGAGAGTGAGTGAGAGTGAGAAAGACGAGGTTAAGAAAAGACTACACAATTATAATAGAAAAGAGTAAGCCGAGTTCAAAATATAAAGGAGATAATATATGGAATTAAGTTTGCTTTGCAAGAGACATATGATTAATGGCTGAGTGAGAGTAGCCAGAGAGTGTGTGAGAGCAAAGAGGATGGTGGGGGAATAAGAAGAGTTAATGAGAGACGAAGAGTCTATATAAACTTTTAAATAATGCGTCGAGGAATGTAAATAAGAATATATAGGAGAACAATTAATGGATAACATAAATATAAGTAAAGACCACAAATAAGAGTAAAGACAAACATGATGAAAACATTTTACGAGTTACTGAATGTGGCAATCTGTGGAAATTAACAATAAGTGATGTACACAAATAAAGAAATGTAGATATTATATTTATAAAGTTGGAAGGCAAGAAAAAAAGGAGACATATGTATAAGGAACAGGAGACGTCTAATGATAGGTTGTATATAGCTGCTATAACATATTAAGGTATGAGATCTGGTAAGGTACAATAAATTACAGCTTATAATTGTTAGATATTTAAATGGGCAATAAGATGAGGCAAAGTGTATTACAAGCATCAAGGTTATATGGAAGATCAAGGCAGGTCCCTGTGTTTGTTATCAGCCGTTATTTATGCGAAGTTAGTTGTTGGTAGAAATTAAGGTTAGAAGATAGTGTTTGGGATAGACACAAATTAATTAATTGAGGTGTTGGTTGCAACTGTTTCCCCGCACGAGACAGTGCTACTATACTGTATGTTTACATATCACGTCACGTGACTTGGAGATGGGAACCATAGCATCGTCACCGTATGTTCCAATATGGCTCATCTTCATCTTTACTACAAGATGATGACGATATAGCGGATATACGACATTCTTAACAGTGTTATTTGTTTAATTATATTTCCTATTATATAAAAAGAGGTTAGAAACTTTATCTAGTATCCAAATTATGGAGTTATCTACATTACACTCAAGCACATACCCATACCACAAGAGTTTGGAGACAATTATGCACCACTAGTGTATGAGCCATATCAGGACTGTCTTTATGGCAGGTTGGTCGCAATGTAAGAACAAGACAAAACATAATATAATTATAAACTAGGCACAGTATATTATATCATATACCCCTATTTTTGCTTACATAGATTTCAAGTATTTCTTCTGGTAACTCAGGGTTCTAGTTCAACACGGTAACCATTCATCCACAATCCTTATTCTTCGGACTCACACTGAGAATCACAAAACAAATCTGGAATATAATTATTATGTTGAATATCACATACAAAATCACATACTTAGGAGCGTAGTATGGGGGAACGCTAAAAATGTCAGTGCTTTAGGATTCTCATTTTCAAGTCAATGTTAGGTCTCTTAAAAACAGACTGTTATATCGCATACAATACTCTCATTATTGAAATGTGCGTGAGCTATTAAGCTAGATGGGTGGGATTCCAAGGTAGGTACAAGATCATGGTGAGAGAGAATCTAGGTTAGGAATAGGTCCAGGTAAAAGATCTGATAACATTTGGCCAGTTGAGATTATGTAGATAAAAGTAATCTGATACGATTATGTCCTTAAATATTGTCTTATTCTAAGTGCCTATATGATTATTTTCACTTTCGTCACGAAACTTTAAATATTATAGCAAAACATTTTCATAGTAATATTAAACTAAGGATATAGAGCTCACACCTATAAATGTTCACTCAGTACAATGGTTAAGCGACCCAGAGGGCGCCGCTCTTGGGCAGCATGATGTGTAGGAGCTGTGGGAGAAGTATTACTAAGGGATAGAATTGGCATAATCTGGGTTGACATGATAATTATAATCTTACAACTATTATGCAACATTAACAATCATGAGTTAGTTGTGAGGAAGCATATGATACAATAATATTCCCTCCCCCACCCACACACACACACACACACACACACACACACACACACACACCTTTACCCTTTGACTTTGGTCAACTTTGAGATAGCTTGAAGAAAATTGAGACCCCCAACACTTCGTCCAATATGACTGACCTGGCCCGGACCTCGACTTCATAGTTCGCAAGCGAACACCATCACTTCTAACACATTATATTGTCACCATCTGATAATGAAATGAGTGTGCAGGGGCAGTTAGGGTGATTGGATGTGGGAGGAAAATTGAATGACAAATATAGTGTGATGGAGGTGAGAGTGCAGGGTTTGAGACGGGGGTTGGATATTGGGTGATAAAGGAATACTTGCATTTTTTGGCCAAAATACTCTTTGCGCCTGTGTTGAAAACTATGTTTTAGCTTTCTTTCGCTTCTGCTCTCTTTATTATCTGTCTCTCGGTTGAGGGAGCTTGTAATACAATTATTGGCGTTCGACTGTATGGTGTTATAGCAGGGGTTTGTAGGAGGAGATTACCATGTTCCTGCAGATTTCCAGTGTTCAACACCAAATCGTCAACAAATACCCAACTGTCACCACCAACTTTTTACCTGCAAAGATAACCTTCCACACTCACAACTGTGAAAAGTGGTACACAACTTTCAACTTGATAGGTCGTGGCGAGTAAAACCAATTGATGCCATTTATAAATAGTTACAGGAAGCTTCAATGATCTGGTCAGTAAATTGGCAGATGAATTTTAACATTGACAAATGAAAGGTATTAAAGATAGGGAAAATGAATATAATCATAAAATATAAACTACCTAATGTGGAATTAGAAAACTCAGACTGTGAGAAAGATCTAGGTGTGTTTGTTAGCAATGATTTGAAACCTAGAAAACAGTGTATAGGCGTTCGTAACAAGGCAAACAGGATTCTCTGGTTCATCTCTAGGAGTGTGAGTAACCAAACTTCTGATGTTATCTTAAAATTTTACTTGTCATTAGTGAGACCCCTTATGGATTATGTTGTTCAATTGTGGTGTCCTTATTACAGAATGGACGTGGATTTCCTGGAGAGAGTACAACGTAAAATGAAAACATTATCCATAATATTAGAAATCTTTCTTATGAAGAAAGGTTGAAGAAACTAGGCTTATATTCGTTAGAGAGACGCAGAGTTAGAGGGAATATGATGGAGGTGTTCAAGTGGGTTTATAAAGGAGACATGAAATATGTACTAAATCTCAGTGATTGCGAAAATACTGGAACAAATGGTTTCATAGTATATAATATTCGTTTCAGAAAATATATAGGCAAATATTGGTTTGGTAACAGAGTTGTAGACAGGTGGAATAGGCTACCAACTGCTATAGTGGGATCAAGGACGATAGAGAACTTTAAGACAAAATGAGAAAGGCATATGGACGAGATGGGTTGGATGTGAGGAGGATCTGTCGGGTGTTGGCCAGTCAGCGCTCTGCAGACTCTGTTTCCTGACCTCTGACCGATTTGGTGAGGTCTGTCTTCATGGTATTAGTGAGCTGGGCGTATAATTAGGCCTTGTAATTTCGGTTGGTGTGAGAGGGATCTGCCTTGTATGGGCCAACCGGCTTTCTGCAGACTCCCATTTTCGTGTGTTCTTATGTGTGTGTGTGCATGTCTGTGTGTGTTTAATTGTGTGTTTGAGAGAGAGAGAGAGATCACCAAGACAATTCAGATATACGGGAGATGAAACAAATAGATAATTCGGTAATTATGAGGAGGAGAAGGAGAATCTCTATTAACCCACTGAACCCCAACGACGACACATTGTCGTCGGCAATGTTTGTAATGCTAAAGCCCAGCGACGACAGCGTTGCGTCACTGATAATTACTCCGGTCCTATGGCACCTAAAGGGCTCAAATTTGTAAGGGAACTGTGTAAGTATCCCACGCAACCATGCCAATGGTTGAAGACTCTCAAAGTCCAACCGTGTGCGTGTGAGCGCGCAAAAACCTGTTTTTAGGTGTTTTTGCCTTCAATTTTCCCCTCGTGTAAATCCGACTTTCGGGTGCACCGTAGGACCCCTTTTTGACCTAGGGGATCGTTTTTTTGTGGGTTTTCCTTCATTCCTAACCCATGCCTGGTATTTTCTGGAAAACATTTTTTGTTCAAAACCTACTGGTCCTGGGTGGTACATTTATTATAAACTAGCTGGGGCTCAGTGGGTTAAAGTAAGAAGAAGGGTGGAGATAGAAGGAAAGTAGGATTATAAGGAGGAACAACTTGTGTGTTATGATGGAGATCTGAAGGAGAGGAAGCAAAAATGGGAAGTGAATGTGGAACTACTTGAAGCTGAAGTCCCCAAAAATATCCGCGTTAAAAAGTGCGCTTCTGTGAAATGGATGATGAAGGAGAATTGGGCGATGTTTAGGAGGAGAAAAAGTTATAGGATTAAGATGAGTAGTAAAGGGGAACTGGAGGAAGGGCTTAAATGCCAAGAGGAATAACTTATCTGAGGGAGGGTAGAAGACATAGGTAATGGAATGCTGAATATCTTGAGCCGCTTTGAAGTATATGGTAGATGTGGGAGAAGTGGGTGATACTAGAAAGAAAGATAACAGTTAAAAACAAAGCAAAAAAGGGGAAGTGGGAAACGACAAAAAAAGGAATACGTATGCAAAAACCTAAGAAGGGGAAACAATATAATTAAATTAATATTGTTCATTGAAGATACAACAACATACGTAAGAAGCAGAAGCTTCATGAGTGTGAGGGTTTGGGTTGGGGTGGGGTGGAGTGGTGGTCTGTACTGTACATGACGGGCAAAAAACACAAGGAGTTTCCAGATACAATACCAACGAAAAACATGCAAGAATTTGCATGTAAAAATGGTGAAACTTAAAATTCATGAACCCTCCCGTCTTCCTTCCTTCAATTTCTCATTTTGTCCTACCTCCCCTTCCTTCTTCCTACGTCCCCTCCTTTCTTCCTACCCCCCCCCCCCCCCCCCGTTCTTCCTACCTTCCCTCCCATCTTCCTACTGTTACGACCGGCACAACGAAATAGACAAGGGCACTTAATATTGGACCAGAAGATAGGCTATATCTGCAACAACGGTACGCTAATTCCAAACCCTCGAACTATTAAGCCGGTGAACAAAACACTTAAACCCTCCAGAGTTTATATACGGGATAACGGGGTATCAATTAACTGGGTTTAGTGCACTTCTACAAAGGCTTTCCGGTGACGGCAAAGTCTACTCACAACAGGAGTACTTTACGTAATTAAAATGCTCTCAAGTAATAACAATGCTTAAATCAACTATAACAAGATTTAATAAAGGAGTATATGCTTACGTTAACTTTAGTGTGAGTATGAACTCAACACTAAACTCTTCAATGCTCTATGAAAACACTGGAAGTCTAGTCCTACAGCAACCAGATATGGAATCTTCTGAAAACGTCTGATGCTCTAAGATGCTCGTCGAATATAGAACAGAAATAATGCAGGGGCAGGACACCAAAGCGTGTATCTTAACTACACCAACAAGTAGGATACATATATATAAAACAAGGGCGTGCAACAACTCTGTGACAGCACTAATAACAGCCACTCAAAAACAGTACTTCCTTAGCCAACGTAACAGCCAAACTGGGTTGTGCACTATGCATCAACCTAGGCTAAACTAATACGTGAATAATTCCTAAAGCATACGCAGTTAAAGTTAATATACACAATGTTGTCTTTCTTACTAATAAAGTCTAGCAGCGGCAGAAAAGGTACAAGGAGCCTAGGCAGAGTGCAAGCATGCTCGTAGCCTACTGTCTCCCCTGAACAGATTTCCCTTATGTTACGTTAAGTGACTAGGAGGCTCTCTTGGTAAGTCCAGATTTCAAGTATCTGGTCTTACCCTGGCGCTCCACAAAGGTCAATAAAATGAGGTAGCAAGCATACAAGCAAGAGTAGGCAAAAGCCCTTCGCTTGTATACTGCTACGCTCGCAAAGGAAAAATATGCAGAAGGGTTACAGGCTACCTAGCTCCGTCGAAGTCGTACAGGCTCTGACTTGCCAAATACATAACTCAGACAACGACCAAAGATACCCTCCACTGTCTAGCATTAAATAGTAGGAAAGAACAACCCAAAAATTAGAAGCACCCAATACTATGATACCATGTGACTATGACTCTACTAATCCCTAAAGCTAGTGCAAAACATATATGTGAGAACTGGTGCTGGTAATGCGACTGGCCGACTATGGAAGTCGTATGCAGAACCAGAAGGGATGGAGAAGTGAAAAAAGATAAGAAGTATTGGAAAGAAGGCGTTCAGAGAGAGGAACAGCAGTAAAGAGGGTTAGATTTGGGGGCAGAATGCAGGGGACGTCTAGGACCAAGCGCAACATGCCAAGCTCTAAGGAGACACGCGGGTAGGAGCCCCCCACCACTACGCTAGAATAGCGGCCTCCAATCACTGGCCACTACGTCATGAAGATCATGCGTCATATGACACGCCAAGGGCCGCCATCCAATCACGAGCGTGTGAACCCCGCCCAAGCGAGGAATGCGCACGTACATACACACGCACACACTACCACCTCGCTGCCTCCCTTATCGCTCTCTCCTTACAACTTCACACTACATATCTTATAACTCTATCAATGATATAAAATACTTCCAAGTGTCACAGACAAGAATAAAGACAAACACTGATTTGTCTGTGACAACATGAATACTAAGAAAGAAAGAACATCGTTCTACGATTATTATAGCCCATTTTACTCCCCCGGCGAGCGCTATCGAGTACGAGTACATTCTGGCAAGCTGGCCAGCGTAACACCCCGCCCATATGTGGGACGTTTTAACTTCAGGTAAACGCCACATCTGACCAGGCAGAATGCCCAGCAACCCCGCCTCACCCAGCTACTCCCCAAGTTGTGAAAAAAAGGCACAATCACAAACATAAAACACTTTATTAAATATAAAAAGAAATCTACACAACACTTCCCAAAAATAATAGTATCACTTAACAATATTACGCTCAATGAGCAAGCTTCACAAAGCCTAGCCATTTTATTTATTTTTTTTTTTTCTATATTCCAACTTACTTCCTCTCGGGCATAGGCTGAGAGCCTTAACATTCACCGCTTTACAATGAACAGTGAAGCCCGTGAGGTCTTGTTCCAGTCTAGGGAGTGAGACATGTGAAGCACGTAGAGTACAACGAGCACCTGCCATCTTGCCTTCACATGAGGCACGGTGCTCACTCATGGCCCGAAACGACCCCATCTCTGAAGCCATCTCGTTCCCGTGCTTCACTGTCTCACCCCCTACACTCGGACTCTCACACTTACACACACACAACGCCACCTGTTGAGCATATAACTCACCACTAAGCCTACTAAGACAAAAACTCAGAATGTCTTAGATTCATGCTGTAACATACTGTACTTATATACTATCAAAAAGAAAGAGTTTTTATGTGAGGTTTTTGTATTTTTTTTAATAGTGTTTTTGGCGACTTTGCACTACAGGGGCAAGCCTAATTTTTCTCCACTCTCAAACCAACACTGACTGAATGGCGAGGGTTCTCCTTAAAACATACTCTCCTGTGACAAACAATCAGCCAGAACATTATCAGTGCTCTTAACATGCCACACATCCAATTTGTGTTCCGGCAGCAAAACAACACCTGACACTGATAAACTGCCCAGTCCATCACAAGACTGGCACTTCTCTTCGCTCTCTCCGGCAACGGGACCTGCCAATAACCTTTCACTATATCCACCTTAGTGATAAACGAGGCAGCCCCGATGCGGTCTATGGGGTCGTCAACTCTGGATAAGGTATAGGCGTCTGTCAGGGATGATGCACCAACACTCTTGCAATCAACACACACACGGATCTTGCCACTTAACTCAGGTTGGAAAGTTACTGGCAACGACCACTCACGATATCCTTATCCCTCAGACCCTTCTTCAACATGTAGTCCAGCTCTGCTTTTACGACAGGCTGTCGAGCAGGATTTATACGGTAGCGAGCCAATTTGAGCCTTGCACTGTCTCCAGCCTCTATGTCGGGTGCCACCCCATACATCAGGCCTGGAGAATCAACAAACATGCGGACGTACTGCCATAGCCTAGTAAGCAACTTCTCTTGGCGCTTAGAAACAAGAGGTTGCAACTTATCTCGAAGAACAACATGCTCATTGCCCTCCCACAACCAAGCCGGGACCACAGTTTCTAAACTATAGCCTCCCTCCTTCTCCACCTCTGTCCCAGGTCATGAGAGGGACAATCTGTACCACCTGTGCAGTCACTCCCACATTTCATAAGTGCTAATGCTTCCCCGCCGATACCGTACATGCGCACCACCGCATTCCTTGCGACTACATCTGCCTGCACAGCATCACCGCCTTCAGCGCCACGGCCAGATACAGTCGGTCTATGGTAGGGCTGTTGCATTTTACTAAAGCAGCATTCGGAGGCTATGCGACGATCAGGCATATCTAGTCCATAGTTACCCTCACCAATCTGCTTAATGTCCTGATACTGACCACCACCCTTAGCAGCCATGGGTCGACCCTGACCTGACAACCATGCCAAAGCCTGGTCGCCCACCTTGGACAACTTAAACAAAGAGGCCAACGGTTTACTCACACCCAAGTGACCTGCCAGCGGAACATCGTGCACCGCATGAGTTGTGAGGCCTGGGTGCTCGGCACAAACAGTGGGGTATGAACTGAGCAGGTGCTGGATTGCTGCACGCTGCTACTCAGGCAGGTGCTCAAGCGCTTCCACAGCCACCTGACTCGTGTTCCCCACCCACTGCTCCGCTGAGACATGACAATCCCAACTTTCCACCACCTGTGCCTCACTGCCCCCCTCTCCTTCTCCACCTTGGCCGCTGCAGACCAACACACGGACATTAGGCTGCTCAGGTGGGTGCCTCACAAACTCCTTCAACAGGTTCACACGACATGCTTCCCCGTCCTCATCGAATTTAATAGCCCCGTTCCCACAACTCTCAAGACTAACATCTTCTAGTTGCACCTGGGAACTACTCTGTCGCGGAGTGCCATCATGCCCTACCATGTCACTAGGGGGGACAGGTTCTGGGGCCACTCCGGAGCTCAAATTTGGTGCAAGTATCGAGTCACCAAGGAGTGTCGCTGGGTCCAAACTCTCAACCCGACCACCAGCCTTGACTCTCTCCTTCCGACCCTTGCTCCGCTGGTATGAAACCTGGGTACTAGGCTGTGACACCTGAGCAGACTGAGATCTCTCGAGCCCCTCTTGCCCCTCCCTACTCGTGTCGGCCGCCCTCTCGGCAACGACTAATGGTGGAACCTCGGAAGCAGGCACCACAAAGTTGTTACCGAGAAGCAGGTCGACCCCCTCAACTGGCAATTTCTCCCCAACACCCACATCCAACTCCTGTGTCACACTATCCACCTCAAGCTCCACTCCGATCAGCGGGTAAGACCGCGTAGCATTGATACCTTGAACCACCACAACCCGAGTCGCGTTAATAGGCTTGCCAGTGAAGTTCTTAATAAGTGTCTGGGAAGCGCCCGTATCACGCAGCAACTCAAGTCTATGCTCCACACCATCCCACCTCACAGTGCCGTGCCCCCTATGACCGCAAAAAGCATCTCGGATGGGTGACGAGCCCTCCTGCTGCTTCTGCACCGACTGTGACTTCGCAACCGACATATTAACCCGGGCAACCGCGGAAGACCTCAAAGACACACCGATATTGCTCACTAGTGACACCACTGCTGTAGGCGGTGTGCTCGGACATGAGCGCGCAATATGCCCCTTCTCATGACACTTGAAACACTCCACTTCGCTCTTAGACTTCCTCTGAGGTGGGGAAGGGCCCTGGCCTTTCTTTAACGGGAAGGGTTTCGACTTGTGATCAAAATTGGCACCAGTACTCTTAAAGGGGTAATTAGTTGTGTCTTTAATTCGGGGGGGTGGAGTGGTACGCCCCTGGTTACCTGCCTCAGCTCTCTGTGCAGACCCGCACCCACGAATCAATGACAACCTGAGGTCAGCCAGTTGAGCCGCCTCCTGCAGAGTTTTAGGTTGCTTTTCTTTCAGGTTAAGAGTCAAGTCACTGCCAGTACATTTGAAAAATTGTTCTAACAACACTAATTGCTTCACTGCATCAAAAGTAGTTGCCTTCTCCGACCTTAACCAATTCTCAAACGCATCTGACAGCTCTCTAGCGTGTTCCTAGAAAGTACTCTCAGTTCTCTTAGGAACAGCCCTAAACTTCAGCCTATAGGTCTCTGGCTGCAATTCATACGCCCTCAAGACAGCCTCTTTCAACGCCTCATAATTCACGCAGGAATCTAGGGGCAAAGCATCGTACGCCTTGAGTGCTTTCCCCGTCAATCGTGACGAAACAAGGGCTGCCTACTTCTCCTCGGGCCATTGGTGCTCCCGGCACTTTTTCTCAAAACGAAGAAAGAATTCTGTAACTCCTATCTCATCAAACACTGGAACCAACTTTAGTAGATGCGACAGGGACTGGTCATGGGGTCGACCCCCCTGGACGACCCGGTTCCTCGTCACCTCTACACAAGTTTTCTCTAGGTCAACATCGGCACAATACCTTGCAGACTCAAACTTAAGCTCAGCCTCTCGCTGCTGCTGCTGCTGCCTGAGCTCAGCCTCATGCTTTCGCTGCTCGAGCTCAGCCTCATGCTTCCGCTGCTCGAGCACAGCCTAATGCTTCCGCTGCTCGAGCTCAAGCTCAGCCTGTCGCTCCTGCTGCTTAAGTTTGGCGAGCTCGAGCTGCAGCAACATCTCGGGAGACAAACTTTGAAGAGGGGGTGCTACTACCGGGGACCAAACCCGTGAGTCACCTAGAGGCATACCCAACCGCCAGCGGGCATCGGCCTGCGGGAACGTACTCGGCTCCGGAGCCCGAGGGGGCGCCATGATAGGAGTTGAGTGGAATGGGGGCTGGGACGAAGGTGCCCCAGCTCCCGCTCCACCCGAACCCCCATGCACCCCACCCAGCACACGGGTAACCAGCTCACTTCTCGACAAACCGCTAGTACCGGAAAACCCTAAGACCGTGGCTATACACTGCAGTCCGTACCGGTCCAGCCCCGACACCTGTTCCGCCTTCACAGGCTCCTCCAAAAAAATCCGAGCATCCTCCTCATTGTTCACCACCCGAACGCCGTTAACCAACTCCACCTTCTCCACCTCCTCGCCTGTCTCTCGCACTGTGCCCTCACTATGCTCAGACCCGTCCAGTGACATGATGGAGTCAACAACAAAAATTCTCAAGTCAAGACAAAAGTAGCCAAACTCTCGCGTAGCTTTATTCACAAAAAATATTCGAAGATGTTTTTGAGTTCAATACTAGGGTCACCAATAAACTCCAGCAAGTTCCATATATCCTCAAAACAATGTCCACTGCCAACACTGCGAGAAATAAATTCAACCCTAAATCTGGCAATAAGATTTCTCCTAAAAAAAAAAACTGCAATATTCAGTTCACTATATACTGGACTAAGGTCGCCATTTGTTACGACCCGGCACAACGAAATAAACAAGGGCACTTAATATTGGACTAGAAGATAGGCTATATCTGCAACAACGGTACGCTAATTCCAAACGCTCGAACTATTAAGCCGGTGAACAAAACACTTAAACCCTCCAGAGTTAATCTACGGGATAACGGGGTATCAATTAACTGGGTTTAGTGCACTTCTACAAAGGCTTTCCGGTGACGGCAAAGCCTACTCACAACAGGAGTACTTTACGTTAATAAAATGCTCTCAAGTAATAACAATGCTTAATATAAACTATAACAAGATTTAATAAAGGAGTATATGCTTACGTTAACTTTAGTGTGAGTCTGAACTCAACACTAAACTCTTCAATCCTCTATGAAAACACTGGAAGTCTAGTCCTACAGCAACCAGATATGGAATCTTCTGAAAACGTCTGATGCTCTAAGATGCTCGTCGAATATAGTACAGAAATAATGCAGGGGCAGGACACCAAAGTGTGTATCTTAAATACACCAACAAGTAGGATACATATATATAAAACAAGGGAGTGCAACAACTCTGTGACAGCACTAATAACAGCCACTCAAAAACAGTACTTCCTTAGCCAACGTAACAGCCAAACTGGGTTGTGCACTAAGCATCAACCTAGGCTAAAATAATACGTGAATAATTCCTAAAGCACACGCAGTTAAAGTTAATAAACACAATGCTGTCTTTCTTACTAATAAAATCCAGCAGCGGCAGAAAAGGTACAAGGAGCCTAGGCAGAGCGCGAGCATGCTCGTAGCCTACTGTCCCCCCTGAACAGATTTCCCTTATGTTACGTTAAGTGACTAGGAGGCTCTCTTGGTAAGTCCAGATCTCAAGTATCTGGTCTTATCCTGGCACTCCACAAAGGTCAACAAAATGAGGTAGCAAGCATACAAGCAAGAGTAGGCAAAAGCCCTTCAATTGTATACTGCTACGCTCGCAAAGGAAAAATATGCAGAAGGGTTACAGGCTACCTAGCTTCGTCGAAGTCGTACAGGCTCTGACTTGCCATATACATAACTCAGACAACGACCAAAGATACCCTCCACTGTCTAGCATTAAATAGTAGGAAAGAATAACCCAATAATTAGAAGCACCCAATACTATGATACCATGTGACTATGACTCTACTAATCCCTAAAGCTAGTGCAACACATATATGTGAGAACTGGGGCTGGTAATACAACTGGCCGACTATGGAAGTCGTATGCAGAACCAGAAGGGATGGATAAGTGAATAAAGATAAGAAGTATTGGAAAGAAGGCGTTCAGAGAGAGGAACAGCAGTAAAGAGGGTTAGATTTGGAGACAGAATGCAAGGGACGTCTAGGACCAAGCGCAACATGCCAAGCTCTAAGGAGACATGCGGGTAGGAGCCCCCCACCACCACGCTAGAATAGCGGCCTCCAATCACCGGCCACTACGTCATGAAGATCATGCGTCATATGACACGCCAAGGCCCGCCATCCAATCACGAGCGTGTGAACCCCCGCCCAAACGAGAAATGCGCACGTACATACACACGCACACACTACCACCTCGCTGCCTCCCTTATCTCTCTCTCCTTGCAACTTCACACTACATATCTTATAACTCTATATCAATGATATAAAATACTTCCAAGTGTCACAGACAAGAATAAAGACAAACACTGATCTGTCTGTGACAACATGAATACTAAGAAAGAAAGAACATCGTTCTACGATTATTATAGCCCATTTTACTGCCCCGGCGAGCGCTAGCGAGTACGAGTACATTTTGGCAAGCTGGCCAGCGTAACACTACCTCCCCTCTCTTTTTCCTACCTCCCCTCCCTTCTTCCTACATCCCCCCCCCTCCTTCCTACCTCCCCTCCCTTCTTCATACCTCCCCTCCCTTCTTCCTGCCTCCTCTCCCTTTTGCCTACTTCGCTCTCTTCTCCCTACCTGCCCTCCCTTCTTCCTACCTTACCTCGCTTCTTCCTACCTTCCCTCTCTTCTTCCTACCTCCTCTCCCTTCTTTCTACCTCCCCGCCCTTCTTCCTACCTCCCCTCCCTTCTTCCTACCTCCCCGCCCTTCTTTCTACCTGCCCTCCCTTCTTCCTACCTCCTCTCCCTTCTTCCTACCTCCCCGCCCTTCTTCCTACCTCCCCTCCCTTCTTCCTACCTCCCCGCCCTTCTTCCTACCTCCCCTCCCTTCTTCCTACCTCCCCGCCCTTCTTCCTACCTCCCCGCCCTTCTTCCTACCTCCCCTCCCTTCTTCCTACCTCCCCTCCCTTCTTCCTACCTCCCCTCCCTTCTTCCTACCTCCCCGCCCTTCTTCCTACCTCCCCTCCCTTCTTCCTACCTCCCCACCCTTCTTCCTACCTCCCCTCCCTTCTTCCTACCTCCCCGCCCTTCTTCCTACCTCCCCGCCCTTCTTCCTACCTCCCCTCCCTTCTTCCTACCTCCCCTCCCTTCTTCCTACCTCCCCTCCCTTCTTCCTACCTCCCCGCCCTTCTTCCTACCTCCCCGCCCTTCTTCCTACCTCCCCTCCCTTCTTCCTACCTCCCCGCCCTTCTTCCTTCCTCCCCCCCCCTCTCCCTACCTCCCCTCCCTTCTTCCTAACTCCCCTCCCTCCTTCCTACCTCCTCTCCCTTCTTCCTACCTCCCCGCCCTTCTTCCTACCTCCCCTCCCTTCTTCCTACCTCCCCTCCCTTCTTCCTACCTCCTCTCCCTTCTTCCTACCTCCCCCTCCTTCTTCCTACCTCCTCCCCTCCCTTCTTCCTACCCCCCCGCCCTTCTTCCTACCTCCCCGCCCTTCTTCCTACCTCCCCTCCCTTCTTCCTACCTCCCCGCCCTTCTTCCTACCTCCCCGCCCTTCTTCCTACCTCCCCTCCCTTCTTCCTACGTCCCCTCCCTTCTTCCTACCTCCTCTCCCTTCTTCCTACCTCCCCTCCCTTCTTCCTACCTCCCCTCCCTTCTTCCTACCTCCTCTCCCTTCTTCCTACCTCCCCGCCCTTCTTCCTACCTCCCCTCCCTTCTTCCTACCTCCTCTCCCTTTTCCTTTCCTTCCCTTCCTTCTTCCGACCCCGCCTCCCTTCTTCCAATCTCTTCGCCCTTCTTCCTTCCTTCCCTCCTCCTTCCTGTCCTTCACTCGCATATTCCGTTATTCCTTCCTCGCCTCTATTATTTCCTCATACGCTTCGTGCGGGTATCACCAATGTGTGATTTACTTAAACCTACAGCAAAATTTGGAAATAACTAATTGATACAGTACGAACAAGGCCGAGTGTCAACGATACCGTGTTAAATGAACTTGTTTGTAATAATCTCTTGCTAATCCATCTTTCTCATTACAACAGTGTTATACTTACCATAAACTCACTACCATACTGCCACAGACAATAGTGTTATACTTACCATAAACTCACTACCATACTGCCACAGACAACAGTGTTATACTTACCATAAACTCACTACCATACTGCCACAGACAACAGTGTTATACTTACCATAAACTCACTACCATACTGCCACAGACAACAGTGTTATACTTACCATAAACTCACTACCATACTGCCACAGACAACAGTGTTATACTTACCATAAACTCACTACCATACTGCCACAGACAACAGTGTTATACTTACCATACACTCACTACCAAACTGCCACAGACAACAGTGTTATACTTACCATAAACTCACTACCATACTGCCACAGACAACAGTGTTATACTTACCATAAACTCACTACCATACTGCCACAGACAACAGTGTTATACTTACCATAAACTCACTACCATACTGCCACAGACAACAGTGTTATACTTACCATAAACTCACTACCATACTGCCACAGACAACAGTGTTATACTTACCATAAACTCACTACCATACTGCCACAGACAATAGTGTTATACTTACCATAAACTCACTACCATACTGCCACAGACAACAGTGTTATACTTACCATAAACTCACTACCATACTGCCACAGACAACAGTGTTATACTTACCATAAACTCACTACCATACTGCCACAGACAACAGTGTTATACTTACCATAAACTCACTACCATACTGCCACAGACAACAGTGTTATACTTACCATAAACTCACTACCATACTGCCACAGACAACAGTGTTATACTTACCATAAACTCACTACCATACTGCCACAGACAATAGTGTTATACTTACCATAAACTCACTACCATACTGCCACAGACAACAGTGTTATACTTACCATAAACTCACTACCATACTGCCACAGACAACAGTGTTATACTTACCATAAACTCACTACCATACTGCCACAGACAACAGTGTTATACTTACCATAAACTCACTACCATACTGCCACAGACAACAGTGTTATACTTACCATAAACTCACTACCATACTGCCACAGACAACAGTGTTATACTTACCATAAACTCACTACCATACTGCCACAGACAACAGTGTTATACTTACCATAAACTCACTACCATACTGCCACAGACAACAGTGTTATACTTACCATAAACTCACTACCATACTGCCACAGACAACAGTGTTATACTTACCATAAACTCACTACCATACTGCCACAGACAACAGTGTTATACTTACCATAAACTCACTACCATACTGCCACAGACAACAGTGTTATACTTACCATAAACTCACTACCATACTGCCACAGACAACAGTGTTATACTTACCATAAACTCACTACCATACTGCCACAGACAACAGTGTTATACTTACCATAAACTCACTACCATACTGCCACAGACAACAGTGTTATACTTACCATAAACTCACTACCATACTGCCACAGACAACAGTGTTATACTTACCATAAACTCACTACCATACTGCCACAGACAACAGTGTTATACTTACCATAAACTCACTACCATACTGCCACAGACAACAGTGTTATACTTACCATAAACTCACTACCATACTGCCACAGACAACAGTGTTATACTTACCATAAACTCACTACCATACTGCCACAGACAACAGTGTTATACTTACCATAAACTCACTACCATACTGCCACAGACAACAGTGTTATACTTACCATAAACTCACTACCATACTGCCACAGACAACAGTGTTATACTTACCATAAACTCACTACCATACTGCCACAGACAACAGTGTTATACTTACCATAAACTCACTACCATACTGCCACAGACAACAGTGTTATACTTACCATAAACTCACTACCATACTGCCACAGACAACAGTGTTATACTTACCATAAACTCACTACCATACTGCCACAGACAACAGTGTTATACTTACCATAAACTCACTACCATACTGCCACAGACAACAGTGTTATACTTACCATAAACTCACTGCCACAGACAACAGTGTTATACTTACCATAAACTCACTACCATACTGCCACAGACAACAGTGTTATACTTACCATAAACTCACTACCATACTGCCACAGACAACAGTGTTATACTTACCATAAACTCACTACCATACTGCCACAGACAACAGTGTTATACTTACCATAAACTCACTACCATACTGCCACAGACAACAGTGTTATACTTACCATAAACTCACTACCATACTGCCACAGACAACAGTGTTATACTTACCATAAACTCACTACCATACTGCCACAGACAACAGTGTTATACTTACCATAAACTCACTACCATACTGCCACAGACAACAGTGTTATACTTACCATAAACTCACTACCATACTGCCACAGACAACAGTGTTATACTTACCATAAACTCACTACCATACTGCCACAGACAACAGTGTTATACTTACCATAAACTCACTACCATACTGCCACAGACAACAGTGTTATACTTACCATAAACTCACTACCATACTGCCACAGACAACAGTGTTATACTTACCATAAACTCACTACCATACTGCCACAGACAACAGTGTTATACTTACCATAAACTCACTACCATACTGCCACAGACAACAGTGTTATACTTACCATAAACTCACTACCATACTGCCACAGACAACAGTGTTATACTTACCATAAACTCACTACCATACTGCCACAGACAACAGTGTTATACTTACCATAAACTCACTACCATACTGCCACAGACAACAGTGTTATACTTACCATAAACTCACTACCATACTGCCACAGACAACAGTGTTATACTTACCATAAACTCACTACCATACTGCCACAGACAACAGTGTTATACTTACCATAAACTCACTACCATACTGCCACAGACAACAGTGTTATACTTACCATAAACTCACTACCATACTGCCACAGACAACAGTGTTATACTTACCATAAACTCACTACCATACTGCCACAGACAACAGTGTTATACTTACCATAAACTCACTACCATACTGCCACAGACAACAGTGTTATACTTACCATAAACTCACTACCATACTGCCACAGACAACAGTGTTATACTTACCATAAACTCACTACCATACTGCCACAGACAATAGTGTTATACTTACCATAAACTCACTACCATACTGCCACAGACAATAGTGTTATACTTACCATAAACTCACTACCATACTGCCACAGACAATAGTGTTATACTTACCATAAACTCACTACCATACTGCCACAGACAATAGTGTTATACTTACCATAAACTCACTACCATACTGCCACAGACAATAGTGTTATACTTACCATAAACTCACTACCATACTGCCACAGACAATAGTGTTATACTTACCATAAACTCACTACCATACTGCCACAGACAATAGTGTTATACTTACCATAAACTCACTACCATACTGCCACAGACAATAGTGTTATACTTACCATAAACTCACTACCATACTGCCACAGACAATAGTGTTATACTTACCATAAACTCACTACCATACTGCCACAGACAATAGTGTTATACTTACCATAAACTCACTACCATACTGCCACAGACAATAGTGTTATACTTACCATAAACTCACTACCATACTGCCACAGACAATAGTGTTATACTTACCATAAACTCACTACCATACTGCCACAGACAATAGTGTTATACTTACCATAAACTCACTACCATACTGCCACAGACAATAGTGTTATACTTACCATAAACTCACTACCATACTGCCACAGACAATAGTGTTATACTTACCATAAACTCACTACCATACTGCCACAGACAATTCCACTTACCTGTAAGAAGATAAAGAAAACACATACCTATATTAGTGTCTGCATAATACAGATGAGTGAGCATGCACATTGTTTTACAAGAAGAACATTCAGTACTTAAATGTCGTTAAATGTACTGGAGAATACAACAAAGTATGTCGATAGTACATGAAGACATTAGATGAAACACCCTTCAGAACACATAGACTGCAAGGGATGTCACATAATTGTGTTTCGGAAATTATGGTGTTAAAGTTTCGTACTAGAAATAGTAAACATTTCTCTATCTTCCTTTTTATGCATTGACTACATTAAGATAAACTAATTTTATCTCCTTTCCTCTTCCTCCGCCCACCATTTCAGCGGCTCTTGCTAATATCACCTATAACTCGAATGTGTGTCAGCATTATTTCCTCCCTGTATCAATCGTGATTTTAAAAATTCTCTTCACCAGCTCATTCCCATCCACACCCCACTAACTCAGTATCTGTTTTACTCTTTGGTCTGTTTGTAGTTATTTGGTATATCCACTCACTCATTCTTACCTTCTCTCAGTATCTGTTTTACTCATTAGTCTGTTTGTAGTGTTGTTGGTATATCCACTCACTCATTCTTACCTTCTCTCAGTATCTGTTTTACTCATTAGTCTGTTTGTAGTGTTGTTGGTATATCCACTCACTCATTCTTACCTTCTCTCAGTATCTGTTTTACTCATTAGTCTGTTTGTAGTGTTGTTGGTATATCCACTCACTCATTCTTACCTTCTCTCGATTACTAATACACACAATACCAGCCATCTCCATCTCTCTCTGTCTCTAACTTATTTATCTTTCTCATTATCATTAGCCACTCCACCTTTCTTTAACTTCTTTATCTTTCTTATTATCAATATCAGCCTTTTCTTCTCTGACCACCTCATCATTTACGTTGTTATTCCTTAACCCTCCAGGTTGGGTACCGTTCTCAAACACTCCTGGCGCGCCCTGGGTAACAGACTGAAAATACGTACATATAAGGAGAGAAAGACAGCCAACAAATACAGACAGAGCTGAACGTGTGAATAAATACATGATTAGACAACCACAAATAATTTAGTAACACATATGTGTAAAGAAATAAATGGTTAGGCAACCAGAAAGAATAATTATAGTAAAAAAGATGTGTAAATAAATCGATGGTTAGACAATCAGAAAGATCAATTGTGGCAACAAATACATGTTAATACATAGATGACTAGACAACCAGAAAGAATAATTATAGTATAAAAGAAAACACCTAAACTCACAACGCCAGTCATTGTTTAGTCTAGTGTCACTCCCCCCGTCAAAAGCCAGAGTTTGCACAGGTTCTCACAAGCTTCCTCGCTCACATAACAAACAAAGTAAAAACAACAGTCCTCTCCTCATATATAATAACCTGCACACACACACACACACACGGAGACGATATTGTTGGTAATATAGTTCGGGGTGAGTGTCGTCCCTGGAATACGGATGAAGCTAAAGTTATCGTATAACCCCGAGTTCAAGTTATCGTATAACACCGAAGCTTCGAACTCTGCTGGAAGGTCATTAGCATTCTTCCTATCTTCCACCACCATCACCACCACTTCTTCCACCACCACTATCTCCAGCTCTCCACCTCCACTGGTTCTTCCTGATTCTCTTGAGCCCCCAAGTGAGTCTATGCAGCGACTCATTAACATATTAAAACATCTCTCTCTCTCTCGTTCCTCATTAACTCTCTCTCCCACCACCACAACTTCATCACAACTCTTCCCTCGTAATATCATTGTTATTGACAATTAGTGCCCCTTTCCGCCCAGTCTGTGTACGACCGTCAAACAGTCCTGAGGCTGAGTTTAGACCGGGCAAAGAGTCCTGGATAAACTGGTGTTTTACCACCAGGTAATTTACCTTTTCAATCTCGTTGCCTATATTTAAGAGTTGATTCATCGACACCTAACTTTAGCTAAACCTAATATCGCGTTGTCCTAAAGCTATCCTTGCCAACGTGACAAAATATATTGAACTGAATCTACCAGACAGACCTAAACCAAACTTAGCATAGCTTTACTTATCAGAACCTTGCCTTGACAAGGTAGCCAAACTTAACATAACTTTAACTACAAACCTAACCATAATCTAACGTAAGCAAACAAAACTAAGCATACCAATACTAGTCCAGTCAATCTACTAGAAATATGGGCTGAACCTTGCACAAATTGCAACATTAATGATTTCACCTGTATTGACTTGTGGAAACCCACAAATATAACATATCAAAAGTCCTCAATAATCCGGATAGTGGAAAGTCCTCAAAATAGCATAATTATGTTAATTAGTCCAATCAAAATGTAACTGGACCTGGAAATAATTGCAACATAAATTATTTCACCAGTATTGGCTTCGGGAAACCCCCAAATACAACATATCAAAAGTCCTCATAAATCCGGATAAGGGAAAGTCCTCAAAATTTCATATTGATGTTAATTGCTATCACCATGAGCCGAAAATTGAAAACCAGCATAACTTTACAACCAAGTGTCCTAACATAATAAAAGTGAGCTCTATACCCATGTTTTCATGGCCAAGGAATCCAATGTACATACAATTAACCTCCCTCGGGTATTACATAATATGGATTATGCAAATCAGCAGCAGCAAATACCCAAACATCTAAATTTGTTCCGTTACAAAATCAGGACTTGTTGTGATACAATAAAGTGCACCTCAGGAAACATGGACTTGATTACACAGCTGCATGTTGTGACTGTAAAGGATAGAACTGTTCAAATCCTTCAAACCCCCTCGACAAACTGGACTTTGCTGAGTGAAGCAAGCAATACTGCCAACATGGTACTTGAGTTCCTATTAATTTCCTAAATATATGTTTGGGGGGTAAAGTGCTTATGTGGAAAACATTTGTATGCTCTAATGGAATGTAGGTATTTTTGCTTTCACCTTTTAATACACTGACCCTCAAAACACAGATATAGACACTTATTTTACTGAGATTGCATTATTGGTCACCTGTTGATTAACGTAATACTTGTTATGTAATGCATATGGTAGGTTACTCTAATGATCATTGAATTCCCTGGCGTTGAAAATATGGGTATAGTCACCTATTTTACTGAGTTTGCACCATGCATTGCAAGGTTACAAAATGTTCTATTTTGGGGGGCATTTGCTGCTGCTGATTTGCATAATCCATATTATGTAATACCCGAGGGAGGTTAATTGTATGTACATTGGATTCCTTGGCCATGAAAACATGGGTATAGAGCTCACTTTTATTATGTTAGGACACTTGGTTGTAAAGTTATGCTGGTTTTCAATTTTCGGCTCATGGTGATAGCAATTAACATCAATATGAAATTTTGAGGACTTTCCCTTATCCGGATTTATGAGGACTTTTGATATGTTGTATTTGGGGGTTTCCCGAAGCCAATACTGGTGAAATAATTTATGTTGCAATTATTTCCAGGTCCAGTTACATTTTGATTGGACTAATTAACATAATTATGCTATTTTGAGGACTTTCCACTATCCGGATTATTTAGGACTTTTGATATGTTATATGTGTGGGTTTCCACAAGTCAATACAGGTGAAATCATTAATGTTGCAATTGTGCCAGGTTCAGTTACAATTTGACTTGACTATACCGGTCTCCAAGTGACCAAAGCATATAAGTTAAAGAGAGAGAGAGAGAGAGCGTGTGTGTGTGGGCAGGTGAACGTGTGCGTGTTATAAAGTAAGATAGAAGCCATATACATATACAGAAAAGACAGTGTGGGTAGTGATATAAAACGAACAAGTTGAACAATCGCCGAAGGTTATTGTGAACCTCTTTATCCTATATCTGGCTCCCCCTGGTAAAGTCTTGGTTGTTTCGGTCCAACAGTAATTTACAGATATAAACGGGGAAAATATAAACCTACTAAGCTAACAGCTCGGAGATTCTAGCAGTGGTAGTTACCTGCCCAATGTCAACCATATATTTTTGGGGGTCAAACTTAAATTATCACATTCTAATGTCTGCTCCGGCAGCTTCTGAATGACATTTTAAAATAATTCATTCATTTATAGTTAGTCCAGTAAAGATACGGCAGAATGGGGGGTCAACCCACCACTAATTGGAATCGTTTTTCTGATTGTTGCATATGAAACTACATTATGAGGAGGATAACATATCAAAAGTCTAAGAAAATCAAACTATGGGAACATATTTTAAAATTGTGTTAAGGACACATACCCTCGGACAACAAAAAACTTCAATTTTCTTTGCTTTATGAGATGCATACTGCGACTACGGAACACTTATTCTTTATGAAATATGGTTAAATGCATCAATGCATCATGCGTCAGTGTTCAATGCATTATCACTGAGTTCCTCTAATTGTAATGTTGACATATTTGCACAGATTCCATGACACTGTCCACATGCAATAGTGCAGTCAAGTCCATTCTTGCGACATGTACATCGCAGAGTTTGACAGCCAGTCGTACAGCTGCATCTGATGACCTCAAGGAGTTCTTGAGGAGCGGAATCTTTACTTGTTGTCAACGGGTACATTCTTCCATCGACCACCTTCCACCCCCAGTCTTCTGGACGCAGAGTATTCACACCACATCTGAACCTGATAGTAAACTCAGAGGCTGTGATTTCTCAGAGATGCAGAGGTCGGAGGTAGTGCATGAGGCTGTACACTTAAGGTACTGGATGTTGTCTTTTGACAGAAACGTCTGTACCGCAGCTCATCAATGGTTTCCCCTTCGAGACCACTGTACAATGACACAACTGCATTTTCTCCAGCAGTAATGATGTTCTCTTTTGAATCTGGTTTCATGAAAAGTTGTGCTTGTTTGCAGAAGACAGCATTTTTCATGCGTGTCAGAGCAAGTTGCTTTCCAAGACCATGGACTCTCGATGTAGTATCACATCCAAGGACAGCGTGTATGAAGAGTATGTTGTCACAGACTGCGCTGCCAAGGGCTGCCCTTGTCGTTTTAATGTTCCATGTTCTTGGTCTCTTCTTTGAGTGTGATTTTGGCTCTGGTTTGAAGAAGAGTTTGTGCGATGTATTCTTGCCATGATAGCAGAGAAGTACAAGTAGATCAGTGTCGTCTCCAACCAGTATGCTGTCACACCTAGCTGCAGATTCCACTCTTTGCAGAACCTTGTTGCTCTCTATGTCTTGGGCAGTTGTTTTCCCAGCTAGTAGCTCCTCCATCAGAGTTCCTAAAGTCTGGAGATCACTGTGCAATTCAAGTTTGTCTTCTTGGTTGTCGATATGGGCGTCAGGATTTTCACTACTTGAACTATCTTCACAGGGCTGCATCTCAACTCCTTTGGTTTCATCCGTCAAAGAAGTTACGTCAACTTGATATGCTCTAGCTGTCAGGAGAGTGTTGAGGGCTGAATCGACTAAGAGATGACCTCGCATTGCTCTTGCTACAGCTTTACCAGACAGCATGTGACCGACTGAGTTCGGGGCATAGACCACTTCAAGCCACTTTTGTAGGTAGTAGGGGTAGGCAGCCCCGCCTAGGGAAGTACTACCGCCAAGGTTTCGGGAGACTCAGGGAATAGCCTGAATTCCATTTTCTCTCCCAGGCCTTGGTAGCTGGATACATATCTTTCTGCCTCACACATCAGGGGTATCAGGAAAACCCTCTTTATATAACATACACATCCAACTTCACGACATTGCTATCCTCTATCCATAAAACACTACTCTTCCCACTACATATCATACATGCCAATAAATATGGCAGTACAATTGTTAAGAGCAAACCTGGTGGTCCCTCGGATATCCACCCCCGGCAGGGTTGGGTCATTGACACAGGGCCCTCCCGGTCGTCATCATGCGACTGTGTCAAGAGCATTGCAACGTCCCAAAGCTGCTCGTCGGTGCAGCTTTTTCTTTAGCAATATAAGGGGACTTCACTCTAACATCAATTCTGTACACCAATTTCTTCAAGCAGAATCCCCTACTCTCCTTTTTTTGACAGAGACTCAAGTAACATCCACATCTGACACGCCTAGATTTAATTTTCCAGGTTATCAACTGCTCCAAAATTTCAGACCTAAAGGAGGTGTATGTTGCTTCGCAAAATCTGAAATTGCCCTGGAGGAGGTTACTAGTTTCAATTGTCCCTATTTTGATTATTCTATATACAAATTAATTTCTGCTGGTAAATTTAAATACATATGTTGCATCTACCGTTCCCCAAATACTCCTCCAGAGCAAAGTCTTTTTGATTCTCTGTCCTCACAACTCAGTGTCCTCAACTTAAATGCTTCTTCTGAAATCACTGTGTTGGGTGATTTTAATGTCCATAATGTTGAATGGCTCACTCATTCAGCCAGGACTGATGATGCTAGTCTTGAATGTGAGCTATTTGCAGACTCATTTAATCTCACTCAACTAGTCAACCAACCCACCCGTGTACCAGATAATCCTAATCATAATTCCCACCTACTGGACTTATTTTTAACAACCAATTCAGAAAATTATGATGTTACAGTGAGGTCCCCGCTTGGATCTTCTGATCACTGTCTGATACAGGCCACCTGTCTATCACCTACCACACCTTCCCACTCTGAACCTGTTTTGGTGACTAAATGGCATTACGATAGGGCAGACTGGGAGGGTCTTCAAGGTTTCTTTATTGATATTCCCTGGACCTCTTTCTTTTCTAATGATGCACACTCCACCTTGAGCCACATACAAGATTTTGTAAAAATTGGAATGGAAACTTTTATTCCTCATCAAAAGTACAGTAAAAGATCTAATTCACCTAAATGGTTTGACCATAATTGTGCTAGAGTAACTGAACAAAAAGCAATAGCCTACAATGCATACACAAGATCAAAAACACATGAAGCCTTTAATTACTTTAGAAACATCAGAAATCATGCCAAAACTGTATTAAACCTAACTAAATCAAACTTTCTCCACAAGCAGGCAAATAAACTTCTAAATAATCCAAATGATAACAAAATATTTTGGTCTACTCTTAACTCATTTAAATCCAACTTCACTACTGCTTCATCCATTCCACCATTAAAATCTCCGACTGGCAATCTTGTAAGTGACCCACGAGGTAAAGCTAACCTTCTTGCGGATATTTTCTCCACCAACTCAACCTTAAATGAAATAAATCAAGATGTCCCTGTACTTAATTTTAATTCGCCTGAAATTCCCTCACTTAAGATCCACACCAGACATGTCAAAACTATTTTGCAGAATCTCTCGCTAGATAAGGCTCCTGGTCCAGATGAAATTCCTCCAATAGTACTTAAGAATTGCTCCTTTGTGCTCGCTCCTGTATTGGCAAAAAATTTCCGTCTGTGTACTCATACCTCATGCTTCCCAGTACCCTGGAAAGAAGCAAACATCCATCCAGTTCCTAAAAAAGGTGCCTCTTCAGATCCATCAAACTACAGACCAATAGCTATAACTTCCACTCTTGGTAAAGTCTTTGAAATTATATTAAATAATCACATAATTAAGCATCTTGAGAATAATAAATTAATCAGTGATAGGCAATATGGTTTTAGACGATGTCGATCAACTGCAGACATGCTTTGCCTTCTTACGCATCAAATCAACCAAGCTACAGACCAACATGGTGAAACACATACAATAGCACTGGATATATCAAAGGCATTTGATAGAGTCTGGCATCAATCCTTATTGTCGAAGATGTCACACTATGGCCTTGCATCATTAGTTCCACTAATTTCTTCTTATCTTCATAACAGAAAAATACGTGTAATGGTAGATGGCCTTTATTCTCAATTTCACTCAATAAATGCTGGTGTTCCACAGGGATCAGTTTTGGCCCCAATTCTGTTCCTCATTCATATCAATGATCTCATATCTACCACTCATAATCCAATACATTCCTACGCAGATGACTTAACACTCCACAGTTCCTTCACATTTACCAACTCTTTCACCCAACCCGATCTTATAAATTCAAAAATAAACACTGCAATTTCTCTGAACCAGGACCTTTCTAGAATTGATGGATGGGGACAAAAGAATCTAATTTCCTTTAATGCACAGAAAACCAAGTACATTCAATTTTCTAACCGACAGAATCTTACTGACTCCCATATATTTTTTAATGATGTAAATATTCCCACTTCCCCTAGTATTGACATTCTCGGTGTAACATTAACTACTAACTTGAGCTGGACACATTATGTTAGAAGCATTGCTAAGAATGCCTCTAAAAAACTGGGACTCCTGTACAGAGTTCGAGAATTCTTTACTGACGAGCAGTTGGCCGTGATATATAAAAGTCATGTCTGTTCACCTCTGTGGGGTGGAAGTGGAGTGGTTGCATTGAGGCAGTTGGACAAAATTCAAAATAAAGTTATTAGATTAATCAATAACCCTGCAATCACACAGGACCTTCCTACATTATCCATACGAAGAAACGTTGCATCCCTTGCATTATTCTACAGATATTTTCACAGCAATTGTTCCGAGGAACTTGCTTCAATTGTGCCGCCTCTCCACATCTTTCCCCGTAGAACTAGGGCAGCTGAGAGCGCCCATGAATTTACACTTTCTCCTCCACAATGCAGAACTTCTGCTTATCAGAATTCATTTATCCCCAGAGCTACTACTCTTTGGAATTCACTTCCCTCGAATTGCTTTCCACAAACTTACAATCTACAAATGTTTAAATCCAGTTGTTACAAACATTTTATGAATGGAGGATGCGTTTAGGCACATGGACCTTTTTGTTTTATCTGTGTTTTTCCTTCCTCCGTTCATTGTCTCTTAATAAAAAAAAAAAAAAAAAAAAAGCACTTCCTGAAGTCCAGATCCAGACATTAAATGTCCAATGGAACCCAAGAAGCTCATTTGGGTATGAAACGCTCCGAGACGCACAACAATTGATCGGACGTCGCTGTTTGGTGGTTCACTTTCTACAATGGTGTGTGCCTTCCACCAGAGAGGCTGATCAAATGTGATTACGGGTGTGGTATTGTACCGCTTTGCATGCGATGAAACAAATACTAGTGTCGAGTATATACAGGAAAGGTCATTTGGATTCATGTCTATCATGGGCATAAATACTACCGAGGCTATCCCTGGATGGTTTCCATCTGCAATCATTTGCATGTATCCATTCCATAGAGGTCTTGATGTTTGAGCTGTCGGTGATACTTTCCACAGAAAGTCGGATTGGAGATATGGCTCTTTCACATCTGGTTTCTCCAAGGCTTCGTAAGACATGTTGTACATTGCTTCTCTCTCTGATGGATATGGGTGACTGTTTATCTTTCCGAGGGCAACTACATCTTTCAAAGGGATGTCCTTTCTAGGAATGTTTCTTTCAGCTTTCAGATAGGGTGTTACAGCTGCGATTATACCCATTCCATGAAACATGTTCTTGCCATCTAGAGTGGCAATGTCATGGTCTGCATTGTCTCCCATGTACTGATGGAAATGTCCTGGAAAGTACTCAGGAAAGCTAGTCCCTTGGGCAGCTGCAGAACTGCGCTGGAACTTCTGTACTTCTGCATAAGAACAACAGAAACCATGTGCATGCAAGGAATCGATCAGGAATCTGAAATCAAAACTATTGTGCATCTGGATTCCCAGACCGATTTGTAGAGGAGCCATGAGTGCTCTTGGACGAGTTGCTTGCATGATGGCTTGCCCTATCGATGCTATCTTCTGCGACTTGTAGCCCACGAAGAGCTCTGTAAGGAAGGTCTGTAACGAGTCAGGGACGAAACTCAGGTTATCTTGGATGGATGCCATGGCACTTGTTGCTGGATAGACATCTCTCGACTGGTTAATTTCTTTGATGTCATTTTTTATCAGCATTGATTATTTATTTGTGTTTGTCACAATCTTCTTGTTGTGACCTCAAGTGAAAATCGTGCAATATTCAAGAAACAGTGCTTTTCAGAGTGACAACATTAGACTTCCCATCAATTTCTGTGATGACAATCTGGTCTCCAAAGTGTTTCTTCAATTCATTCTTCATGTGAGTGTATCCATAGGCAACGCTCTTATCATCACAGTATTCTTTCATTTTTTCAATTAAGTCTGTTATGGTTTTCTGTTCATCATCATTTTCCTCTAAGTATTCTGTAGCTTTCAAGAAGGCTTGTCTTGCTCTTCCCTGCTTTGGTCTTCCAGCACGCTCACTCCTTTTAACCCGCTTGAATGGTGTTCCATCACTGCTTTGAAATATTTGGGGAAGCTGCTTCCCTGTCCTGAAGTTGGTTGAACAAAGGTTATGATATAGTGCATCGGCAGCATGGAGGTCATTAACAAATAATACACGATCTCAGACGACGTCTACCCAAGGACCCTCATACTCCTCACATGCTTTGAGAATCATTTCCTGCATGTTGATGGATCGAACTGGAATGAGTTTTCGGGCATCCTGTCGACCACCTGAACTATCTCCACAGCCACAAAATATACAATGTTCTTTGTAGACGAATACTGGTTTCGAAGATCGGAGGCTAGCAGAAGATTGATGAAAATCTGCCTCATTGGCTGATCTTTTTTTGTCTCTTTCAATAACATGGGGGTTTGTGTAATCCTTGCGACATTTGATATGAACTGTCTGACCAACAGATACGGACAAAGTATCCTGACGTAGCGTACAGGCCCTCACGATACTGTCACATCCTTTCTGAGTTAATGTCACCGTCTGTTGACCATCAGCGAGAGGTTGCTCACAAAACACACACTTATCCATGATAGCTAGTCATAGATATGAAATTAAAAGAAAAGTCACATATTATATTTTATATAACCAAGGTGACAAACATCAACATGTAGATTATCTAAGAAACAGATGTACAAATATTGCTGCAATATAAAATGAAACGATGAGATAGACAAGTAGAGAACCACGATTTGTCATTAATGAAAAGTTGCTGACTCAGCATTTCAGAAAATGCCTTTGCAAAACAATGTTCCCACAGATAGATTTTCCTAGATTTTTAGTATGTTATTCCTATACTAACACACACTAAAATAAAACAGAGAAAAACTATTCCAATTAGTGGTGGGTATATCCATATCTTTACTGGACTATAAGTTGTCGATCAAACATTGTCAAGTATAGGCCTAAGTGAGGTTTATGCCTAACGTGATCAGGACTTGAATCCTCCAAAAACATATACGGAGCCAAGTTAGTCCTACACGATCGATACTGGATTGTCCAAAACGTTTATTAAAAGTTTCCCCGATACTAACCAGCTCTAGTAGTACTCCGCTCCGGAAGCCCTGAGATCCCACCAGGAAATTAGTTCTTCTAAAAATGTACCATGAACCAAAATGGCAAAACAAAAAAATCCTTTTTCAATTAGTGAGAATAATGACAGCGACCGGCAAGAGGAAAGAGGATGAGAGGAGTAGAAGATTGTGATACCAGGGATTGTGGAATTATGCACACAAATTAAAGTGAGAAGGAACAATGTTGCATTCTATATAGATGCAACTTTATGTGGGTCGATTTCAAGTTATTAATACAATTTGAATACATTCATAATTACTAGAGGTGGACCGGATATTGATTTCTTGATATTTGCGGATGCGAATGTACAGTAGATGCGGATATTTATTTTCAGTATTTGCGGATGCGGATGCAGATGTACAAAATGATGCGGATGCGGATGCGGATATCCGGTCCACCTCTAATACCCACATATCCTTCCTAAGCAGCATTAAATCGTCTAATGATAGCAAAAATAAACTGCTAAAATGTGTCAGAGCTTCAAGGGGTTAATAGTTAATTAGTTATTCTGTAAAAGTGTAAATATAATGTTTTTATGACTTAGTAGTTACGAAAATATCCGCACTATATTCGCATTATTGGATGCGGATGCGGATGTACAAAATGATGCGGATATCCGCGGATGCGGATGCGGATACGGCTATCCGGTCCACCTCTAATAATTACTGAACTTGTATTTGAATGCATACATACACATGAAAGAACACAACAGCAGCTTTTAGTTCCGAAAACATTGTAAGTCACACTTTTGTTTGATAAGTAAGGCACCATAATGTCGTCCAAAGCAAACAAATATATATCTCCTACAATAGGGTCTCTAGTGGTAATGGTTGTGATGGGCTAGTTTGGTAGCAGTGACTGTAGTGGTAGTCACGCAGTGGCTAAACTAATAGTAATAGTGATAATGGTGGTGTTAATAGTGATAGTGGTGGTAATAATAGTATTAATGATGGTGTTAATAGTGATAGTGGTGGTAGTAATAGTGATAATGATGGTGTTAATAGTGATAGTGGTGGTAATAATAGTAATAAAGATGGTGTAAATAGTGAAGGAAGGTTTTCGGAGCAATGGGAAGTATGTGGAGGACGAGAAATCTCTGAGTGAAAGTAAAAAGTGCACTGTATCAAGGAATTGTTGTACCAACAGTGATGTATGGGGCTGAGACATGGGCTCTGAAGAAGGAGAAAAGAGGGCTGGATGTGATGGAGATGAGCTGCTTGACGAGTATGTGTGGAGTTACTCGTAGAGACAGATTGAGGAATGAAGAGATACGTAGGAAAGTGGGGCAGCAGGAACATTTGTCAGCCAGAGTGGACAGAAGGGTGCTGAGCTGGTATGGACATGTTGAACGAATGGGAGATGAAAGGCTTACAAAGAGAATATGTGAGTCAGGTACAAGGGGAGATAGAAGGGCAGGAAGGCCCCCATTGAGATGGAGAGACTGTGTAAGAAAGGTTTTGGATGATAGAGGAATGACTATAGATCAGGCAGGGGAAGTGGTGGTGGACAGGAGTGAATGGAGAATGCTTGTGAATAGTTGAGTGAACACGTGGTCATTTGGAGTAAGAGGTCGGGCGCAAGTTGGACTAGATAATAGTCCATCAGGCGCCTGGCCCGAGGAGACGATTAATATGAAGGGTGCGCCTGGAAGTGTGGTGGGAGGGCTTGTGGCTTGGGCTCCGCTGCATGTCTGCCTGCCGAGATCGGAACCTCTCCGGGTGGTCGGGGGCCGGGGGAGTGCTGGAGCGACCTTTGGTGACCCTGGTCTCTGGGTCTTCTCCTGGGTGACATGGATGTGTGTGAGTTTGTGCTTTTTATCTGTGTTTATTTGTTGTTTTATGTTGTTTTTGTGTTTTCCCTGTTCTTGCTCTGTCTTGAGTCGGCTACCCCCAAAATGGGGATTGGGCCTGAGCATATAGATAGATAGATAGTAAATAGTGGTGGTAGTAATAGTGATAATGGTGGTGTTAATAGTACTAGTGGTGGTAATAATAGTAGTAATAAAGTAGACGTGCCGTTTTGCCCAAAATCAAAACGGCATACTCAACTCTGCGATGGGTCACCATCATCACTACTAGTCACTATCACCATTACTATCATTAGCACTACTACTATTACAGTCATCACTACAACTTTCACCATAATCACTACTACTCACCATCATCACTACTACTGTCACCATCATCACTACTGTCAGCATTATAACTACAACTATCATCGTTGCTTGTCACCATCATCACTACTATTATGACCATCATCACTACTACTAGTACTGTCACCTTCATATCTTGTACTGTAATCATCACCACCACCATCATCATCACTGCTGTCCCTAACGGGGCACACACACACAGAACGCCATCATCATTGCTTGGGAATTGGTACAGGGTGGGGGGGGGGCAAAACCATATTTTAGACCTAAAATCATAACTATTGCACAAATTAAACCCTATGGGGCACACACACACACACACACAGGGAATAGGTACAGGGTGGGTGGTGGGGGTCCTAAAGGGGGAGGTGGGGCAAAACCATATTTTAGACCTAAAATCATAACTATTGCACAAATTAAACCCTATGGGGCACACACACACACACACACAGGGAATAAGTACAGGGTGGGTGGTGGGGGTCCTGAAAGGGGGGGGGGGGGGGGCAAAACCATATTTTGGATCTAAGATCATAACTATTGCACAAATTCAAACATTTTGTTTATAGTTACCGTCGCATTCACGCACCGAAAGTTCGTGGAAAGTTTGGTGAAAATCCGTCAAACGGTCTAGGAGGAGTTCTCAGACGGGGACAGACAGACACACATTTCGGTTAGCATGTACCACTAAACGGGTGGTGATACCACTCTGCTTATGCAGAGTTGATATAGATAGTGTTTATAGTGATAGTGGTGGTAGTAATAGTGATAATGATGGTGTTAAGGGGAGATATCCTCTTGAGGGAGTTTTTTCTGGACTCCTTTCTCCCTCATGTTTAGCCCCATTGTTTTTTTAAACTAACTTAACCTAGCAAATACGGAGCGAAATGTTTTCGCCCCCAGAACGAATGCATTCTTAGAGTGTGTGCCCCTTCGGGGCTCACACACTAAAAATGCCATCATAGCTAGGGGGGGGGGGGGGGGGGGGTCCGGGAAGGGGGGGGGACTGGGGGTGGGGGAGGGGGTTAAAACCATATTTTGGACCTAAAATCATAACTATTGCATAAATTCAAAAAATCTTTTTTGACTGATGTTCGCATTCACGCAACAAATGTGTGTGTGAAATTTAATGAAAATCCGTCCAACGGTCTAGGAGGAGTTCCGAGACAGACGGACAACGACGACAACGACGACAACGACGACGACAGACATTTTTTTCGTGTGGTACCCACTATACGGGGGGGGGCAATACCAAACTCTGCTTACACAGAGTTGATAAAGTAGACGTGCCGTTTTGCCCAAAATCAAAACGGCATACCCAACTCTGCGATGCGTTACTTTTACGGACTAGGGCTCAAACCCACAACACCATGAATAAATGATTAACTCCAATGAAAAGGCAACACAACTTATCACCGTGGTATTATAAGAATGGAAGTTAAAACCACCCAAAACTAGACTGCAAGGTTAATATTATCCTCCAGCGAAACCCTACTATTATATTACCCTATTGCTATACAAGTCAATCAGAATCATATAATTGATATTATTAAGTTTACGTTAAATGTCAGTAGAATAATTTATGCTTTCGTAAATCCTTTAGGATTTATATGTAAGGAACCACAAAACTATCTAAGGTATTTAAATCTTTAAGTTAATTTGAAAATGAAAGATAGTAGGCTACATGAAAATAAATAAGGTAGGTATGGATGAAAAGATAGTTTAAAAGTATGGATATTATTTACATATAAATTACACTTTATACACCTATCCTTACATTCACACAATACAACATAATCATACAATACAAAATAATAATACTTATCTATAGAGAGATAGTTATACAAGGCAGGACAAACTCTCAGGATGACCCATGGTGAGGTCTAGGCGAAGCAGAGGCGTGAGGTGAACTGAAGTTTCTCAAATCCTACTTTGTATCGAGTCCTTGCATGGTCAGTAAAGTTATCGTACTGGACTAACATACAACTATTCGCTCTCCAATCAAACAACTTAACTCAACTAATAATTATATACAATACTTCATTAAAATATATAAATGATGAGTAAAACATTAAATCACAAATTATATAAAGACTAATCATACATCTGCCAGAGAGATGCTTAAACAAGGTAAGAGGGGGAACGTGTGCGCTTGGCGCCACTTGGCTACAGTACACTCTGAACACAAAGTATGTTCCCCGAAGTTAGTTTACTTCCTAAAGGCCTTCCTATGTACAAATAAATAGTCACATATACCCACTAATAATTATTTAACTGTATCCCACCAGCAATTAGGTTAATTAAGGCAATACATAACATTACCATCATCACTACTAATACCATCATCAATCACAATCAACATAATCACTACTACTGCCATCATCACTACAACTGCCACAATCATCACGGTACTGTCATCATCACCATTACTATGATCATCATCACTACTACAATTACAATTATCACTACTACTCTCACCATCATCACTGTCCATTGTAACTAGCATCTTAATCACTACTATCATCATTGATACTACAACTATCAACCATCATTACTAATATAATCACCACCATCTAACAATCATCATTACTACTGTTAACATCATCACTACTACTATAACCATCATCATTACTACTGTCACAAATATTACCATAATTTATTCTACTATCACCATCATCACTACTACTGCCATCATCACCATTACTATGAACTTCATCACCACAACTATCGTCATCATCACTACAAATTTCACCATCCTCACTACTACTCACCATCATCACTAATACTCACACCATCGTCACTACCATCATCACTACTGTCACTATTATCACTACAACTATCATCATTACTTGTCACCATCATCACTACTATTATGACCATCATTACTACTACTGTCACCATCATATCTACTACTGTCATCATCATCAATACAACTACAACCATCATCACTACAATTATCACCATTATCACTACTAGCACCATCAATCCAAATATTACTACCATCACTTCTAATGCCAACTAAACTAACTTAACCCGTGGAGCCCCGGCTAGTTTTGTAATGTTTGTTCACCAGAACCCGGCCGGTTTTCAATTTTTTTTTGTATTCCAGAAACAATAGCCAATGGGTTAGGAATGAAGGAAAAACCACGAAAAACCGCTCAAAAAGCTTAAAAAATTGTCCTACAGAGCCCCCAAAAACGTATTTTACAAGAGTAAAAAATTTAAGGCAATTACCCCAAAAAACCAGGTTATTGCGCGCTCACGCGCACACACGTGGACTTTGAGAGTTTTCAACCATCGGCACGGTTGCGTGGGATACGTACACAGTTCCCATACAAATCTGAGCCCTCTTGAGTGGCTACACCTGAGGTTATGGTCGGCGCAATTAGGGTGACGCGTCAAGCGCGTCTCTGGGGCTGTGCGTTACATACATCGCCGACGCGTCAGACGCGTCGCTGGGGCTGTACGGGTTAACCTAGCAAATGCATACAGAGATGTTTTCGCTCCCAGAACGCCATCATTGCTGGAGGGGGGTGTGGGGGGGGTTGTGGGGGGGGGGGGGGGGGGGGGGGGGGGGGAAACCATATTTTGGACCTAAAATCATAAATATTGCATAAATTCAAAAATTATTTATTGACTGACGTTTGCATTCACGCAACAAATGTTTGTGTGAAATTTGGTGAAAATCCGTCCAACGGTCTAGGAGGAGTTCCGAGACAGACGGACGACGACGACGACGAAAGATTTTTTTTTCGTGTGGTACCCACTATACGGGGAGGGGGGGGGGGGGCGATACCAAACTCTGCTTACGCAGAGTTGATAATGATGGTGTTAATAGTGATAGTGGTGGTAATAATAGTAATAAAGTAGATGTGCCGTTTTGCCCAAAATAAAAACGGCATACCCAACTCTGCAATGGGTTACCATCATCACTACTAATACCATCATCAATCACAATCAACATAATCACTACTACTGCCATCATCACTACAACTGCCACAATCATCACAAGTACTGTCATCACCATTACTATGATCATCATCACTACTACAATACTCACTACTACTCTCACCATCATCACTGTCCATTGTCACTACCATCTTAATCACTACTATCATCATTGATACTACAACTATCAACCATCATTACTAATATCATCACCACCCTCTTACAATCATCCTTACTACTGTTAACAACATCACTACTACTATAACCATCATAATTACAACTGTCACAAATATTACCATCATCATTACTACTGCCATCATCACCATTACTATGATCTTCATCACCACAACTATTGTCATCATCACTACAAATTTAACCATCCTCACTAATACTCACACCATCGTCACTTCCATCATCACTACTGTCATTATTATCACTACAACTATCATTACTTGTCACCATCATCACTACTATTATGACCATCACCACTACTACTAGTAGTCACCATCATATCTACTACTGTCACCATCATATCTACTACTGTCATCATCATCACTACAACTACAACCATCATCACTACTATTATCACCATCATCACTATTATCACCATCAATCCCACTATTACTACCATCACTTCTAATGCCAACTAAACTAACTTAACCTAGCAAATACGTAGCAAGATGTTTTCGCCCCCAGAACGCCATCATTGCTGGTGAGGGGGGGGGGGGGGGGGTTAAAACCATATTTTGGACCTAAAATCATAACTATTGCATAAATTAAAAATATATTTTTTGACTGACGTTCGCATTCACACAACAAATGTTCGTGTGCAATTTGGTGAAAATCCGTCCAACGGTCTAGGAGGAGTTCCAAGACAGACGGACAACGATAACGACAACAACAACGCCGACGACAGACATTTTTTTTGTGTGGTGCCCACTATACAGGGGAGGGGGGGGGGGGGGGCGATACCAAACTCTGCTTACGTAGAGTTGATAAAGTAGACGTGCCGTTTTGCCCCAAATCAAAACGGCATACCCAACTCTGCGATGGGTTACCATCATCACTACTAATACCATCATCAATCACAATCAACATAATCACTACTACTGCCATCATCACTACAACTGCCACAATCATCACGAGTACTGTCATCATCACCATTACTATGATCATCATCACTACTACTCTCACCATAATCACTGTCCATTGTCACTAGTATCTTAACCCCTTAATGGCGTGCTAGGTGGTCTATTTGACTGTGCCGTCCAGCGGGGTGTTTTTTACCCTAAATAGGGTTGTGTTGCGTGATCATCTTCATGCCTAAATAAGCCCCAGAACGTAAAACAAGTATCTATCCCTGAAAGGGCATAAACAGAGCTTTCCAATGACACCCGAACCATCTTTGTACGACCGCTGTTTCTCTTGCAACGATCGTGCAACACGAGTGCAAAAACCATGTAATTAGGTACTTTCCCTACATAATTGGCTGTGTAGCGAGTGTGAGAGGGGTGGGAAGGGTGGTTATCACTTCAGTTGGTGAGCCGCAGTGGTCTGGAGTAGTCATACGCTTGCTAGGCTCCTCACACCGCTCGGCTCTCTCTCTCGGCAACATTACGTGCTGAAAATGGCACTCAACTGAGGTCGTGCGCCGCCAGATAGTCCAAATTTATTTCACTCGACTGAGGTCATGAGCCGCCAGTAAAGGGTTAATTACTACTATCATCATTGATACTACAACTATCAACCATCATCACTAATATCATCACCACCATCTTACAATCATCATTACTACTGTTAACATAATCACTACTACTATAACCATCATCATTACTACTGTCACAAATATTACCATAATTTATTCTACTGTCACCATCATCACTACTACTGCCATCATCACCATTACTATGATCTTCATCATCACAACTATTGTCATCATCACTACAAATTTCACCATCCTCACTACTACTCACCATCATCACTAATACTCACACCATCGTCACTACCATCATCACTACTGTCATTATTATCACTACAACTATCATCATTACTTGTCACCATCATCACTACTATTATGACCATCATTACTACTACTGTCACCATCATATATACTACTGTCATTATCATTACTACTGTCATCATTGTCAATACAACTACAACCATCATCACTACAATTATCACCATTATCACTACTATTACCATCAATCCCACTATTACTACCATCACTTCTAATGCCAACTAAACTAACTTAACCTAGCAAATGAGGAGCGAGATGATTTCGCCCCAGAACGCCATCATTGCTGTGGGAGGGGGGAGGGGGGGGGTATGGGAGTAGGGCGTCCGGGATGGGGGGGGGGGGCCTCCGGGATGGGGTAGGGGGCTGCGTAAAACCATATATTAGACCTAAAATCATAACTATTGCATAAATTAAAAAAAAACAAAAATTACTGAAGTTCGCATTCATGCAACAAATGTTTGTGTGAAATTTGGTGAAAATCCGTCCAACGGTCTAGGAGGAGTTCCGAGACAGACGGACAACGACGACGACGACGACAACGACAGACATTTTTTTCGTGTGGTACCCACTATACGGGGGGGCGATACCAAACTCTGCTTACGCAGAGTTGATAAAGTAGACGTGCCGTTTTGCCCAAAATCAAAACGGCATACCCAACTCTGTGATAGGTTACCATCATCACTACTAATACCATCATCAATCACAATCATCACTATTACTGCCATCATCACTATAACTGCCACAATGATCACGACTACTGTCATCATCACATTACTATGATCATCATCACTACTACAATTACAATCATCACTACTACTGTCACCATAGTCACTACCATCTATCAACTATCAACCATCATTACTACTATAATCACCACCATCTTACAATCATCATTACTACTGTTAATATCATCACTACTACTAAAACCATCATCATTACTACTGTCACAAGATTTCCATCATGTATCCTATCACCATCATCACTACTACTGCCATCATCACCATTACTATGATCTTCATCATCACAACTATTGTCATAATCACTACAACTTTCACCATCATCACTACTAATCACCATCATCACTAATACACCATCATCACTACTGTCATCATTATCACTACAACCATCATCACTACTATTATGACCATCATCACTACTACTAGTACTGTCACCGTCATATCTACTACTGTCACCATCATATCTACTACTGTCATCAGCATCACTACTGTCAACATCATCAATACAACTACAACCATCATCACTACTATTATCACCATCATCACTACTATCACCATCAATCCCACTATTACTACCATCACTTCTAATGCCAACTAAACTAAGTTAACCTAGCAAATACGGAGCGAGATGTTTTCGCTCCCAGAACGCCATCATTGCTGGGGGGGGGAAACCATATTTTGGACCAAAAATCATAACTATTGCATAAATTCAAAAAATCTTTTTGGACTGACGTTCGCATTCACGCAACAAATGTTTGTGTGAAATTTTGTGAAAATCCGTCCAACGGTCTAGGAGGAGTTCCGAGACAGACGGACAACGACAACAACGACAACGATAACAACGCCGACGACAGAATTGTTTTTCATGTGGTACCCACAATACGGGGGGGCGATACCAAACTCTGCTTACGCAGAGTTGATAAAGTAGACGTGCCGTTTTGCTCAAAATCAAAGCGGCATACCCAACTCTGCGATGGGTTACCATCATCACTACTAATACCATCATCAATCACAATCAACATAATCACTACTACTGCCATCATCACTACAACTGCCATCATCACTACAACTGCCATCATCACTACAACTGCCACAATCATCACGAGTACTGTCATCATCACCATTACTATGATCATCATCACTACTACAATTACAATTATCACTACTACTCTTACCATCATCACTGTCCATTGTCACTGGCATCTTAATCACTACTATCATCATTGATACTACAACTATCAACCATCAATACTAATATCATCACCACCATCTTACAATCATCATTACTACTGTTAACATCATCACTACTACTATAACCATCATCATTACTACTGTCACAAATATTACCATAATTTATTCTACTGTCACCATAATAACTACTACTGCCATCATCACCATTACTATGAACTGCATCACCACAACTATCGTCATCATCACTACAAATTTCACCATCCTCACTACTACTCACCATCATCACTAATACTCACACCATCGTCACTACCATCATCACTACTGTCATTATTATCACTACAACTATCATCATTACTTGTCACCATCATTACTACTATTATGACCATTATTACTACTGCTGTCTACTACTACTACTTTTTGTTTGGTCCAATCAAATAGTTTCAAGGGGTTGTTCGCTTTTGTTTGTCGAATAAAAAGCGAATAGAACAGTGTGTTTGTTTGTGGGTGACGTACCAATACTGTTCACAGGTTATTGTTAATTATACAATCCAGCTTCCCAAATATATTTGTCCCTTCCTGTTCTAAGACTTTGTATTATGTCAGTGCTTTAACTCAATGTTCTGATCCCCTTTGATAATTCCTAAGGTAATATCTTGTACTATTTCCCTCTCTCCATACCGTCCATCACCCTTCCATAAAATACCATGGCGTTAGGAGCTGGGTGTGTATGTTTCGCCAGGGAACCAGTAGCCCAAGGTGGGGTTCACTACACTACTGTCCATAAAGTAGACGTGCTGTTTTGCCCAAAATCAAAACAGCATACCCAACTCTGCGATGGGTTACCATCATCACTACTAATACCATCATCAATCACAATCAACATAATCACTACTACTGCCATCATCACTACAACTGCCATCATCACTACAACTGCCACAATCATCACGAGTACTGTCATCATCACCATTACTATGATCATCATCACTACTACAATTACAATAATCACTACTACTCTCACCATCATCACTGTCCATTGTCACTAGCATCTTAATCACTACTATCAACCATCATTACTAATATCATCACCACCATCTTACAATCATCATTACTGCTGTTAACATCATCACTACTACTATAACCATCATCATTACTACTGTCACAAATATTACCATAATTTATTCTACTGTCACCATCATCACTACTACTGCCATCATCACCATTACTATGAACTTCATCACCACAACTATCGTCATCATCACTACAAATTTCACCATCCTCACTACTACTCACCATCATCACTAATACTCACACCATCGTCACTACCATCATCACTACTGTCATTATTATCACTACAACTATCATCATTTCTTGTCACCATCATCACTACTATTATGACCATCATTACTACTACTGTCACCATCATATCTACTACTGTCATCATCATCACTACTGTCATCATCATCAATACAAATACAACCATCATCACTACAATTATCACCATTATCACTACTATCACCATAAATCCAAATATTACTACCATCACTTCTAATGCCAACTAAACTAACTTAACCTAGCAAATACGTAGCGAGATGTTTTCGCTCCCAGAACGAATGCGTTCTTAGTGTATGAGCCCCTTCGGGGCTCACACACTAAGAACGCCATCATTGCTGGGGGCGGGGGGGGGGGGGGGGGGGGGGGGGCAAAACCATATTTTGGACCTAAAATCATAACTATTGCATAAATTAAAAAAATCTGTTTTGACTGACGTTTGCATTCACGCAACAAATGTTCGTGTGAAATTTGGTGAAAATCCGTCCAACAGTCTAGGAGGAGTTCCGAGACGGACGGACGACGATGACGACGACGACGACGACAGACATTTTTTTCGTGTAGTACCCACTATACGGGGGGGGGGGGGGGGGGCGATACCAAACTCTGCTTACGCAGAGTTGATAATTCACCAGTATTCTACTGTGGTGTAGGATAACACGTTTTACCTACATATATAAGAAAGGCAGTAATTCAATGAGGGTCAAAATGTGGTCCAGCCCTCGTCTCGTGTATACTATTAAATTTAATCATGCAGTACCTCAGTTTTGTTCTTAGTGTAAAACGTTTTGTCCTTATATCTCACCGGGTAGCCAGTATCCCAGGAACCACATCCCTCACCTATTAATCAGTACATTCCATCTTTCAGTATTTATCTATTCATTCAATTAATGGAGTACCCACTGAGGCCGCTTTTGTTGATGTGTGGGGATAATCGGAGTAGAATTAGGATGGGATTAGGAGAGATAGATTTAATAAATCTTACCTGGTCTTACAGCTGACCTATGATATTCAGTATATTCCATCATTCCCCAGTATGTTTTCGTGTAGTAAGTTATTGATGTCGTATAATTCACCAGGGAGGCAGTATTGGAAAACATGGATAAATGTCCTACATCTGTCTGCAGGAATGTATTACTTAGCCTTAGCCAGTATCACCACCACCATTGTTAATTTGTTGACACCACCACTTGTAAGAGTGCAAGTAATATCACAACCATTATGACCGTTACTGACGGTTAGCCTCCATTGTTTGCAAGCACCGTCTGTCAACGCTCTCCCATCGATATTTTGTCTAACGCTCTAACCCAAGAGGTAACCGATATCCCCAGACTATCTTCCCCTCAACAAGTAAACTTTGGAACTCTCTCTCTCAATCTGCCTTTCCCACATCCTATAACTTGCACTGTTTCAAGCTCTGTATGTCTAATCAGTTTGACTCTAATGCACCTTGAATTTGGCTTTGTTATTCATTAAATTTCATTGGGGTGACACTTGTTACAGACAGCTTTACCTTTTGTCTCTTTCATGCACATAGAACAAATATATACTTATCGACCATGATAACCGCCATCAAAACTACCAATACCATCATTACCAACACTTAAGGGGCTTTCATGCATACAGGAAAAAACTCACGGTGCTCCTCGATCCACACTCGGTATCGGTACCGTGACCATGTTTGTGAGACACCGCCCCATATAATGTATCAATGTCTTGGCACCCCCACTCGCCACCTAGGGGCAGAATATCTTAGGGTCTACACAAAATTTACAATTTCTGTCATGTCGGATGGAAAAATAGGGCATCACCTTAGCAATGCTGTGTTGGCAGCGTAGCAACAAAGTGCAATGCTGAATTCCATCGTGTACTGCCATGATGCCTCCGTCATGCACCCTGGTGAGACAAAGCACTGGCAGTATTCCTTGACCTCATCGCGGTATGTGACGGTGGTTGTACGTAGACGGTGTCACACCGTGACCTTATCACGGTAGCCGTACTGTAAACTGTAATGCAATAACACGGTGAACCACGGTGGCGATAGGGAAGCCGTACAGGGATCCATATTGTGGCAAGATGGCATAACGGTGGATAATGGTGGCAACACGGTATGTCGGAAGAATTTGCATCTTCGCAGGCCAGCTCATACATGAGCAGTTGGTAGTGGCCGAACGACGAACACCTGAGCAGCCAGGACCTTTCCACACTGTTTTATTCCTGCATTTCTTCCTCCTCAATTTCCTTAATTTAAATTATCAAATGTAGTCCTGCATTCTATCCCTCTAGTTCAGAATGCGTCTTCAAAATCTCAAAGTCGTCCATGCTGGGGTGTGCAGGTATGTCTTCAAGTGGCTGTGGATGAGTATGATGTGACCGGGCACGCCCCTCTGTGCTCTTATATACAATATATGCCCCCAAACGCTTGGCGTAGTTCATTTGTGACTTGCCGTCGGTCACTGTACCTTCGCCGTACAACACTGTCCCACCACCGTATTTTGCCATACATCCAAAATGACCGGTATCTAACCGTTACAATGCACCACCTTCTCACACCGTGACTCGCCGTAGGTATACCGTACATCACCGAATCTCGGCTGTACTTGTCTGTACAACAAGCATGCCACCACCGTGCCATGCTTGAACCATGGCCTATAGTACCCAGCTTTAAGCCATTTAAGAGGGTTATCTTTACCATAGCCTTAATCAGGAATGTGTGAAAGGGGCTTTACACCTCTAATACCACTTTCACTCCTATTACCAAATATCACCACCATCACCCTATTCAAAATTTATCAGATACTACCGTATGTTTACCACTCTTATGGAAATAATGTACTAAACAGCATAAACAATCTAGTCTTATAATACCCCTGGACCCGACACTATTTCTCCCAGAATTTTGAAATAATTTAGAGACGAGATTATAAACCATTAACACTACTTTTCAACAATACATTGCAGACTGGCATTGTAGCCAATGAATGGAAATTAGCTAATGTACCTCCTATCATTATTAAAGGCAACGAATCACTACATTGTAACTATCGTCCAATCAGCTTAACTTCATGCATATGTAATATGTTCAAAACAATTATGAGAGGTAAACTTGTAAACCATTTATAGGAACAGAAGATAATAAAAGAATCACAGTACGGTTTCCGAAACAAGTGTTCATGCCTGTCAAATCTCCTTGACTTCTTTCACAACATCTTCAGTATGTGTGACGAAAGTAAAGCCGTTGACATTGTCTACCTTGATTTCCAGAAAGCCTTCGACAAAGTTCCCCACAAGCATCTCTTGATAAATTAAAATTTCACCGCATAGAATGACTGGAAAAATTTCAATAGTGGTGTGTCCCAGGGATCAGTGCTTAGACCTGTTATTTTATTAATTTATATCAATGACATCGATAGCGTTCTTTCATGTACAATATAAACATTTCCGGACGATACCAAAATAACAAACATAGTAGTATTTCCAGGGGAAGTATGGTGGAGTGGTCATGCCACTGGTTCCGGGTTCGAATTCCGATGTATCAATGGGAAGATATTATTGGGATGGAATTTGTACCTAGTTTCAGTGCATTACCACAAAGCCCACCGAAATGCCAAATAAATACCCTCATTGTTCCCTGATTAAATAACACTGTATGAATATTCCCATATTAAAAATATGCTACAGGGAGGCAATGCCAGGTGAGTTCATTGCTCAATAGGTGGCGTTCTGAGAGTGAGGGTCCGAGCCTAGGGGGATGAGACAGTAAAGCAATGGGGTGAGGCAGCTTCAAAGATTGGGCTGCTTCGACCTGTGGGTAGGCCACCAGGCCCCATGTATCTTGCGAAGGCAAGATAGCCGGGGCTGGTTGTCGTTCAAAGTGCCTCACATGTCTCACTCCCTAGACTGGAATGAGACCTCACTGGCTTCACCGTAGAATGTACAGGCTCTCAGCCTATGCCCGAGAGGGAGTAGTTGGAATACAAAATAAAATAAAAAAAAGGGTTCAACAGATCCAAAATTATTTAGATATATTAGCAAATTGGGCCCAAACCTAGCAAAGGAGTTCCAATACCGATACAGTACTACATATAGGATACAAGAACGAAATGGCAAATTACTTTATGTATGGTAGTTATCTCAAAAGCACTGATAAAGAAAAAGACTAAGGGGTAACAGTCTCTAACATTTTAAAACCAAGCCAACAATGTACTGAAGTAATTAATAAAACAAATTAAATAATTGGTTTCATTGGGAGATCATTCGAATACAAATCCGAAGACGATATTCTCACCTCATTCAACTCATTGGTTCGCCCTCATCTGAACTGCTGCATCAAATGTTTGTGTCCATATTATCAAAAGGACATAGCTAAACGGGAGATAATAAAGAAGAGAGTAACTTAAATTATCCCTAGACTTAGATATACGCCATACAAAGAACGTGTAAAAGAGTTGAATCTTTTTAGTTAGACAAAGCGAAGGATGAAAGGGGACTTAATTCAAGTATTCAAATTTAATAAAGGTCTTGACAATATGGATGTCAACAAGTACTTCACAATTGATCACTCACATTACACTAGAGGAAATGGTTGTAGGATAATTGGAAAGTGTTTTCACTCACATGAGACGAAGCATTTTTTGTTTTAACCGAGTGGTAAACTTAATTAATAGGGACAGCTAGTAGTGTCATTGAGTGTAGTACTGTTCAAACCTTCAAACATCGTCTTGATAAATATATCGCTCTTAACCCCCGGTTAATTGAGTTTACAAACGAACAGCACCACTTTGAACTGTAGTATCCTTTTCTGTGTTCTGTATTTGACATCAATAATTTTAATCAAGCATTTTTAACTTGAAGTTTCTTGTATAACCTCTGCTTACTTTTTGTCTGTATTTATTGTTTATTATTTTTTTTTCTTTTTATTTTTCTATTATTAATATTAATATTGATTTTTTATTTTTTTAAATTTATTGTTCTTGTTAAAAGAGTACTCTTTGATTAAATCTGTTGTTACTTCATATTTTGCAATTATTTGTCTTTATATTATATGTATTCATTGTCGATAGTATCAATTGCTTGCTTTTGCGATTTCCTTAGTTTATTTGTGCGATAAATGTAGGTTATTTGTAGGGTAGTTATTGTTGATAGGGGTCACTTGAGGCATGCTATGCTTACAGGTACCTACCCGATAGCACTATCGTTAGTGAGTGCTGTACTGTATTTTATATATTATTTTGTAATAATATATATATCTTATCAATATTTGTATTTTGTACTATTGTTAATGGCTTGTCATGTTGCAAATTTGATTTTAAATGAAAATTTTGACATTTATCATATTTCTTTATTCATGCAGAGTTTAGTCAAATTTACCAGAACTAATTCCCAAATTTGACTAATTCCTTGAACGTGACGATAGTGCGTTGTTATGTGTGCGATTAGTTTGCTTGGGAAACAGATTAACTTGCTCATGTAGTAGTGTACACCCTATGTGTTGGATTGTGTTCTTTTATTTCATAGATTTCATTTTAGTAAGCGTTGTTTCCACATAGCGATGTTGATGATTTAATTTGACTTTATATTGTCCTTGTCCCAATTTTGGTTTGTTTAGTTTGCAAGTTTTACATTTTAATTTACATAGGATCGGTAGTTTAGCTACAAGCAGCCTCGTAAGGATCAATATATATATATATATATATATATATATATATTGTTGCATGTTTTGTTGTTGTACTTTTTTGTATATGTATATTTGTTTACAAATTACAATTTTATAAATACAAATAATCTGTATTACCGATTAATCTTTGTTTCACATATTAAGGTTTTACAACACTTGCTCACAGTGGTATGTATTCAATTGTTCTGGCTCTGGATATCTTTTATTTTCCCGACGTCTCTCTCTTTCCCCTTATTCCACCACTGGTATGCAGTATGTCGTCAACGTTCTAATCCATGGCATAAAAACCACCAGATGTTTCCCACCTCTCTTTATCATGTTAACAGGTCCAAGGGGGTATTCTTAGTTCTGGCATTATAAGCCAACAAGTTTACAATATTGTGCAATATGCTGTATAAATATTCTGGGTGATCCAAAATGTCCATTGGATTGAGATGTGGTCGAGGGACAGACAGACAGACAGATAAACAGTACAAAGGAGTACAAAGGAGTACAAAGGAAATCAAGCAACAACAGGTCTAGTGACCCTACTAGGTTGCTTGTCCTCCAAAACACTGAGGATCAAGTGTCCAAACAGTGGTTTAGAGTTGGTAAGGGAACATTGGAAAGGGAACTACTGCCCTGCCACTAACGTGGCAGGACTAGGAAGTTAGTAGGGGACATATGGGTTAGTAACTGAGGGGAGGATAAAGTTATTCATTTACAAACGCAGTCAGTCGCGGGTTTGATGCGAGATATTTGTCTAGGCGGAATTTAAATGAATCAACGGTGCTGCAGTCTATAACGTCTCGGGGAAGCCCATTCCACAAGTTGACAACTCGATTGAAGAAGAAATTCTTAGATTCGTGCGAGTTAAAAGATTTACCAATAATTTTGCAACCGTTTCCCCCCGCGTGTAATTAGATTGGTCGATAGTGAAGTACTTACTACAGTTCATATTGTCGATGCCTTTGATGATTTTGAACACTTGAATTAAGTCGCCTCTTAATCTGCGCTGGGTTAAAGGAAATAGATTTAATTCTCTAAGACGCTCTTCGTATGGTTTGTTCTTTAGGCTAGGTATCATTTTGGCAACTCTACGTTGAACTCGTTCTAGCTTGTTTATATCTTTTTGGTAATAAGGGCACCAGGATTGAACGCAGTATTCCAGAAGAGGGCGGACTAAGGAATTGTAAAGGGTTAGGATAACTTCTTTGGATTTATGCTCAAATGACCTGCCTATAAAGCCAATTATTTTGTTTGCCTTCTTAACAACTTCTGAACATTGTTGACTCGGTTTTAGGTTACTCGATATTGTTACTCCCAGATCAGTTTCTCTATTTACATTCTTAAGCTGAGTGCCATTCATCGAATAGTTTGCTTTCTCATTTAGGTATCCGACATGTAGTACTTTACATTTATCCGCATTGAAACTCATTTGCCAAATTTGGGCCCAACATGACAATTTATCTAGATTGTGTTGCATATCGTCAACTTGTTCTTTTGAGAGTACGCTATTTGCAATTTTTGTATCGTCAGCAAATTTTGAGATTGTGCAGGTGAGACCCTCATCTATGTCGTTGATGTAAATTAGAAAGAGAATTGGTCCTAGTACCGATCCCTGGGGTACCCCGCTACTTACATTGGTCCATTTAGATGCCTTACCGTTTATGACTACCCTTTGCTTTCTGTTGCTGAGCCAATTTTCTATCCATTTCAACACACCGTCTTGTATTCCATGCGCTTTTAGTTTTAGCAGTAAACGTTTGTGGGGAACTTTGTCAAAGGCCTTTTGAAAATCAAGGTATATAATATCTACAGCTTTACTCTCATCGTAGAGGTTGAGGATATCGTGGAAGAAGTCTAAGAGGTTTGTTAAACAGGAACGTTTTTTACGAAAGCCGTGTTGAGTATCTTTAAGTATGTTATTTTCCTCTAAGTGATTTACGAGTCTGTCTCGTATGACCGTTTCTAGCATTTTACATACAACTGAGGTTAAGCTAATTGGACGATAGTTACTGGGTAGGGATTTGCTGCCTTTTTTGAATATCTGTGTTACGTTGGCTAGCTTCCACTGATCAGGCATAGTTCCAGACTGCAAGGATTTATTGAATAGTAATGTCAGTGGTTTGGAGAGCTCATTCTTAGCTTCCTTTAGAACTCTAGGCGAGATTGTATCAGGTCCTGGCGTTTTATTTACCTTGAGTTTATCTAAACAATTCAATACTTCTCTCTCTGTAACGGTGATATTGCTTAGAACATCTGAATTATCAATCTGAATCGGCGATGGTGTAGGGATATCACTGAGGTCTTCTGTTGTAAAAACTGATGCAAAGAAGGTATTGAGGGCATTACTCATTTGTACTTCGTCTTTGGTGTATTCTCCATTTTCATCGACTAACGGTCCAACAGTTAAAGTAACTACTTTTTTCTTTCTGATATAACTATAGAATTCTTTCGGGTTTGTTTTACTTTGATTCGCAATATGTAACTCTAAGGTCTTTTTACTTTGCTTAATTAACTTTTTGGCTTTGCGTCGTAGCTCTACAAATTTCACCTGTTCTTCGTCATTTTGTGAGGATTTAATCTATCATTAGCACATTTTTTAGCAAGCAGGCAGTTTGAAATATCTTTATTCCACCATTTGGGCTTATTATTATGGCCTGGACGCCGTATTTTCGATGGTATGCAGTCTTGCACTGCTTTTAGGTAAGTGGTTTCGAATAACTTCCAAGATGTATTTATGTCGTTATTGTTAATTAAAAAGCTCCAGTCAGTTTCTTTAAACATAGCTCTAAGTTTATGGAAGTTTGCTTTCTTGAAATTAGGGACTTTTTCGATGCTACTATTTGGTTCGTTACTAGTAAACTTTAAAGTGAAAGTTATCGTACGATGGTCGCTGTTACTGAATTCATCACCAACATTCAAATTCTCTATCAATTCTTCTTTTGTTGCAAGTACAATGTCAAGAACGTTATTACCACGGGTCGGCATTCGAACAAATTGATAAAGCGAACTCTCTTGCAAGTTCGTATACAAGTCATGTCCGGAGTGTGAAGTAAGAGTATCGCCCCACTTGGTCACAGGTAAATTAAAGTCGCCAAAAGAGAGGGAGAGGGAGGGTTGAGCCAAATAGTGAAAGCAAAATATGTAGGACAAAGAGCAGAAGATGTTGAAAGGATGGAGGAAAAAGATAGAGGAATAATTAATTGGTGGGAAGAAAGAACTACACAACTTTGAATAGGAGGGTGATGAAGGTGGGTATAGTGTGTGTGTGTGTGAGAGAGAGAGAGAGAGGGAGAGAGAGAGAGAGAGAGAGAGAGAGAGAGAGAGAGAGAGAGAGAGATAATAAGATAAAGTGGAACCAAATGAGGAAATAATGGGAAACCTTTATAAGTTAGAGGGGATATGATAGAGGTGTTCAAGTGGGTTAGTGGGATTAACAAAGGGGACATGGCAAATGTACTAAAGCTCAGTGATAGCGAAAGAACTCGTACCAATGGTTTCCAATTAGATAAATTTCGTTTCGGAAAAGATATAGGCAAGTATTGGTTTGGTAACAGAGTTGTAGATGGGTGGAATGGACTACCAAGTGCTATAGTGGAATCTAAAACTGTAGGGAGCTTTAAGATAAAATTGGATAAGCATATGGACGAGAAGGGTTGGGTGTGAAGGGGGATCAGCCGGGTTGGGCCAATCAGCGCTCTGCAGACCCCCATAATCCTGCGTTAATCTCTAACCGTTTTGGTAAGATGATCCTCAGGGTATTAGAGTGTGAAGCCTATAATTGGGCTTTGTAATTGAATTGGGGTTGTGTGGGACAGGGATCTGCCTTGCTTAGGCCAATCGGCTTTCTGCAGACTCCCATTTTCTTATGTTGTTATGTTCTTATAAGTAAAGTTGTTGACACTAGTTGAAAGAAGTTACATACTTTCGCACTGACAGACTAAGCTAATCTTACATTCTTCCCAGAGTATTTAGGATCAACCACCAATGTCTTAAACATTCTGTCTCTCTCTCTCTCACACACATACATGCAAACACATTCACACAACCTCACGTACACGCCACACAAATTCCTTCCCCAGCAAAACTTAGCGTAACATATTGGGAAAACGAGAAGGAGAGAGAACCAATTAGGCTATTACAGAGGGAATCAGCTCGAAGGCCCCAAACCATTTTGCTATCAAACTGATCCTTACAACCCTTCCCAAGACGACCCAATATTGCTCTCCGCCCTCAAACACCCCTTCGATCTTGTTCCCTCTCTCCATATTTACGATATTCCTCCGTGGGATGTAGGAGGAATGGGAGAAGAATGATGTTTAGTGGAGGTAGTAGAGGAGTTGGATTGAGATGGTGAAGACATTATTGGGGGGGGGGGGGCTTGAGATAGATTCGAGAAATGTATTGGTGGATGTGAAGATTGTTATGAAATGTATTGGTGGGTGTGAAGATTGTTATGAAATGTATTGGTGGGTGTGAAGATTGTTATGAAATGTATTGGTGGGTGTGAAGATTGTTATGAAATGTATTGGTGGGTGTGAAGATTGTTATGAAATGTATTGGTGGGTGTGAAGATTGTTATGAAATGTATTGGTGGGTGTGAAGATTGTTATGAAGTATGGGTGTGAATTGTTATGAGTGGATGTGAAGATTGTTATGAAATGTATTGGTGGGTGTGAAGATTGTTATGAAATGTATTGGTGGGTGTGAAGATGTATTGGTGGGTGTGAAGATGTATTGGTGGGTGTGAAGATGTATTGGTGGGTGTGAAGATTGTTATGAAATGTATTGGGGGTGTGAAGATTGTTATGAAATTCTGTGAAGATTGTTATGAAATGTATGGTGGGTGTGAAGATTGTTATGAATGTATTGGTGGGTGTGAAGATGTATTGGTGGGTGTGAAGATTGTTATGAAATGTATTGGTGGATGTGAAGATTGTTATGAAATGTATTGGTGGATGTGAAGATTGTTATGAAATGTATTGGTGGGTGTGAAGATTGTTATGAAAATGATTGAATAAACTGTGGAAATTTAAACGGGTTGAATATTTGGTTGCTGGTGTGAATAATGTATTCTGATATGTATATATAAAATATGAATATTTAAAGGAAAGTTAGGGGACTTACACTACACTAGCCTGGTATACAGGGGCTATACTACTGCATATCATCCAATTAACACAGTGTTCATCCCTGGAAGGAATGTCACAAGTGTCCACTAATAGAGAGGGGGCATAAGGGGTATAGCAATACCCTAGGAAAGTAACTTGGATGTGAGTAATGGGACGCAGACGAAGGGTAAGGTAGTGGGTGGGTTGGGAGCGCAGAGGGCGAGGGATAGGGTGGGAACCATAATGAATAATGGCAAGAATACAGAGAAATCCCAGGGAAGGAAAGTGGATTTGATGATGGGTTCACAGTGAATAGATACAACACAAATTAATTGGAAAAAAAAAAAAAAAAAAAAAAAAAAAAATATATATATATATATATACCGTAATATTATATATATATATATATATATATATATATATATATATATATATATATATATATATATATATACAGTATATATATATATCTATCTATCTATTGCCTGACGCCGTGATCCCCGAAGGGGTGGCCACGAACGAACCGCCCCCATGCACCTCTGTCCCCAGTCAGTCGACGCCCTCCCCCCAACCAGCACCGCCTTCGTTCATGTACTTCCTCACTCCATCCTTCCACCTCATATTCGGTCTACCTCTCCCCCTCTGTCCCTCCACCTCGCTCTCGTACACCCTCTTAGTCATTCTCTCGCTTTCCATACGTTCCATATGGCCGAACCATCTCAAGTTGTTCCTTTTCACACTTTCCAGCACATCTACCTCCACACCACACCTCCTTCTTACTTCCTCATTAGTCTGTCTATCCCTCCATGTAACTCCGCACGCACTCCTTAAGTAATTCATTTCCACTGCTCTCACTCTTGGTCTGAGTCTCTCAACCAACGTCCATGCTTCGCTTCCGTAAGTCAGTGTCGGGATTACCACACTGTCATGCAAGGACTTCTTCACTTCCATACTGACCACCCTATTTCTTGTTACTGCTTTTAGCGTTCCTACAACCCTCTTCCCCTGTTGTACCCTCTCCCGCACCTCTTCATCCATAGTCCCATCTTTACTCAACACACTGCCCAGATACTTAAAAGAGTTGACGATCTCCATAGCCTGACCGTTCAGCTTCACCTCACACTCTGTGACTTCACCCCTTTCGAAGACCATAACCTTGCTCTTCCCCGTATTTACCTTCAAATTCCGTTTTTCGCACACTGTTCCAAACTCATTTACCAGACCCTGCAACTCCCATTCATTATCACTCATCAGAACTGTATCATCCGCAAACAGCAGTATAGGTAGCTTCCACTCAATTCCCTCCCTTTTCAGCGATACACCAACATCCACTGCTCTTGATAGTATTTCTTTCATAACTCGATCCATATATACAGTAAACAACCACGGGGACATCACACACCCCTGTTTCAAACCAACATTCAGGTCAAAGAACTCGCTCTGCTCACTCTCCACACGTACTGCCGCCTTTGCACCCTCATACATGCTCTTCACTGCTTTCAGCAACTTGCCCTCTACTCCGTATATTCTAAGTACTTTCCACAAACCTTCTCTATCCACTCTGTCATAGGCCTTCTCCAAGTCCATAAAGGCAACATACACCTTTTGTTTCTTCTCCAGATACTTCTCCACAACACAATTCAGGGTAAAAATCTGATCTACACATCCTCTTCCCTTCCTAAAACCTCCCTGCTCGTCGCCTATCCATTTCTCCGTTCTCACTCTCACTCTCTCAATCACTACCCTACTGTATACCTTCCCTACTACGCTTAGAAGACATATTCCTCGGTGGTTACCACACACTCCTCTTTCCCCTTTGCCCTTATATAGGGGGACTATTATGCCAGTCTTCCAGTCATCGGGTGCACTCCCCTTCTCCCATGCTAGTTTGCACATTTTCCATACCCATTCTATCACTATCTCACCACCATACCTCAACATTTCCCCACACACTCCATCTATTCCTGGTGCTTTCCCCAACTTCACTCTTTTCATGGCTTCCCACACTTCTGACCTCCTGATCCCCACCTCCTCCTCCACTACTTCTCTTCTTCTCCCTCCCATACCATATCCAGATATGTTTGCTGGCTCTTCATTCCTTTCATTTAGCAACTCACTGAAGTACTCCCTCCATCTTTCGACTCTCTCTTGCTTCTCGGCTAGCATTCTCCCATTCTTATCTTTCACACCCTTACTGTTTCCCTTGCTACCTTCCCTAACTTTCTTGACTTCTTTCCAGAACAGTTTCTTACTCTCCCTCCATTTTACACTCAGATTCCTTCCAAATTCCTCATCTACTCTTCTCTTACTTTCCTTCACTACTCTTCACCACCCTCTTACTCTCCACGTACCTCGCTCGTTTCTGTCTCTCGGAATCTTCATTCCCTCTACTACCCAACCACTCTCTATATGCTTTCTTCTTTTCTTCCACAGCTATTCTTACCTCTTCTGTCCACCATGCTGTACCTTTCACTCCCCTCCCTCTTCTCCTCACTCCACACACCTCCTCACATGCTGCACAGATCTCATCCTTAAACACCTTGCTCATCTCCTCCACTTCCTCCATAACTTCCAGGTCGAACCCACCTAGTCGTCTTTCCACTGCTCTCCTGTACTCCTCCCTGATTTCCTCCTCCTGCAACCTCTCCACCCTCCTCACCATTCCACCCTCCTCTCGCCTCCCTCCCGCTCTCCTCACCCAATTCTTTTGTATCCTAACCTTAGCTACCACTACATAATGATCAGACAGACCCCCTCCAATACCCCTATACACCCTAGCATCCATCACAGATTTCTTCATTCGTTCATCCACACATACATAATCAATCAATGACTTTCGTTCCACCACTGTCTTATCCTTCATCGTCAACATCCGTTTCCACGTGTACCTGTGGATCAATCTGTGTCGGAAGAAGGTGTTGGCTATCCACAGCCTCCTCCCCACACATACGTCCACAAGTGCACTACCATTCCCATTCACCTCTGATGGTACCCCCCACCCTCCCACCACTCCCTCAACTTTCCTATCACCCACCTTACCATTCATATCCCCAATCAGAAATATTCTTTCGTTCTTGTCAAACTTCTCCAGGCACGCCTCCACATTCATCCAGAACTCCTCTTTCTTTCTTTCAAGTATATCCTCTGTCGGGGCATACACGCATACAATCACCCACGTTTGTATTCCTACTTTCATTCTCACCCACACAATCCTTGAACCCACAGACCCATACTCTCTTACACATTCCTTCCATTTGCTACTTACAAACAAACATGCACCTTCTCTCGCTGTTCCTTCACTCACTCCAGCACACACACCCATTCCACACTCCCACTCTCTCACATCTGAACCTTTCCATTTGGTCTCTGTCATTCCACATACATCCAGCCTGGCATTCACTAACACTTCCAGAACCTCTCTCTCTTTTGTGCCATCATTCATGCCACTAACATTCCACGTAGCCATTCTCAGAATGTCCGAAGGCATGTCCTTAGTCGGTCGTGGTTCGTCAACGTTGGTTCCGTCCGCATCCGAGGCTGTTCGTTCGTTTTTCCTTGCTTCGATATTTTTTCCGGGTGGGGGTCGCAAGCCCACCGACCCAACCTCTTTAGTCGCCTCTTACGACACGCAGAAGGCATATATATATATATATATATATATATATATATATATATAATTATATACATATATATACATACTTGGATATGGTATGGGAGGGAGAAGAAGAGAAGTAGTGGAAGAGGAGGTGGGGATCAGGAGGTCAGAAGTGTGGGAAGCCATGACAAGAGTGAAGTTGGGGAAAGCACCAGATACAGAATGATGGAGTGTGTGGGGAAATGTTGAGGTATGGTGGTGAGAAGATTAGTGATCGAATGGGTATGGAAAATGTGCAAACTAGCATGTGAGAAGGGGAGTGCACCCGAAGACTGGAAGACTGGCATCATAGTTCCCCTATATAAGTGTGACGCTCACCGCTTCCCCCAGAACCGCATGGCTTACTCGCTAGGACTCGCCAGGGCAGAGAATGTAGCTACAGTCTACCTATCATTGTGTACTTTCCTTCTCGAGAAAGCTTGTGTTGCAGACATTTCAGAACTGTTCTTTGTTTTCGTCTGTCACAATCCTTTCTATTTTATTTAGTCAATTGAAAGTATTGTGTTAAGTAGTTGAATGATGGGAAGGCGAGCGGGAGAGAGAGAGAGAGAGAGAGAGAGAGAGAGAGACCAGGTGGTGTGACTTGGTGGTGAGTGTGGCGCGTGGCTGGCCCCCTTACATAGGCCTCGCGGGATTCGTTGCCTCCTGCCTAACACGGCCTACTAGGCGGCTGCGGCGACTGTCGCGCGCCCTCGTGCCATTCCTGCGAACTGGGACTCCAGCCATGCGATCCCTGGAAATATCCTGGTCAGATTCGTCACAGACAGCATACTCTTAGCATCTCCCATGAACTGTTCCACACTCTTGTCTTAGAATCTTTCTCTCCTACTGCCTCTATCATTTTGCACTACTTCATCACCTTTTATTAATATCAATCCCCCTCTGGTTCCCTGCATCCACACCTTGAATTGGTGGCCAAACTGTATTATATGCTGGATCTCACATTCCTTATGTACTAGGCTAAGGTTGAAGATAGTCATTGTCTCTTTGGGAGATTGTATTGCTCGGACTGTCTCCATCAATCACTAATGTTTCTACAGGGTTAAATAATGCTAGACTAGGGATCAGGTACCTTGCTGTTGGTGTTTTCACTGTGTGTAGGCTACTTTTGAGCTGCACGACACTACGGATTCTGTGGGTTACCTGGGTGGATCTTTTGTCTGTGTACCTTGGAGTTTAGACTGTGTAGTGCGTGAGGGCTGCTTGCCTAATCCACCCAACACTGTTCTAACTCTATTTGCTTTTACTTTTGAGGGTCGCCAGGAGGATACTCGATACTTGTGATCGAGAATCCTCAAGAGAGCACCCCTTCATATTAACGTAATCAGGCCGCACAGACCCAAGGTCCACACTAGGCTAGGAGCTGCCTTGCTCCACCAGAATTCTGTACCTTTGCGCATCCCAGCTAGACTTTATTAACCAGGGTAGACATTAGCTGGATTAGATCATATACTCTTTTATGCATACCCATTATTTCTACACAAGCATTTTGAGGTTTAGGTTGCTGTAGAGAGACACAACCAGCATAGACCGGTTTTGTTAATGGGAGTATTACTTTTTCGTGGCGAGCATTATTACAGTTGCACCGCTTATAATATTCTTGGGTCCAATAACATTATATGTCCAACCTTTTTGTGTATTTAGCCTACACGTGCATTGTCCTGCCTCCTGCTATTTTGTGGTTCCATTTCCGATACTTTCTTCTTAGTAGCATCCGACATTATTCAGAAGATTCCTTGTTCGGTGCTTGAGGACTTTACAACACTTTCTTTCATAAAGGAGTGACAGATATTATTGATTAAGTAACGTTAAGTAAACCTTCTTCTTGTTTGCATTAGATCACTCTTGTGATTTAATTAAGTTAACTATCTTTTCCTTGTGTACCATAACTAAGCAACCATATGTTATAGGTAATAGGCTGTTTCAGAGAACATCAGCCTATAGTAGAAGCACATAGATACTGAGAGTTAAGATACCCCGCTATGGCAGATATAACTCTGGAGGGTATAATTATGTGTTCTTTGTTCGACGGGATTATATATCAGGGGTTGGATCTAGCGTTTCCGTTGTTGCATTTATGCCAGTCTAGTCCAATGTATAAGAGCCACTGATTTATACGAGACCCGATCGTAACAAATGGCGACCTAGCTCAGGATTTGGCGAACTGACATTATAATTGCAGGTTATTGTGCAGATTTTTCTCACAGTTTCGGCAGTGAACATTTGTTGATTTTGTGGAATATTTTTTGAGGACATGCAAGAATTATTTTTTTAGCAAAGTAATATAGCACTTAAGCGGTCTCCGAGAATTTTGTATTGTGAATATTGTGGTATAAGAGTTTGGGGTACTTCTTTTTGTGTATAAAAGTGAAAAATCTTCAGTGAGCATCATGTCTTATAGCGGATCAGTGCAGGATGAGGACACAGTACGTGATGTAGAAGCTGAGGAGCAGCAGCATGGGCAGGTTGTTAACTTGGTGAACAGTGAGGAGGATGCAAGGAATTATTTACAATGGCCTGTTACTTCCGACCGGTTGGTGGGTATAAATCGGTACGGTCTCCAGTGCTTAGCCGCAGCTATAGGTGATGTATGTACTAGTGGCATGACCAAGGATGACCTGATGACGTGTGTGCTGGGTTGGGTGACTGGCGTACGAGGTAGGGTGAGTGCTCAGAGCCCTTTGGCCGAGCCTCCCCTTCACTCGACTCCCAATCCTCCTATTGGAGTACGACCCTGAGCACGCTTCCGCAGGTGGGTAGTGACTGGCAGGGTGGTTTGCCCCTGGGGGGATCACCGGGTATTTCTAACATCATTGCATCTCCTCCTCCTCCTCAAGGTTTGACCCCGGAGATGCTCTTTCAGCTCGAGCTAGCTAAGATGGAAGAAAGAAAAGAGCTAGCTAAGATAGAAGAGAGAAAAGAGCTAGCTAAGATAGAAGAGAAAAAAGAGCTAGCTAAGATAGAAGAGAGAAATTAGCTAGCTAAGATAGAAGAGAGAAAAGAGCTGGCTAGGATGCAGCAACAGACGAGGGAAGCTGAGCTTAGGACTGAACTAGAATCTACAAGATACTGTGCCGACATGGATTTAGAGAAGTCTCGTGTTGAGACGACGGGACAGCGACTCGGTACTGGAAACCGTGCGCATGATCAGTCTCTGTCGCACCTTCTCAAACTGGTCCCTGTATTTGACGAGTCTTGTGTCACAGAGTTTTTCAATAGATTTGAGAAGAAGTGCCGGGAGCATCAGTGGCCTGAAGTTAAGTGGGCGGCCCTTGTGTCCTCTAGACTCGTAGGTAAGGGGCTCAAGGCTTACGATGCACTGACTTTGGAGTCCTGCGTTGTTTATGAGGAGCTCAAGGAGGCTGTCCTGCGGGCATATGAGCTACAACCCGAGACATATAGGTTAAAGTTCCGGGGTGTGACTAAGGGGCAAGACAGTACCTTCTTGGAGCACGCCCGGGACCTGTCCGACGCTATGGGAAACTGGCTCAGATCAGAGAAGACAACTACGTTTGATGAGATGAAACAGTTGATGCTTCTAGAGCAGTTTTATAAGTATACGGGTGGTGACTTGACTTTAAACCTTAAAGAGAAGAACCCAAGAACTCTTGTAGAAGCAGAAGAGATGGCTGATCGTCGGTTGTCACTAATTCGGGGGTGCGGCTCTGCACAGAGAAACGATGTAGGCGTTAAGGAGCGTTACCCTCCCCCTCCCCGGAATATGGACACACATAATTTAAAACCTGATCACAAACCTAGCACCGCCCCGTTTAACCCTTAATTAGCGGCGAGCAACATAAGTCGAGTTAAAAAAAGCTGGACTATGTGGCGTCGAGTCAATTTCAGCACGTAATGTGTGGCTGAGAGAGACAAGTGGTGGCAGGAGACTAGCGAGCGTATGACTGCTCCAGACCACCGCGGCGAACCTACTGACACAAATCTCAGCTCGCTACATACTCAATTATGTACTGAAAGTACCGAATTACCTGCTTTTTGCACTCGCGTTGCACGGTTATTGCAAGATACAAGGATCGTTATGGTGTCATTCGGTTGTCATTTCAGGGATAGGTACTTGTTTTTCTGGGTCTTATTTAGGCATGAAAATGATCACGTAAACAGCCCTCCCTATTTTGGCTAAAAAAAGCAATGACACCAAGACTGATAAACCTAGCACCGCCCCGTTTAAGAAGGGTCAGGGGACTTTTACACCTCAGTATAAGTCCAAGGGGAAATTTGAGTGTTATCACTGTCACGAAGAGGGGCACATGGCAAAAGCTTGTCCGAGCAGACCTCCCACGGCGGCTGTGTCATTGGCTCGCAGCATTGGGGTGTTCCAGAAGTCTTCTGTGTTTGCTGGAGGCATAAGATCAGAGGATGGAGCACCGCCAGTGAAGAAGGATCCGGAAGGCTCGAACCCTGTCCGCGATGCCTTTTGCGACCATAGAGGGCATGGCTGCGTGAAGTGGGGGGGCAAGAAGCACGGGGTACAGCTTTTGCGTGACACCGGTGCCTCTCAGACACTCTTGCAGAATTTCACTGGTAGACCCATAAACGCGGCGCGCGTAGTTGTGGTGCAGGGAGTTAATGCAACTAGGTCATACCCACTTGTTAGAATGGAGCTTGAAGTTGACGGTGTGACTCGCGAACTGGATGTGGGAATCGTGGAGAAATTGCCTGTTGGGGGCGTCGACCTCCTTCTCGGCAATGACTTTGCAGTGTCTGTTTCTAAGGTTTCACCCTTAGTCGTTGCCGAGGAGCCGGCCGACGTGAGTAGGGAGGAACAGGAATGGGTTGAGAAGTGTCAGGTGCAACCAATGGCGTGTGTTGTAACCAGATCTCTCGCATCCAGGGAGTCACACCCTAACCAACAGTCTTCAAATAAGCGGAGGAACGGTCACGAGAAGGTGCTGAAAGCTGATACGGTGGAGAGTCTAGTACCAGCAGCGCTTCTCGGGGACTTAATATTAGCACCGTTATTAGAGTCTGGAGAAGCACCACCACCTGTCACTGAGAGTGTAGAGGCAGGGCTTAAAGAGACTCAGAGGCAGCAACGGTATACACGGAGAGAGCAACGGGATGCAAAGTTCGATGTTGGGGGAGGGCATGAGTTGTTTCGCAAACACTTAGACAGGCTAGCTCCCTCAGATATTCGCAAATTGCAGCTAGAAGACCCGGAGGTTCTAAAGTGTAGTGACGGTGCTGTCGAACTTGAGAGTAGAGAACGAATGTTGCGTAGTCTGGAGTTGGCTGGCCGCAATCTGGTAGGCTCTCAGGCCCTCATGAAGAACAGGTACGACCACAAGGTGAAACTCAGGGAGTTTCACGTGGGTCAGGAGGTGTTGATACTACTCCCTCTTGTAGGTCACCCCTTATCCGCAAAGTACGCTGGTCCTTATATGGTAGCAGAGAAGCCTCTCGGACTTAGATTACCTGGTGGCCACTCCAGACAGACGTAAGAGGAATCAGTTATGTCATGTCAACCTGATGAAGGAGTATGTGAGGCGCCCACCTGAGCCTCTCACTGTCCCCGTGATGACTTTCAGCAGTCAAGGTGGTGAAGGAGAACGGGACAGTCATGCGCAGGTGGATGACAACTGGGATTATCATGTTTCTGCTGATCAGTGGGCGTGAAACACGAGACAGGCGGCTCATGAGGCTTTCCAACACCTACCTGAGCAACAGCGTGTGGCAGTCGAGCGCCTATTTTGTTTATACCCTACTGTATTTGCGGAACACCCAGGCCTCACTACTCAGGAGGTGCATGACGTTGACGTCGGAGACCACCCACCCTTCAAATCAGTGCCATATAGGGTGCCCCCTATTAAACTTCCGGCCCTCCAGGCGGAGTTGGAGTATATGTTGCAACAGGGACTGATCGAGAAGGGGGCGGTAAAGTGGACATCTCCCGTAACGCTGCAACCTAAGCCGGATGGCAAGGTGCGCTTCTGTGTTGATTACCGCAGGCTAAACGGCTTGACTCCCACCAACCAATATCCTCTTCCCCGGATCGATGACTGTGTAGACAAGATTGGCATGGCCAAGTTCTTGACCAAGGTGGACCTGGTAAAAGGTTACTGGCAGGTGCCTTTGTCTGAACGGGCAAAAGAGGTGTGTGGTTTTGTGGTGGATGGTGCTACATATCGTTGTAATGTCATGCCGTACGGTCTAAAGAACGCACCAGCGACCTTCCAAAGCTTGATGAACGAGTTAGTGGCTGACATTCCGAACTGTACCGTGTACCTGGACGACGTCATTATCTACGATGACGATTTCAAGAGCCACGGTGAACATGTAGAATCCCTATTTAAGAAATTAAGCGAGGCAAACTTGGTGGTCGACCTGGGAAGGTGTGATTTTGTGCGGGCTACCATGCAGTATCTGGGGTTCATGGTGGGTTTGGGCCAGGTGTGCCCCCCACAGAACAAGATATTGGCTATTAACCACTTCCCCAGGCCGTCCACCAAGAAGCAGATCAAGAGGTTTTTGGGCATGATTGGTTACTACCGCCGCTTTATAAAGGGCTATTCTACTGTGCTGGCTCCTCTGACGGACCTATTGGCCAAAGATAGAAAGTTTAAGTGGGCGCCTGAGTGTGAGAGGGCTTTTTTGCTAGTAAAACACCTGTTGTGTACTCACCCAATCCTCAGAGCCCCGGACTTTAGCCGACCATTCCAGCTGGCAACTGATGCCAGTGGTGTGGGGGCTGGTGCCGTTCTGATGCAATCAGACTAAGATGTGCTGGAGCACCCAGTCAGTTTCTTCTCAAAAAAGTTCAACTCGGCGCAGAAGAACTATTCAGTAGTTGAGAAGGAACTGCTGGCGATTGCGCTAGCGCTCAGGCACTTTGAGGTGTATGTTCCAGCCTATGGACCAGTTGTGGTGATCTACACTGACCATCACCCCCTCAAGTTTCTGAATCAATTCCATAACCGGAATATGAGGCTGACCAGGTGGTCATTAATGGTGCAGGAATACAACCTAGACATACGCCATATTGCCGGTTCTGAGAATGTGATTGCAGATTGCTTTTCGAGAGTGGAAAACCCGGGGTAGATCATGACAAGGGTAGCCTCCGACTTTGGTTTGATTAGTATGTTTACGTCTGGTGCTTGTTGGCTCGCGTGTGTAGCCCAGCGTATTGGGTCGTAAAGTAGGAGTTGCTGTGTTGGTATAGAAGAAAAAACTAGGCTGCCCCTGTAGTACAGCCACCATAAACATATTAAAAATATAAAAATCCTATAAAAACTCTTTCTTTGATAGTTAATTTTTTTTTAAGTATGTTATAGCAGAAATTCTGAGTTGTACTCCTCTCAGAAGGCTGGGCTAGTGAAGCTCGCTCTTATGAGCATAACTATGTAATTTAATCCATTGTGTTGGGAGGGGTTGTTCATTTTTATAATGTGTTATTTTGAAGAGAACTGTGCTTTACATTTCATTGTCGCTGGGTTGACTAGGAGTGGCGAATTTTGTATGGGTTCTGCGTGTCAGATTTAGAGCTCATAGTTGGAGCCTCTTAAAAATCTTGGGTGGGGTGTGACGCTCACCGCTTCCCCCAGAACCGCATGGCTTACTCGCTAGGACTCGCCAGGGCAGAGAATGTAGCTACAGTCTACCTATCATTGTGTACTTTCCTTCTCGAGAAAGCTTGTGTTGCAGACAGGTCAGAACTGTGCTTTGTTTTCGTCTGTCACAATCCTTTCTATTTTATTTAGTCAATTGAAAGTATTGTGTTAAGTAGTTGAATGATGGGAATGCGAGCGGGAGAGAGAGAGAGAGAGAGAGACCAGGTGGTGTGAATTGGTGGTGAGTGTGGTGGGTGGTTGGCCCCCTTACATAGACCTCGCGGGATTCGTTGCCTCCTGCCTAACACGGCCTACTAGGCGGCTGCTTACTGGGCGACTGTCGCGCGCCCTCGTGCCATTCCTGCGAACTGGGACTCCAGCCATGCAGTCCCTGGAAATATCCTGGTCAGATTTGTCCCAGACAGCATACTCTAAGCATCTCCCATGAACTTTCCACACTCTTGTCTTAGAATCTTTCTCTCCTACTGCCTCTATCATTTCCACTACTTCCTCACCTTTTATTAATATCAATCCCCCTCTGGTTCCCTGCATCCACACCTTGAATTGGTGGCCAAACTGTATTATATGCTGGATCTCACATTTCTTATGTACTAGGCTAAGGTTGAAGATAGTCATTGTCTTTTTGGGAGATTGTATTGCTCGGACTGTCTCCATCAATCACTAATGTTTCTACAGGGTTAAATAATGCTAGACTAGGGATCAGGTACCTTGCTGTTGGTGTTTTCACTGTGTGTAGGCTACTTTTGAGCTGCACGACACTACGGATTCTGTGGGTTACCTGGGTGGATCTTTTGTCTGTGTACCTTGCAGTTTAGACTGTGTAGTGCGTGAGGGCTGCTTGCCTAATCCACCCAACACTGTTCTAACTCTATTTGCTTTTACTTTTGAGGGTCGCCAGGAGGATACTCGATACTTGTGATCGAGAATCCTCAAGAGAGCACCCCTTCATATTAACGTAATCAGGCCGCACAGACCCAAGGTCCACACTAGGCTAGGAGCTGCCTTGCTCCACTAGAATTCTGTACCTTTGCGCATCCCAGCTAAACTTTATTAACCCGGGTAGACATTAGCTGGATTAGATCGTATACTCTTTTATGCATACCCATTATTTCTACACAAGCATTTTGAGGTCTAGGTTGCTGTAGAGAGACACAACCAGCATAGACCGGTTTTGTTAATAGGAGTACTACTTTTTCGTGGCGAGCATTATTACTGTTGCACCGCTTATAATATTCTTGTGTCCAATAACATTATAGGTCCAGCCTTTTTGTGTATTTATCCTACACGTGCATTGTCCTGCCTCCTGCTATTTTGTGGTTCCATTTCCGATACGTTCTTCTTAGTAGCATCCGACATTATTCAGAAGATTCCTTGTTCGGTGCTTGAGGACTTTACAACACTTTCTTTCATAAAGGAGTGACAGATATTATTGATTAAAGTAACGTAAGTAAACCTTCTTCTTGTTTGCATTAGATCACTCTTGTGATTTAATTAAGTTAACTATCTTTTCCTTGTGTACCATAACTAAGCAACCATATGTTATAGGTAATAGGCTGTTTCAGAGAACATCAGCCTATAGTAGAAGCACATAGATACTGAGAGTTAAGATACCCCGCTATCGCAGATATAACTCTGGAGGGTATATGTGTTCTTTGTTCGACGGGATTATATATCAGGGGTTGGATCTAGCGTTTCCGTTGTTGCATTGATGCCAGTCTAGTCCAATGTATAAGAGCCACTGATTTATACGAGACCCGATCGTAACATAAGGGCAAAGGGGAAAGAGGAGTGTGTGGTAACCACCGAGGAATATTTCTTCTAAGCGTAGTAGGGAAGGTGTACAATAGGGTAGTGATTGAGAGTAATGTTTCACTCTTGGGTTGGAGAGTTGGATTAATACCAGTTGGCTGTTTAAACTTCATTAGGGGCTATATAATAATGATTGGATTAGTAAGTTTGATTACATATATCCGTTCATAACCCTCTCCGACATATGACGCGATTTTGAGCCTATTAGGGATACTTTAACACCTTAAGAGCGGCCTAGGCGGTAATTTCTATGTACCGCCCAGCGTTTTTTTTTACCATAAATGGGGTTGATTCCGTGCTCTTTTTCATGCATAAACAAGACCCAGAGCGTAATACAAGTATGTATCCCTGAAAGCGCGTAAATTGAGCTTTCCAATGACACCTGAACCATCCTTCTACGATCACTGGTTGTCTTGCAACGATCGTGCAACCGAAGGGCAAAAACGGTAAAATACGGCAATTTCTTTATATAATTACGTATGTAGCGAGGGAGAGAGGGTGGAGGAGGGTGCAGTAAATCTCAGTAGATCCACGGCGGCCGTGGCGAGCGGTCAGGAGGTAATCTATGCTCCTCCCACCGCTCAGCTCTCTCTCAGAGCACATTATGTCCTCAAAATTGCATTCGACAATAGCCGGGCCCCGCATATGGGCACCTTTTCTTTCACTCGATAATAGCCGGGCGCCGCCAAAGAAGGGTTAAGGGCAGATTTCCACCTGGAGGATTTTTTTCTTGATCCCTTTCTCCCTCATGTTTAGCCCCATTGCTTTTGAGACTTTAAGACGTTTGCCCCATTAGTTTGGAGATTTTAAGAACCCTCGCTCCATTTCTGTCAATTTTAAGACTATTCGCGCTATTTAGGTGTCGATTTTTTTCCTGGCGAGCGATAGCGAGCCTGTAATCTAAGGGGAACCGGCCTTAGGCCGGAAAAATTTTCTACCAAAAAATTTACAAATTTATCTTGAAAGCGGGTCTAGGGGGAGTCATTTTAAGCTTGATGGAAGTCTAGGGAATCAACTAAAAACCGCCCCTTAAAGCCTTTGTTACCATCAGGGGTATTTAGAAATCTTTAGTTTAGTTACTTCAACCTCTGCAGTTGTCTTTGAGTTAGCTGTGGGCAGAAAACTAATTTTGGAGAGGTAATTATAAGAGTGAGAGAACTCTATTTCTTATTGCTAATCTGGCAACCTCTGCGTCATATGAGCCTGAAGGGGTTAATGTTCTCTTTGGCTCCAGTGGTAGATCATGATCATTAAATCTAGGCCTATGCTAAGTACATGAAATCGAAAATGCCTTCAAGATGTGTTGGTATATTCTCTATGGAGATATCAGATGGTGATTTTTCCTATTCCTTTCATTTTATTACACTGTAGGAAGTATTATAGCTACAAAAATAAAATATAAATTTCGGCGGTGCGATATATGAGTTGGGGGGGGGGGTGAAGATGTCGGATGGTGTATTTTACTCTTCACTTGCACTCTCCTACACTGTAGGAAGGATGTTGGCACAAAAAAACAAAAACCCATAATTGATGCTTTCAGGGTCCCAAAAGGTTAAGGCTCCCTTTATCCATAAACTCCATTGTACACATGTATATTCCCACTTGTGAACTGGTTGCTTATAGACCCGGTACCGGTATATAGGATACCGCTACCCTTTGGATATCATATTCACTAGAAATGGTAAGGGGAGGTGTGGTGGAGTGGTCTTGCCACTGGACTGGTAATCCAATAGACCCGGACTCAAATCCTGATATGTCAATGGGAAAATATTTCTGGGATGGAATTTGTGCTGCACCTAGTATCAGTGCATTACCACAAAGCCCACCGAAATGTCAGATAAATACCCTCATTGTTCCCTGATTAAATAGCATGATATGAATATTCCCATATTCAAAATAGGCTACAGGGGGGCAAAGCCTAGTGAGCTCATTGTTCAATAGGTGGCTTTCTGAGAGTGAGGGTCCGAGTCTAGGAGGTGAGACAGTGAAGCACAGGAGCGAGGCAGCTTAAGAGATGGGGCTGCTTCTAGCCGTGTGTGAGCAACTAGGCCCCATGCATCCTGCGAAGGCATGATGGCAGGGACTGGTTGCAGCTAAAAAGTGCTTCACGTGTTTCACTTCCTAGACTTGAACGAGACCTCATGGGATTCAACGTTCATAACGGTTGAATGTACAGGCTCTCAGCCTATGCCCGAGAGGGAGTAGTTGGAATAAAGACAAATAAAACTTGACAATGAAGATTCACCAACCAACATTATGTTTTTAATTATTAAAATATATTTTATAGAGACATTCATTGGATGTGATTATTTATTTTCTTGACTGACATGCATCGTTTATTTTATTATTGACTTAATGCTTTACCATAATATTATAAGTATATAATTATGTAATCTTAAGGGGACCGGCCGGTTTTTAGGCTGAAAAAGCTCGAAATCCTGAAAATACCACTAAGTATTAAAATGTGTTTACTCAACACCCCTTCATAAGCCAGTGAAATGTTATAAGTGAAAACCCATTGGATTTTTTGTTTCCAAACTTTTCCGGTATTTCTAAAAACGTGATATAGCAAATTTGAATTTGACAGGCTCAGTAACTACTGGTCGTACGAGGATCGTACATATATAAATGGACAGAGCGTAAAATACTTAACAACCTCCCAAAAGCTGTATCTTCTACTCTGCCGTGTTCCTGCGTAAAATATTGTAAACCAACAAAAAAGTAAAAATATTTCACCCAATTACCTTAGACTTTCACATGTTTTTCTCAACACCTGTTTTGTCGCACTTTGGGATCTAATAATAAATGTATTATTGGGCCTCCAGGAATGTTTTATATACCATTGAAAAGCGCGTGAAATGTTCCATAAAACTATTTTCTCCTTTTTTGGCATTTGAAACACAGCCCCTTGGCATAGATAGCTAACCACCGAGTACAAAATCATTACCTAATTTCCGAGTCACCTAATTCCGCAATTAGATGGAACAAAAAATAGAGTTGTAAAACCACCTGTCCTGAGTTGTCTGATCCCTCTGAAAATATTATACAGTGCTTGTGTTTCGAACTATTCGACTTCAGATTGTTTTTCTTCGAGCTAATCTCCTCCCTAATTCAGGAACTAATTGACCTAGAATAAAAATAAATAAAAAAAAATCCTTGTTACATCATCCTCTATACGTGTGCGAAATCTCATTGAAATCGGACGAAGTTCACTGTCCCCTTAAGTAACTGATACCAGTATCGTTGTAAGTACCATCGCTATGTATTTTTTTGTTTTCTATATTCCAACTACTCCCTCTCGGGCATAGGCCGAGACCCTGCACACTCAACCGCTGAACACAGTGAGGCCAGTGAGGTCTTGTTTCAGTCTAGGGAGTGAGACATGCAAAGCACCCCGGCCGAAGCAGTCCCATCTCTGAAGCTGCTCCGCCTCCGCGCCTCACAGTCTCGCTCCCCAGACTTGGACCCTCACTCTCAGAACGCCACCTATTGAACAATTAACTCAATACAGCAATTGTAGCTCCAAAGTTTGTAAGTCTTCTTCTGAAATAATATTACTACGACTAGTTTATTATTTTAGGTCTCGTGATTTGTAGTTCCAAAGAACTTGAAATCACTCATATATAGTTAACCCTTCTTTAGCGGGGCCCGACTTAAGTCCGTATTTAAAAACCTGGACTATGTGGCGACGAGAGGAGCGTAGGTTACCTCATGACCGCTCGCCACGACCGCCGTGGGTCTACTGACATGTACTCCACACAACTCCACCCTCCCTCCCTCGCTACACACGTAATTATGTAACGAAATGACCGTATTTTAGCGATTTTGCCCTTCGGTTGCACGATCGTTGCAAGACAACCAGTGATCGTAGAAGGATGGTTCTGGTGTCATTTGAAAGCTCAATTTATGCCCTTTCAGGGATACATAATTGTATTACGCTCAGGCTCTTGTTTATGCATGAAAAAGAGCACGGAATCAATGCCATTTATGGTAAAAACAAACGCTGGGCGGCACGGTGTAATATACTCCACCAGCCGCTCTTTGAGTGTTAAAGCAGGCTTACAATATTCTCCCTTTTAGTTAACCATAGGCCAATATACTAATCTCAATACAAAAGCAACCCAAATGTTGCAAATAAAGAGGTCGGTTGAATATTGGTTGTGATTCAATAAAGGGTTAACCAAACACGTCCTATAGTTCTGAGTGTGGGCAATAATCTACACATATTAAGTTATCGGTATATCCCCCGACTCTTCAAGTCTCTCTCTCTCTCTCTCTCTCTCTCTCTCTTATTTCTATCCTTTCCTTCAACTTTCCTTTTCTATCGGGTATGCCATCTCTACTAGAATTAAGTCCTGATCAGTGATCACCTCGTTTGGATCGTAAGGTCTGTGGCCAGTGTATCTATTTAAATCTATGCAAATCTCTCTCTCTCTCTCGATCCGACCAGAACCAAACATTCGATTAAGAGCGTTCTGTGAGTTCTAAAACCACTACTTTAAAGGTTTTATATGCAAAGGCTTCTAGCATACGCAATACATTTTCAGATTTAGAGTAACTAGTGTTTACAGAAAATTATGAGTTGATTGGCATAACAGAATCTTGGCTCAATAGAAAAAACAGAGACTTTTTAGCCGAGTATTCACTTCCTGGATATGTAATGTTTGAAAAAAAGCCGAATAAATAGAAACGGAGGTGGCGTTTTACTTTATATCAAAGAAAGTCTTAAACCGACTCACGTGTCAAAACCTCAAATTGTGAACGTCGACACATCCTTTGTGCTAATAAAGAATAATGAAGGTACAAAAATAATACTTGCATTAACCCTTTCCCTGCGGCTGATGTTCTGGAACGCATAGGCATTTTACAGCAATTTCCATGCTTTAAAAGCCTGTAAAAGCCGTAGAAATCGAGTGTCAGTTGGCGGGAGCGTGAGGGACCTCCGTCCGACCCTCAGAGCAGCCAGCCGCTCACTGAGTGAGACTGTGGTCTCGCGCGGGTGTCTCGACAGTGTTGCCGAGCGAACGAGTGCTAATAATTAGCGAGTTTTCCCAAATGTCTATGGCAACGCTGCGGATGAACCCCGCCACCTACGAAGCTCGTTTTTGTGTCATTTTGAAGCTATTTTTGCGTAGTTTTGGCAGAATACAGTTAATTTAATGCAGATACTTGATTAATAATTCAGGAGTGCCTGAATATGCCCTAAATAGAGCAAATACGCCTGCAGGGAAAGGGTTAATATACAAACCTCCAGCTCAATCAGTAGAAACTGACCAAGAAATTTACGAACAAATTGCAGATGTAAGTAACTCCCAAGATATCGTCATTATTGGCAACTTTAATTTACCTGTGACCAAGTGGGGCGATACTCTTAATTCACACTCCGGACATGACTTGTATGCGAACTTGCAAGAGAGTTCACTCTATCAAATGGTTCACTTTCCGACCCGTGGTTATAACGTTCTTGACCTTGTACTTGAAACAAAAGAAGAATTAATAGAGAATTTGAAATTTGGTGATGAATTCAGTAACAACGACCATCGAACAATAACTTTCACTTTTAAGTTTACTAGTAATGAACCAAATAGCAGCATCGAGAAAGTCCCTAATTTTAAGAAATCAAACATTCATGAACTTAGAGCTATGTTTAACCCCCAAAGGATGGGGCCGTTTGTAATGTCTACTACCTGGCAGGTGGGCATATTTACCCTAAACAAGCTCATCCCATGTTCTTTTTCATGCATAATGAATAGCCAGTGCGTAATACAATTATATATCCGTGAAAGAGCGATAACAGAGCTTTTCAATGACACCTGAATCATCCTTGTACGACCACGGGTTATCGTGTAGCGATCGCGCAACCGCAGGTGAAAAATCCCTAAAAAAGGGTATTTCCCCAGTTTTTTCCTGATCTCGCGAGGCCGAGGGTATGAAATGTTGCAGTGGCGGTCTTAGTCGCGGCACTGTAGTCCTGCCGAACGGTCAGAGCCCACCTATCATCCTCCCAACGAGTGGACTCACTCTCAGAGCCGATAATGTGCTCAAAATGCCGCCCGTCTTATGACGGGTACCGGAGGATAGTCAATTTATCTCTCGCCCGTCATATGATGGGCACCGTCGGTTAGGTGTTAAAGAAACTGACTGGAGCTTTTTAATTAACATTAACGACATAAATGCATCTTGGGAATTATTCGCAACCACTTACCTAAAAGCAATGCAAGACTGCATACCATCGAAAATATGGCGTACAGGCCATAATGATAAGCCCAAATGGTGGAATATAGATATTTCAGACTGTCTGCTTGCTAAAAAGTTTGCTAATGATAGATTAAAATCCTCACAAAATTACGAAGAACGGATGAAATTTGTAGAACTACGACGCAAAGCCAAAAAGTGAATTAAGCAAAGTAAAAAGACATTGGAGTTACATGTTGCGAATCAAATGTTACGATCGGGTCTCGTATAAATCAGTGGCTCTTATACACTGGACTAGACTGGCATAAATGCAACAACGGAAACGCTAGATCCAACCCCTGATATATAATCCCGTCGAACAAAGAACACATATACCCTCCAGAGTTATATCTGCGATAGCGGGGTATCTTAACTCTCAGTATCTATGTGCTTCTACTATAGGCTGATATTCTCTGAAACAGCCTATTACCTATAACATATGGTTGCTTAGTTATGGTACACAAGGAAAAGATAGTTAACTTAATTAAATGACAAGAGTGATCTAATGCAAACAAGAAGAAGGTTTACTTAACGCTACTTTAATCAATAATATCTGTCACTCCTTTATGAAAGAAAGTGTTGTAAAGTCCTCAAGCACCAAACAAGGAATCTTCTGATTAATGTCGGATGCTACTAAGAAGAACGTATCGGAAATGGAACCACAAAATAGCAGGAGGCAGGACAATGCACGTGTAGGCTAAATACACAAAAAGGTTGGACCTATAATGTTATTGGACACAAGAATATCATAAGCGGAGTAACAGTAATAATGCTCGCCACGAAAAAGTAGTACTCCTATTAACAAAACCGGTCTATGCTAGTTGTGTCTCTCTACCGCAACCTAGACCTCAAAATGCTTGTGTAAAAATAATGGGTATGCATAAAAGAGTATATGAATCCAGCTAATGTCTACCCGGGTTAATAAAGTCTAGCTGGGATGTGCAAAGTTACAGAATTCTGGTGGAGCAAGGCAGCTCCTAGCCTAGTGTGGACCTTGGGTCTGTGCGGCCTGATTACGTTAATATGAAAGGGTGCTCTCTTGAGGATTCTCGATCACAAGTATCGAGTATCCTCCTGGCGACCCTCAAAAGTAAAAGCAAATAGAGATAGAACAGTGTTGGGTGGATTAGGCAAGCAGCCCTCACGCACTACACGGTCTAAACTCCAAGGTACACAGACAAAAGATCCACCCAGGTAACCCACAGAATCCGTAGTGTCGTGCTGCTCAAAATTAGCCTACACACAGTGAAAACACCAACAGCAAGGTACCTGATCCCTAGTCTAGCATTATTTAACCCTGTAGAAACATTAGAGATTGATGGAGACAGTCCGAGCAATACAATCTCCCAAAAAGACAACGACTATCTTCAACCTTAGCCAAGTACATAAGAAATGTGAGATCCAGCATATAATACAGTCTGGCCACCAATTCAAGGTGTGGATGCAGAGAACCAGAGGGGGATTGATATTAATAAAAGGTGAGGAAGTAGTGGAAATGATAGAGGCAGTAGGAGAGAAAGATTCTAAGACAAGAGTGTGGAACAGTTCATGGGAGATGCTTAGAGTATGCTGTCTGGGAAGGATCTGACAAGGATATTCCCATAGACCTGCTGGCTGGAGTCCCAGTTCGCAGGAATGGCACGAGGGCGTGCGACAGTCGCCCAGTAAGCAGTGTTAGGCAGGAGGCAACGAATCCCGCGAGGCCTATGTAAGGGGGCCAGCCACGCGCCACACTCACCACCAAGTCACACCACCTGGTCTCTCTCTCTCTCTCTCCCGCTCGCCTTCCCATCATTCAACTACTTAACACAATACTTTCAATTGACTAAATAAAATAGAAAGGATTGCGACAGACGAAAATAAAGAACAGTTCTGAACTGTCTGCAAGACAAGCTTTCTCGAGAAGGAAAGTACACAATGATAGGTAGACTGTAGCTATATTCTCTGCCCTGGCGAGTCCTAGCGAGTAAGCCATGCGGTTCTGGGGGAAGCGGTGAGCGTCACACCCCACCCAAGATTTTTAAGAGGCTCCAACTATGAGCTCTAAATATGACACGCAGAACCCATACAAAATTCGCCACTGCTAGCCACCCAGCGACAATGAACAACCCTTCCCAACACAATAGATTAAATTACATAGTTATGCTCATAAGAGCGAGCTTCACTAGCCCAGCCTTCTGAGAGGAGTACAACTCAGAATTTCTGCTATAACATACTTAACAAAAATTGAACTATCAAAGAAAGAGTTTTTAAAGGATTTTTATATTTTTAATTTGTTTATGGCAGCTGCACTACAGGGGCAAGCCTAGTTTTTTCTTCTATACCAACACAGCAACTCCTACTTTACGACCCAATACGCTGAGCTACACACGCGAGCCAACAAGCACCAGACGTAAACATACTAATCAAACCAAAGTAGGAGGCTACCCTTCTGATGATCTACCCCGAGTCTTCCACCCTCGATAAGCAATCTGCAATCACATTCTCAGAACCGGCAATATGGCGTATGTCTAGGTTGTATTCCTGCAACATTAATGACCACCTGGTCAGCCTCATATTCCGGTTATGGAATTGATTCAGGAACTTGAGGGGGTGATGGTCGGTGTAGATCACCACAACTGGTCCATAGGCTGGAACATACACCTCAAAGTGCCTGAGCGCTAGCACAATCGCCAGCAGTTCCTTCTCAACTACTGAATAGTTCTTCTGCGCCGAGTTAAACTTTTTTGAAAAGAAACTGACTGGGTGCTCCAGCCCATCTTCGTCTGATTGCATCAGAACGGCACCAGCCCCCACACCACTGGCATCAGTTGCCAGCTGGAATGGTCGGCTAAAGTCCGGGGCCCTGAGGATTGGGTGAGTACACAACAGGTGTTTTACTAGCAAAAAAGCCCTCTCACACTCAGGCGCCCACTTAAACTTTCTATCTTTGGCCAATAGGTCCGCCAGAGGAGCCAGCACAGTAGAATAGCCCTTTATAAAGCAGCGGTAGTAACCAATCATGCCCAAAAACCTCAAGATCTGCTTCTTGGCGGACAGCCTGGGGAAGTGGTTAAAAAGCCAATATCTTGTTCTGTGGGGGGTGCCACCTGGCCCAAACCCACCATGAACCCCAGATACTGCACGGTAGCCCGCACAAAATCACACTTTCCCAGGTTGACCACCAAGTTTGCCTCGCTTAATTTCTTAAATAGGGATTCTACATGTTCACAGTGGCTCTTGAAATCGTCATCGTAGATAATGACGACGTCCAGGTACACGGTACAGTTCGGAATGTCAGCCACCAACTCGTTCATCATGCTTTGGAAGGTCGCTGGTGCGTTCTTTAGACCGTACGGCATGACATTACAACGATATGTAGCACCATCCACCACAAAACCACACACCTCTTTCGCCCGTGCAGACAAAGGCACCTGCCAGTAACCTTTTACCAGGTCTACCTTGGTCAAGAACTTAGCCCTGCCAATCTTGTCTACACAGTCATCGACCCGGGGAAGAGGATATGGGTTGGTGGGATTCAAGCCGTTTAGCCTGCGGTAATCAACACAGAAGCGCACCTTGCCATCCGGCTTAGGTTGCAGCGTTACGGGAGATGTCAACTTTACCGCCCCCTTCTCGATCAGTCCCTGTTGCAACATATACTCCAACTCCGCCCGGAGGGCCGGAAGTTTAATAGGGGGCGCCCTATAGGGCACTGATTTGAAGGGTGGGTGGTCTCTGACGTCAACGTCGTGCACCTCATGAGTAGTGAGGCCTGAGTGTTCCGCAAATACAGTAGGGTATAAACAGAATAGGCGCTCGACAGGCACACGCTGTTGCTCAGGTAGGTGTTGCAAAGCCTCATGAGCCGCCTGTCTCGTGTTTCCCACCCACTGATCTGCAGAAACATGATAATGCCAGTTGTCATCCACCTGCGCATGACTGTCCCGTTCTCCTTCTCCACCTTGACTGCTGAAAGTCATCACGGGGACAGTGAGAGGCTCAGGTGGGTGCCTCACATACTCCTTCATCAGGTTGACATGACATAACTGATTCCTCCTACGCCTGTCTGGAGTGGCCACCAGGTAATCTAAGTCCGAGAGCTTCTCTGCTACCCTATAAGGACCAGCGTACTTTGCGGATAAGGGGTGACCTACAAGAGGGAGTAGTATCAACACCTCCTGACCCACGTGAAACTCCCTGAGTTTCACCTTGTGGTCGTACCTGTCCTTCATGAGGGCCTGAGAGCCTACCAGATTGCGGCCAGCCAACTCCAGACTACGCAACATTCGTTCTCTACTCTCAAGTTCGACAGCACCGTCACTACACTTTAGAACCTCCGGGTCTTCTAGCTGCAATTTGCGAATATCTGAGGGAGCTAGCCTGTCTAAGTGTTTGCGAAACAACTCATGCCCTCCCCCAACATCGAACTTTGCATCCCGTTGCTCTCTCCGTGTATACCGTTGCTGCCTCTGAGTCTCTTTAAGCCCTGCCTCTACACTCTCAGTGACAGGTGGTGGTGCTTCTCCAGACTCTAATAACGGTGCTAATACTGAGTCCCCGAGAAGCGCTGCTGATACTAGACACTCCACCGTATCAGCTTTCAGCACCTTCTCGTGACCGTTCCTCCACTTATTTGAAGACTGTTGGTTAGGCTGTGACTCCCTGAATGCGAGAGATCTGGTTACAACACACGCCATTGGTTGCACCTGACACTTCTCAACCCACTCCTGTTCCTCCCTACTCACGTCGGCCGGCTCCTCGACAACGACTAAGGGTGAAACCTTAGAAGCAGGCACCGCAAAGTCATTGCCGAGAAGGAGGTCGACGCCCCCAACAGGCAATTTCTCCACGATTCCCACATCCAGTTCGCGAGTCACACCGTCAACTTCAAGCTCCATTCTAACAAGCGGGTATGACCTAGTTGCATTAACTCCCTGCACCACAACTACCCGCGCCGCGTTTATGGGTCTACCAGTGAAATTATTCAAGAGTGTCTGAGAGGCACCTGTGTCACGCAAAAGCTGTACCCCGTGCTTCTTGCCCCCCCACTTCACGCAGCCATGCCCTCTATGGTCGCAAAAGGCATCGCGGACAGGGTTCGAGCCTTCCGAATCCTTCTTCACTGGCGGTGCTCCATGCTCTGATCTTATGCCACCAGCAAACACAGAAGACTTCTGGAACACCCCCAATGCTGCGAGCCAATGACACAGCCGCCGAGGGAGGTCTGCTCGGACAAGCTTTTGCCATGTGCCCCTCTTTGTGACAGTGATAACACTCAAATTTCCCCTTGGACTTATACTGAGGTGTAAAAGTCCCCTGACCCTTCTTAAACGGGGCGGTGCTAGGTTTGTGATCAGTCTTGGTGTCATTGCTTTTAAATTTATGTGTGTCCATATTCCGGGGAGGGGGAGGGTAACGCTCCTTAACGCCTACATCGTTTCTCTGTGCAGAGCCGTACCCCCGAATTAGTGACAACCGAAGATCAGCCATCTCTGCTGCTTCTACGAGAGTTCTTGGGTTCTTCTCTTTAAGGTTTAAAGTCAAGTCGCCGCCCGTACACTTAGAAAACTGCTCTAGAAGCATCAACTGTTTCATCTCATCAAACGTAGTTGTCTTCTCTGATCTGAGCCAGTTTCCCATAGCGTCGGACAGGTCCCGGGCGTACTCCAAGAAGGTACTGTCTCGCCCCTTAGTCACACCCCGGATCTTTAACCTATATGTCTCGGGCTGTAGCTCGTATGCCCGCAGGACAGCCTCCTTGAGCTCCTCATAAACAACGCAGGACTCGAAAGGCAGTGCATCGTAAGCCTTGAGCCCCTTACCTACGAGTCTAGAGGACACAAGGGCCGCCCCCTTAACTTCAGGCCACTGATGCTCCCGGCACTTCTTCTCAAATCTATTGAAAAACTCTGTGACACCAGACTCGTCAAATACAGGGACCAGTTTGAGAAGGTGCGACAGAGACTGATCATGCGCATGATTTCCAGTACCGAGTCGCTGTCCCGTCATCTCAACACGAGACTTCTCTAAATCCATGTCGGCACAGTATCTTGTAGATTCTAGTTCAGTCCTAAGCTCAGCTTCCCTCGTCTGTTGCTGCATCCTAGCCAGCTCTTTTCTCTCTTCTATCTTAGCTAGCTCTATCTGCTGTTTTGCCATCTCGAGCTGAAAGAGCATCTCCGGGGTCAAACCTTGAGGAGGAGGAGGAGATGCAATGATGATAGAAATACCCGGTGATCCCCCCCAGGGGCAAACCACCCTGCCAGTCACTACCCACCTGCGGAAGCGTGCTCAGGGTCGGTACTCCAATAGGAGGATTGGGAGTCGAGTGAAGGGGAGGCTCGGCCAAAGGGCTCTGAGCACTCACCCTACCTCGTACGCCAGTCACCCCACCCAGCACACACGTCATCAGGTCATCCTTGGTCATGCCACTAGTACATACATGACCGATAGCTGCGGCTAAGCACTGGAGACCGTACCGATTCATACCCACCAACCGGTCGGAAGTAACAGGCCATTGTAAAAAATTCCTTGCATCCTCCTCACTGTTCACCAAGTTAACAACCTGCCCATGCTGCTGCTCCTCAGCTTCTACATCATGTACTGTGTCTTCATCCTGCACTGATCCGCTATAAGACATGATGCTCACTGAAAATTGTTCACTTTGATACACAAAAAAGAAGTACCCCAAACTCTTATACCACAATATTCACAATAAAAAATTCTCGGAGACCGCTTAAGTGCTATATTACTTTGCTAAAAAAATAATTCTTGCATGTCCTCAAAAAATATTCCACAAAATCAACAAATGTTCACTGCCTAAACTGTGAGAAAAATCTGCACAATAACCTGCAATTATAAGTCAGTTCACCAAATCCTGAGCTAGGTCGCCATTTGTTACGATCGGGCCCAAATATGGCAAATGAGTTTCAAGGCGGATAAATGTAAAGTGCTACATATCAGATACCAAAATGAGAAAGCAAACTAATCGATGAATGGCACTCAACTAAAGAGTATAGATAGAGAAACCGATCTGGGAGTAACAATATCGAGTAACCAAAGACCGAGTCAACAATGTTCAGAAGTTGTTAAGAAGGCAAACAAAATAATTGGCTTTATAGGCATATCATAAATTCAAAGAAGTAATCCTAACTCTTAACAATTCCTTAGTCCGCCCTCTTCTGGAATACTGCATTCAATCCTGGTGCCCGTATTACCAAAAATATATAGACAAGCTAGAACGAGTTCAACGTAGAGTAACCAAAATGATACCTAGCCTAAAGAATAAACCATACGAAGAGCGTCTTAGAGAAATAAATATCTTTCCTCTAACCCAACGCAGATTAAGTGGCGACTTAATTCAAGTGTTCAAAATCATCAAAGGCATCGACAATATGAACTGTAGTAAGTATTTCACTATCGACCAATCTAATTACACGCGGGGAAACGGTTGCAAAATAATTGGTAAATCTTTTAACTCCCTAGAATCTAAGAATTTCTTCAATCGAGTTGTCAACTTGTGGAATGGGTTTCCCCGAGATGTTATAGACTGCAGCACCGTTGATTCTTTTAAACTTCGCCTAAACACATATCTTGCATCAAACCCGCCACTGACTGCGTTTGTAAATGAATAACTTTATTATATTCCTCCCACAGATTCATGAATGATTATTGCGTATACAGTATATATTACAAAGACGTTACTCTCTCTTTCCCAGATATACAAAAGATCACTTATAACTGTGTAATGTTACTAACCCATCTGTCCCCTACTAACTTCCTAATCCTGCCACGGACATTAGTTCCAGGGCATTAGTTCCCTTTTCAATTTTCCCTTACCCACTCTAAATCACTGTCTGGACACTTGATCCACAGTGTTTTGGAGGACAAGCAGCCTAGAGGGGTCACTAGACTTGTTGTTGCTTGATTTCCTTTGTACTCCTTTGTACTCTCTCTCTCTCTGTCTGATATTGTAGAGATTGGTGTGAAGCGAGAGAGCCTAGGTCGTGTACGTCGCCTCATGTGCCGTGTCAAGAAAGTCAGGGAGTTGTGTGTTTGGAAAAGGTTGCAAGCCCCCCGGTGTGGTCATTATTAACTCACACCAACACCACCACCAACCAACACCACAAGTAGGAAAGATAGACAGAAGATAGATAGGAGGGATAGAACGAGGGGCAAACGGATCAGAGAGATAGGATAGCCTGGATAGATATGCTAGGTGAATAGACATGAGATAGCAAGGGGGATAGGTAGGAGGAATAGGTAAGATATATATATATAATTACATATATACAGTATATATATATATATAGAGGGGAGGTGTGGCAGAGTGGTCTTGCCACTGGACTGGTAATCCAATGGACCCGGGTTCGAATCCCAATATGTCAATGGGAAGATATTATTGGGATGGAATTTGTGCTGTACCTAGTTTCAGTGCATTACCACAGCACACCAAAATGCCAAAAAAATACCCTCATTGTTCCCTAATTAAATAGCACTGTATGAATATTCCCATATTCAAAATATGCTACAGGGGGGGCAATGCCTAGTGAGGTAATTGCTCAATAGGTGGCGTTCTGAGAGTGAGGGTCCGAGTCTGAGGAATGAGACTGTGAAGCGCAGAGGCGGAGCAGCTTCAGAGATGGAGCTGCTTCGAGCTGGGGTGCTTCGCGTGTCTCACTCCCTAGACTGGAGCAAGACCTCACGGGCCTCACCGTTTTCAGCGGTTGAGTGTGCAGGCTCTCAGCCTATGCCCGAGAGGTAGTAGTTGGAATACAGAAAAAAAAATATATATATATATATATATACCAGTATATACTGTATATATATATATATATATATATATATATATATATATATATATATATATGAGGGAACAATAACCATGAATTCGGAAGAGGGGTTGCAGAATAACAAATGTGTATCAAGTAAAATTAATATCAGAGTAACAAGGGATAACATCATATCTTCTGATATTACACGGAAATGATGAGTAACTTTAGTTATTAGCGTGTCTGCTTCTCATCCTGCAGGCTCGCATGCCAGCCCCGCTCTGGTTGAAAAGTGTTTTCTGGGATATAGACGGCGGTTATTGTCTGCCCTTGAGCAAGGGTAATGGACAATGGTTTCTGGTTGATTAAAGAAGGTCAAGCGCTTGTGAATCCTTGAAGGAAGAGATACGGGGTCTGTATAAGTAACCAGATGATTAGTATTATTATCGTTAACTATACAGTAGATGGAACATAAGAATAGATTGATATACTGTGCACTAATGTTTTCACTATGTATACACGATAGAGTATTAGACTTGGAGATATTACAAATATATGGTTTTATACATTTATGGAAACAAGGGAGAGGTACACAAAAAGAATGGAAATATATTTAAGGGAATCAGACTAAAACTTAAATGCAAATAGAATAGTGCATAATACAGAGAAGACAAATATTTCGTAATTACAATATAAAGCAGAACAAAAACAGGTACAAAAAGACTGGTATTTTATATAGGAAGGGTATGAAAACTAATGAAACAGTAAGAGAACGCAAATATGACATTTAGGCACGAAAACTAAGGAAATGGAAAGGAAGGATATGCCAAGAATGATTTTACCTGCTTATACAATTTCATATTATTGTTCGCTTTTTTATACTTACCTTCATTATTGTATGTGTCCATAACTCCTACCATTAATTTTAATTGATCATATTATGTGTGATCATGTATAATATTTCACCATTGTGTGTCTATATATTTTTACACATCCATGTTCATGTTCTTCCTTGTTCGTGTCTACTTTCTGAAGTGCTCTGTTCTAAACAGTTCTAAGGTACGTGTTCATTTTGTTCTATACTATATACTTGTCTTTCGTCCTAATATCATGTGATCGTAATTGTTTGTATTTTAGCTATCCCAGAAATTATGATGTGTTACCATATTACTACGATTAGTTTTATGTTCACTGAATTACATTACGCACTAAACCAATACCGAAACCTAAATGTAGGCAGGCTCTCTCTCTCTCTCTTTCTCTCTCTTTCTCTCTCTCTCTCTCTCTCTCTCTCTCTCTCTCTCTCTCTCTCTCTCTCTCTCTCTCTCTCTCTCTCTCTCTCCGTGTGTGTGTGTGTATGTGTGCCATTAATATGTCTAAACTGTGAATTGTTTTTTTAAGCCGTGGTCGTTTACATTTTCACAAAGTGTTATTTAATAGAAACAGACCTAGTTACAAAATTGGTTTAATGGTTTTGTTGTGTTTATTTGTTGGTGGTATAAGTATTTATAGTTGCGTTGTTGTCGGTGATGGAAGAGTTGTGCTGGTACAATGGTTGTATAAATATGGTGGTGGTGTTGTTGTTGTTGTTGTTGTTGTTCCCCAAGCTGCCTGGCCGAACAGCCCCAAGGCCCCGAGTAAGTCCAAGGCCATAACCGAGCGCCCCCACAGAACCCTCCCCGCCGACCACAATAAAGCCTGGGTGACCGAAGCCACTCCACAGCGGGGAGCTGAGGAGGGTGCGGAAATGCCCGGGAAACCAAAGCCCCACCCAGGGCCCTGTGCCCCTCAGCAATTATGAAGAGAAAGTTGAGGGGCAAGAGAAAAATGTGACGCTTTGGCTTCCAATCTTGGTAGATTGGGAGGTCAATCCACGGAAAAGACGCCGTCACTTGAGATCTAGAAAATAATTATATAAGTTAAAGGAACAGTCAGAGTAAGCTATGGGTATGGCAGAGATCGCTCAGTTCTCACCCATCACCACTGGTGGTGGTGTAGGTGGTGGTGGTGGTGATGGTGTAACTTCCTCAGACTGAGGGGTTAAAACGAAAACAAACAAATAGACACACAGATTAACGGACATACACTTTTAAAAATCACCTGTATACAAAATATATAATTATATATACAAGATATTAACCTATGTCCTATTTACAATATACACCTACATTATAATTATACAAACCCGAGGCTGATGATGTGAACCTGACAATAACTTGGCTCTTGTGTCTCCTAATATAACAGGGTGTATTTACTATATATCTGGTGTAATATGAACTGGTGAGATACTAAGTGGTGTTGCTGGTGATTAACTTGCATTTATTGGTTTTCGCCCAATAATCCCTGATGTAAATGTGTTGTTTTATGAGCAGGGTATTACATGTATTGTATTCAGTGTTATTGTCTTGATTTTAGGAGTTATATATTGCAGCGATACCTTATTGTTCCGTAGGTTGTCTAGTTGGTGCTCTCTGTCTGTCTCTCTCTCTCTCTTTCTCATTTCATTGTCATTACAACAATGTTCAGTAAGACAAAGGTTTAATGAACAACTTGTTAATGTTCAGTTTGTTACCAACAAGTCAAGACAAATCTGATTCAGTATAAGTTATTCTAATTTCCTTACAGTGTTATTTTACCTTTATTACGTTCACGCTCTCTATTTCATTATTGTTTTCTATATATTTTCGCCCTTTTATAATTAATGTATTCTTATGTCTTCTCCGTTCTCATGTTGATTATAATATTATGCCAATATCATTCACCTAAACCACACACATAAAATTATCTTACAAAACTATTATGTAATTAGGTTAGGTTAAATTAAAATTAAAATAATAATTTGTTTTTAATAAACCGTATGTATGAAAAACTCATATATTTGATTTGAAAGTTTGCAGCTCCGTGTTTCGATGAAACTAAGATGATACAATCATTTATTAAAAAACATATAAATGTTTCTGTGTACTTTACGAGAAACAGGTTTATGAAATATAGTGTAACAGCGGGGAGACTTAAGCAAAATAAGACAAAGAAGGGACAAGTAAGATTAAGTAAGGCAAAACTAGAGTAACCTATGCACGAGATTAATTGGAGAGACAAACAGACAGACTGGCAGACAAACAGGCAGACATAGATAAGTAGGCACAGACAATCGGATGTATACAGATTATTAATAATCCAACTAAAACAGCAGCTACCTAAACTACTTATACGAATAGGCGTAGTAAGGTCATTCCAGTACAGAGAGAGAGAGAGAGTTCAATCAACACAGCAACAACCCCCCTACCACCACTCCCCTTCATCAATAACCTCTCTATGATGGTCAGCACTAGAGGGTCATTCCAGTCTAGACAAACAGGCAGACACAAACAAATATACAGACACAATAAGGCAGAAAGACAGATAACAAATAAAGATACATTCAATGAGAAAGAAATCAAGCGAGCGAGCAAACCAAATTAAAAGTCCCTCAACTAAAATAGCATCGACCCAAACCTCTTTATGCTTGGGTCATTCCAGTTGAGAGCCAGGCAGCAGTGTCCTGGAAACTGCTCTTTGAATCCCATGTTCCACTCTCAACCAAGCTGCCTCTTCTGACTCAGTCCAAAAGTTCACGTTTGGTTGTGTCTCCTTAGACAAGGTAAAGCCGTGGAAAGGGGAGGAGGCATAGTTAACTGCTGAATGGGGAAAAATATTGTTTGTACTATATAGGTTACAGGTTAACTAGCAGGGGTACCCGGCATTGCCCGGGTTTAAATTATACTACCATAATCACCATCATCAATCACTACTACCACAATCATCACAATACTACTACTACCATAATCACCATCATCAATCACTACTACCACAATCATCACAATACTACTACTACCATAATCACCATCATCAATCACTACTACCACAATCATCACAATACTACTACTACCATAATCACCATCATCAATCACTACTACCACAATCATCACAATACTACTACTACCATAATCACCATCATCAATCACTACTACCACAATCATCACAATACTACTACTACCATAATCACCATCATCAATCACTACTACCACAATCATCACAATACTACTACTACCATAATCACCATCATCAATCACTACTACCACAATCATCACAATACTACTACTACCATAATCACCATCATCAATCACTACTACCACAATCATCACAATACTACTACTACCATAATCACCATCATCAATCACTACTACCACAATCATCACAATACTACTACTACCATAATCACCATCATCAATCACTACTACCACAATCATCACAATACTACTACTACCATAATCACCATCATCAATCACTACTACCACAATCATCACAATACTACTACTACCATAATCACCATCATCAATCACTACTACCACAATCCATCACAATACTACTACTACCATAATCACCATCATCAATCACTACTACCACAATCATCACAATACTACTAGTACCATAATCACCATCATCAATCACTACTACCACAATCATCACAATACTACTACTACCATAATCACCATCATCAATCACTACTACCACAATCATCACAATACTACTACTACCATAATCACCATCATCAATCACTACTACCACAATCATCACAATACTACTACCATAATCACCATCATCAATCACTACTACCACAATCATCACAATACTACTACTACCATAATCACCATCATCAATCACTACTACCACAATCATCACAATACTACTACTACCATAATCACCATCATCAATCACTACTACCACAATCATCACAATACTACTACTACCATAATCACCATCATCAATCACTACTACCACAATCATCACAATACTACTACCATAATCACCATCATCAATCACTACTACCACAATCATCACAATACTACTACTACCATAATCACCATCATCAATCACTACTACCACAATCATCACAATACTACTACTACTACCATAATCACCATCATCAATCACTACTACCACAATCATCACAATACTACTACTACCATAATCACCATCATCAATCACTACTACCACAATCATCACAATACTACTACTACCATAATCACCATCATCAATCACTACTACCACAATCATCACAATACTACTACTACCATAATCACCATCATCAATCACTACTACCACAATCATCACAATACTACTACTACCATAATCACCGGCCTCGACCTCCCTGTGCCTCATTAAACGGCGACCTCGATTTCGGCCGCTAAATGACCTCCGATTTTGGATCTGACCTCATCTGTACCCTCATTTTGGGGTGCTGCGAACAACTTTCGTTCCATACACCTTTTCGATCGGAGGCCTCCTTCTGGTCCAAACGGCAATTGTTTTAATTTTTTGTTTTCAATTTCGGCCTCGAAACAACCTCCGATCGTGGCCTCGCCCCCTCTATGACCTGACCCAGATCAATTGACACCCACATGCAAAGTTTCAGCTCCCCAGATCCAAAACTGCAGCCGCCTATTAAGAACACACAGACAAACAGACACACAAACTGATTTAATAATATAGATTATGCATCTACAGTAAAACAATTTCCTTATGGATTCTACATCGTAAATTAACAGAATATAGAGATGACATGTAGGCTATTGCACATATTAGGCATGTCACATTCAATAGTCCTCATGTACAATCACCTACTCAAATTAGTGGTTAGAGTAGTTCTATGTTATTGAAGGAGTTGAATTAATACATAATTATCGTCTTGTTTATTAGTATAATAACCGTAGGTATAGAATACAGTAGATGTTAACAAGTCGAGAGCTGAGTGACAAGTGACAGCTGCTTGTTGTCTGAGTAAACCAAGTCAGTGAAGGAGTGTGCAGGTACAGGGAATAATATAACATGGAATCCTGCAGCAATGCAATAAGGGTGACTAAATTAAACACATGGCATACTATTTTATGATAAACCTGAGATTATGAACTGTAAACAAAGAAAAACTATTGGTTTTATATGACACAATTGTGGAGGAACTCTAAATAGCTCTGTAGTAGGTGAGCTTACAGATGGGAGTTTGTGTTGTAGACGTGATAAGTGACTTGTAATGGGGGCACAGATGCCTGTGGTGCTTAGTCAAGTGATTATATTTGTTTAAGGGATTCATCCAAGCTCAACAGGTAGAAACAGTAAGGAGTGTATATGGCATTATGGGCCCTGACAAGATTTGTATTTTGTTCGCTGTGGCCAATTTAGCCATCTATCAAAAAAATTGGTCATAAAATGTCGGACCTGCAACTGCTGTGAATGCGCCTATTGACGATATATTTATAACCGATAGCCTTTGAGATGCCTTTCCAGAAATTATGAAATTGGTTTAGTGTTTCTATGTACTAGGAATCACTGTATTGACAAACTTGATTTGTTTCCATATTATAAAACTGTGATGAAATACACGTCCTGGTAGATTTAACTTGTAACTGTACTGTAATCTAGTGAGCTTACTGTAGCATGTGTGCTTTTTGAGATGGTTTACGACATGAGCTGCACAGTCGGGATCAAGAATCATGCAATACCTTCTCAACTTCGACCATGATGTTATAATTATTTTGGAAAACAACTCATATAATGCCTTTAATTGAGATAACTTACTATTCCGTTATAAACAGTAAATATATCACCGTCACAAGGAAGAACCATATATAATTTAAACATTCAAATTATAAAATTGTCAAAGTTAAACACAAGTAGGGTGGGTGCAAACATGAAACTGGTAAGGACAATTAGAAATTAAAGATCAAAGTGACAGTGCTTACATGGAAATGTATGCCATGGAAAGTTAGAAAAGTTGGGGGAGAAAGTAAAAGTGGAGAGTCAGAATAAATGTGTGGGACGTGAGGACCAAGTGAAAATCTGGCAAAAATTGAGACTTTTGCTTTCCAAGAATTTCGAGAAACATGTTAACATTAGTAACCGAATGCCAGCAAATAATGGTAAAGGATGTTGGGACAGAATGTAAGATACACTAACCGGCAGTGTGTCCCAACAATATTATTATGACCAGAATAAACTATTTCGAGTAATACATAATGCATGCCAGGAGTGACTAAAAGTAATATAGCAAATGCCGTAAACAAAAACAAAATACGAAATCATTAGAAAGTAGATGAGTTAATGGTGGTATTGTAGTATTGTCTGTTCAGAAGAAATTTTAATTATAATATGAAATTTTTTTTTTTTTTAGTATTTTATGAACACTAGAAATTTTAACTTACTTGTTCATTACAGTATAAATTGGTAAAGGATTATAGGCAAGATTAAAGATTAAAAGGATAGAATATGAAACAGTTTAGATATTTATGAATCCCAACGAAAACAAATCTTCAAATTTTCACAAAAAATAAATAAAAATAAGAAGTAGCAAGATCACGTTAATATAGGAGAGCTACATTAAATAGCAAACAGAAGGACAAATGCATAGGAATATTCATAGGACGGTGCACACAGCTTTCAGTTTGGACAGTCATTGCAATTTCTGCCAGGTTAAGGGGCTTTCCCACATGCCCGATTTTGGTCGTCGACACAAACCGACATCCCCTATTCGGCCATTGTCTTGTCATGTCGTGAAAAATTCTTGCATGATCATCTGATGTTCCTGATTGGTTCCTGGAGTTCTGGTGAGTCTTGAATTGGGTTGTGAGAGTCATGCTGAATTTTGGAAAGTTCAAACATTTTCACGAATGTCGGTTAAGGGCACGACGGTTCGGCAATGTGTCAGCGAGGGAAGCGGCGCCAGTAGAGTAAATTCTCATGTGTCCGCGATTGTGTAGCACAAAAATAATCATTACGAAGAGAAACAACCCTGCCCAACTATTTATCGACGCACTGCGATTACACAGAACTTGTCTCAAGATCAATTGGCGAAATGACAAAACAGGTCTTGTATGTGTTGCAGACAACATAGGTCGCATATGTTGGCATAATGCGAGTATGCTATACTTGACAGTGTTGGTGACATGAAGGAACGGTCGTGGACACAGTCACTAATGTTGGCGACACAACTTGACATGGTCGCCAACAAGGTCCTTATTTTGTGAATCGTATTCTTGGTTGTGTTCAGATTAGTGGTAGTGGTGGTTGTTGTGGTTGGTAGTTGGTGAGGAGAGTGTGGTTGTTGTTGTAGGTGTGTCTGTGATGGTTATGGAAGTTTGTGTGGGATGATGCTGGTGAGGTGTGTGGTGGTAGTGGTAGTTTGGTGGTGGTGATGGTTGTGGTGTTTGTGGTAGTTTGACGGCTGTGGTGGCTTGGTAGTTGTGGTGGTATCTTTATGGTAATTGTGGTAGTTAGGTGGTGAATGATTGTTGCAGTTCTTGGAGGATATTGCAAGAAGATTAAGTGTATGTGCTCTGTATGGGGGCACAGTGCGCCCCTATATTGAGTATTGTTCGCTTTTGTGGGGAGGCTCCACTTATACTGCACTTCTCGAATAAGTCAAAAGCATTTCATCTCATCAACTCACTTACTCTTACTAGTTCCTACAATCTCTTTCTAGACTGCAATGTTGCATTTCTCTCACTGTTCTATTGCTATAACAACAATCAGTGTTCATCAGACCTCTCACAGTGGATACCCCCCCCCCCTCTTTGTGGCGAGTACGAGGCACCTGCCTTTCAACACAGTCCCACTCTTATTCTGTCCAGCTCTCCAACCCAAGAATTGGCAAATTTCTCAGTCTTTCTTTTACTCAACAAGTGAACTCTAGAAATCTCTCCCTCAATCAATCTTTCCTTCATCCTATTACTTAAACTGGTTTAAACTTTGTGTGTCCAGACATGTTGACCCCAACGTCCCTTGAATTTGTCTCTGTCACTCTTTTGGATTTGGGGAGACACTCGTTACAGGCAACCTGCCTATTGTCTCCTTCTTACACATAGGAAATAAAATGTGTGTTCAAAGTTTGTGTGCTAAATAATGCTACTTGTATTGGATGTGGTAGTGACATCTGTGAGAATGTGTTGATGTGTGTGTGTGAGTGGGTGTTTAGGGGTAAATAGTAACTGTGTGATTCGTTTCTGTGTGTGTTTGTCATAGTATGTGTGTGTAAGGATGTGCGATTTTGTAGAGTGGTTGTGTTGGCAGTAGTTGTGATGATGACAGTGGTTTTGTTGGCAGTGATTTTGATGACAGTGGTTTTGTTGGCAGTGGTTGATATGGCAGTGGTTGTGATGGCAGTAGTTGTGTCGGCAGTGGTTGTGATGGCAGTGGTTGTGTTGGCAGTGGCTGTGTTGGCAGTGGTTGATATGGCAGTGGTTGTGATGGCAGTAGTTGTGTCGGCAGTGGTTGTGATGGCAGTGGTTGTGTTGGCAGTGGTTGTGTTTGCAGTGGTTGTGTTGGCAGTGGTTGTATTGGCAGTGGCTGTGTTGGCAGTGGTTGTGTTGGCAGTGGTCGTGTTGGCAGTTTTTGTGTTGGCAGTGGTTGTGTTGGCAGTGGTTGTATTGACAGTGGTTGAGTTGGCAGTGGTTGTGTTGGCAGTAGTTGTGTGGTCAGTCGCTGTGTTGGCAGTGATTGTGTTGGCAGTGTTTGTGTGGGCAGTTTTTGTGTTGGCAGTGGTTGTGGTGGCAGTGGTTGTGTTGGTAGTAGTTGTGTTGGTAGTGGTTGTGTTGGGAGTGGTTCTGTTGGCAGTGGTTGTGTTGGCAGTGGTTGTATTGGCCGTGGTTGTGTTGGCAGTAATTGTGTTGGCAGTGGTCGTGTTGGTCGTGGTTGTGTTGGCAGTGGTTGTATTGGCAGTGGTTGTGTTGACAGTGGGTGTGTTGGCAGTGGTTGTGTTGGCAGTGGTCGTGTCGGTATTGGTTGTGTTGGCAGTGGTTGTATTGGCAGTGCTTGTCTTGGCAGTGGTTGTGGTGGCAGTGCTTGTGTTGGTAGTGGTTGTGTTGGCAGTGGTTGTGTTGGCAGTGGTCATGTTGGTAGTGGTTGTGTTGGCAGTGGTTGTATTGGCAGTGGTTGTGTTGGCAGTAGTTGTGTTGGCAGTGGTTGTGTTGGCCGTGGTTGTGTTGGCAGTGATTGTGTTGGCAGTGGTTGTGTTGGTAGTGGTTGTGTTGGCAGTGGTTATGTTGTCAGTGGTCGTGTTAGCAGTGGTTTTGTTCGCAGTGGTTGTGTTGGCAGTAGTTGTGTTGACAGTGGTTGTGTTGGTAGTGGTTGTGTTGGCAGTGGTCGTGTTGGCAGTGGTTGTATTGGCAATGGTTGTGTTGGCAGTGGTCGTGGTTATATATAGCTTGAGGGTAATTCTATAAATTATATGGTTTCTTTTCTTCGACTCTATTGTCGTTTTATGTCTGCGATATCGCCGATTTTCACCAATAGTGCAGAAATATCGTTGAATGGTTGCATGAAGTCGTCCTTTGTCCAAGTGGCTGAAATAATACAAATATTGGTGTCGTATGTTGTCTGACTATATTGCAGACGATATCGGCGACTGGTCGCAGATGATTTCGGCGTCACTTCGCCGAATATCGGCAGACATGTTGCGGATTGCTCGGTGTTAACTTGTATGTGGTTGTTTAAATAACAGTCATCACATGCCAATCGGGCAAATTCGTTACGAAAATCAGTCGCGAGGCATTCGACAAACGAAAATCGGGCAAAATCTGACATGTGGGAAAGCCCCTTTAGCTTGTGACTATTTCATAGCTTCTAATACCCAAGATGATGAAGGGTTCCAGTGACTGACTCACGAATAGTATTGATATATTTATATAATCTATTCCTGTTCACTTTATGATAGCATTGTTAAGTTAAAAATATATTTTAATATATAATTTATTTTGTCTTCGAGTTCGGATATGTCTTGATCAACATTGAATCGTTAGAATTGCTGTAATTGCACATTGTAAAAAAATTGGAAATGAAAGAGAAGATATCTGATTTATATTATACACTTCAGCCCCCCCACTCCCCCACCCCCCACCCCACAGCCAAATATTAGTTTGAGTTGAATGGATCCATTGCTAGGATGGGGATGGGGACGCGCTTCTTTACCAAGTTAGCTTGCATGAAGCATAACATTAAATATTGTACTTACGAAGGACCTCTAACAAGCAACAGATCAACATGTATATTAGTTCACCCTCGGATTACTCCAAATCTCACAGGTTCGTCATTAACTGAATAAAATGGTCTAATGGTAACAAAAATAAATGTAATGATAGTCACCATACTGAAAAGGTTAATAATCTTATGACTAATTACTACTTGTTGCATCTATAGTTATTGATAGCCTTTTGTTCTGTAATTTCAGGTACGTTGTTGCGGTGTGATAATGTTACGAGCAATGTAAGTATAGTACTAAGTAACGAAGTTCATAACTCAACTACATTTAACAATTTAACAATTCTGACTTGGTTACGTATTATTTTGAAACATTCTCTTGATTAGAATTATTGAGCCTGGCCATAAATGTTGAGGGTGATTGAACAGTAAGTTATGAGTGATGTATCTACAGTACAGTAACACCCAAATGTTGTATAATACCTTCATAATAGCATATTTTCTTTTCTCTCAAGTAGCGTCGTGTTTGGTGCTGTTTCCTGATTTTAATCGTAGTGGTTCTCTCTCCTCTGGTGCTTCTATCTTTATGACTTATCTTTCAGCTGTTTTACTGGCTCTTTGGATAATGTTTACGCTTCCTGTGAATGTTTTACCATTTATAGCAACTTTTGGGCTTTCTCTCCTCGTTTGAGTCATTTAGTTCCCTCACTCGCTGATTTTAGAGATCATCTGGGTCACCGTGTCGCCTTTTGCTGGGTCCCGGCTCGTGTCTCTGTTGAGGGTAATGAGTGGGCAGATGGTGTGGCCAAGGCAGCTGGGTCTCCTCCAGCGCCTGTGTGTCTCCTTCCTCACCATGATTTTTACCTGGATATTTGGTCTGCTATTCGGTTTGCGTGCCAGCGGAGGTGGGATTGTATTGGCGTGAACAATCTGAAGGAAGTGACCTCTACTGTGTCCTGTCCTTGGAGCTATCCGCCGAGACGATACTTGCCTGCATCGGGATTGGGCATTCATGCCTCATCCATGGGTACTGGATGTCTGGGGGAGCTCTGCCGTACTGTGATGACTGTTTGGTCCTGATGACTGTTTTCGTGGAATGTTCCAGCTTGGGGGAGTTGTGTTGGCAGCATCTCTTCCCATTATTGTGGGCCTGATGGTTCTTTTTGCCTCCCCTTGGTGCTGGGGGATGTTGCTTGTCGCCCAGGTGGTGGTACGTTTAGGTTGCTAGAGGAAGCTGGTTATCTTTTTCTTATGGGAGTTTTTATGTTTTAATTACATTATTCTTTGTGTTAGGTTTTCTTTCTTTTTCTTGCTTTTGTGTTTCCTTTACTTCCTTAATTTTGTTTTATATTTTATCTTCTTGTTTTGTGTGTTAATCTCCGTTTTGTATGTTACCTCCGCTTCTCTGGGGTATAGTTATATTTTACATTCGGCGGCGATGACCTTTGTTGTTGCACTGCCGTCTGGAGTTCCTTTCATTGAATTCATGTTCTCAAATAACACTAAATAGAAGTCAACATTACTAACTATACCATTATATTTAAGCTTTAGTTTTATTAAAGAAGTGTTCTTCTGCATACAAAGGACAATAAAGTGGTGTGAGGAAGGGCCACAGAGTGTGGACATGGCAGTAGAAAATGATGGGTATGATACAAGGTACACAACCAGGACCAACCTATAAGTCCTAAGCTAACCTAATGGTTGAGAGCTGGTTGAGGTGGGACTGGTTGAAATGTGTAGGTTGATTTGTCCAGTCCAGTAACTGGGCCAGCCTTAAAAATTACCGGACAATAATTTGTACCGAATATGCACAATTAGTAAAATAATAATATAGTAGGTGTGCAGTGTTCTCATTACCCAAAAAAAAAAAAAAAAAAATGCATACGCAACTCTGGGACCTAGAATTCTGCAAGTAGTATTGAATTTCTTAGGTAAAATCGGTATATTATATATATATAATTACATTTATCATCACATTGAATATTAACCATTGGAATATTTGTCTATAATAAGGTCAGAGTAACACTATTTTGTAGCATTTTGAATATGGTGTAATTCAAATTGAGAATATATACAAGAAAGAAATAGTGACCATAAGCTGTGACCTTCACCATTCACCTTGACCTTTGAATAACAAAAACACAAAATTTGGACAATCATTGCATTGACCAACCGAATTTGCCAGGAACATTTGGTGAAGATACATAACCCGTTCAGTACAGTTCTATTGGTTTCACTTCATACTGGATATTAAGACGAGTATATTTAGTTTATGAAGGGCCTCCATAAAATTAGCAAGGATTTCAACTATCTTAATTAACCCATTTTACTACCACAGATCCTTCATACACTCCACAAAATCGTCTAATTATAGCTAGACTACAATAAAAAACACGTCACCGGTACACAAAGGATTAAGCAGTCTAGGAAAAGTTTAAAGAACATTATTAATACTCTTCTTTTGTTCTTTGATCTTGACATTTAACGTTAAGTATTATAATATGCAGTATATATATACTGTATATATATATATATATATATATATATATATATATATATATATATATATATATATATTATATGATTGAAATATATGAATTTTAAGTAAAATGCAACTAATAGTCGTCAGCTTATCGAAACAAATTTATTTTTTATGATGAAGGTTAACTTTTGACCTGGGCCTGTGACCTTGACCTTTATGTAGGATTTTATTTTTATTTGCTTTGATGTAACCCTAGAAAATCAAATAGGTGTGCCAAATTTAAATACAGATCATCAGTTAGTTTCAGAGGTATTAAAGGAATAGTTGACCTTGACCTTTGACCTTCGTCTTGACCTTCATGATTTTTGAAAATTTAACATTTTAATTTTCCCTTAATTAAAGCACGTCTCAATGAATGTTATGAAGTTTACATGAATAGTAAAGATATTAGCATATTGACCTTATATTTGACGTTGAACTGTGACCTTTACCTATAAAATGGAATTATGTTTATTTCTGTATGACCTTGGTCTAGACATTCCGAATATGCATGATATGCCCAATGAGAATCTTACATTAAATAGAAAATACTACTAAAAATCATATTTCGACCATTAACCTTGACCTTTGACCTTGACCTTCAACCTTAGAATTTCTTATCAAGGATTTAGTTAGCTTAACAGCAATGTTCGTATTAACTAGCATTATGAATATGGAGTAATTTGTATAAAAACATATTCATTACAAATAGTGATCATATAGGCCTACTTGGACCTTGACCTTTGACCTTTAACTTAGAATAAAATACATATATTTGGATGGTCGTCGCATTGTCCAACTGAATTTACCAGTATAATATGGTGACACTACATTAAACAATCTAGTGAGTTTAGGGAAAATGACAAATACTCTTGTTTTGACCCTGACCTCTGACCTTAATAATTACAATATTTATGTGAAATTTGATATAAATATTTAAGTAATAAGCCATAACACAGCCAGTTTTCCAAAAGATGAGTATTTTTTGTAATTAATAATAAAAGTTGACCTTTGACCTTTACCTGTGACCTTGACCTTTATGTAAGAGTACATTTTTGTTTGCATTGACACTGCCAATGCAAATCAAATAAGCATGCCTAATTTCATTAAAGCCCATCAGTTAGTTTCATATATATTAATATAATAGTTGACCTTGACCTTTGACCTTTATCTTGACCTTTATATGTATCAACATTTATTATGTTCCTTTCCACTTGTAGTGCAACTATCTCACCAAATGTTGTGAAGTTTGCATGAAAAGTAAAGAAAATATCATATTGACCTTTTATTTGACCTTGACCTGTGACCTTGCATATGGAATTGAGTAGTTTCTTGTATGACCTTGGCCTAGGTATTCCGAATAGACATGGTAAGCCTAGTGAGAATGTAACAGTTAGTATATGAAATACTAGTAAAAACACTATTTTGACCTTGACCTTTGACCTTACCCTTTACCATAGTTATCTAAGATTTGGGAAATACGATAGCAAGGTTACCAGTAACTTGTATAGTGAAAATGAAGACATTTGAGTAAAAAGTAAAATATATAGTAAAAGTTGACCTTTGACCTTGACTTGTGACCTAGACCTTATGTAAGAATATTATTTTGTTTTCATTGACATTGCCCTAGAAAATCAAATAAGCATGCCTAATTTCATTGAAACCCGTCAGTTAGTTCCATATATAGTAATAGAATAGTTGACCTTGACCTTTGACCTTTATCTTGACCTTTATGATATGTGTGTCCAATTGTATTATTTTCCTTTTCATTTAAAGTGCAAGTATCTCACCAAATGTTGTGAAGTTTGCATGAAAAGTAAAGAAAATAGCTTATTGACCTTTTATTTTACCTTGACCTGTAACCTTGACCTTTCATATGGAAATGTATAGTTTCTTGTATGACCTTGGCCTAGGTATTCCGAATATACATGGTAAGCCTAGTGAGAATGTAAAAGTTAGTATAAGAAATTCTAGTGAAAAACTTATTTTGATGTTTGACCTTGACCTTTGACCTTACCCTTTAGCATATTTACCTAAAATTTTGTCAATACAGTATTAAGGTTAACAGTAACTTGTATTGTGAAAATGAACAAATTTGAGTAAAAACTAAAAAATATGAAATATTTACCTTATTTTTAACCTCGACCTTTGACCTTAACCTTTAAGTTAAATGGAATATTTTTTTTGATGGACCTTCGCATTGACCAAATGAATATACCTGTGAAATTTGGTGAAAATCCAATGAACGGTCTAGGAGGAATTTCCGGACAGACAGACGGACGACGACGACGACAGACTAGCTGAATGGTGGTGCACAGTATACGGGTGGGATCTGTGTGCGCGATACCACTCTGCTTCGCAGAGTTGATAAGAGAGAGAGAGAGATAAGTAACAGATAGAGCGAGAAATCCAATATAATAGTCGGATATTGGTATGCAAGTAACTGATTAAACACATAAAACCGGGGATACAGACAGCAAACTGGAGACGACATTAGCCTCCCCCTTCCTTTTAATTAACCTTTAAATTAGAGTCCATGATATTGATCACATTACCCTCTAAAGTCGTCAGTCTTACTTAGCCCTTCCTTAATGCTAATCCTTTTCTTGCTCTCACCACTCGTGGGTTTCAAGTATAGTCTTTATTTTCTGCTATCCTTTTCTCTATTTGTTTGTGTTATTCTTCTTATCCTATACTCTTGCCATAATTCACGTTTCATCGCTCCTCGTCTTTGCTAATATTTTGTTAGTCCTTTTTATGTTAAATAATTGACGTACATATGTATTTCAGTTTAATTCTTGTATGCTAAAAAAAAATCTTATGCATTATTATTCTCTTATGATTATATTTCACTTTTGCGAACATTAATTTAAATCCTATTATATGCAGATAATTCATAAATAATGCTGCATGTGTCTCACAAATTGTAATACAGTGCACCGTATAGGGAGCTATTATAATTTTGTTCCTACCCTTCTCTCCTCCCACTTCATAAACTTCCTCCCACCACCACCATCAACCTACCGGACCATAATGGACTAACCAGACCACACTCTAACATCACATAATGAATATTTCTTTTATCGGACACAGTTTTGTGTATATTTTTTCTAGTGCACACTGTCTCTGTCCCTTCCACTTCTCTCACAATACCCTACCCATTCATCTTTGTTATCATGTATTTACCCTATTTTGTTTTCTTCATGATTTCTTATTTTCGAAGCTATTACTCTTGTATCCCCCCCCGCCCCCACCAAACCACATCCTTTGCCTGCCTTAACCACCCACCTACTAGAACACAATGGACTAACCCAGGCAAACTAACACCACGGATATATTATCTCTTATATCATTCATTGTTTTTGTTATTACCTTCTCTCTACTTCTACTTTCATTATTCTGCCTCACTCTGCTCTTTACCTACTCTTTGGGTCTCATTTATCCTCCTCTTACACAATCAATTGCCTTCATCAATTCAACATTTGTTTCACTCCTTCTATCTCCTATATATTCTACTATTGATGCTGTTGTTTACTTTTTTGTTTATTTGAGAGTTTCAAAAACATTTCTACTGGTTCACGATGTTCTATTCATAATTGACATACGTTTTATCTTTAGATTTGTGTGCCTCCTTATTAAATTACATGTTTAAAAATCTGCCCATGTCCTTCATCTTTCTCAACAATTTATTCTGTTTTTCTTTCATTCTGTTCTGTTTCCCCGTAAATTCTTCTCCTTTTTATTCCTCTTCATCTCCCTGCCCTCCATTAACCTTATGGTACGGGAGGCACAATCTGCCTTATCTCTCTCTCTCTCATATATATTTGTCTATACATATCTGCTTATTAATTAATATCCTTTCATGTAGTTTTAGCAGTACCATCTATAGCCTTTCCTCCCGTAACCGAATTCTTGCTCTTAGTTTATAAAACTATTTATAATATCTTACATTTGTCAATCGTTCTTATTAATTACCTGAAGCTCCTCGTGTCAATTTAATTTACATTAATGCTGGCAATTCCTTTTCCTAAAGTAAGACATTTAGACAGTACATCTTTATTTATTATCATAGATTTGTTTACATTTATCTTTTGTTTTTATATATTTATATCTGTGTTGATAATTTTATCCGTCACCAAAATCGATACAGTATGTTCTGCGCTATTTTGCATGGTATTATGTACCCTTCTCAGTATTTAATATACAATTCATAGTTTTGTGTCAGAATGTAATTTGCCTATTTGTTCTAGTCATTATTTTCCTGTCTAGCCTTTGTTGGGAATTTTAGGAAACATTGTTTGCTTCTTCCGGTATATAAGTGGCACTCAGTTGTTGTGGTTCTTATATGAGTTGTGTTCTTATAATATCATAAAATGCTGCTTAATTACTATATACGTATATACTCAGGCACATACGCCATAGCTGGGGGTGGCCGGTTCAAGATAGAGCCCAAACAGAAACAACATTCAAAGTTCCAATTCTTCTGGTCTGAAACTACTTTCGCGTGTCCTGTCCCCTTACTCTGTCTCGTCTAGAAGGTGAATTTTACAAGGGGACGAGGACTTTAGCTTCCTGCCCTCCAAAAGGAAATGGTAGATCAGTGACAGAGACAGACGGAAACGGTTAAGGATGGGTAGAGGATGCCAAACCTCACTCTGGATAGGACTAGCCCTCACCCATTAACCCCTTTTGTACTGGTGATGTACTTTTCATTATAGTCTGGCAACTTTTAGACGATTGTGTTTGGCTTAGGAAAAATATCGGCCCATTAAAAGGCTACCTACTATCTCCAACAATCCTTTTAACTACCATATATTATTCCTAAGCTTCATAAAATCATCTAAATATAGCTGAAATCAAATAGAAAAGACGTTGCCAGTAGAGAAGGGGTTAATATATAGAATATACATACAGGTATGCAAATATTATACGGAGGATGACCAAGTTTTTAAATAAACTGTGAACACACCTAGAATCAAGAAAGCAAATGTGAAAAATTAATTATGAATCAAGTATGTAGAACCAAGTGTGAATCAAGTATGATGAATTAAGTGTATAGAAATTATCATGTAGAATCAAGTGTGAGTCCAATATGAAGAATCGAGTGTATAAATATTAATGTAGAATCAAGTATGAAGAATCGAGTGTGTAGTTATTAGTGTAGAATAATGTATGAAGAATCATGTGCATCTAATCAAGTATGTAGATTATTGTGTGTAAAACCATGAGGGCAGAATCATGTGTATAACCTTTGAAGTGTGAAAATATATTCTGAATGAACAAGTGAGTGAAAAGTGTGAATATACAATCGAATGCGAAAAAAAAACGTGAAAATATCAAGTGCGGGTGATTATGTTGAAGGAATTACGTGTGTAAAGAAACAAGTGTGAAAAATAAGTGTATACAAAATAAAAGATAACGAATACAAATTTAAAAAAATAATCCCTCTCCAATTTAATTTAGCCAAAGAATTTGTAATATAAATGCTAAGGGGCATAAGGATATGCGAAGGAAACAGCACTGAACACATAAATATATATACGTATCACAAAGAACGTATGAATAAATACAAATCAAATAGCAATATGATTACATTATTCCTATTATATTAACCAGTAGTAAACTTACTAACCAGACCAGACCAGATCGCTGGAGTAAAATAGGAAAGAAGAGTAATTGGACAGAGGAAGAACAAGCTGAGAAGTGAGAAGTTCAGTAGAAGACTGAAAGTTCTCGGGCTCAACCAAGTTGCTTTATTGTCAAAAATGGAATAGAGAACATTATAAATATATTACTGAAAGGGCATAATTTTTGTTTAAAGAAATCTGTAAATGATGCGAGTATTTTATGCAATATATATATATATATATACTGTATATATGAAGGACGATGATGGATAAGACAGTGGTGGAATGAAATTCATTGATTGATTATATATGTGTGGATGAACGAATGAAGAAATTTGTGATGGATACTAGGGAGTATAGGGGTATTGGAGGGGGTCTGTCTGATCATTATGTAGTAGTAGCTAAGATTAGGATATCAAAGAAGTGGGTGAGGAGAGCTGGAGGGAGGCGAGAGGAAGGTGGAATGGTGAGGAGGGTGGAGAGGTTACAGGAGGAGGAAATCAGGGAAGAGAACAGGAGAGCAGTAGAAAGACGATTAGGTGGGTTCGACCTGAAAGTTATGGAGGAAGTGGAGGAGATAAGGAAGGTGTTTAAGGAAGAGATCTGTGCAGCATGTGAGGAGGTGTCTGGAGTGAGGAGAAGAGGGAGGGGAGTGAAAGGTACAACATGGTGGACAGAAGAGGTAAAAATAGCTGTGGAAGAAAAGAAGAAAGCATAATGAGAGTGGTTGGGTAGTAGAGGGAATGAATATTTCGAGAGACAGAAACGAGCGAGGTACGTGGAGAGTAAGAGGGTGGTGAAGAGAGTAGTGAAGGAAAGTAAGAGAAGAGTAGAGGAGGAATTTGGAAGGAATCTGAGTGTAAAATGGAGGGAGAGTAAGAAACTTTTCTGGAAAGAAGTCAAGAAAGTTAGGGAAGGTAGCAACGGAAACAGTAAGGGTGTGAAAGATAAGAATGGGAGAGTGCTAGCCGAGAAGCAAGAGAGAGTCGAAAGATGGAGGGAGTACTTCAAAGAGTTGCTAAATGTAAGGAATGAAGAGCCAGCAAACATAGTTGGATATGGTATGGGAGGGAGAAGAAGAGAAGTAGTGGAAGAGGAGGTGGGGATCAGGAGGTCACAAGTGTGGGAAGCCATCAAAAGAATGAAGTTGGGGAAAGCACCAGGAACAGATGGAGTGTGTGGAGAAATGTTAAGGTATGGTGGTGAGATAGTGATCGAATGGGTATGGAAAATGTGCAAACTAGCATGGGAGAAGGGGAGTGCACCCGATGACTGGAAGTATGGCATAATAGTCTCCCTATATAAGGGCAAAGGGGAAAGAGGAGTGTGTGGTAACCACCGAGGAATATGTCTTCTAAGAGTAGTAGGGAAGGGATACAGTAGGGTAGTACAAAGGAGTACAAAGGAAATCAAGCAACAACAGATCTAGTGACCCTTCTAGGTTGCTTGTCCTCCAAAACACTGAGGATCAAGTGTCCAAACAGTGGTTTAGAGTGGGTAAGGAAACATTGGAAAGGGAATTACTGCCCTGGAACTAATGTCCGTGGCAGGATTAGGAAGTTAGTAGGGGACAGATGGGTTAGTAACTGAGGGGGGGATAAAATAAAGTTATTCATTTACAAACGCAGTCAGTCGCGGGTTTGATGCGAGATATTTGTCTAGGCAGAGTTTAAATGAATCAACGGTGATGCAGTCTATAACGTTTCGGGGAAGCCCATTCCACAAGTTGACAACTCGATTGAAGAAGAAATTCTTAGATTCGTGTGAGTTAACCCTTAATTAGCGGCGAGCAACATAAGTCGAGTTAAATAAAGCTGGACTATGTGGCGGTGCTCGACATAGGTCGAGTGGCAATTTCAGCACGTAATGTTGCTGAGAGAGAGAGACAAGTGGTGGCAGGAGAGTAGCGAGCGTATGACTGCTCCAGACCACCGCGGCGAACCTACTGACACGAATCTCACCTCCCTCCTACCTCTCTCACTCGCTATATAAGGAATTGTATGGGGAAAGTGCCTAATTACATGCTTTTTGCACTCGCGTTGCACGGTTATTGCAAGAAAACTAGCCATCATAAAAGGATCGTTATGGTGTCATTCGAAAGCTCTGTTTATGCCCTTTCAGGGATAGATACTTGTTTTACGTTCTGGGTCTTATTTAGGCATGAAAATGATCACGTAAACAGCCCTATTTTGGCTAAAAACACCCCGCTGGGCGGTACATATAAATAAAACGCATAGGGCGCTCTTAACACCTTACGAGCGGCCTATGCGGTTTATTTATGTGTACCGCACAGCGGGGTGTTTTTAGCCAAAATAGGGCTGTTTACGTGATCATTTTCATGCCTAAATAAGACCCAGAACGTAAAACAAGTACCTATCCCTGAAAGGGCATAAACAGAGCTTTCGAATGACACCATAACGATCCTTGTATGATGGATAGTTTTCTTGCAATAACCGTGCAACGCGAGTGCAAAAAGCAGGTAATTCGGTACTTTCAGTACATAATTGAGTATGTAGCGAGTGAGAGAGGGAGGAGGGAGCTGAGATTTGTGTCAGTAGGTTCGCCGCGGTGGTCTGGAGCAGTCATACGCTCGCTAGTCTCCTGCCACCACTTGTCTCTCTCTCTCAGCCACATTACGTGCTGAAATTGCCACTCGAGTTATGTCGAGCGCCGCCACATAGTCCAGCTTTTTTTAACTCGACTTATGTTGCTCGCCGCTAATTAAGGGTTAAGGTGTTAAAAGATTTACCAATAATTTTTGCAACCGTTTCCCCGCGTGTAATTAGATTGGTCGATAGTGAAGTACTTACTACAGTTCATATTGTCGATGCCTTTGATTTTGAACACTTGAATTAAGTCACCTCTTAATCTGCGCTGGGTTAAAGGAAATAGATTTAATTCTCTAAGACGCTCTTCGTATGGTTTGTTCTTTAGGCTAGGTATCATTTTGGTAACTCTACGTTGAACTCGTTCTAGCTTGTTTATATCTTTTTGGTAATAAGGGCACCAGGATTGAACGCAGTGTTCCAGAAGAGGGCGGACTAAGGAATTGTAAAGGGTTAGGATAACTTCTTTGGATTTATGCTCAAATGACCTGCCTATAAAGCCAATTATTTTGTTTGCCTTCTTAACAACTTCTGAACATTGTTGACTCGGTTTTAGGTTACTCGATATTGTTACTCCCAGATCGGTTTCTCTGTTTATATTCTTAAGCTGAGTGCCATTCATCGAATAGTTTGCTTTCTCATTTAGGTATCCGATATGTAGTACTTTACATTTATCCGCATTGAAACTCATTTGCCAAATTTGGGCCCAACATGACAATTTATCTAGATTGTGTTGCATATCGTCAACTTGTTCTTTTGAGAGTACGCTATTTGCAATTTTTGTATCGTCAGCAAATTTTGAGATTGTGCAGGTGAGACCCTCATCTATGTCGTTGATGTAAATTAGAAAGATAATTGGTCCTAATACCGATCCCTGGGGTACCCCGCTACTTACATTGGTCCATTTAGATGCCTTACCGTTTATGACTACTCTTTTATTTAGTGATTGAGAGAGTGAGAGTGAGAACGGAGAAATGGATAGGCGACAAACAGGGAGGGTTTAGGAAGGGAAGAGGATGTGTAGATCATATTTTTACCCTGAATTGTGTTGTGGAGAAATATCTGGAGAAGAAACAAAAGGTGTATGTTGCCTTTATGGACTTGGAGAAGGCCTATGAAAGAGTGGATAGAGAAGGTTTGTGGAAAGTACTTAGAATATACGGAGTAGATGGCAAGTTGCTGAAAGCAGTAAAGAGTATGTATGAGTGTGCAAAGGCGGCAGTACGTGTGGAGAGTGAGCAGAGCGAGTTCTTTGACCTGAATGTTGGTTTGAAACAGGGGTGTGTGATGTCCCCGTGGTTGTTTGTTGTATAATGGATGGAGTCATGAAAGAAATACTATCAAGAGCAGTGGATGTTGGTGTATCGCTGAAAAGGGAGGGAAGTGAGTGGAAGCTGCCTACACTGCTGTTTGCGGATGATACAGTTCTGATGAGTGATAATGAATGGGAGTTGCAGGGTTTGGTAAATGAGTTTGGTACAGTGTGCGAAAAACAGAATTTGAAGGTAAATGCGGGGAAGAGCAAGGTTATGGTCTTCACACAGAGTGTGAGGTGAAGTTGAACGGTCAGGCTATGGAGATCGTCAACTCTTTCAAGTATCTGGGCAGTGTGTTGAGTAAAGATGGGACTATGGATGAAGACGTGTGGGAGAGGGTAGAAGACAACAGGGGAAGAGGGTTGTAGGAACGCTGAAAGCAGTAACAAGAAATTGGATGGTCAGTATTGAAGTGAAGAAGTCCTTGCATGACAGTGTGGTAATCCCGACACTTACTTACGGAAGCGAAGCATGGACGTTGGTTGAGAGACTCAGCCCAAGAGTGAGAGCAGTGGAAATTAATTACTTAAGAAGTGTGTACAGAGTTACATGGAGGGATAGACAGACTAATGAAGAAGTAAGAAGGTGTGGTGTGGAAGTAGATGTGCTGGAAAGTGTGAAAAGGAACAACTTGAGATGGTTCGGCCATATGGAATGTATGGAAAGCGAGAGAATGACTAAGAGGGTGTACGAGAGCGAGGTGGAAGGACAGACAGGGAGAGGTAGACCGAAGGAGAGGTGGAAGGATGGAGTGAGGAAGTATATGAACGAAGGCGGTGCTGGTTGGGGGAAGGGGCGTCGACTGACTGGGGACAGAGATGCATGGGGCGGTTCGTTCGTGGCCACCCCTTTGAGGATCACAGCGTCAGGCAATAGATAGATAGATATATACAGTATATATATAATTATATATATATTATATACTGTATATAACACTTCAAATCAGACAATACAAAAAGAAACAATGACGAAAACTGTAAACACTCAGAATGCAAAGAGATACATTTTTTGGAGTAAAATATTGATGTAAATTAGTAAATTTAGTACAAATTAATATTATCTTATATATACCTGTGTATCCTAAAATTTGGAAACTTATTGCGCAATACGAAAGAATACGGTCAAACGGAGTGGTTATGACGTAGGAATATACAGTATATAGGTAACGCAAATGATTACATAATGATGAATGCAGTACTAAGAACGAGAGAGAGAGAGAGAGGTGGTGTGTGTAAAGGAGGGAGAGGAAATTGATAATCAGGTGAAAATGAACCGTGAAATTAAAACGTAATGTGGAAAAATGCAATATATTTCTGCTGCCGATTTATGTGTGCCTGAAAGTGTGTATGTGTGTGTGAGAGAGAGAGAGAGAGAGAGAGAGAGAGAGAGAGAGAGAGAGAGAGAGAGAGAGAGAGAGAGAGAGAAAGAAAAAGAACTGCAACTGTATGTGAAAGAGGAAGTGTGCATTAGTATGTGTGTGGTTGTAAACACCAGTTGAGCAGGGAAGACCTTATAGACATGTGATAAGGAATTGCTGGGACTCCTGTTTCATTGGCCTTGCTTTCTCACTGTTTCTGTTTTAGTTTCACCTATACAGAGATTGATCCATCTAGCTTACACAAACAACTCCTAATATCTATTTCACTACACTAAACAAACATACCACTCTTCTTTCCAATTTTGTAAAATAACAAAAAGTTCACGCATTCAACTTTGGGGGACACTTGTTACAGGCAGATTTGAATTTTGCCTCCTACATACATATAGACCAAAAAGACGTGGTTGGTTCATGGTTACATATTTCGTAATATAATGTATGTTGGTTTAGGTGTAACAGTAGATTAAACGTCAAGTATTAGTGTAAACACTTTTACAATACGTAGACAGTATTTGTGGTTAGGTTAGGTTAAGTAGGCTAGGTAAGATTAAGTTGGGTAGTTTAGGTTAGGTTAAGTTTGATCTAGATATTTGTATTTAGTTATATAACACGAACAAATGTACGCGTAAGCATGCATTATTTGTGTTTTTACCGATAAACACACCGTCGCCTAAATAATATTTTGTGACCATGTATGCGTGTGATCTCCAAGTATACAGTATATGAATGTAACATTGAATTATAACACCTGCTGTACTACCAGGTGTCAGAACTTGCACACCAATTTGTTCCATACTATTTTAATTCACTTATTATGTATGTCTTCACATTTGTATATTGATTATTTTAGTCTCGTTTAAGCTCTTACTACGGCAGTTTGCTCGACACATGCAGTCAACTATTGTGAATAATAACATGAAGAATAGGTACGACACGAGAAGGAGGGACAAAGAGTTATGAATGGTAGGTATGAACATAATTTATTTAGTGTAAATATCTGTACGCATTTCAGTACCCCTTGTCCGTCCGTGAGTGCGCGGGCGTCACACTCACACTAACATACGCACACAAATACAGACACGCTCACATATAAATAAAGTAATGTGTAAAGGGAAGGTATGTTTATATATAATTGGCCCTTTTTTCTGGTGTATCTCGGTGTTTAATAATAATTACCGACATATTATCTGGCATTACGCAACCAGCACCACCAACTATCAGGTGTTAATAAAAAGTTATTCACTAAAGCAAACCAGTTAACCAACCAAATATATATATATCACCCAGTAATTCTACCAATACAACCTTATATGCCACTACAGTTAATTACAACTGCCAACATAATAGTTCAATAGCAAATTTCATCATTGTTTAAATAAGAACGATATATATAAACAACTTAAAACCCACCAAGACGACTAACGAAAGTTGACCCGCATAGACTACAGGATATATTATACACCAACTGTCTTCTAAGGAATATCCTGTTAGACCACCAAAACATTGTAATTGCTCAATTAGATGTCTCATAAACTACCAACCATAATTGATCCACACTTCCCACCAAACTATACTACTTGTTACCTCACCCACTAACTGCCTACCGTATATTTTTACATTACAGTAATTAACCAAAAGTCCCTCTTCCTACTCACTTAACGAAAACATCAACTACCGAGCAAATTAAATTATAACATCCCACATAAACAGGCCTTCAGAACGCTATCAAATAGACCTTAGAAGCTTTAAGATATATGCCTTCATATCTCTTGATAGATGTAAATCCGAGTTAACACCCACCATAGGAGGTCCCAATAACCCAGGAAATCATGCAATTGCTTCACACAAATGTTACGAACTGGCACTCGGGTACACAAGGGCTCTCAATCAGGACTCGAATACGGCTCGCTGCCACAACGGAAACACACGATCCCAGACCCCTGAGTACTGCCAGCCGAACAAAAAACACCAATACCCTCCAGAGTTCAATCTGCTATAACGGGGTATACAAGAACTCGGTACTAGTGTTCAACAACAGACTAATAAAGAGACAGGAATTATCTAGTCTGGTCAACAATCAAACAATGAGGTAAAAAACAACAAGACAAAAGAATAGTGTTGGCCGAAGCCGAAGTAATCCACCCTTGACTATGAACTTAAGAAGTCCACCACCCTCTACTTCGGATCGGCACTATTACGTTACGTTAATTAATAGTCCTTAACACCTTAAGAGCGGCCTATGCGGTTTATTTATATGTACCGCCCAGCGGGGTGTTTTTAGCCAAAATAGGGCTGTTTACGTGATCATTTTCATGCCTAAATAAGACCCAGAACGTAAAACAAGTATCTATCCCTGAAAGGGCATAAACAGTCTTTCGAATGACACCATAACGATCCTTTTATGATGGCTAGTTTTCTTGCAATAACCGTGCAACGCGAGTGCAAAAAGCATGTAATTAGGCACTTTCCCCATACAATTCCGTATATAGCGAGTGAGAGAGGGAGGAGGGAGGTGGGATTCGTGTCAGTAGGTTCGCCGCGGTGGTCTGGAGCAGTCATACGCTCGCTACTCTCCTGCCACCACTTGTCTCTCTCTCTCAGCAACATTACGTGCTGAAATTGCCACTCGACCTATGTCGAGCACCGCCACATAGTCCAGCTTTATTTAACTCGACTTATGTTGCTCGCCGCTAATTAAGGGTTAAGCATTGAGCAAGGAATCTTCTGAAAAAAGTTAGATGCTTCTCGGATGCTCGTAAGAAGTGCGTATCGGATTTTGAACAGTAATTCAATAAGCAAAAACACTGGCAATTAAATACTATTAAAGGCTTAAATTGGCATAAGAATAATTAAAAGAATATGCAATAGTAAATGGCAAACATTAAAAGGAAGTACTCCGCAAATGCAATGGCAATAGCCTACTCGGATTGTGCTCGTGGGCCACTAATCACTAAAGTAGCCAAGCTTGCAACACATGAAATCAATAGTGCATAAACAATATCATACATAAGGAAAGCTTCAATACTATTCTGTATCTACTAATAGAGTAAAGTCTAGCTGGGGTACTGTAGGCAAAAAGGTAGCAGTGACTGAACAAAAACGGCTCGTAGCCTAGCGAAGTCCTCACGACTGTTTAACACCTTACGAGCGGCCTATGCGGTTTATTTATGTGTACCGCACAGCGGGGTGTTTTTAGCCAAAATAGGGCTGTTTACGTGATCATTTTCATGCCTAAATAAGACCCAGAACGTAAAACAAGTACCTATCCCTGAAAGGGCATAAACAGAGCTTTCGAATGACACCATAACGATCCTTGTATGATGGATAGTTTTCTTGCAATAACCGTGCAACGCGAGTGCAAAAAGCAGGTAATTCGGTACTTTCAGTACATAATTGAGTATGTAGCGAGTGAGAGAGGGAGGAGGGAGCTGAGATTTGTGTCAGTAGGTTCGCCGCGGTGGTCTGGAGCAGTCATACGCTCGCTAGTCTCCTGCCACCACTTGTCTCTCTCTCTCAGCCACATTACGTGCTGAAATTGCCACTCGAGTTATGTCGAGCGCCGCCACATAGTCCAGCTTTATTTAACTCGACTTATGTTGCTCGCCGCTAATTAAGGGTTAAAGTATTACGTTAAAACTAACAAGTGCACTTTGAGAAATCCAGATCCCTTGTATCGGGTTTTCTCCCGGCTCCTTGACAAAGTAAAAACAAACTGTTAACAAAATACAGGGTGGTTAGGCTCTTGCCCTCACGCACTGTAAATGATTAACTCAACACAGTCAGCCGCGAAGACAACCTAGGCTTCACTGAACCGAAACGAGTATGCAGGTTTATCGCTTAACCACTGCATCAAACAACAACTCGTAACACAGAAAAGCCTTACCCCAGTCTAGCATTACCTAGACTAGCAGAAAACAGGAATAATAATAATAACACACAGGGAAATGCATATACAAGTGCAACAAACATAAATCAATCCTATTCTAAGTCAACCTTTCCAAAATAGGCTATCTAATAGGCAAGTATCTCGTGAGAACTCAAGCGATAATACGTTGGCTGACTAGCTCTGCACCAACGGGACCATGGAAGTTAAACAGGGCAGGGAAAAGAGGAAATAAGAATGTAAGGTAGTAGAGAAAGTTCCCATCAGTCAGAAGAATATAAATAGTTAGCAAGGGAAATGAGAAGTCGCTCTGCCTAATGAGTTCTGATGAAAAAATGGCTAGACTTCCCTTTTATACCCGGCCCTCTAGTGAGCCCAACGTGAACTACTAAGGACCGCCCACTGACAACCATTACGTAATTTCTCTCTTCACAAAGGCTCCCCCTAGCACTGAGGGAGGGAGGAGTGCAAGTGAGTTAGGCCTACCTCCTGCCTGGCGTACCCACTGACACCTTACTGTGGCTGTTTCTCTTCCCATCATTACAAATAAGTTTTACACACAATACTTATAACTAATGATATAAAATAGAACTCGTTGACTCAGATGAAAACAAAATACATATTCATAATACTTATAGTACAACGGCTCACACGAACTAAGTTAGGAAACACTACATAGACTACAGCCAAAGTTCCTGCCCTGACGATCCTAGCGAGAGTGGGGCATGACTAGGCGTTCTGTACAGCATGCTCACACGTGGACATGCGTCACACCTCCCCCAAGATTTTACTCGCTCAACCCTGAGCTAAAATCTGACAAACACAGAACCCCATCAAGCCCCCCACACCCAGCGACCGCATGGCACTAAAACAAAGCTGAGTTTATCACCAAAACACATCTTATTATAAAAAAAAAAAAATCACATTTTATAACTCCTCCCAACAATAGCAAAAAGACACAATATCATGCTCCCAGAGCGAGCTTACAGCAGCTCAGCCGTTTGATAGTTCGTGGACTACTCAAACTCTATAGGTTATGACAAACTTATACGATTACCTATATCAAAAGAAAGAGTTTTTATATGATTTTTATATTTTAATATGTTTTCCCGGCTGCACTATAAGGGCAGCCTATTTTCCTCCACTCAAACCCACACACCTGTGATAGCCTACGACTGATCATCCACCCTTGATAAACAATCCGCGATCACATTGTCACATCCAGCAATACGACGGATGTCCAGGTTATACTCCTGCAACATCAAAGACCACCTGGTCAGTCTCATATTGCGATTGTGAAATTGATTCAGGAATCTCAAAGGGTGATGATCAGTGTAGATAACCACGACTGGTCCATAGGCTGGAACATACACCTCGAAGTGCCTGAGCGACAGCACAATCGCCAGTGATTCCTTTTCTATTGTAGAATAGTTCTTTTGTGCAGCATTGAACCTCTTAGAAAAGAAACTTACTGGGTGTTCCACACCTTCATTGTCTGTCTGTAGCAAGACGGCACCAGCCCCTACACCACTAGCATCTGTTGCCAGCTGAAAAGGCCTGTTAAAGTCTGGGGCCCTGAGAATCGGGTGAGTACATAGCAAATGTTTCACCAAAGTGAAAGCCTTTTCACACTCAGGTGCCCACAAAAACTTTTTGTCTTTAGATAACAAATCTGTGAGAGGTGCCAACACCGTTGAGTAACCTTTTATGAAGCGTCTGTAGTAGCCTATCATACCCAAGAATCTCATAACCTGCTTCTTGATTGTTGGGTGCAGAAATGTATTGATAGCCTGTACCTTGTTCTGAGGAGGGCACACCTGTCCCCTTCCCACTACAAACCCAAGGTACTGCACAGTGGCTTTTACGAAGTCACACTTTGCCAAATTTACTACCAGACCTGCTTCACTAAGTTTCCGGAACAAGGTCTCAAGGTGCTCACAATGGCTCTCAAAGTCGTCATCATAAATGATTACATCGTCCAAATATACGGTGCAATTTGGAATGTCCTTTACAATTTCATTCATCAGGTTCTGAAACGTTGCTGGTGCATTCTTAAGTCCGTAAGGCATAACATTGCACCGGTAGGTACTCCCGTCCACAACAAAACCACATACCTCTTTAGCACGCTCGGACAAAGGTACTTGCCAGTAACCTTTTACTAAATCTACTTTAGACAAAAAACGAGCATTACCAATTTTGTCAACACTATCATCAACCCAAGGAAGAGGATATGGGTTAGTTGGAGTCAAACCGTTTAACCTACAGAAATCAATACAAAAGCGTACCTTGCCATCTGGCTTAGGCTGCAGTGTTACGGGGGAAGTCCACTTAACTGTGCCTTTCTCTATCAACCCTCTACCGAGCATATACTCAAACTCATCCCTCAGAGCTGGTAGTTTTATGGGGGGCACACGGTACGGGATTGACTTAAAGGGTATATGGTCCCCCACGTCAACATCATGCATAGCCTGAGTAGTGAGGCCTGGGTGTTCAGCAAATACAGAGGGGTATGAACCGAACAACTGACGGATAGCATCAAACTGCGGCTCAGGCAAATGAGCTATAGCCTCGTCAGCCCTTAGGCTCGAGTTCCCCACCCACTGATCCGCTGAAACATGTTGATCCCAGCTATCCTCCTCCGAAGCTTGACTGTCCCCTTCTCCTTCTCCACCACGGCCGCAACAAGCCAACACAGGGACAGTGAGAGGCTCAGAGGGGCGCCTCACATACTCTTTAATAAGGTTCACGTGACATAACTGGTTCTTTTTCCTCCTGTCTGGAGTGGCAACAAGGTAATCTAAGTCTGACATTTTTTCTACAATTTTATAAGGTCCAGTGTACTTCGCAGAGAGGGGGTTACCAACCAAAGGCAACAAAATTAATACCTCTTGTCCTACAGTGAACTTCCGGAGCCTCACTTTGCGATCATACCTGTCCTTCATCAAAGCTTGTGATTCTGTCAAATTTCTACCTGCCATCTCCAGACTCTTAAGCATGCGCTCACGGCTTTCAAGCACATACTTTAATAATGGACAAGGCTGCACAGTCCCCTCCCAAATTTCTTTCAGCATGTTAAGGGGGCCCCTGACACGGTGTCCAAAAATCAGCTCGTTAGGACTAAATCCCAGGCTCTCACCAGGTACCTTCCGAGCAGAAAACAGCACATAAGGCAATCCAAGATTCCAATATCATACCGTTGTCAGCACAATAACACCTGAGCCTGCTTTTAAGTGTAGCATGCCACCGCTCAAGCAC